>OU753556.1:8755000-10005000 GCA_916701695.1 Agrochola macilenta
ATAGTGTGTAGGAGCCATTATAGAAAAATGCTGTTGAAGTCGTTCCTAATATACCAAAGAGATGTAATAGGAGTGTCTGTCTTACTGTTATTAATATTTACCCAATTTTTTGGGTTCCGTACCTCAAAAGGAAAAATCTGAACCCTTATAGGATCATTTTTCTGTTTGTCTGTCTGTCATAACCAATTTGCTCCGAATCTAATGGACCGATTAAGTTGAAATTTGGTACACATATCCATTCTGAACCAAACACGAACCTGTAATGAAAATAAATGAATTTTGATTATGGGGGTCACTTTCCGGGGGCAAATTGAAAAATCAATAAAGAAAGTTTTGCAAACTGTACTGTGTGACTTGTTGTGAGAATCTCAAATATTTGTTTTTAATCATTTTAAAAGCAATACTTTTAAAAATATTTAAGAAAATAGATGAAAATTTACCATTCGTCCCCTTATCTCCGAAACTACTGAGCCTAAAATTTTGAAAGGAATACAGAAAATAGTTCTATACTTATACAGGAAAACCTATAAGAAGTCTATGGTCTTAAAATAAAATGGTTAATCTTCTAATATTGTGTGTACAAACTTACATTTGCAGTTGGAATGTATGGAAAAACATGTTTTTCAACTACAATGTTAATTTTGGCCTTGTGATAAATTCATCCCAACTACGGAACCCTTCATTGTCAAATCATATCTTTAGGTATTGAAGATATTCTTTAAATAATACCTTTACAAGTATCTCCATTAGCAAATAAAATCGTGTAACTACTCGTAGGTACATGAAGCTGTTGTGAAACAAAACAATGCAAACACATAAAATATCATCACGTCTGTAGGGACAAAGTGTTAGGTAATGAGCAATGGGTAGCTCGCCGTCCGATAAGGACCAGGCCCGTGTCGACGGCGCGTCGTGTTCCACGCGCGCCTCAAAGAGATGTCAGCACCAACTGACGGGGTCCGTAAGGACCAACGCCTGCTGGGGTTGCGGGTTTGTCCGAAAGGGATATCGCGGTCCTGGCACACAGGCAACGGAAGGAACAAGGGTGGGTTTTAGTCAGTAAAAGTCTGACACACCCGGGAGGGTGCCCGTGAGAGCGGGAGAAGTTATTTGATAATTTCCCAGCCTCAAAAAAAAAAAAAATTATAAGTAACACTTACATTTCGCCAGATACAATTAGTATATCTTCCCCATTTTACCCTTGTATATGGATACATCCCCCGATGGACTTGATCGAGATGACCAACAATCAACAATCTATCGTTCATTAGACTGGACATCCAACAAACGATGCATCCCATTCCCACCCTTGATTTATAACCAACTCTCGATGCTCAGACGACCCCCATTTATATCAATGTAGAGAAAAAAGCTTTTAACGTAAATGTTATTCAAAGTAAACGTAGTAATAATGAATGTTTCGATGAAAAGTTCTAATGACAGTTCAGAGTTGTGTCGTGATTTAAAAGTTTGGGAGGTTCGTGAAATTTTGTGGATTTTTTAGCTGTAAAAAGATGAAAAATAAATTTTGTTTACCTATTGGTTTTTCGGTAAACATTTTCATAATTATTTGTTGCTTTTATAGGAATGAATTTTATACTTAAATACTTGATGAAGTTGGATTATACTTGGAATTCGGTAAAGGTTAATTTATTGTATGTTGGGCCGACGGCCGGTGGAACAGACGAGTCCTGGAGTGGAGACCGCGTATAGGCAAGCGTAATATGGGACGAGCGAGATGGACCGACGATTATTGCTTTCTTTTTATACTATGTAATTTCAAATACAATTTATTGTTCATGAATAAACAAACAAACAGACGACCTTAAAAAGGTGGCTGGGACAGACTGGATTCTTGACAAAATTTTTATACTTTGAATTTGCTGAAGGGTTATTGTATGTTGGACCGATGGCCGGTGGAACAGACGAGTCCTGGAGTGGCGACCGCGTATAAGCAAGCGTAGTATGGGACGCCCTCCAGCTAGATGGACCGATGACCTTAAAAAGGTGGCTGGGACAGACTGGATTCTTGACTAAGTTGGTGTACTTTGAATTCGGTGAAGGGTTATTGTATGTTGGACCGATGGCCGGTGGAACAGACGAGTCCTATGGGCTTAAAACGGCCGCTTTGGCAGAATCATAATATGATGAGAATCACAGAAACTGTCTCAAACTGACAATTCATAATGTCATCTGCGTTCAATTCATATTACGCAATTCATCTGTTTGAATTTTTTATGTTATAATGAAATAACATTTAAACTGTAGAAATAAAATATTAAAAAACTCATTTGATTAATAAAAACTGCAAAGAAAAATTTAAATTAAAGAAATTATCCGGTAAAATTACAGTCTTCATTTTTTTCATGCGGCAATATTTACACCAAATATGATTCTGATATGAATTTAATTGAATATGATTCAACGAAAATAAGTGTCACCAGTCCTTATAGGAATTGCTGGGAATTCAGAAAATGTATTGCTATTAGAGGAATTGCTTAATGTGGCCGGTTTAAGCAGTCTGGAGTGGAGACCGCGTATCGGTAAGCGAAGTATGGGAAAATCTCCAGCTTGATGGATCGACGACCTTAAAAAAGTGACTGGTACAGACTGGATGCGGAAGGTGGAGAACAGGGTGTTGTGGTGCAGCCTGGGAGAGGCCTATGTCCAGCAGTGGACTGCTATAGGCTGAGTTAATTAATTTGTAAGTATTTTAGGAAAAATGTAACATACAGTTTGGCAAAAAAGATTAAAATGTAAACGAAGGCGCCATTATCGCACTTAGGTCACTTCAAATGGGTAATAAATTGTTAAAATTAATGTGCAACAAATAACACTGCTTGTGGGTGACTCAAATCAAAACCTACTATCACTTGTCGGGAAAGTAGTGCCGTCATCAAAGGTCTGCATTAAGTAAAACATTTAGTTCCAAATGTCACCACGTCAGACTCTTTTATGTCGACCTGTACGTATCCACTTCAATTCTTTTTCAAAATAAGTGAGGAACTGTAAAACAAGAAAAGTTTAAATCTACTTTGTTCAAAACTGTAAATCAAAACTAAAGAATCTTCACAAAAACTACCAGGGCGCCATAAATCAAAGATGGCCGTAAGTGTTTGCGCAAATATAGAAGGAGCGCCAGTACTAGGAGCGAAGCCGGCTGAGACGACCATAAATAATATTTAGGAGCCATCGATAACTTGTCTGACAGTGGCCGTTGATACTGAAGCATGGCCGCAATCTCTTTGTATATGCATTTCAATATTTCTCTATGTATTTGAGGAAAGAAAGGCTTATCGGATTTCGCAAAGGTGATTCTGACGTGGGTACCTGTTTGTTTAAGGATAAAATAAAAATCTTGGGAATATATCTCCATATTTCTATCAATAACAAGTTTAGTGTAGAATTACTCATCATCTGTCTATTATTTTCCCAACTACAACGATGGGGTCGGCTTCCAGGCTAACCAGATGCAGCTGAATACGAGTATTTTACATGGAGCGACTGCCTATAAGACCTCCACAACGGTGTCCAGTCATTTCACCAAAAATTTATTTACAAAATTTCACTTGACAAGTACGTAACGATTAGCAAAAACATGATTTGTGCCAAAAACGAATAGAATTATATTGATAATAAAAATACTTTAGAAATCTGGAGTTTTTATATTAATTAATAAAAGTAGCAAAATTATATACTAAAACTATTTACAAACTAAAATATAACATCGAAAAATTCATCCGCATCGCTGTCGACTGGAAATGTACCCAAGAGACTGGCCGCATTGCCACGTTGTATGGCAATGCTTAGCCTCTGTCCAAGGTAAAAACCAGCCCTTGGGTCACGGGAAGTGTCTAATAGTCGTTTTGAGATTTCTTTAAAAAGGCCGTGAGCACTCGGACCCCACGGCCCGAGGGTTTCAACCCCAAACGGCTCGAAAATATAATTACTCGTACCAATGAGGTTATTATACTTACGCCGCTTGAGGTTTTCTGCAGCCGCAGCAGCAGCACCAGCACAGCACGCGACCCAGGAAGATGGGATGGCGCAAGAGTGTCGACACAGGTTGCATCCCACACTGAAGTCCTACCCACCTTCCATGGAAATAAAGACATGCCGTCCGGTCTCTTGCCATCGTCGCGTGCCAAGCCATTGGGTTCTAATACAGCTGGAACTCAGGCGGTGGCAAGAGCTCGTCGGATGATGTCGTTAATGTTCACGTGCCGCGCTAACCGACCCGCACTTCGGCTGCAAGACAGGCCGTGATGTCCGAGACTATTGACAACTTCACCACAGCGATGCGGAGAACAACAACAGAACATCGACAACTGATAAGGCCCATTTTGAGCTCACAATGGGCCTTATCAGATTGTGCTTATGCTAAACAAATAATACTTTAATTATCGTCATCACTACAATATTAGTTTATATAATTATTATAATGACGGAAGGAAAATTACTTTATTGATACAATGTATAAAACCTGCCAATGCTATGAATAATTAAAATTGACAGAACGAGGGAATAACAATAGTAATAATTGCATTGTAATTGTAAGTACCAGTTTCATAATTATTGTTTTTATTGATACCTTTATGTTCGTCATCATTGTTAATACGCTTTATGAGGGTTTGTCCTAAAAGTTGGCAACGTCGCAAATAACTGTCAAATATTTACCTGTTTTGATTCGTAAAGCAATATTACTGAATAGAAATAAGAAATGTGGCTAACTAGTGAACTAGAATATTAATAATGAATTGCAATTTTAACATTGAATTTGATGTTGTACCCATTTTAGGGGTACAAAACGCATTTGGAAAGTTTCCAAATAGTTTTTTTACATCTAAAACTAAACATTCGGTGTTACGATATTAATTATTGCATTTCATAATCAATATTCTAGTTCGCTAGTTAGCCACATTTTTTATTTCCACTCAGTAATATAGCTACCTATATTAATCAAAACAGTGAAATATTTGACATCTATTTGCGACGTTGCCCACCTTCAGAATAAACGTTCTTAATAGTGACGATGAATAGTAGTCCAATCACTTCCTAAAATTGTGGTGACAATCCTTTTTCAGTGACGTCATTTTTTGTCGCAATACTTGGTGACGACTACCAGTCCGGCCGTTGAGAGGATGCGTTCTTGACATCTGTCAGTTTCATACTAATGAATATGTGTTTTGCGAATTTGATCTTTATTACAATTAGAAATTTTCCAACTGACAGGTGTTAGGAACGTATTCTCTCGACGGTCGGGCTGTAGCAAGGTTTATTTCGCAAATTGACGTAAATAACTTGTACCTACTTACTGTTTATACATTCCTGGTAAGTCTGCCTGCAAGTCTTACTAGCTAAAACTTCGAATAGTCATCTTCCAAAACAAAACTTTATATTTGACATCGCTTGGCTACCTCACCTCGTTTCCCAGATCGAGCAAAGTGTTATTGGATTCGAGGAATTTCGCAGTAGCAGCCCTGAGTCTGGATTTTTTGCCCTGGCTATGACAAAATGCTTCTTCTTTTCGTGTGGTTAGTGACTAACCTGGTGTCAGAGTTTTAAAGCCGCCCTTGGGCCTCTGACCTGGCTTCACGTGCCGTCGAGAAATATCTCACAATATTTTCCTTCACCGTTTTTAATACAATATGCTCGTCCCGTGTTACACTGACGAAATATTGGTATACTAAGGTAAATCTTCTGCCAATTGTGTTTGTATTTTATATAACTTATAGTCTTCTTATTGGTACATCTTACAAAATTAAAGCCCAACATTACCTTCAACAAGAAAAAAACAATTGACACTTAAGAGCGTTTATCCTAAAATTTGGCAACGTCGCAAATAGCTGTCAATTATTTACTTGTTTTGATTAATTTGGCAATATTACTGTATGGAAATATGAATTGCGGCTAACTAAAGAACTAGAATATTAATAATGAATTGCAATTATAACATTGCATTTGATGTTGTAACCGTTTTAGGTGTAAAAAAGGCTTTTTTTACATCTAAAACTAAATATTCGCTGTTAAGATATTACTTATTGCATTTCATAATCAATATTCTAGTTCGCTAGTTAGCCACATTTCTTATTTCCATACAGTAATATTGCCATATTAATCAAAACAGGGCAATATTTGACATCTATTTGCAACGTTGCCAACTTTTAGGATTAACGCTTTTATGTGTACAAAAACAAGCAGCACAATTTTTCGAACAAACAGCAAATATACCGCATTACAGAGCTAGTAGAAAACTACGATATCGCTAAGACTAGCAGTCTAGTCTACAGAATTATTTACCTAAGCTTTTGAGACAGTCCAAGAGGCTACAATCTTAGGAACCACGAGCCACAAGCCACGAGCCACGATCGCCAATTTATCATTGCATCTTTGAACTTCGAAGCCGGAGGGATATTCTTAAAATGTTTGCGGTTTCAATTCTTATTCTGCAATTTTTCTTTGTACCGTTTGAGTGTAATTTCGTGTTCTTTTTTATGTGAGACAAGATATTGGAAAAGGGGGTTTTTAAGCTTTAAATGTGATTTTGTTTTAAGTGAGTTAGGTATTTGAGAGGTAGGTACTTTGCTTACTGAAAGCGTGTGGAAACCATACAACGATAATATATACATATAGTTAACTAAAGTCCGGTCGCGAAGCAGAAAGAATTTCGTACAATGAACCCTCATTACTTATCTCTATCGCTCTTGAAGAACCTTCCTTGAATTGGTGGACTTATTCAACCACTTAACGTAAGTAATTTTTTTGTCAAATGAACCGACATAAGTATAATATACCTACCTACCTTTTTTAGGGATTTTTAATTGAGGTGACGATAAACGACTTTTAATGATTTTATACTGAAGATCACGTCTAAACGAGTTAATGATTTGGAAAAAATATATGTTAAATTAGAGCATGTTTTCAATAACTTAATATATGAATATTTTAGATTATGTTTATATTACATAGTGAAATAAATTTGTAAAGTTATATATCTAACGCGGATGAAAAACTGGAAATCATACAAACTCTATCAAGCTTATTTTTCTGAAACCTTCACCATTTTAAAGATAATTTAATTATTGATCTTGCAATATATGTGTTTTATTAAAATACCTTTTGTTTTATGTATAATAAATTAATAACACGTTTAATTTGGGACAGCGCTCCTTGTTGGGCGAGTCCTATTACTGGCTGGACGCACGACGCGTTACGTGAGCTCGGTACAGAACACGCAAGCTAACCTCCCAGGTCACTGGCATATACTCGAGATTATTTAACTTGAATGTTCACCCCATTCATAGTGCGCTAAGCCAATTTAAAATTCTCCAATCTCCTTAAAATCAGATGAAAAATAGTTTCCAAATACATATCCATTCCCAAAAATATTATATATAAACCAGCTATAAATATAAATGAGAGACCAAAAATAAATGCTGCCCGTGATTCGAGGATACACCCCGGTCGAATGCGCTTCGTCCGAATCTCCGAAGCGTCGCGTTCGATTGAAAACGTGTCTCTCGTACAATACCAAGATTTGCTGTCCACTATATGTATAAATATTTGTTATGTATTACATTCATGGGCTGAATTTTAATGTTGTATTAAAAACAGTTTATTGTTTGCCTAGGGAGCAAACAACTATTTTTAAGGCGAGAGTGTTTCTTTGAATCCAGAGGGTTGCGAAAGATTCTAAAGTAGAATTCTGAGTGTAGCGAGGGATTCAAAGTACGTCACTCTAGCTGAAAATTGTGTTGCTCCCGAGGTGCACACTCTACTTTTTATGACCCTCTATGAGAAAAAGTTAACGTGTGCGGTCCGACCCCCGTCAGGAACGAAGTTCCTTCTCATGTATAATTTAAAACAAAAACAAAATTTTCGTAACCGCCAATCTGGATTTCCATTTTGACCTCACTATCAGCTTAAGCACCCTTGAAAACCATGAAAACGATACCCATGATGATAAATTTGAAAATTATCAGAGCATCTTGGATTTAAATTTTGACCTCACTATTGACTTTAGCACCACCATCAAAAACTATGAAAATGACACAAATGACGGAAAATTTGATAATTTTCGTAGCCGCCATCTTGGATTTTCCTTTTTAACCAAATTCACACATTCTGTCTGTCTTGGCACCCTAATATTATATGATTAACAAACTCACTTTCACATGATATTAGATAGGATTATATTCTTTCGTAGGTAACCTACCTCACTTTTTTTGTTACAAGAGTGGTACTGTTTTGTATGCCTTAAGGTAAGCAGTCGCAAGAAAAGGTTTTTAGAAGATATTTAAAAATTGTGATCACTGGTAGGTGGTATTGGTTATAAACTGCTGAAGATTGTAGGACTATCTTTAGATTGTATAAATTCAATTTCATAGTATTATATAATTGCATAGCACATGTGTGAGCACTATGTACCTACTTTAAAGCTACCATTTACTGGGTACGTCTTTCATTGACCTAAATGTGCCCTTGCGGCTGAGAGTATGTCATGCTCACTCAAATGTCTCGCTGGTGGTGGCGTGTGTGTTGGATCATAAAGTTCCCTTCAAAATGGTTGAGCTAAATGGTGCTGATCCATGCGTCATGTTCGTGAACGGGCGCCGTCAGTGGGGACTGGTCATCTCTTAGTTAGATGACCAGTCACAAATGACGGCGCCCGTTCACGAACATGACGCGTGGATCAGCACCATCCAGCTAAACCATTTTGTAGGGAACCGAATGATCCAACACACTCGCCACCATCAGCGAGACATTTAAGTGAGCATGACATACTCTCAACTGCCATGCTCTTTCAAGTCAACATACATGGTACTCACATGTACAAAAACTATAGTTTGCGTTGGACCTTGACCTAGGTTAAGACATAGAATGCTTTTTATCCCGATATTCGCACGGGATGTAGACTTCTGCGGGTGAAACCGTGGGGCGCAGTTAGATATGGAATATTTACAGAATTACAGGTAAGCAGCCGTAAGAAAAAGGTTACTTGACAACAATTAAAAATTTGTGGTCACTGGTAGGCGGTTCTGTTGATTGCGGAATATTTACAAAATATCTTATGATACCTACATACTTCTTATGATGTCAAAAACTTAATCAACGAAATCTGTAAAGAAAAAACTGAAATATTTGGAAAACCCAAAAGTGGCAATTTAGAAATGGTTATATCTATGGTTCAACCAATTTGATTAATTTTGGTTGAAAGGCGCAGAAATGAAAATAAAGAAATAATAAATTTATTTGGACACAGTTCGTGAAACACAAAATACAAATAAAAAAGTGAAAAAAATTTGAAAATCCAAAAATGCACGCCTCATAACGCTCATTCAAAAATGTTACCCATCAATATGGGTAAAATTTCTCATCTCACAATCTTTACGTACTTTCAAAGGCTATAATGGTTTGCTTTGTTGGTTGCTAGGCAACGGAAGAGGGCAAAGTTGGAAATATTTAAAGTTATAGTTAAATTAGTTAGTTTTTATTAATTGAGAGGAGCTCATGGCTAAGTAAAACAACAGCCGCATTGGTCGATCCATCAGGTTAAGCTACGCTTGCCTGGGTTGGTCAGTGGATGGGTGACCATCTTTACATACCGAGAATCCTCCGTGCCTCGGAAAGCACGTTAAGCCGTTGGTCCCGGCTGTCATTCGTGGATCTTTGACAGTCTTTACGAGTCGTCAGAAGCCCGAAAGTCTGACACCAGTCTTGCCAAGGGGTATCGTATTACCCAGTTACTGGGTTGTGGAGGTCAGATAGGCAGTCGCTCCATGTAAAATACTGGTACTCAGCTGCATCCGGTTAGACTGGAAGCCGACCCCAACATAGTTGGGAAAAGGCTAGGCAGAATGAATAGTTTTTATTAATTATAATTAAACTATTTTGAATAAAAGAGCCATTTTTAATAGGCTGTCTGCTGGTAGTCTTACGGCTGAAACGAATCTATAAAAAAAAAAAAACCTTAATTATTTTTTTTGCAAGCTTCAACGTTTTCAGGTTTCATACTTGATTTATGGGTTTTTTTCTTCGTTTCTGCTGCATTCAATCAATTTTTGAAAATACAGAATGAATCTCCATTTAATTATCTATACAATGGTATATAAATTAAGTAGGTTATGTGCACCAGCAGGGGTGTAACAATAAAAACAGTTGCAGAAAGGAGGCAAAACAAATTTTTCGATCGCAAAGCACTCTCTAATGATTCGCATTATGAGTCGTGCAAAAATTGAATTCATTTGAAGTTGAAAACGTAATTATTTTGGTCCTGAACGAAAGAATTGCCCTTTTAAAAGAAAGTTTCTGAATCCACCATTAAAATCCAATTTTAATCTCCCACAACCCCCCCCCCCAATTATCATTCCTATCAAATCTTCACAACATAACCTATATTTAGCAAATAGATAGGTAATGAACTATTTCGCCGAATTACCAGGGGTATAATCAAATGCTGTACATCGGAACTGGGGACCCAACGCGATTAGCAGACGAGACCAGAAAGTTAATGCTGTTAATAGGTAAGCGAATTGCTTGGAGGAAATTGCGTCCCACTTGGGATAGAATTTGGTTGATTGGGCACTGGGTTAGAGGTCCTGCATAGGTAGGTATTTATTACCCGACTGCTCCAGAAGGAGGGTAATGTTTTTTGAGAGTACGTTTGTATGTGGGTATGTCTATTGCTTTGGCAAGCTGTGTAGCTTAAACGGCTTCAGGGATTTTAACATATGAGGTGACGTTACATTCGTCTTAATTGTGGGGTGACATATGCTATTATAATATTTATATTATAATATATATATTATAAATATTACTAACTACATATATCCTAACTAATATCAGTGAATTTGTTTGTTTGTTTGTTACGCTTTGACGCTCAAACGGCTAAACGGATTTGGATGAATTTTGGCACATTGGTAGACCATGACCTAGGTTAGGACTTTTTATATCGACATTTCCATGAAATCAAGACTTATGCGGGTGAAACCGCGGGACGCAACTAGTATTACATACATATTAACCCAAAATACTTGCAAAAAGATGTATTAATGAATGATGGTGGATTGTCTGCTGGGGTTGCGGGTGTGTCTGAAAGGGATATCGCGGCCCCGGCACACAGGCAACGGAAGGAACACGGGTGGGTTTTAGTCAATAAAAGTCTGACACTGATGATTTCCCACCCAAAAAAGATATGGTGGATTGTGGAAATTTTAACTACGTATACATTGTTGTATTGGGAACCTGTAAAAACCAATGTAAGCGATAATAGTAAATAAAATAAATAAATCTTAAACAAGAATAACTGAAACAATACAAAAATGTGCGTGTGTGCCTGTGTGCGTGTTTGTATGTGCGTGTGCGTGTGTGTATGTGCGTGTGTGTATGTGCGTGTGATTATAAATATTTACAGTTTAAATGAGTGTAGGGATGGCACTACATCAGCATGAATAATCATTATTCTCCTGCCCTTATCCTAATTTGTTTGAAGTCAGCACAACATGTCTTTTTCTTCCATACTTCTTACATTATTAGTCGAAATGCAACAATTTTGGTACGGTTTCCACTATAATTTTTAAAATTACTTCCAGAAGATTTATATGTATAATACATGCATATTATAGCAGAGAAAAGCCGAGAATTTCAAAGATGACATATGTATGTATGTCTATATAATTGAAATTTACGGGAGGGCAAAAAGTTCATTGACCATTATATTGCTGCTGGGGAGTTTGTTGCGCCACTTCTTCTTCCCAGCTAACGCACTAGGAAGTGGTGAAGGGTGGGCGTTTTGGGGGACTGTCTTATGTAATTTTGACGTTCGAAAAGTGCTGATTCTCAGCCTAGTTTGAATAAATGACTTTTGATTTTGATTTGATTTTAATTTTATTAAAGAGATTCATTTGAGATTTTCAGCAAATAAAAACATTTATTTCAATATAAATTATATATAAATTTTAGTCATGGCCATTCTTTTGTGTAATAATTTCTTAGCATAGACAGCCCTAGCGTTGCGATCAATGACGCACGTGATCGCCCGACAACACGGCAGACGGGCGTCCGCGTAGCGTACATTTTAGCGAGCACGAACGCCTGTAATATTGTTGTAGGTAATTATAGCGTAAGGTATCTATCTTTTCCTATGGAGCGAACTATCTGTCTTAATCTGTGTCCATACTAATGAATTATGTAGCTATTTAAAACACTTAAAATACTGTTTATTTTCCGTTTCGTCAACCTGAGGATGCCTCGTTGAGAGATGAAACACGAGTCGATTTCTTACAGGGTTCTTTATGACTCTTTAAGAACAGTTAAGCGGACTAGGTTACTAAATATACATCGTCTATTGTATTTTATAATTCTCTGCTCTCGACGCTTGACTTGTCAACACGTCGGGTCCGGGTTTGCAACAAGTCAATCGTCATCCTGAGGATGCCTCGTTGAGAGATGAAACACGTGTCGATTTCTTACAGGGTTCTTTATGAATCTTTAAGAACAGTTAAGCGCATTAGGTTACTAAATATACGTCGTCTATCTGTTTATTTTCCGAAACTGTTACTTTTCTCACTTTGATAATAAGATACTTCATTTCTTGTACAAAAAGTTGACAACCCTAGCCGGGTGTCATCGGGGCGGTGGAACGAGCGCGGGAGGCGCGGTCAAGTGTCATCATTCGTGGCGGGTATTGTACTCGCTCAGCGACGCTCAATAGGCGCCTGGCGAGTAGAACACTCGCTGGCGAGCAGAACGCCCGGTATTTTTTCATACCAGCGAGTTATCGCTCATTGCCGTTGCACACTCGCAGCTCGTTGCTCGCCAACTAGTTTTTAGTTCTCGTTAATTGCCGGCGGTAAGACTGGTGCCGAAGCCATGATAACAATTTTCTTTCCTGTTTACAAATTTAGAGCGGAACTGATGACACATGTATCTGCGATAAGAATCCTATCAATACAAGGTGGATCAAATCGATACATTTGTCGATTTAAATATATTAATTTAAAATAATATTGCTTTGTTTTTCTTGTTCAATTGATAAGAGAATTTGCTGTTTGTTTAAAGTTTTAGCTAGATAGATAGGTATTTGGTAAAGGTCGCAGCAAGGGAGTAGTGGTGGCCTAGCGGTAACGGCCGCGAGTTACGAATTGGAGGTCGTAGGTTCGAAACCTGACAGGCGCTTTACTTTGTGTAAATTATTTCATCACCACTGCTCTCAAAACGGTGAAGGAAAACATCGTGAGGAAACCGGCATGACCTAGAACCAAAAATTCGAAGACAGTGACATCTACCAACCAGCACTGGGCCCGCGTGGTGGATTACGGCCCACTCCCTCTCACAGAGAGGAGGCCTGAGTCCCAGCAGTGGGAACAGTATAGGATGATATTATGAAAGGCCCATGAAAAGGACCTTTGGATTTTGCTTTGTTTTGTTTTATGTCTATTCCATTTTCATGCAATGAATTTCTGGATGCAGGAAGCGTAGGCCCAGTCGTTGTAACATTGCTTAGCCTAGCCATTTTGCGTGACAGTAACGCATATTTTCCCCTTAATTGTTCTTTTTTGTGTTTTTGTTTTTTCTTTGCGTCATGTGCTATTTCAAATAAGTGTATTTTCTTTTCTTTTTTTCTATCATATCCAATCCTAGCTAGTATGCAGTTGACGTTTTTCGGCTACTACCGAACATACCTTATACCCCAAGTAAAAAAAACGTTTTTTTTTCACAAACTGGTGCGTTTTCCTCTAAGATGTAAGTACGTGATATGCGGCATGTCTCCCTTTCGCCCCTTCTAATTGGAATTTCCAAAATTCAATTTTAATCAACCATTTAATACGGCTTTGGTATACCTAATTTTAGTCTTCTTTTCCTTTAAGAGTCCATAATACCTCAGCTCAAATTCACTCTTTATCTCGCTCGCAAGGTACTGCTCGCAGACTGAGAACGCTTACACATGGCACCGCTGCGGCAGCATTTTTCGTCGTCGCCGTAGTATCAAGACTCGCCGCCGCTGCAGCGGCCCCATGTGTAAGGGTTCATACAAATGCAAGGGTGACTAATACAGCGACACCGCAGCGGCGCACAGTGGGCTGAAAATCGATCTTCATAGACTTAGGGATCAACATAGTATTTTTTTTATTTTGTCGGCAGGAATGGGTTTAGGCATCGTATATTGATCAATTTAATGCTATTTCAGTTTACCAATAAACGTTTTTCTTTACTTTATAGCACTTGGTTGAAAAAAATGTATGGAGAAATATCTAAAAAAAGACATAATTCGACTTTGACACAAGTGCGACTAATTTCCTTTGGCACGATTATACCCCTTATTTTTCTGCATTTTTTGGCATATTGCACAGTGCGCGGACGCGCTAGATTTTGGGAGAAAAAAAATAAAATGTGTTTTTAGAATATAAAAAAAGGTTTTAATCTATTTATAATTGACATTAGGTATTTAAATGGTTATTAATAAATTATAATGAACATAAATTTAGTAGTTACCGGTTAAACATAACTAATTTTATGGAAATTAATTAATATTTTTTGTAATTTAATAACGACGATGGTTAAATAATGAGATCTTATGATCCATTGGCCATTATCTATAATAATGAAATCTAATATATCCTATTACTGAGATAATTAGATCTCATTAACTAACTACCCCCCTTCCTACATAGTTTTTTCAAACCTTAAGTATAAATCGTGTGCATTTAATTACTATTTTCAATTGACTTTGTTTTTTCAAAGAGTGATAACCTATTTTTCTAAAATGGAACAAGTGAATTTAATACATAACCTTGACTTGTATGTTGTTTTAAAGCAGTCTGGCAAGCTGGGTAACTACCTTGCATTGCTGCAAACTGTTGTGTCTCAGTTCAATTTAAGTCTTTCGGAAGAAGACAGCGACACTTTAAAGGAATTTTGTCGAAGATTCAGCCAGGCTGTCATAAAAAGATGGAAGACCGCCAAAGGAAACTCTGAAACATTTAAGAAACAATACGGAGACTGGTTGGCGCTTACAGTGGATTGGCCATCTTGTATTGTTCCGCAACAAGCTGCAGAAGATACTATTACAGATTATCAAGCACCTTCAACCAGCCAATCTGTATCTGTTGGAACACTAACTAAGCGTTTAATTCCTCGTAAACCATTCGTAGAATTGTGTACTAAACAGAAAAAACGGAGGATTGAAGAACAGAATCAACAAGACAGTGACGAACTAGCTTATGCTACAGTAAGCAAGTTAAAGAAAGATGGCAAAGAAAATTTGACTGAAGTCATTGATTATTTAATGAAAAATCCTGAAGAGGTAGCAACATTTTCGCAACGAATTAAAACTCAGAAGCACAAGAAATGTACTTTTACTCCGGAGAAAGCGCTTGGATTGCTGCTATCACTTAAACTATCGAAGTGGCAATATATTACATTGCGAGAATCTACAATCCGCGAAGGTGCATCTGATATTTATCCATCGTATTATAAAGTGCAGCAGGCTAAATTAGTATGTTACCCTCCAAATGAGGCATTTAGTTTAACAGATACAATGGCCAAAGTATCTCTTCAAGCTCTTCTTGACATAACTGTGCAACGTATACTCAAAAGTCTACCAGATAAGCCGCCTCATCAGTCTTTAAATTTATTGTCAAAATGGGGTTTCGATGGGTCATCAAGTCAAAGTAGATATAAACAAAAAATGGAAGAAGGAAAGACTGATGAAGCCATTTTTATGACGACTTTAGTTCCCTTAAAACTAACTGCTGCAGTTGGAAAGGAAGTAATTATATGGGAAAATCCTAAGCCATGTTCTACACTATACTGTCGACCTGTCCAATTTATATTCGTCAAAGAAAGTGAGTTGGTAGTGAAAGATGAAATGACTAAAATGGAAGCAGAAATAAAAACTTTAAGCCCATCCAAATGTGTTGATGGCATTGAAGTTGAACACAATCTCGTCCTGACGATGATTGATGGAAAAGTGTGCACGTATCTATCAGAAGCTCGCTCCAGTGCTGTGTGTTACTTGTGTTTGGCGAAACCATCTCAGATGAACGATCTCGATGCAGTATTGCGTAAAGAAGTGTCATCTGACATGATCAAGTTTGGCTTGTCACCTTTGCATGCTCAAATTAATAGCATGGAGTGTCTTTTGCACATAGCATACAAACAAGATGTTAAAACTTGGTCTGACAAAGAAGAACACAACAAATCCGTGATGCAGCAGAGGAAGAAACAGATACAAGAGAGATTTCGAAAGGAGTTAGGGCTTTTGATAGATATCGTGAAGCAGGGGTCAGGGACAACAAATGACGGAAATACGGCAAGGAAATTCTTTGAATTTCCTGAAAGAACGGCAGCTATTTCTGGCTTGGATGAAGAAATAGTGCGCAGATTCGCAGTAATTTTACAAGCAATTACATCAGGTGAAAACATCGATGTTGAAAAATTTCGAGCTTATACCCGTACGACCGCAGATAGATACCTACAGTTCTATCATTGGTACTATATGTCAGCAACAGTACATAAACTGTTGATTCACGGAGCTGATATCATCAAAAATTCCATTGTACCGATTGGAAATCTGTCTGAAGAAGCATCTGAAGCGCGTAACAAAGACTTTCGCAGATACAGAGAGCACCATTCACGTAAAATAAATAGGACGAGCACGAATGAGGATATAATGAAGATGATGCTTCTGACTTCAGATCCTTACGTTTCTGCAACACGGCCAATAATGCATCGTGCTCAACATAAAACAAAGATGAGGCAAGAAACCTTCTCGTGAGGATCTTTTAATTGTTGAGCCGAAGCAACAGGATGATATCGAGTTCTGTGACATAGATGATATTAATTATGACACAGAATCTGATGAATCTGATATAGATGTTTAAGATGCTTGTAGCTTTAATTGTTTTTTTATTTGTTTAATTTTAAGATTCTTTTTAATTATGAGTCCGCCATTCACACCTTTTTTTTATCTAATCAATATTAATTAATTCTTTTTTTTTTTGTCTTTTTCTTTATCTTTATATAATTACCATGTACCTCGAAAGTAGTTGTTATGTTGAATCAATTGCACATTTATTTATATTCATATATTTTTTATAATCCTTTTATGATCATTTAGTACCTAATGTCAATTACAAACAGATTAAAACTTTTTTTATATTCTAAAAACACATTTTATTTTTTTTCTCCCAAAATCTAGCGCGTCCGCGCACTGTGCTATATGTCAAAAAATGCAGAAAAATAAGGGGTATAATCGTGCCAAAGGAAATTAGTCGCACTTGTACCAAAGTCGAAATATATCCTTGTTTACATATTTCTCCATACATTTTTTTCAACCAAGTGCTATACAGTAAAGAAAAACGTTTATTGAAAAACTGAAATAGCATTAAATTCATCAATATACGATACCTAAACCCATTTCCGCCGAAAAAAGAAAAAAATTACTAAGTTGATCCCTAAGTCTATGAAGATCGATTTTCAGCCCACTGTGCGGCGGCGGTCGCGGTGCCGTTGCCGACGCGGTGCCATGTGTAACGGTCCTGAGTGAGAGCGAGACTGAGCGTCGTCGGCGGGGAGCAGGCTCCAATGCGCCAATAGTTTGGGTATCTAAATATCTTTTTATGGCAAAAAAATATTAATTTAAAAAAAAAACATAGTATTATCTGCTTTATAGTTAGTTCACTTATTATGTAAAGTTTCATGATGAATTTGAAGTATTTTTTTAATACCAGCGGTTTATTTTTCGGTTTGGAGGTAACTTAGGATTTTTTTTTCTGTCAAGAAAATTTTACGGAACCGTGTTTTCATCAAACATTACTTAACCTCAACTTTACCATATATTTATTTCAAAATTTATGCTGCAGTATTTTCGATATAACGGAGGATCATGCTAAGCAATTATGGGTATTATAGACTCTTAAGTGAGGTTACTGTTAAGTATGAATCATACTTGTCTTTACCCCAATTTATTTGGGGTCGGCAGCATGACTTCTTCTTCCTTTTACCTTAATCTTAATGTTCGAACCTATCCAAGCAAAAACGTATTTCACCCAATCCATCCAGTGTTGGGTATAAAATGTGAATGGCTATAGGAAAATGGGAGGCGTGATGGAATCAGAAATGAAAAGATACGCAGGAGAACGAAGGTATCCGAACTTAGCCCGAAGAATTGCCAAACTTAAGTGACAGTGGGAGTGACAAAGGTTCTGGAGTGGCGACCGCGTACCGAAAGACGTAGCGTTGGGAGGCCTCCCACAACATGGACTAATGACCTTGAATCCGCTAGATGCGGGAAGCTCAGAACCGGTCAAAGTGGCGGTGCTTGGGGGAGGCCTATGTCCAGAAGTGGACGTCTTTCGGGTGAAATGTTTATAGAAAAACCGGTAAACCAAATAAAACATGGATATATTGTGAGAAAGATGACATGGGTATGAGAAATGTGAACTCTGGCAAGACGGCTGATATACATATGTAGAAAAAATAAATACTGCGGACTCAAATAGTAGCATACAAACAGGAAGGTGATGATGATGATCCGGGGATATGCAGTCCTGCGCAGCGTCTGAAGGCCAATTCTCGTACTTATAAAACGATCACATTCTAGTTGCAATCTGTCAGAAATTTTGGTAAATTGATTGTACTTTTGACGGATTGCGAATGAGATTCGAATGCGAACGTTCTTAAAAATTACGGGAATTGTCCCTCTGATCATGCGCGTACACAAGATACGAGTCGAATATAGCAAAATAACAAAAAGTTTCAACCTTTCAAAACAATCGTTTTGATCATAATACTGAGTGGTTTTCCATAAAAAAAAGTGTGAACAGAAAAGAATCAAACAACTATTTTTTTTTGCGTCTTTAAATACTTTACCTTCGGCAGGTAGGTGCAATTATATATTATTTTTAAGACACGGGTAAATCCGTGAGTCATGCCTGACTATCGGATCTTGAGAAATGTTCGTATCTATGTGTGCTATGTACTCGTGAACAAGTATATCCAGTTATTTGTGTAGAGATAGCAACACAATATGTTTGTTAATGTAAGGTTAACACTTAATATCATGTTTTTCATAATCTTCACAGGCATTTGTAATTCCCGAAAGATTAAAGGGGTTTTGAAAACTAGATTTAGAAGAAATTATTATGACACTAGAGGTTAATTTTGTTTGACTTAAGACTTTAAAATATAGAGGGTCTAAAGACTTTTATAATGCAATAACGAACGATTTTTTTATTTCACTTTGGAGTTCCTCGGTAAAAAAATAAATCAATACCTATAATTCTGCACTAAATGCGGCCACACACATAACTGCAAGTTGTCATACTTGCAGTTATGTCCCTGGAGCCTGCATGAGTAATCATTTTGTGCAAGCGTGCTTGAGCGTTTGTATGATGATTTTGTGCAAGCATCTAGCCTGTGCAAGCGGCATGAAGATTGATATAATTTGTATTATGCGGCTTGAACAAGCCACGCTTGTGCAAGCATAATTGAACGTGTGTATGCAGCTTAAGCTTGCGCAATCATACGCACACTAGTTGCACATAATTAATGCAGGTAAAGCAAGCGCATCGTCGTCGTCCATGACTCAACCAAAACTTGATGCTGCTCCAGCTTGCTTGTACAGTGTGTAGCCTATAGGGAAGTTGTGCGCGCTTGCACAAAATGATTGTTCATGCAGGCTTGTCATGCTGGCAGTTACGTGTGTTGCCACCTTAATGGTCTTATCCGTTGTGGTGCCAAGGAAAAATAAAGATTTCAGTTAGGAAGATATATATACATATAGAATATTTAGGCTTTTGGAATTTCCGCATGAATCACCAAACTAAAAATCCCACAAAAATATCAGAAAAAAAAAAAAAACAATAACCTGCTCTGAGAAAAATACCCAAAATCCAACATATGGCATGTCAGGATAAAATTGCAGACACGTCATAATATTTAATTGCCAATGACGAAAACTGTAATATTATTACAAAAATGAATGATCAATATTTTACCTTGCGAACGGTACAAGGAACAACAAAACTACGTATTCGTAAGTATTTAACAACCGGACTTGACCTCCACGAGCCAGTATCTGAAGTCGACCATCGCGATCTGGTCGCAGCACTAGAAAATTATTTATTTATTTAAAAAATAATAAAAATATTTATTAAAACAAATTTATTTATTTAAGTGATGACAGTGTTTTGTTTATAATAAAAAAGTGTAAATTTATTTGAAAAAAATGTGGAAAAGTTGTGTGATTTTTGTGTCCACTTTACTATGGAATTCTGCCCGTAAGTATCTGATCATCTAACTGAGAATTCACATTTGAATTGAGACCTTAAACTTAGTGAGCAAAGGTTATATTAACATAAATTATTTTTGGAGTTCAGAATTGAATTATTCTCTTGATCAAGTCACGTTGTTTTGTGATTTTAAAACGTGATTTTAAGATAGAAAATCAACATTATTAAGATCTACTGCACTACTTGATAGTGATGTAGATTGATTACATTTAATTTAGTGTGATTATATGAAGCAAATTAGCTAGCTTATTTAAAAGAATCATATCATATGAGGAAATAAGGAAGTACATTCTGCCTCAAGACGTCTCGTTTTTTTCTGTCTCAAAATAACTAGTTTTTTATGTATTTTAGTGACAATCTTTGTGTATGGATAACATAGTACATAATTAATTAGGATTATGAATTTGATTTTTCGATTTTTTACGTAGACGTTTGTACAAAGTTATTGCGGCATGTATAATGTTAAACGTCAAATCGGGTTTCTTAGATTGTCACGAGATTATGTCCAAGGTATTTTCTAGAAGTTGTTGTTCATATTTATGTTTTTATAAGTAACGCGTTTTTGAAATTCTACCCATTTACCAGACCAATCAAACTTGTTTGTTCATTATTGTACGAGTATCTCTAATTAGTTTACTGTTTCAAGTAGGTATGTACGTTATATTCTATTAAAATGTCCTTATTTAAAGCATAATCCTGGTCAAATATATACTCTCGGACACCTAAATCGAGTCACCCTGCATGTTTTTGTTTAAAGGTGTTTATCTTTTTAAATAATGGTAGAAAAAACAAAGAAAAAAAATGTGAAGCCAGTCACTCACTATCTTTTGTCATTGTTCCAAATTTGAAATCCGAATATTAAAAAAAACAGTTTAAATTGCAATAAGTCGTCTTTTCGCGTTTCTCAGGGGCAAAATTAGCGTGCAATTTTTTAAGAAAATAATGGTTTACATAGACAAAACGTCTATTTAGTCATTTGTGTTACCCTCAAGAGCAGGACTGCCGTCACACGTTTTGGCATGGAATTATTTGAGTAATTCTCCCTGTCTTCGGTAGACTTTCCTACGTCCATCATTGCCATACAGCAAAATCTTGGTTTAATCCGTAAAAAGAACCTGGCTCCATTAATGTTGAGTCCAATGCAAATGTTCGCGTGCAAACTGTAGGCGCGCCATTTTTTGAGCTCGTATCAGTTTGGGACCATTGACTGGCTTATGAGGTTTCAGGCCACGTTCTTCGAGTATCCTTCTAACAGTTCGACGCTAACAGTCGGTTCATGAAAGCCTCGAAGCTGTTCTTGGGACTGTATTCAGGTGAAGTGACGATTACGCAGGCTGATGGTAAAGATATACCGATCTTGTCGTGCTGTACTGACCCGTCTTCGTGCTCCTCCTGGAGGGCGCACGAAGCCGCCAGTCCCCAGGTATCGATAGCAAATTCTTTGAATGGCAGAAATGACATGAATTTGTGCACTTACGTTTCTCTGCCTAAGCCCAGACTGAAGAAGTGCCATAGCTTGAGCGGCTACTTCATGTGCAGTATCCATAATTTGGACGTCAGAATCGATTAAAAGTATGGACAAATTATTTCGATATTGTATTTATAAACAAACCAAATAAAAAAAATAACTATTGACTTAAAGATTCTCTAATCAAAGCATGTTGCTTCTGAGCGACAAAACTCCGATTTTCTTTTCTTTTTCAAATTTGGAACAATGGTAGTACCGAAATAATGGCCATTCAAAACTGCATAATAACTTGTTCCCTGACTTATCATTACTTTGATGTTTTAGGGCCATAAACATAAAAAATGCATGGTGGCTCGATTTAAGAGTCCGGGAATGTATTATTATATGATCAGCTTTATAATAACAATTTAATTGTTAATATTGTTAGTTTATATTCTTCTCTATAATTTACCTTATTCCTATTATTATTGAGGAAACCTTGCACTGTTCGATCACGTCCCAAATCAAATTTATCGATACCAGTCATCCTTATTGTTATGCTTAGATAGTAGGTAGATTGAGTTGACTGTAGGAATACAAATGTTAAAAGTACTTTGTGTATAAAATCTTGTTTCTCAAGACCACAATGCAATTTAAACCCATACCTAGATACCTACGTCTACGTATGTTTACGTTGCAGTAAGATGGTTGAAGCCGTGATATAGTTATATGAAAGCGATTCATAACTGTCGCAGTGCCCTGATTTTGTTACTGCGACCAATTTTTGACGTGTGTCACCACTGTGTGGATCGCCCAGAGGACACGTTGGAGCATACGGTGGAGGTCTGCCCTGCTTGGGCGGAGCACCGCCGTGTCCTTACGGAGGCGATCGGTGCCCCTCGCGTCCGGCCCTGGTTCAGGCCATGGTCCGGAGCGAGAGTGCATGGGAGGCCGTCACTTCCTTCGCGCGAAGGATAGGCAAGATTCGCGCCCTCAAGCCCCTAGTCGCCGCAGGAGACGCCCCGGGCGTCGGGAGTCGCGAGCCGACTTCCGGCCACCGTAGGCGCGGGCTTGCGGACGGTGAGCAATGGGTAGCTCGCCGTCCGATAAGGACAAGGCCCGGGTCGACGGCGCGTTGTGTTCCACGCGCGCCTCAAAGAGATGTCAGCACCAACTGGCGGGGTCCGTAAGGGCCAATGCCTGCCAGGGTTGCGAGTTTGTCCGAATGGGATATCGCGGCCATTTTAAGTCTAAAATCGACTCATCTTGAGCAAGCGTACTATGAGTGTTTATTCTGAAAGTGGGCAACCTCGGAAATAGTTGTCAAATATTTCGCTGTTTTGATTAATTTGCCAATATTACTGTATGGAAATAAGAAATGTAAGTAGCTAACTAGCGAATTAGGATATTAATAATGAATTGTAATTATAACATTGAATTTGATGTTGTAACTGTTTTAGGCGTAAAAGTTTCCAAATACTTTTTACATCTAAAACTAAATATTCAGTGTTACGATATTAATTATTGCATTTCATAATTCATATTTTAGTTCACTAGTTAGCCATATTTCATATTTCCATACAGTAATATTTCGAAATTAATTAAATCAGGTAAATATTTAACAGTTCTTTGCCAACTTTTAGGATAAACACTCTTAATCGATGCTCGTGGCTTTTCTGTATGAGAAAAGGCCTTTGCACTGCAGTGGAACTATGATAGGCTGGTATTGTTATTATATCCTTTATTACATTTTCATATAGTACTATATTTAAAAAAAAAAAACAAGCAGTACAAAATAGTGGCCCATCGGCATCAGGAACAAGGTCCAAGCTGCTGGTGGTCAGGGCTCTAGAGAGGAACCTCCTCATCATGCGTGCCGTGTCTGGGAGTACTGCTTACTATTATTAGATATACAGGATGACTTTGAAAACAATAGACAACATTTAAGGGGTGTTCTAGCCATCAAATATAAACATTTTTTGTTATGAGACCAACCGAAGTCAAAAAATAATTCGACTTTCTTATACAAAAGGATCCAATCGGGTATGTCATGAGTACCTAGATTTCTTTTGCGAATTCGGTTGGTCTCACGGTATTTTTTTTTAATATTTGATGGCTAGAACACCACCTTAAATTTTGTCGATTGTTTTCAAAGTCACCCTATAATATCTTTTCGTACTTTCTTCCTTCTTAACTAAAAGGAAGGAACAAGTTAAAAATAAACAGACTAGAACCTATATCAACTCTAGAACTAAAGAAACTAGGACCTAAGTAAGACTCAGAAAATATCTTTCAAGTACAGACCGTTCACTATAACTTGTCCCTTGCCACCATGTTGGCACCATTGCTTGTCAAGCTTAGTTTCAATACTTATAGAGTTCAAAATGGCGACTGACAAAACAGTACTACCTGCGTCACGGGTCAAGTTATAATGAACGCGCACTGAACATCATCTTGCCAATACCAGTTTATTTCATACGTCAATAACCTACCAACAAGTATTCATCTCCTCTGTTATTTTTTGCACTGTACATCATTAGTGTACTAAACCAGTCCTGGTCAATTACTGCATTTTTTACACTGTTGAAACTTGTTTTATGTGATGCCCACTAATCATAATATTGAATGATTATTAGTTAGCTTATAACCTTTTGAAAACATGGATTTTATATGTATGTAGTTTATATTGAAGAGTATGAAAAACAACATTTTGTTTATGTACAAAATGCAATGCAATGTTACTACTACTGTTACTAGGAGAACTTAGGATGTAAGAGCGAGCAAAGTGAGCTTGGAACTTGGGGCACCCCGACACGGACAGGTTAGGTTCAAAGGGGATGGCGGGGTCTAGTGAGCAAGCGAATCGAGTAACAAAAATCCTGCCATACAAGAGACGAGTCGAATTGCCTTTCCCCCAACTTTTCTTGTTTGGTTTTGTGTTCTTTCTTTGCGTCATGTTTACCGCAACTAAACGTATTTTCTTTCTTTCTTTTTTGACGTGACAACGTCTAATAAATCGATGAACGCCGGCTGCACGCACGAAAAAGTGTCCCGTTACGCTCATTGTCCCGTTACGCTCATTGTAACGTTACGATCGGAGCGAGGGAAGGGAATGTTTTGTTATGACGTTGTCACGTTAAACTATCGTCCGTAAACTGACTTTGCATACAACCAATTTTTCTTATACAATGCCGCTTGCGGCACTCTTGACACTGCGTTTTATTTATTTATTAAGTTTTCGTTAGTTTCCTGGTCTAGATAGTTTAGGAAAGGATTTTCGTCGTAAGTTCTTAGCCACTATGAACTTGGGTTCCCACTCATTTCAGATCACAGCTTCTACTTTTATGTCAACATAAGTAGAGGTTGTGTTCCGTGAAAAAATTCCAAATATCATTAGTTCAGGTTGTTTTTTAAACATTCGATCTACCGTTAGTTATTTTCCAAAAGTTTATCCGTTTTGATTCAAATTTCGATTCTTATCAACTCGTTTTGACAGAGAAAATGATTACTTTACCGACTATAGTTTGACCGAAACCATTATATATACCACCTTAGGCGCAGGCCACACATAAATGGCGTCGGGCGAGGACACGGCGCGGGCGGCTTCCTGTTCCATTCAAATTTTATACAAAGTGCATAGAAATAAAGCGCAATTTAGGATAAATATCAGGCGCGGGCAGTCCGGTGCCACTCATTCTTCAACGCTCACGGCGCGCGGCGCCCCCCCCTGCCTGGCCGCGCCGTACATCGGTCTCAGTCAAACTATAGTAGAAATTTTAATAAGCAATGCCATTTGTAAACTGTTCTATCGTCCAAATATGAATTAATTTTACAAGCAAGAAGGTTACAAATAGTTATAAAATGTGACTCTTCTTTTGGGCTTCGCCGCAGTCGGGTATTTTTTTTCCCTAGGATGACCCCTAAAGAAAAGTCCACACGACAATTCCAAGTTCTAACACGTGCAAATTCGCTAATAACTACTATGACACGAGATAAAGATGATAATAACAGACATCAGTTTAATAAATGTATGTATTGCAAACTGGTTTGTCAATTTACATAATCCATAATAGGTTTGCAAAGGACAGGCGCCAATTGGTCTCATGCAATGAAAATGTTAGATGAATAAAATGAAGGTACAAGATGGTGGAGATGATGTTGAATAAAAATCCTGTGAAAAATATGATATGATGATCCCTAACTACAATATGATATAGTTCAAATGTAGGTAGAAGGAAATAAACTCACATTTGAGGCGCCATCTCCACGGGCGAGAGAATCGCGGCGATAGTGTCGCCGTGACATCAAATTCTCGCCGCGCGCCGTCTATTGAATTTGATGCCCCGGCGTGACTATCGCCGCGATACTCTCGCCCGTGGAGATGGCGCCGTAGATGCGTCTTAATTCCTCGGGATTCCGTCCCAAAAATTAGTTTTGGGGTTAAACAGTTCAAGATATAACCGCTCGGTTAAGTTGGAATCTCTCCTGATAGTTACCAGTACCTCATCATCATTGGCGGCCTTCCCTGGTTTGTGCGTGTCTCAGGTCTTAACCGCGATCTACTGTAGGTCTTTTACCAGTACCTACCTGTGTCTTAATTCCTCTAGATTCCGACCTTATGAGTCGGTATCTAGAGGCATCGTATACCAATCAGAGGTCTGAATCTGGGGGAATTAAGACGAAACTCAAATGTGATCCGGAATAAAATAAGTTTAAAATAATTAAATCAATATATTAATATTCAAATGTTTTGATCTTGAACAGTTATTGATAAACACGTTACCAACCGTCAAACGTCTATTCGTATTTATATAAAATAGTCATAACATATACATTTCCATATGACTGCAAGATACTAAGGTTATCAGTTTAATTGAAGTTACAAAAAGTAAGACAAATTATTAAAACATAATCTTTTTTAATAACAACATCTTCTTTTAATGTTTTGTTAGTACAGCAGAATCATAAAAAACTCAAAAATTTCGGCTTATTGGTGATTCACCTGAATTTACACGCTCGAAAGGGGCGAATCAACACTGAAAAAAAAAAAATTTTTTTGTCACGGACTTAATTTATTTGTAGACGAATCGAGTACTCCAGAAATCGATTCACCTTCAAATAAATTAACTTCGTGCGAATTGCCTCAAGAAAAAAATTATATTATTTAAAAGGGTCGATGCGCCTGTTTGGGGCGAATCACCAATAAGCCGAAATTTGACGTTTTCGATCATTTAATGCACCAATATCAAGGTTTTTTCTTCAAGTTTCTATCTGACTACTTTTGCGTTTGATTTTTCCGACGGCAGTATCCTGTCAGACGGTGTGAAAAAAGTTTTCCGGAGTGCATAAGAACATACAATTTTTTTTGTAGAAGCGTAGTTATTTTACAGAAAATTACAATCGGCGAGCTGACTCCATACGTATATTAGAATGCGAGTTAGTTCTTGTAGTTTTGTTAATGTGTCACGGCTACTATATACTATTCGAGTAACTTGAAATTTTATATTTTAAAATGAATGTAATAAAAATATAAAATGTCAAATTACTCGAAAATGGTTGACATTTCCAATGACCTCTCCTACCCGTGAATGGATTGCCGACATATTACCAATAACCCTGTATAAACTCATTCATATACACAAATAGTGGACGGAACCTATCCTACTCCCGAATCGATTTCGATAAAATAGAGAAACAAATAATTTGCATAAATCATGGCATTTATTTAGCCATCTTCTCGCGACCGAGTATATATGTTCCAATCATAAAATATTTACATGATCAGCTTCACCTCCATAAACTCTAATGCAATAGCACATTTTCTATAAACACGTTAACCTAATTAATGCCATTTCCTTTTTCAACAGTCAGTCAATCAGTGAGCTGCACGACCCCCCTTGGAGACCAAAGTACGTGCGTCTCTCTATATGAATGCCCGCCCCTCTTTAACGCCTTTGAAAAGCGCCCACTGCCCAACAGTGTGGTTAGCCATTTGAGAAGAGCACAATGCGGCTTCGAAGGATATGTACCCTTGGTGTGCTGCGGGCCACTGCCGACAGGCCAGCAGGTACAGCCAACGCCAAGACCTACGGTAAGAGACAATGTTGATTAAAAAGAGTGCCCATGGAGTTTCTTGCCCGTTCTTCCCTATAGGAAGGGTTCATTCCAAAGTATAATACATACTTTGGAATGGGCAACTAACCTCATCTTTCCGACTGACCGACTCTTTGACAGTTCAAAGGTGCCTATAATTGGTTTAAATGGTTTGAGTTTGAGATGATCTTGATTTAAAAGAGTGCCCATGGAGTTTCTTGTCCGTTCTTCCGCATAGTATATTATGCTTTGGAATGGGCAACTAGCCTCATCTTTCTGTCTGACCGACTCTTTGACAATTCAAAGGAGCCTATAATTGGTTTAAATGGTTTGAGTTTGAGACGATCTTGATTTAAAAGAGTGCCCATGGAGTTTCTTGCCCGTTCTTCCCCAAAGAATATTATGCTTTGAAATGGGCAACTAACCTCATCTTTGTCCGACCAACTCTTTGACAGTTAAAAAGTGTCTGTAATTTGTTTAATTGAAATAAATGTTTTGAGTTTGAGTATTAGCCAGTTACTGAGTTGTGGAGGTCAAATAGGCAGTCGCTCCATGTAAAATACTGGTATTTAGCTGCATCCGGTTAGCCGACCCCCACAGAGTTGGGAAAAGGCTGTGCAGATTTAGAAATGCTTTAAGTTTGAGATAATATTTCTGAATGCCTGATCAGATACATTTTCACCCCTTTTAAGAACGCCTGTTCTGGGGAGTAGGGACCAAGTCTGTTACCACAATTGTGTCATGATGGCCATTTACGGTAGTTGTAGATTTTGACAGTTTTAGTAGGTATTCTCTTAATTGAAACGCGATTTTCCGACGGCGTGCCACTGAAAATCCATTGGAAAAAATGTTCGTATTATTTGGTAATGTTGTACATCTCTTTTGACCACTGATACGCCAATATGAATTTAGGAGATTATGAATTGCCTTGGTATGATTGTCATAATGACCAATCATTGAAAGCAGCAGACTTGGTCCCCGGGTTCGTAACGTTGGAATAGATTTTGATGTTAGTTGTTTTGATTAGTTGACCAAACAAACGAAAGCCAATCAACTTATGGCGTATAGAAATGAAATGATGATGAAATTATTTTATTTTCTGTAAGTAGATTTGTGCAAACACTTTTTCACGACAATAATATCTTAAAAACTAGATGAGTTCAGCGTTTCCTATCCGACTACTCTGAGAAGAAAGGCCGAAACAAACTCAGAAACTCAGGTCACAGTATCTTTTAAAGTCCAGACATAATCTCTTGGTCAAGCCATATGAGAATCATGTAGATTAGTGTCTGAAATGGTATTTTGAGGAAAGAACCACACAGATTGATTAGACCTGTCCAGACAATGCACGCAATTGTCAGTATTCGTACAGCTCAACTCAGAACTTAAGGAAAATGTTATTATTTCCTTTTGGGATTTTTGCCAATTTTTACAAGTTATTAAAGCACCGCGAGGAATGAGAAGCCTGTTAATGGGCTGTCTTTAGATTGTCCTATTTTCAAATTAAAGTTGGGAAGTCAGTTAGTATCAATGTGACCAAAGAGTATTTTGTTTTGTTTTGTACAGTTGAAATACATATATGCAAGAACAAATGCCTAGTATAATAAGTAAGAACTGCTGACGGAAAACCTAAGTAATATCCTCCATATTTCATCAGAAGGAAATAGCGCTGAGTTAATGAACTTGGCGACCTTTAGGTACTTTAAAAGGAGTTCATAACTCTTATTTAAAAAAAAACTCTTAATCCTGTCGCTATGACCGACGGAACTCGAATTAGCGCTAAGCTTTGACATATGATACATCATACTTGAACACCTTTCGAGCATACCTACAAGATAGATATGAGAAAGGAAAAAAGTAGCAAGGTGTAGAAAAATAATTAACTTGATACATACTAATGGTTTATGAGATTGCCCCAGAAGGAGGGTAATGTTTTTCGAGAGTATGTACTCGTATGTATGTATGTCTATTTTTTTTGACGTTCGAAAAGTGCTGATTCTCAGTCTAGTTTGAATAAATGACTGAATTTCTTGGGACACTCTGTAGCCTAAACAGCTTGATGGATTTTAACATAATATGAGGTGTCGTTAGATTCATCTTAATTGTGGGGGTGATATAGGCTAATAATATTATTTATATATTGCATCTGCACATACAAAAAAAGGGGGAGAAAGTTTAAAAAAAAATACAATAATATTCGTATCAAATGAGTAAATTTCAAATATATATGAATAAAACTAAAAAGCTTGAAATAAAGAAAATTATTTTAAAAAAACCCGACTGCAAAAACACGTAACTTAAAAGAGAAAAAAAAGCATTTTATTCTATAAAATTATGGTATTGCTGGCCCCCCGATAAACCAATAAACTTTTTTTTTTTTGAATTTTTTTTTTTAAACCAATAACCTAAAACCATATGGTATGACATATTATGGTATGGTATTTTTTAAACCATATGGTGTGACATTTGTTTGTCGGTTACAACATCAAATTCAGTATTATAATTGCATTTCAATCAATATTTTAGTTCACTAGTTAGCCATATTTTTTATTTACTTACAGTAATATTGCCAAATTACTCAAAACAGTGAAATACTTGACAGCTGTTTGCGACGTTGTCCACTTTCTGTATAAACGCTGTTAAGGCACACAATATTCACAAAAAAAAACAAGAAACTGAATAAGCTTAACATACTCGTACGATACTCGTAGTATGCCTCACGGCTGCGCCAAATATGCGCAGCGTTTACTTGACTTGTTAGTAAATTTTCGTTGCTTGTACTTCTTAAAACAATTGACTAATTCTATACAAATTCAACAGCAACGACCAACCCAGGCCCCGACCCAAGGCAGTAGTGGGTATTCCCAGGAAGATTCTTCACCAGCTCCGAGGAACCAGTGCGGTGTGGACACGAATGGGGACAGGGTTTATGGAGGAACCTTCACAGACTTGGACGAATTCCCGTGGATGGCACTGTTAGGATATAGGACTCGTGAGTACAATTTTTTCCCGCTTTTTTTGCCCTGCTGATGGCAATAGGCTCGCCCCCTATTAGGGATGTTGACAATTATTTTTTGTTTGTCAGGTAGACAATTTTTTTTTGTATTATTTCAAATTAATTGGTAGGTAGATTGTTAAAATATACTGGACACGTATTTTTTATTTTTTTACGTAATTACGGCAATACGTTGAATAGGGAATGCGTTAAAATGTGGCATGACGTCACTGGCCGGTAGATTTTATACTGATTTGTGACGTAACGAGACTCCACTCCCCAACTTTAAAGCATTTTTTATTAATATGATAAACCAAAAAATATGTGTCTAGTCTTTTTTTATTATCTGACTGAAGGACTAAATGGTTTTTTTTATCCCCATTCAACATTCCAAAATTCAAAAAATTCAAAATTCAAAAGTCATTTATTCAAACTAAGCTGAGAATCAGCACTTTTCGAACGTCAAAATTACATAAGACAGTCCCCCAAAACGCCCACCCTTCACCACTTCCTAGTGCATTAGCTGGGAAGAAGAAGTGGCGCAACAAACTCCCCAGCAGCACAGCTGTCTGTTCAGTTAGAAGAACAAAAAAAAAAGATTTTATATAATAGTATTCAAAATAATTTACATTACGCAACACAAAACATAATTCAAATTATTAGCCATATGTTAGCTAGCACACGCCAATATACCAAACAAAATCATCGAGAACTCAACCAATCAATCATCGATACTCAGGCCGAAATAAAAAAACTAAACGTAAACAGAATTTAATATCTAAATAAAAAAGCCTCCAGGCATAAAGGGCGTGCCCGCTTACATATAGTTGTAACTGGAAGTTATAAATGATAAACTAAGACCATCGATGTAAAATAAATAAACAAAGAGTTAATTAATTCCTATTGGCGAAATGTGGGTGTACTTTTGATACTCCTAAGCCTTCGAGGATAATAAGCGTGAGGTTATGTTGTGTTGTGCTTGTATTTAGGTCGCGTTCTTGTAGGTCTATAACTAGTCATGCCACGGAATATAGTCACTGTCATGAGATACAGTTTTTTTTTTGGAGACCAGAGAAAATTATGGTCATGTTTGAAACTGACTTATGGATTGCGTTGATAACCATAGCTTGTTGCCTTGCAATTTAATAAACTAAACAAAAACTAAAATAGCTAACAACAAAAACAGAAATAAAAATAAAAATTAAGAACAACTTGGCGAGGTTAGCGTGATCTTGCTCGTCTTGTTATTTGAATTCAAAGAATCAGAATCAGTGGATAGTTTTATATTCGTACTGTTCTGTCCATCTGCTCAAAGATAAAAAGTCTTGAAAAATTTTGGTGTACTCTACTTAGTTTTTTAATCCCAGAGACTAATTTGATATTTCAATTGATTGTTGTTGGTTTTTTCAATTTGGAGTTTGACATTTGCACCTGTCAAATTAGTCTCTGGGAAAAAAACGAACTTTAGAGGAATATGCTTTATATTCTAGAGTGCGTTTCATCAAATAGTTCCTGTACCGTAATGTTGGATCCATTGATGTAGGACCAATACGAATACGCTACGCCGCTACCTAATAGGTTCGTTTTTTATTTATTTAACAGTGGAGCCAATATTACGGCAAAGGAACTATTTGATGAAACGCACTCTATCTATCGTGACAAAAGAAGATACATCAATTTGGATCTTTAAACTGTTCTTAAATTGACTGTTCAATGTACTGGCTCATCTATTAATAATTACAAAGATAAAAAAATTGTGTTTGTATTTTTTTTTGTAACTAATGAACTTATAAACGATTGGATCGATTTTAAAAGTTCTTTCACCAGTGGAATGCTATATTATCACTGAGTAACATAGACAATAATTTATAAAAATATCACGCGGGAGAAGTCGCTGGCGGAAGCTAGTATAATACTCGTATATCAAGAACCTTTAGTATGGAAAGTCGAATGTCTTGATGGAACAAGTATTCCCAAACGGGTCATTTAAGTAATCGATGATGTCTCCTTGTGCCATTACAACTTTAAAAACCTGTTCAATTCGTTTTATAAATAAATGTAATTATGTAACTGCTTGTACATAAGTCTGTCAAAGATTATTCTCAAGAACATCTGCTGAATATAATTATAGCAATTTGTATGTTATTAATAAAAGATGGTAGTTAACCTTTAACAACAAAGAAACACTAAAAATGTATTGTTATGGAAGAATACAGTACAATTAGGGTTTTCTGAAATGACTTCACTAGGTGGCAGCACTGAGACGTCAGGTTGGGGCTCCTGTCAAAAGTGTCAAAGTGCCTTATTTTCTTTAGTCGTGAATGAATGATGAACGAATGATGAACGTCATCATATATTTGGTATTCATTGTCGTAATGGATGAAAGAAACACTTGTTATGGAAGAATACAGTAAAATGACGGTTTTCTGGAATGACGTTCACTAGGTGGCAGCACTGAGACGTCAGGTTGGGGCTCCTGTCAAAAGTGTCAAAGTGCCTTATTTTCTTTAGTCACGACTGAATGATGAACGTCATCATATATTTTATATTCATCGTCGTAATGGATGAAAGAAACACTTGTTATGGAACAATACAGTACAATGACGGTTTTCTGGAATGACGTTCACTAGATGGCAGCACTAAGACGTCAGGTCGGGGCACCTGTCAAAAGTGTCAAAGTGCCTTATTTTCTTTAGTCACGACTGAATGATGAACGTCATCATATATTTTATATTCATTGTCGTAATGGATGAAAGAAACACTTGTTATGGAACAATACAGTACAATGACGGTTTTCTGGAATGACGTTCACTAGATGGAAGCACTGAGACGTCAGGTCGGGGCACTTGTCAAAAGTGTCAAAGTGCCTTATTTTCTTTAGTCGTGACTGAATGATGAACGTCATCCTATATTTTATGTTCATTGTCACAATGGAAGACCACTTGTCAAAGTGGCGCCAATTGGTGGCTTGAATTTTCATGAAAACTCTCATTCAGTGCTATTTTTAAACATTCTGAAACTGGTTTTTAAAATTTACCAACGAAAGTATTTGGTGTATAGAATATAGCTTGTATTGATATTATTCTGACACTGATGAACTTGACCTCTACTTAAAATAGATAACTGAAAATGGTGAAAGGTCTTGAGGAAATGTCAACAGAAAAAGAGATCGTTGTTATTATCGCAAATAACAACGATCAATAAAATAAGTGGATACTGATGCCTATTTTATTGGAGTTAACCTTAGCCTAAGTATATTTAAGTTCAGAATCTGAGATAATTATCTAAGTTTTGGAATATCAAAACCAATGTCATACACGACAATGTTCAAATTCCATTGCAACTTAATTGTATTAGGACCTTTTTATTACAAATAACTTACAATATGCATTAGCTAAAATAGATAGTTGATAAATGGCAGATTCCTATAATTTACGGACCGGATCTATTTCTATGTCCAGTTTGGCAATAAAAAAAGTTACCAAAAACCAAGCATAAGTAGGTATAATTACAATCGGTATAAGTACATTATTCAAAGATTGTTTAAACAAATATGGATGTTTTTTTTAGATACATCCATACTAAATAATAAATATAAATACATACATACTAAATAAGTATGGTCCCACTGCTGGGCAAAGGTCTTCTCCATAGCTTTCCACTGTTCCTCGAGGGTTGTCTTCTCCGACGGTATTACTAATAGCGATTTTATGGATTTGAAATTTCACATCTGGATACGAATACGGATATATAAATAATATTATACCGGTTTCGGATACGGTTACGGATATGATATTATTTCGGATTATCCGTTAGATTCGGTTACGGGTATAAGATTTTTAAGAAATTGTAAAATAAAAATAAACATTCAAGTGACGCGTGCGGCTAGTGTGTCAGCTGTCAGGCCGAGCAGAATAACCCCTATCAGAATACCAACGCTGCGACATTTTTTTTTTTAATGTCGCAGCATTATGCTGAGATGGGAGCCTTTTGGCCTCGTACAGGACTACATACATTTTTAATTTTACTTTGTTTTTTATTTTTTATTTATGTTTAGTGTGTTTTTAGTTTAATTTGTGATTTGCTGTGCGAGTCTCAATAAACACTTTTTCTTTCTTTCTTTTCTTTCAAATTATCCGAAACTTTTATATCCGATTCGGTTACGGTTATGGATAGATTTTTATATTTGGGATATCCGATAGTGTTGGTTATAGCTACGGAGTTCCTTAACATCCCTGATTACTAATATGTATTGTTTTTTCTGTGCAGGCAAAGGAACGACGTCATACCAGTGTGGTGGTGTGCTGATCAACCGTCGTTACATTCTGACTGCTGGACACTGCATCACGGGAGCCATTGAAAAGGAAGTGGGGACTCTGTAAGTAGTTTGTTTCTTTTGTTTTCAGCTACTCATTGTGCGCATTTTTACCTAACTACGGCAAAGTCAAAAGGATGGGTTATGATTTTAGCAGTCTATGTACGTATGTATGTTTGCTCTTACGTGTGTTCCACCGTAGCACCTCAACTACTGAACCGATTTTGATGAATGAGGTACCGATAGGTTTTTAGGGGTATTAGGAACAGGGTGTAAAGTTCACTCATCCCCCATAGAAAAGAGAGGATCCTCCGACCAGACGGGTGTCGTGTCTGGCGGGCAAATGCCCAGAGGTTGAAATCGGGAGCTTGTATATATGTCCATCGCGCGGTAAACTCTAATTGCACGATGCAGGATTTGTGTGACGTCAGGATGTTGTGTGACGTGAGGTCTTTGATGCGTAGTCCGCATGTGGCGATTGTAGATGTCGCCACAGGTTCGTAATAATTTGGGTGCCAGGAACTCCTACAAAATTATAATTTCATGCGACGACGGCTTTACCTAGACCATTTTTGTACCTATGTCTTGATTTATATCTGAAATAATTTCTTGTTTCTTACTTTTTAAATAATTTAATGTTCCCGTTTTTTTTTTCGTGATGTCATCGTGGACGTTCACTTCCACGTCACGGCATCACGATATCACAGGGTAGTAAAATATATGAAAATATTATGAAGATGCTTTTAAATTTCCATCCAAGATAAAGTTATAACGTGCACGTATTTCCATACATTTTATGGACGTGGACGTGGACGTCCACGGTAATTATTCAAGCATATGTTGAAAGAAAAGAAAGAAAGAAAGAAAAAGTATTTATTGGGACTCGCACAGGAAATCACAAATTAAACTAAAAACACACTAAACATAAATAAAAAATAAAAAACAATACAAAAACAACGTAAAGTTAAAAAGTTATGCAGTCCTGTACGAGGCCAAAAGGCTTCTATCTCAGCATAATATGTTGCGTTTTTATGTCACTTTAATACATTGATTTGATCTCCTTATGACTAACATAGTTTTAACTTTTAAGATAGGTAATGAATATGGACATAATGGTTTTTTTTTTTACGGTCATCGCTTTAGAAATTATAAAAGGGCACTTTAGGTGACTTATAAATATTCGTATAAAGAGTCCATAGATACTAGGTATTGGTATAATGTCTTAATCAGGCTATAATGTTCCCACTTCTGGGACTCTGGCCTCCTCTCTGTGAGAGGGAGAGGGCTGTAATCCACCACGCAGGCCCAGTGCGGGTTGGTAGATGTCACATGTCTTCGAATATTTGATTCTAGGACATGCCGGTTTCCTCACGATGTTTTCCTTCACCGTTTTGAGAGCAGTGGTGTTGAAATAATTTACACAAAGTAAAGCGCCTGTCAGTTCGAACCTTTGACCTACAACTCGTAAGTTGCGGCCATATGCTTATGATATAATGTAAGAGAAAGAAAGAAACAAAGAAAAGAAAGAAACAAAGAAAAGAAAGAAAAATATTTTATTTGGGACACGCACAGAAAATACGAACAGTACATAAGTAATAAAAAATAAAAAAAGGACCATTTAAAAACTAACAGAATAATACCTGTGCGAGGCCAATAAGGCTCCTATCTCAGCATAATGCGGCGATATTTAAAAAAAATAAAAAGTACCGCAGCGCTGGTATTCTGATAGGGCTCACTGTGATGCCACGGACACACCTACGGACTCACATAAATCTCATTATGGGAAACACAAAAAAAAAAAAAAAATAGTATAAATAAAAACTGAAACTAAATAAATTAATCTATTCACGCCCGACGTTCCAGCATCACTTGTATATGTAGTGTGTAGCAAATAGCAAACCAATACCTATTGGTCGTATGACGTAAGTACACAATGCTAATTATAATAATTATTCAGCACTAGCTGCTGACTGCGGCTTTGCACGCGTGGAGCCTAATTATTTTTTCTAAAATAAAAGTCTACGTTATTCTTTATAACTTCAGCTATCAGAGATCTTCTGATTCAGAGATTATTGCGACCAAACAGACAGACTGAAATATATACTATTCTGACATTACGAACAGATACTTCACTTTTATTTACTTGTATGTATGTATAAGTCCATTTTAATAATTCGTAATTAGTGTACCTGCCACACCTACGTGACGACAAGATGTAGATGTAAATGCTAGCTAGTTTTTGTTTAGTTCCAAACTAATTATTTTAATTACAGTTCTTGGACTCCAATAAAACTTAATTATAATTTAGCATAACAAAAAATTATTACCTGTTTCCAATACATGGAATCTTGTTCTAGTACCAGTTATTTTATGATTATTTTATTAATACTAACTTCTGCCCGCGACTTCATTCGCGTTGAAGTCATAAAATACACAATATACAAAAAAATAACATCAACATTTTTATAAAACTCCCTCGGCTCCCGACCCACCGCGTTGCATCGCTGACCCGCGCTGACTTTTTCTTTTTTGCTCGGCTCCTAAGGGTCTTACCGTGATGTTAAATAGCTTACCAGCTTATACCTACTAGCTTATACCTTCCTCATGAATCAGCCCGTCCATTGGTGAAAACTGTATGAAAATCCGTTCGGCAGTTTTTGAGTTTATCGCGTTTAGACAGACAGACGCATAAAACAAAGTACACCCAACTTTGTTTTTTAATGAGTAGTGATTATAGAAGACTATAGAAGATTGCTGATTGCAATTATAGGCTAACGTAAACAAAAATGACGCACATCACGAAATAAACTAACGTTATTTACGCTGATTCTATTATAAATACAAGTAGATAACCAGAAATATGTATATTATTAAATGCTTGAGGAAAACCATAGAATCATCTGGTTGTTTGTGTACAATATGTTAAAAAAACCCTGTGCGATCCGAAAGGGGCACATAGGTACTGCAATAACATTACCAAAAGGTAATAAAAAATATTATTATTATTAGATAAGATAAGATAAAGATAAAGACCATTTATTTGTATAAACATGTGTGACATGATACATAGAATGCACATAGGATGGAAAGGAGTTTAAAATTGCCGGTTCAACAATGTTTTGCCATATTCGGCGTACAAAATAGTTCATAATATGTAAAATTTAATTATTTCCCAATTTATAATTCCAAATTATAAATTGGGAAATAATTAAATTATAGTCAAAATTCAATCCATTCAAATACCTAATTACAATCAATACAAAAATACAGTCAACAAATAATAATAATTAATACAATAAAATGAAATAAAACTAATTCAATTATCTAAGTTTAAAATTTGTCATTCAAAAACTCTGTAACATTATAATATCCCTTACTAATTAGCAATTTTTTAAACTCCTGTTATTGAAAATAATAAAGTTATTGGTATTTAAAATTCACATTTTTTGTACCAAAAAAACCCGAAACCCATCCAGCTAATTTTCTACAGGGGTTATACGTTATGACTTGTAGACACCCGCTAAACGACGGCCGCCCTCGGTGACCTATGTGACCAACGGGTAAAAGTAAAAATCCCTATTAAAAAAAAAAATGTGTCGATTTTATTTTTTATTTTTTCTTGAACACTACCCCATTAATAGACTTTCAGTACGATACAACAACACCCTCACGTATCAGACAGGTTATTTTTGACATGTTGTTTGCATACTTCATAATATCACGAAGGATTTTATCACAACACTGAATCACTCTTTTGGCGTATTCGCGCGACGATCACTTTGATATAGGACGTGGCCTTAGTGGTCGCAAGCGCGACTCCTGAGCATAAGTTTCATGAGTGATGAACCCATGAAGGTCTCATTACGAGTTTTCCCAGTACCAGCCCGGGGTCTGGATTTGTGCCTGGTTCATGGCAATTGGTTCGCACATGGGACATAAATTTTGTTTTTTTTTCCCTTTTCCCATGTAATAGGGAAGGGGGGAGGAGCTCGTGGTTTATTTTCGTGGTAATAACTGCCGCACGGGTCGATCCATCAGGTTAAGCTACCGTTGCCGGGGTTGGTATGTGGATGGGTGACCATCTTTACATACCGAGACTCCTCCGTGCCTCGGATAGCACGTTAAGCCGTTGGCCCCGACTGTCATTCGTGGATCTTTGACAGTCGTTACGGGTCGTCAGAAGCCCGAAAGTCTGACAACCAGTCTTACCAAGGGGTATCGTATTACCCAGTTATTGGGTTGTGGAGATCAGATAGGCAGTCGCTCTATGTAAAATACTGGTATCCAGCTGCATCCGGTTAGACTGGAAGCCGACCCCAATATAGTTGAGAAAAGGCTGGGCAGATTGTAATAGGGAAGGGAGTGGGTAAGAAATCTGACGAAATGTGCCAACCCTCCGGGGATAAACAGGCGTGATATTATGTGATGTTCACTGATAAAAACTAAGTCAAAGTCAAATCGTTAAAAAAATATAACCGACGAAGAATTTCAACGCAGGGGTTTTCAGATTCATGTACTGAATGCATGGTAACAGTTTTCGCGTCGATGTCCCTGCCACCCTGTATACTAATATTGCTAGTGTATCTTGCCGCCGATGGTTTCGTATTGCTCGTGGTATTTGTAACCACGTTCTCGAAAACGGCTCTAACGATTTCGATGAAAGTTGCAAATTGGGGTTTACGGGGTCGAAAAATCAATGTAGCTAAGTCTCATATCTGGAAAATTAGTATTTAAAGCAGAGTTCGGTCGCCCAAAGTTTAGAACAAGATGGCTACCGTAGAATAATGACATGGCAGCATGGAATTAGTATGTACTATCATGGCAGCATGGAAGTATTATGAACTATCCTATTTTTATTAAACCTAGCCAACACAATTGTAATCTTAAATTATAGAATTTTTAACAACAAATATTAGTTACTGGGCGTCGGCGTGTCTTTGCGACACGACGGCCTCCTCCAGCTCTTTCCAGTTTGCTCTTGTTTGAGTTGTTCTGTGCCATATTGAACCTGCAATCTTTTTGATGTCAGTAGACCAACGTTTTCTTTGTCTTCCTCTTTTTCTCTTTGTTTGGAATCTAGGCGTCCACTCTGTAATATCTTTTGTCCATTTATTACTATTCTCTCTCATCATGTGGCCTACCCACCTCCATTTGAGTTTTTTGGTATTGACTACATCTTCAATTTTAGTAATGTGTCTTATATCTTCGGCTCTTTTCCTGTCTCTTTTTGTGTAACCCAGAATACTTCTTTCCATTGCTCTTTGACATGTTATCAGATTTTGGTTTTGTTTTTCTGTGTTTGCCCAGGTCTGGCACCCGTAAGTTAATATTGGTAATATGCATGTGTTATATATTTTTCTTTTCAATGCAATATTATATTGTTTACCTTTTTTGAGAGACCAATATATCTTCCATACATTGGCTATCCGTCTCTCTATCTCTGAGACCATTTGGTTGTTAGGCAATAAGTTGGCCTAGGTATATGTAGGAATTTACATATTCTATTTCGTCCTTAACCTATGTTGATTTCGGATCTGTTTGTTACTATTTTGGTCTTTGTTTTGTTTATTGTTAGGCCGACCTTTTTGCTTTCACGTGACAAATCTTGAAGCATGTTTTGAAGGCTTTCCGGGTTATCTGTTATAAGTACTATGTCATCTGCGAACCTTAGGTGATTTAAACGTGTTCCATTGATGTTAATTCCCATGTTGTCCCATTCCATCTTCCTGATGACTTCCTCTAGCACTGATGAATAAAGTTTTGGCGAGAGTGGGTCTCCCTGCCTCACTCCCCGGTGTATTGTGAAAGTTTCTCCCTCCGTTTCTAGTTTTATTCGTGCTTTGTTGTTGGAATATACATTTTTTATTAGCCTTATATATTTCTTTTCTATTCCTTGGTTTTTCAGGGCTTCCCAGATGTATTGATGTTCCAAAGAGTCGAATGCTTTATTATAATCCACGAATGCCATGTATAGTGGATAGTTATATTCTTGGCATTTTTCAACAAGCTGTTTTACCACATGTATGTGATCTATCGTTGAGAATCCTGATCGAAATCCAGCCTGTTCTCTTGATTATTGAAAAATTTATTGATTGTTGTTCGTCAAGTTTTTTGGTGATGCGTTTTTTTGCGATTATTTTTGAGAACACCTTATAAATATTAGACATGAGACTTATTGGGCGATAGTTGCCTATTTCCGATCTATCTCCTTTCTTAAAGATTAGTATTATAGAGCTTATTGCCCATTGTGAGGGTATGGATTCTGTGTTTAGGATAAGGTTAAACAAGTTAGTCAGTTTTGTTGTTATTTCTGGCAATGTCGCTTTCATCATCTCATTAGTTATACGATCAGATCCGGGAGCTTTATCGTTTTTCTGTGTTTCTATCGCCTGCTGGACTTCCCTTTCGAGAATCTGAGGGATATCTTCGGTTTCGTCTTCGAGGTATGTTGCATTCTAAGGTGTTTCCGGTAGAATATACTTTTTGATAGTAGTCTGTTGCTATCTTTAGAATTGGCTGTCTCCTTGTTTCTTCCTTGTTGTTTTTGCTTTTCATTTTCGGGACCCATAGCGTCGCTTCCTTTAATTCTTTGAGTGCTTTGTTGATACCTCCTGTTTTAGTAATGTGATTTTGGATACATTTGATTCTTCTATTTGACATGTCTAAATTTATATTGCGATTTATTTATTTACTTAGTTCAGTTATTTCTTGTATTGTTACGTTACTTTCTTCTATTTTTAAGCAGTTCTTTTCTTTTTTGAATGAAGTCTATTGTGAACTATCCTATACCTACTATTAAGTCAGGATTATTTATTTTTACCCGAGCAGAGTTCGGTCGACCATACTCTACAATTAAATAAGCAACCAGTTTGATTTGTCTAAACTCTTAGATTATCCTATGGAGCAGGACCAGCATATTTCCAAGCATTCTTATCTAGGATATAATAATATTAATAATCTTCTTTCCTATCCTTTTTAGAACAACGGTCCGTCTAGGAGAGTACGACACTCAGCAAGACGTTGACTGCGTCGACGATGTTTGTGCTGATCGTCCTCAGGAGATCCCGGTGGCGTCTGCATACCCTCACCCTGGGTACTCCGATAGGAACAAGAACAGGCAAGACGATATCGGTATCGTGAGGATGGCGACAAGAGCTGCATATACTTGTAAGTATTATTTACTCACGGTTTCTTTCGCATAAGTCTTGATTCCGTGGAAATATCGGAATAAAAAGTATTCTATGTCCTAACGCAGGTCATGGTCTACCCATGTGCCAAATTTCATCCCAATCCGTTCAGCCGTTTTAGTGTGGAAGCGTATCAATGTTATTGGCTGATTTTCGAATGAACTAGACTCGCCTAGGGCAAACTAGTTTCAGCTAGTTTCAAAAGCGACTGATTTAGTCTAGGCAAAACCAGTACATTTTATCTGCTGCTTTGATCGAGCTATTATATTACGACGTGTATTATACACGTCGTGAGACACAATGGCTTTTTTAATTGTTTCTGTAATAACGGCATTCAACTAAAGAAAACTTGCCAAAGATTGACCATGGGACCTGTCCCTCAATAGCCGGTCCAACCGTTTCGGAGATTAACCGGAACAAACAGACAATTTTTATTTTTTATAAATGTCTTTTATACTTTATTAAACATTTAGTAAAAAGCTGTTATTTAGAAATTACAAAAATAAACACTTCAATTTTATTTATTTGTAGGTATTGAAAGAGTGTTTATTATATTTTTTATTTGTCCCATAGATTACGTCCAGCCCATCTGCCTGGTAGACAATAGAGAACGTCTGCAAACTGGCAACGATGTCTTCGTAGCTGGTTGGGGAAAAACCCTAAACGGTACGTATACAATTACATACTATTGATTTTAGTACTTTGCTGTACTCTGGCCGTTTCTACGAAAACGGAGTTTATACAATTATATCGGGTTTTACCTATGATTTAAATGCAAGGTCGATTTAATGTTAGGGGCTTTTTTGGTCATTTTGGTTTTTTTTATGACTAAGAATAATATTGAACTGTGTATATTATTATGATCTTGGGATTTGGTTTCTATTTTATTGTAATAAAAATTAAACAATAAAGTAAAAAAGAATCCACAACATTATATCTATCGACTTTTTTATGATTTACGGAATCATTTTTAAATGCAAGGTCGATTTAATGTTTTTGGCCTTTTCGTTTTTATGAATAAGAATAAAATTGAACAGTGTATATTATTATGATCTTGGGATTTGGTATCTACTTTATCGTAATAAAAAAAAAAACGAAAAAAAACTATCATTATATCTATCGACTTTTTGTGACTTAAGTAACCATTTTTTGTCTGTGTTCAGAACAGTAACTAAACGTCATGTGCTAGGTTCGATACGGTAGGTCAGACAAAGTGATTCAGGGATTTTCTGATGAAAATACAGCTCGGGGTTTAAAATTTACCCTGGTAACGGAACATCGCCTTTTGAATAAATAAGACTTTTTTATTTATTTATTTGCTCACATGTAAAACACTGGTTAGTAGGCATGCATTCAAATTTCATGACACAGTATTAAGACATGCACCCTGTAAGGGCACTTAATTTGTCATTGGGAAAAATCGACCCATCTACCATCAATCCGTTTATTATTTAAAGAAATACTGACTAGGTCGTTGGTCTAGTGGTTCGAAACACTACTGCTGAGCATGAGGTCCTGGGTTCAATTCCCAGGTCGGGCAAACTGTTATTGGGTTTTTCCATCTGAAAGAAAGAAAGAAAAGAAAGAAAGAAAACGTTTATTTGGATACAGTTCGTGAAACACAAAATAAAAACAAAGTAAAATTGATAGTTATCTTTTGACAATAAGTGTGCCTCACGGCACAATCGATCGATCGATCGGCTCTGGAATTTCTCAATAGCAGCTCGGAGTCTGGATTTGTGCCCGGTTGATGGCAATGGGCTCGCCCCCATTATATGGGACTTAAACATACTCGTAACTGGTGAAATTTGGGTGTATTATAGGTACATCTCTGCCCAACTCGTCGAGGAAACAAGGCGTGATGTTTATGTATGTTATGTTCTAAGAAATAATTGCGGAAAATTTAGTAAACAAGAATATCTCTCTAGTCTTCTCTTATCAGACACGTCACGGCATATATTGAATCGAGGTTAGAAGTCAAAGTCAAGTCAAAGCATTTATTTCAAATAGGCCCTTTTATTTTTGAACGTCAAAATTTACATAAAAATAAAAAATATTCTAGTCGGCCCTTTCAAAAGGTAGTTTTCGTATGGAGAAGAAACAACAAACAAGAAACTCCACCGTTAATCTTTTAAAATTTCTTAAAATATTTTGTAAATATACATTATTTATATAATTATATGTGAAGTGCACCTAGATTAAAATTACTATACTTATCACTATAGCTAAAAAGAATAAAAAATGAAGCAACGACAGATAAATTAATTTGGTGAAAATAATCTGCTGTTTCATAGAAAAGTGCGATACCTACGCGGTCAAAATATATCGATTAGTAGATATATTTTTTTATAAGCGACGAAAAATTTCAACGCTGGGAGGTCTGTGATGTCTCTGTCACCCAGTATAGAATAGAAGTCTCATCGGTTGGAATCATTGTATAAATAATTTATTAATTGACCTGATTGTGTTAGGAATATATTGAGATGAGTATGCAAAGGATTTTACGAAGTAAGGTTTTGCATATAAAATGTTGGCAAGCAATGAGAGCTCCTTATATGGAGCTCTCATTGCTTGCCAACATTTTATCATTATATCATTTTCAGTCTTGTTTGAAAAACACACTCTGAATCCACAATATTTTAGAAAAAAAATATTTTACTCTAGAAATAATACCATAGATTTACGATGTTGGTTCTATGGAGAAAGTTGTTCAGTTTGATGATGTTTACCACACCTTTAATTTTGACCACACCATTCTGATACATTCTGTATAGCGCAACAACGTTTTTTTGGCGCGTGGCCAAAATCGGAACTAACGCCGCCATATTGTTATTCTAATACATTTACAAAAAAATGCACAAAAATGTTAACCAACAGCGCCCCCCGCCAACGTCATTCGAGCGCCAATACATCCTTGTAGCAGTGTTCTTTGTTATTTTATCATTGATTAGTACAGATGGTTCACTCCGCAAAATCATTTAAATAAAACACGACTCTTGCTGAGACACAATAAAGTGCAATTCAGATAGCAGAGTGCTAATTACCTACATTTATATTCACCTTGAAGTTTCCTCTCTTTCTATCGCTTACACGCTCACGGAATTGGCCCGACAAGACGAGCCCGCCGCGTACTTGTAGCTTCATGCCTAAAATGCGGAGTGCACCTTCTGACCTATTCTGTGGTTATATTGACACTGTAGTGGACATGACGCAATACATAAGGCATACATAGATAATGACATAAGGTCAATTTCTAATTAATAGAAATGGGTACATACATACACGTGTCAAAACAAATATAATCTTTCTATATAAATAAAATAATATCAGTAAAACAACAAATCAAACAGGATCGTAGTAGATGGCGTTCTGTGGTTTCTGTCTAGGGACTATTCATGTATAGATTGTGAACTGATATCGAACTTGTTTACGACGTAATGCACCTTGCGCTAATACTAATATATGCCTGGCGAGCAACTTTGAAGTAGCGTTCGACGGCCGCTGCCGCGGCACCGCTCGCTTCGCACGCTCGGCTCGCGCGCATTTTGTCACAGTTTTAACCTAACCCATTTTGAGACTTTATCGGAAGAAGGCGTGTGTTTTATGTATATACGCAAATTGTTCTAAAAACAATCAAACATTTTATTTACAGGAAAGAACAGCCCCATCAAACTGAAGCTTAGTCTCCCGATCTTCGACAAGGCCGACTGCGTAAACAAATACAGTACTCTTGGAGCAAATCTGGTAGAAAACCAGCTCTGTGCTGGAGGTGTCTTCGCTGAGGATGCCTGCAGAGGAGACTCAGGTGGACCTTTAATGAAGAGGAGGCCTGAAGGCATCTGGGAGGCAGTTGGAGTAGTGTCCTTCGGTTACGGCTGCGGTAGAGACGGCTGGCCAGGAGTCTACACCTCAGTTGCCAGATACGTAGACTGGATAAAAACTACTCTTCAAACCACAAACGTTTAATGCCATATTACTAGTCTTTAAAGGATAGTCCAGGATTCTTTTAACTTCTCACTCACATAAATGAGTTCTGGTTATCTCGCGTTTTGCTCACATGTGATGTCCAATTTCGTTTTAAATTTTAGTTAAATACATTTATTTTTTAAGATGGTGTTTGGTTTGATTTGTTCCTCTTTCGAGTTTTTGCATAGGTTTTCGGATTATGCTCATTGTGATAGTGATATTGATCGGGGGGCGATAATGATGCGAGTTTGCGATACGTAATAGGAAGTTGACCTGACCTCAACAATTTATCTTCAAGAGCGTTAATTCTAAATGTTGGCAACGTCGCAAATAGCTGTCAAATATTTACCTGTTATGATTAATTTGACAATATTACTGTATGGAAATATGAAATATCTCTAACTATTGAACTAGAATATTAATCATGAATTGCAATTATAACACTGAATTTGATGTTGTAACCGTTTTAGGTGTAAAAAAGGCATTTTGGAACCAATTACTTTTTTTTACATCTAAAACGAAATATTCAGTGTTACGATATTAATTATTGCATTTCATAATCAATATATTTCAGTTTACTATCACTAGTTAGCCATATTTCATATGTCCTTACAATCATATTGCCAAATTAATCAAAATAGCAAAATATTTGACATCTATTTGCGACGTTGCCCACTTTCAGAATGCACGCTAATTTCACCAGTACCAGCTCTTATTTTACCTTAAACCACAAATAATAATAAAAATCAATCCACCCGTATAAAAAATATAAACTTCACAATAAACTTTTCAATGTGACGTCAACATCAACATGTCAACGCCATCAGTGCTGCCATCAATTAAAAACTTCTCCCTTTCCCTCGAATCAAAACAAAAAAAAAACTAAAAAGTTGGCTGAGGTAGAAAATAGTTTTATTCTTTTATAATAATGCCAGCAATTTGTGATGCATTTGTAATGTTTCTGTCAGTCTCCCCAATTAAGCGAACCGTACTCTTAGAGTGGGTTCACCGCAATAGTTCAACGATTTAGAGTTTGAACTTGTGACCCTGATCGATACTTACATCAAAAGATAAATGTATTATTATTGTTCTGCCGCGTTAGTCGAGTGGTTGATAGCGCTACGGCTGAGTATGAGTTCCTGGGTTCGATTCCCAGGTCGGGAATAGTGTTATTGAGCTTTTTCCATCAATAATTTCTCAGTAGCAGCTCGGAGTTTGGATTTGTGCCCGGTTGCGTAAATACAAGGGCGGATGCAACACGTCCCATAGTCTGTGCTGCATTATTTAGTACATGAAGGACTTACAGCTAATTAAAACAGACGAAAAAAGGAAACCATACTCACCAGAGAGCCAATTACAAATCCTCACCTCACGACTTATAATAATAATTTATGGTGTGAGCACAAAAAAACACATCTCCTTAATTAGAGTAAGAATCAATGGTTTGCAATTATATGACGGAAGTAATACAGAAAATAATAAAAAACAAGAACAAATAATATAATCTACCGTTACTAGAAAACCTAATCCGCTTAACTGTTCTTAAGGGAGTCATAAAGAACCCTGTAAGAAATCGACACGTGTTTCACCTCTCGTCGCTTGACGTGTCAACACGTCGGGTCCGGGTTCGCAACAAGTCAATCGTCATCCTGAGGATGCCTCGTTGAGAGGTGAAACACGTGTCGATTTATTACAGGGTTCTTTATGACTCTTTAAGAACAGTTAAGCGGGTTAAGTTACTAAATATACGTCATCTATTATATTTTATAATGGATTTCCGCAAAGTCACGCCTGAGTCAATTAACTACTTATTAAACCAACATTTTTAGCTTCGAATCAGGGACCAGGTTGGAGCACCTTGTCCCACCATGGCATGGTGGTAGTATCTACCTATATTCTCGAACAAACTCTTAAAAATAAGTCTAGTATGAAGGAATAGAAACATGTGCCCTGGCGGCTGTGAGTATGTCATGCTCACTTAGATGTCTCGCTAGTGGTGGCGTGTGTGTTGGATCATTTAGCTCCCTTCAAAATGGTTGAGCTGAAGGGTGCTGATCCATGCGTGTTCATGTTCGTGAACGAGCGCCGTCAGTAGGGACTAGTCAACTCTTAGCTGCCATGCCTGATTTTAATTGATCTTTGTTTTTTCTTTTTATTACGGACGCTTCTAACGTGCACGTCTTTATACTTTGTTCTCACATGTATAATTTCAACATGAATGACGTAACCAATATTTTGTAACAATTTTTATTTATTTAAGAGAGTGTCCGTGGAGTTTCTTGCCCGTTCTTCTCCATAGGTACCTACTACGCTTTGGAATGGGCAACTAGCTTCATATTTCTGACTGACCGATTCCTTGACAATTCAAAAGTGCCTGTAAATGGTTTAATTGAAATAAATGCTTTGAGTTTGAGTTGCTTTATTAGATATCATTTACTGCTATTAAAGTGCTAAACGCATTCTAATGAATTTTGAACCGACTTCACGATTTCTTGTGGTTTGTCATGATGTCACGGTTTACTTTACTACCGCATCAATTTATTCTCAGAGTCAGGAGGTAACAAAATTATTTCATACATCCGCCTTCACATATAGAGAACTTAACCGACTGACGTCAAATAAGCGAGTTAGATTACATTTGAATGTTTTAACTAACAGAGTTGGGGCCCAAAAGTCATCGAGGAGTCCCCAAACATTTTGGAACAAAGATATTCAATTAGTCGTAACGTATCATTTGCATATAGGTGTCGCTAGCTATCAAATTAAGTGGCGCGCTAACACTTTGGCTCGCATAATTAAATCATTTACCCTTTTCAAAGTTATGCGCTCCTGATACCCTGAAGGGGTTGTATGCAAATTTTTGTTGACAATAAAATCGATGTTTGTAGTTTTCTAGACGATTTTTCTAGACGTTGATGTTTTTATGATTTTTCATTCATATTTTTAGTATTATATTCGTAAGTTACCAAAATTGGACTGAGCAGTTTTAAAGTAGCTTATGTCCAAGACTTCGCCTGCGTGGATGTCGGTAAATATCCGACGGGCACGAACTATCGGGATTAAAAGTACCCTATATTCTTAAAATTCAAGTTACAAACTATATGTGTGCTTCAAAATCCGTTCAGCCGTTTTTGCGTAAGTAAGTCGTTTATTTTGCAAATATGGGTACAGTAAAAGGTGATAATTTTTAAACAGATAGGTTCAGCCATATCTTACCGACAGGCATGCAAAACTTAAATAAGACTTTCACGCTAAAACAACAACAAAGGCAATTATATTATGATATATTGAAGATCACTACTACAAAAATGTTTTTTTTTTTTTTTCGATAAATAGCATATGACTTTTAAGATATGTGATACAAAATTACAGTTTTAGTGAATATGATGATTATAGCCTTACAAGTCTTGATATTAAGTACTTACATGCTTTGCCATTATGGCGTACAAAATTAGTCTCAGTAGACAAATAAATAATAAAAGTAAGAAATCACAATGTAAAAAATTTAAATTAATTTTAATCAAGGCACAATTTAAAACAAATGTCAATATTTAAAAGTAGAGTAGTAGAGTAAACAAATATAAAAATTAAATAAAGCAAATCTCCAAATTGATTTGCTTTATTTAATTTTTATATTTGTTTACTCTACTAACAAACAAACAAATTCTTTCTCCGTAATGAATTCGCTGATATTATAATATGCTTTATGCGTTAAAAAGCGTTTAAGCCTAGTTTTGAATATTGTTAATGGTAGTTCTTTCCATTGCTTAGGTAATTTATTATAAATAACCGGAATCGGCGTGAATCTGGAACATACATCCAGACAAACAGACAACGGACAAAAATTCTAAAAACTATATTTTCGGCATCAGACTCGTTCTGCCTTGTAGAACTACGTTTTTTTTTAAATATTCAACTGTTGCTTACAGTTTTGACTTCGTTACTGTTTTCTACATTAGTATAGAATAAATGTATGCAAGTTTGAAGCCAAATATTAAAAATATTATGAATGTCCTGGATGGATTAGAACTAATGTTTTTAAAACACGTAATTTTTTGTTCCATTCCTTCTTTTACTATATTAAATTTTATAAATACCAACGACCTAAAAAAAAAAGCCTAGCCTTTTTCCCTTGTCGGCTTCCAGTCTAACCGGATGCAGCTGACTACCAGTATTTTACATCGAGCGACCGCCTATCTAATCTCCACAACCCAGTAACTGGTTAATATGATACCCCTTGGTAAGTCTGGTGTCAGAATTTCGGGCTTCTGACTACTCGTAACGACTGCCAAAGATCCACGAGTGACAGCTGGGACCAACGGCTTAACGTGCTTTCCGAGGCACGGGAGTAAAGATGGTGACCCATCCATGGACCAACCCCGGCAAGCGTAGCTTAACCTGATGGATCGACCCGTGCGGCTGTTATTACTTAGCCATGAGCTCCTCCTAAATGTACCACCGACCTAAATTATTGATATTAAAAAAACTTTGAGTGAACAATTTAATTGGTTTATTTATATTTGACGTAGATCGATCGATGACTTCATAGGAAAATCACAAGTGATAAGTAATCAGGTATGTTGTATGGAGATATTTTTTATACCTGGTTTCATTTTGGGAGTCCCGGATAGAAGAAAAATCAATACCTGCATATCGCAAAGTAAATTTTAGATAGCATTTAACATTACTGGTATAATTGAGGAAAACTGAAATGGATGTACAGTCACGAGCACCAATATGTATACAATTAGCAACGTGATTTTCTCCTACTGTGGTGATTGTAATTTTATGTTGTTACGAACATAGTATTTTGGAACCCACACTAATATGAAATAGGTCTTATCTCAAAGTTGCAGTCGTTATTCCATGCGAAAATCGATTTTGAATTTTGCTAAGTGGATACATATTGGTGCTCGTGACTGTACGTATTATAAGGCTGAGATCACTTTTAATTTAAGTATCTAAGACTAGCCTCTACCCGCGACTATTTCCGCGTGTTTCGGTCCCCGAGATAGCCAACTTTTTGTACAAGAAATAAAGTATATTATGGTGAAAGTGGGAAAATAAACAGTATTTCGGAAAAAAAAACACAGTATCTAAAACTTTTTTACAAAAAAAAATAAACAAAACAACCGACTTCCAAAAAAACACTATAAATTGAAAAATAGGTAACTCTCATTTCGAAAGTCGGTGTCTATGGTTTTGTATTTTCGTTTTTTGCCACCGACTTTCTTTTTATTTAGGTATAGCTCTGGTTATCAGTAAGAACAGTATATTTGATAATTTATTTTTGTTGAACAGTAAACAGTATATCAGAGTGAAAAACAGCGTAATACTGTTTTTAACAGTATGGTTGGCAACCTTACCGCACCGCGACGCATCCCATCGCCCGCCCGCGCTGTTACTTCGTTTTAGGTTAGCGTTCTTTCTGTTTTTTTTTATTTTTGCTCGGATCTTAAGGGTCGTAACGTGATGTTAAAAGGCTATAACCTTCCTCAAGAATTGAATTGAATTGAATTGAATGCTCAATGTGAAATGCGGTTTTACGTAGTAACTAGCATATCACCTGAGATGAAGTTACCAAGTTTCGAAATTAGGTATTATGGTATATTTATTGTTTACCTTGATTTTGTTTTTACTATGATGTAGAATTTACATGTAGCATTAAGCATAAACCTTAGTGGTTTAAAAATGCTATTCTGCTGAAACACTTTGTAATAAAAAAATTGAAGTGGTAAATAAATAAATAAAAAAATAAATAAAAAAAAACCTGTCCAATGCAAAAAGATTTTTTCAAATCCGACTGGTAGGTAGTTCCGGAGATTCTCTACATACAAACTTACAAACAAACAAATTTTACTTCTATACAGAGTGTTTGGTACATCGTTTGCCAAATTGAATTGGTTGATAGGATCATAGGAGAGATCATTTGCTATCTGTTCAGGCTCAATAACTTATTCCTTGTCACACCGGTTTTTTTAATTTATAAGTTATAAATATTTATTTAGAAAAAAATAAATGAGAAAGAGATGAGAATTGAGATACCAATAAGACTCAACGAAAATGTTCTTCAGGTTCATCATAATTTGGGTCTCGGACCTTGACCACAGAACAGCAGAATGCACTCGGTGGGACCGAAGTTTTCGAATACTGCCACAGAATAAATAGTACAGAAGGCGCACTCCGTATTTTAGGTATGTACAAGTACGCGGCGGTCAGAAGATATAAGAGTTATCCTATCTCATATTACCTATGATTAAAACGGAAACTCGTGGGTTGCAGCTGAAAATCAGCGTCAGGGTCAGCGTACACTGTGTTTTCATCTGATATTATGCTGAGCCGAGGCCCTTTTGGCATTATTATCATTGTTTTCTGTTTTATAGTTTTAAGGTGTATTTTTCTGTTGTAATGCCAATAAAAGCATTTTTCTATATTTCTTTCTTTCTTTCGATAGAAAGATAGGCAACTTCTAGGTGAATATAACTGTAGGTAATTAGCGCTGTGCGACCTAAATTGCACTTTATTGTGTCGCAGCCAGAGTCCCTTTTTATTTGCAGAGTGAACCATCCTTATTATTCTGTGGTGGTGCTAAGTTCTACTACACTGTGGTTTTATTTCTTCAGGTGTAGGGTTTTCTGTATGAGTATGCTTAACATCAGTTTACTTAGTAATTAATGTTGAAAAGCGAATAAAAAACGGTTATGGATTTGTCACATTTTGCATTGTCATGCTAACTTTGCATACATTATGTCATCGTCATCCGCCTGGCGTTTTCCCAACTATGTTGAGGTCGGCTACTACTCCAACCGGATGTTGCTGAATACCAGTATTTTACACCGAGCGACTGCCTAAATGACGTCCACAACACAGTTACTGGGTAACGAGATACCCCTCGGTAAGACTGGTTGTCAGACTTTCGGGCTTCTGACTACCCGTAACAACTGTCAAAGATCTACAAATGACAGCTGGGACCAACGGCTTAACGTGCTTTTCGGTTTTTAGAGGGCTTGGTATGTATTGGATGGTGAAGGTATGACCCAAGTTACAAACATTGTGGGTAAATATATTCACAGCTGATATACCGGCTGTTTTTTTACCGTCTGGAGAATAATATGGTGTGTTGTGTAAGTGGAACAGAAGCCATACCATTAACCACGCGGGCGGGCCATGCGCGAGTGGCTTGTGCGCCTGCGAAAGAATATCAAAGAGGCCGACGGCAAGTGCGGCGACTACCTATCGGCCGCTAAGGAAAGCTACGAATTCATTGATAAATTCCGTGCATTTAGTAGGTGATTTGAATTTCGATATTTTATTATCTACTCCGTTCACCTATTATACCCTATTTTTTTCGAAACGGTAAGAAAAATCACGCGGTATATTATATAAAAAATTAAAATAACCAACAGTCACTTTTTAAAGTCAATGTTCCAAATATGGTCTTAGAAACATAGCATCGTAACAAACGGTCTGTTTTCCCCACAGAACAGTTCCACAGAACTGTTCTGTGGTTTTCCCCATTCACAAAAAGGCGAGTGTACATATATTTTTATGCTTGAGAAGCATGCTATATGAATTTCTTCAAGACGTTCCGTTTCTCGCGAGATCTAAGCCCGGTTGTCCCGCTGGGAACGCTTGAAGCGAATATGAATCATTTCTTCCTGCTACATGTGTGTGAATAAATGTATCATTTATTTTTACATACGTGGTGGTTATGACCGCGAAGATTGCTTAATATGCGTATACCAGTACTTGAATTTTATTATCAAAACTCTTTGTTTCAATTTATTCATCAATTCATGGTGAATTGCAACTTCTGATTCTGATGCCAAAGCTGATGTCAAATCAGTTCAGTTCAACAGTTTCAGTAAGTTGACATTTCAAAGCAAAATAAATCGGTCAATACTCATTGTTTAAGATAAGTAATTTGTTAAATTCGATGAAAACCATACATATACAATGTCGCCCATAGGCATATGCCCCCCCGTATTTTCCTGAATATTCATGAAAATTTATCGAAAATTACCTTTTAAAAGGGGGGGGGGGGTCTATCTTTAATATTGTTCATGTTGTTCATTTTTTTTTTTTTTTTAGCTTTTTCTATACCTCCTATGTTATTGGCTTGATTTGGATTATTTTTATTATTTCTAAAACCTTGAGTTATTTTTACGGATTAGTAAATTTGTGGACTATGCAAAAAAAACGGAAGTGAAGTCATTTTTTTCTAAAAAAAAACTGTAAGTAAGTAAAAACTGTAAGTATTTATTTAAAAAAAACACAAGTGTAAGTCCATAAAATAATAGCGGCATTTTGAAAAAAAAATAAGATAAAAGAAATAAAGATAGACCGCCTTTTTAAGTTAATTTTCGATAATTTGTCATGAATATTCAGAAAAATACGGGCGTGCACATGCCCATGGGCGACATTGTATATACACAACGAATAATGACCGATTTATTTTATTACAAACTGTCAACTTACAGAATACAATTAAAAGGCCAAGTATAAGTGGTAGTAGTAGTAGTATTATCATAGTTCATTGCTTTGGCAAAAAAAAAAAAACTCTTTGGAGTGTTTTTTTTTGGAAGTAGTATTTTTTTTTGTAAAATCGTTTTTATTTTTCTCTTTTTAGTTGTGGTTGGAGAATACAATCCCGAGCATGTTTTTCAATCCCGGGCTTACGGGATTTTTGAAGCTTTTTCCCGGGATACCGGGCCTATCATGGGATTAGACTATGTGGTTTCTAATTGGGCTAAAATAAAAAAAACACGAGTAATTAAAAAAAAATGCATACACACTGCAAATTGCACAACACAAATCAGAATAATAATAAGAAAAGAAAAAACACAAACCAAAAAATACTATACTTTTGCAAGAAATTAAAAAACAGCACAAAATAACTATTTAGAATTTCGAAAATATAATACTTCCGAGCCTGCTTCGTAGTTTATTGCCAACATAAGCAGCAGCTGAAAACGCTCGTTCAGCTTCTACGCTGGTTGGAGGAATAGACAATAGATACTTATATGATGTTTCTAAGTGATATCCACGAACTCCTCCATTTTCGAACAGGCAAAATAATCTAGGCAAGGTTATTTTCAAGGCGCAACGGACTACGGAATACAAACTAGACTTGTTTGTGGCAATCCCGAAAATCCCGAGATTACCCAAGTACAGTCCCGGGATTTTCGGGGCCAGAAAACGGTCGGGATCCCGGGATTGTATTCTCTAGTTGTGGTACATACGCCACATCAATTCGTATGTATTTGTACCACTAATTGCAATGTAAATAGTAGTGTGTCCTTTCAAATAAAAAATAGTTTTCCGAATCGGTTTATAAATGACGGAGTTCTGAGGCAGCAAACATTAAAAATACAACCTCCTCCTTTGAAGTCGGTTAAAAATAACGAATCAAGTTTCAAACAATTTGTTATATTATGATTGGACGCTATATTATGTTAATTGTAGATACATATACAGACGACCCTATAGGAGGCACATAATGCAAACGCACGAACAGATTTATCGATAAAAAATACCGAACGAAAACACAGAAAAGTTACAATGATAAAAAACACAAAGTTGTATGAAAATGCGTAGTAAATCAAAACTGTGAATACATTCATTCATTTCTCGGTTAGATAACAAACACTCAGAGGGGGAACTCCAATCGGAATATAAAAATTACGACAGTTTAAAAGTAGGTAGCATTTACATAAAACTACTATATTGGAAATGATATACAATGTGTAGGCCGCCCCATTTGTTCTTCTCATGAAATATAAATGTGATTTGGATGCTGGTATAACTATAGTGTGTTTTTCCTTTGGTGTCTTATTTGGTAAACAAACACGGTGCGAAAATTCCGCATCAATATTTCTTTGTAAGGAACACATACAATATGAGTTATATCAGAAACTGCTTTGAAGAACACTTTAATTTTCTCAAAAACAAAATCTAACTTCGCCACATTTGTTTACAGAATAAGACAAGTAAAGGAAAACACACTTTATATATACGAAGTGTATAGAGTGCCGCTAACGGCACTTTATCCCTGTCAGATAAAGTGCCGCTACTTGCGGCACTTTAGTGGCGCTGCCTCGGCCCGGCTAAAGTGCCGTAAGCATTGTCACTGTCACTTGTTATTTTTTTTGATTGTTGAGGTTAGTTCACTGCCCTTTGTATTGATTGATCGTATGATGAGAGGCTAAGTTTAATTCCTTTCATCTATAGCCAGCTAAACTTAAGTGTAGACATAACCCCTAGGCATAGCAAATGAAAATGGCTGAAAGGTAGGTTAGGTTAGGTTAGAACTGTGACCACACAACGGGCCATGGTCCGTTTAGGCACAAGAGAATGTAATTTTTTGGGAATATGGTGTTTTCCAGCGTACTAACCGCAACAATTAAACAAAATAACAAGTGAAAGTGACAATGCAATGCTTACGGCACTTTAGCCGGGCCGAGGCAGCACCACTATTATGCCGCTAGCAGCACTTTATCCAACACGGATAGAGTGCCACTAGCGGCACTCTATACACTTATATATATATAACTTCGTAACTTCGTTCCAATTAACTATTGTAACAAACAATTCAGTCAATTTGATATAACAAAATATTGTAACAAACAGTTTCGAATGAAATTGATGTTTTATTGTTTATCGTTGTCGAGCCTAGACAGGGATAGGTTTAGTTGTATGATTGGTTTTTTATTCCAATCCTGGATGAATATGGCATCGTCATACAACACTTTTTTGTTCGGCAGAAGGTTGAACATACGAAAATGGCGGATCCTTGGGGCCGTCTACTACGTTTTAGGCCCCATAATAAGACCCAGGCCACAAGGATTTTTTTAATGAAATTTTAAATTTATTTTTCGGAATTTGTCGTTGCCAAAACTTCAAACGTCAATAATTTCATTTAAAAACCACAAAACTGGTAACATTTTATTTTTATTTTCATCTAAAGTAACTGTAGAATCTTATAAAATTCGTATTTGATGCTGATGATTGCTAGAAAAGTAAATACGAGCCCTTAAACTACAAACAAATCAAAAATAAATACCGAAAGTCCGACTTTGAACTGCGTTAAAAAAAAAACTAACAGTGATAGAGCAGCTCTAATTTTAGGAAAATATCTTTGGTTCATGTCCAATCTAACAGTATGCAATATGCACAATTTCTTTTAAAACAACTAGAACAATTCGCCAATTTTAACTGCCTGGGACGTTTTTCACCGAAAGGATTGCGAAGGAAATTTGCGAAAAGTGAAATTATTTAATATACGAACCAAATTTTTTTTACTTATTAGATTCTACAATTATTGTAGAAAAAAAAATTGCCAGTTTTGTTATTTTAAATTAAATGATTGACGTTTGAAATTTGAGCGACCACGAATTTCCGTTAAATTTAAAAAAATCACAAAAAAAAAATCCTTGTGGCCTGGGTCTTGTTATTGGACCTAAACACGTAGTAGACGGCCCCACGGATCCGCCATTTTCGTATGTTCAACCTTCTGCCGAACATCCTGTATGGTAAAAATGCTTCGGCTTATCCAGGATACATTCGATCTGTCATCGAAATTTTATCTGAATTGTTTCATCCGCCACAACCAACATGCTTATTATATTCTGCTTAGTATCTTGAGGAATTATTTTAAGCTGATAGATAGCCACAACAATCAGAACACAACGACATTAGGTGGCCCTATTTAATAACAACAGCAAGTAGCATTTGCATTGCGACAAAATCAAAAGTAAAAAAAATGCAAACAAGACACATGCTGTTAAATAAAGCAAAAAATTTAAGTATATGGCGTTTGCGCACTTATCCGTATCCGTATTCGATTCGTGTTTGTTTCTGATCCGGTTTGGCCATCCTAGTAATTGTATGGTCGTTTGTGCACTCATACGTATACGGTTCGTATTCTGTTCGTGTTTGCTTTGTAAATTCTCATCAATTCGGATCAAAACCGAGTCTATCAAACAAAACGAATCAAGTACGGATAAGTGGGCAGCGCTATAACGTGAATTTTCCGTCCGTCTTTTTCACGTATCGAATACGAACCGGATAAAAGATAAGTGGGCGAACGCCTAACTTTTAAAATTGTCAGATTGACACCTGTCGATTTGATTTAATAGGCCCCTGGTACGCAGAGCTAATTGTCACGGAAAGGCAGCTAATCGACATGTAAAACAAAATAAAAACGCCGCGCACCGTCTCGTGAATGACCAGACCTTGGAAAATCGTCAGAAAAACTTCTAAGTCGAAGCAGACAAGACAAAGGAATCAAATAATGTCTTCATTGAGATAATGTTAAGTACAGTACACTCTCGTGAGCGATGCGAGTAAATACAAATAACACAAAAAGTAACGAAATGTCTGAACGTTTCTTGTACGAGTAGATTCGTTTCTGAACCTTTGTTGCTTGTAGTCTTTTTATGATGCTTTCTAGAATTTGTTGTGTTTAGGAGATACTTTTAGAAAAGTTATTTTTGTTTCTTTTAGGTAAAGTTTGGTTTTAAGGTTTTCTTTCTGTTTTTAAGGTTCCGTACGTCCGAACGAAAAAACTGAACCCTTATAGGATCACTCGTGTGTCTAGCTGTCTGTCTGTCCGTCTGTCACAGCCAATTTGCTCTGAATTTAGTGGACCTTGGATTAAGTTGAAATTTAGTACACTTTTCTGAGTTCCAAACACAGACGTGTAGCTTAAATAAATACATTTTGAATACGGGGGTCACTTTTGGGGGCAAGTAAGAAAAAAAAAAGTTTTGTTCACTGTACTTTCTGACATATCAAATTAAAGGGCATACAGTGAGGGTCTCAAAAATATTATTTTCATACTTTCAAAATAAATAGTTTTATACCCAGTTATTTAAGAAAATTGATGAAAGTTGACAATTCCTCCCGTTTTCTCTGAAACTACAGAGCCAAACATTTGTTTCATTGAATTGACTCATATATTCAATAAAAAAAATATAGTCTTACACCTAGTTCCCCCGGGGGTATGCAGTAACTACAGAACACCATCAGCTACAATACTATACTCCTTTTGGTTCGTGTATACATACACGCACACCGTTTGCGAGTACTACGCACAAATCTTTCTGAACAACAACATTGTTGTTTTTTTTTTGCTTTTCCCATGCAATGTGACAATGCTGCCAGTCTTCTGGGCACGATTCCGGATGACAGCGATGCGGACGAATAATTCGACGCCCAAGTGTCCTTTTCTTTTTGTATTTATTTGTATATTTAGTTAGTCATTTAATTTAGTACTTAGTATAAATAGTTAGTTGTGTCAAATATCGTAAAAGATCTAATATTAAACATTATACTGGTATTTATTTTGACTCATTTCGAAATTCCGTGTCTCGAGTATCATCACTTCTCACTGTTGGTTTGCCAATGCGAAATTCTATGACAGTCATTACAGACAGCTAGAATAAATCAGGACTAACTTTGAAAATAGCTGGTATCCTGACTTCATTGTATATAACTTAGTAATTCCCAGTATTCAGTATGGATGATAATGTTGACTCAATAGCGGACCAGAAACTATCAGTGATAATGACATTACGTTCAAGTAATGTCATTGTGGTTGGAATGATACATCATCATTCCAACCACAATGATCTAAATATTTTAATATTTTGAAAGGAATGACAGAAATATTGATGTCATTATTACTGATAGTGTCTGGTCCGCTTATAATAAAGTTACGTGTAATTCTAATACATTCTAACCCATCCATACTTGTGCAGGATGTGGGATGCACATTAAAATGCGATGAAAGAAAATAAAAAAGTAAGAATTATAATTTTGAAGTACGTGTTGACTGCGCGGTTTCTGTGTTCGCATTAGCCCGTCGTCGTCGCGAGCGCCGAGGTCACTGCGTGGCGTTTGCGCTGGTTAGAACAGTCCTTGTCAGTCCCCTCGTTCGCTCGCGTTTGTATTGTTATCAATAGGTACTTTAATATCATAAATGCGAAAGTAGGTACAGTACGACACAACTTAGATGTAGCATCGGCAAAATTCGTAAAACCGATCACCATCCAAACAGAGACGCCTTCAAAATCACCAATATTTATTACTGCTTCAGGTGAAAATGATCTTTACGCTAAAGCAATAACTTGTGAAGTCATATAACCAAATACGTTCGTAAAATTGAAATGAATGAATGCAAATTTTAAAATTTATGCTACCTCTAAGTTTTGTACTGTAAGTAACTCGGTCTGTCTGCATGTTACCTTATCACGTCTAAGCTGAACAGAATATTATAACATTTATTTATTTATTTAAGGATTACCAACGAGATACATTACAATTATCTTTTACAATATTAAAAACTTATATAATATCCCTTATCCTGTAATGCATACTCAATTACACACACATAACATTTGACAGATGAGTAGCTATCTGGAGAAGGACATAGGTTCCTTTCATCCTAGATATGTATTTCTATTAAAAATGACGCAATACAAAGTATACGCTGACGAACTCCCACGATCAGCTAGTAATAGTTTATATCAGGGACCACTAACGGGTCTAGGAACAGAGTTTCTAAGTAAAGCCACAGTACACGTGTTTGTTTAAATCTCAAGGCCTAGTATTACACATTTACCTATTTGTCATTCATTTCAATTCTGGGAAAGCTGTGTTGACGTTCAGAATACTAGAAATTTCTGATGACAAACACGACACAGCCGCTTCCAGCAATTACCAAGGACCGGAGATAGTCCCAGAAAGAGAACAGCCGGTAAATAACATTGATGCGACTGTAGTAATATCAAATTATACTTATCTTTAAGCTCATAGTATTTAAGAAGTAGGTAGTCATCAGAAAACACTGAGTTGGCGCCTGTCATATTAAACAGAGCAATGAATATTAAAATGATGTTATGAATGATACAGAATAGGTACTAGAAATAATTTCATGTCCTAATTTAATAGTAACAAAACAATATAAATTACGGAAAAGTATCCCATCAAACAATCAGAAAGTATCAGGCGTCCTTGACAGTGGTTAACAAGTTCACAACATGCGACATACCTGTTTACAACACATGCGATCCTGGTACAACAGATAGCGATTATGATTGCCATCAGCTATGTTCCGCAACAATAGTGATTGCTATCGAGATTTATATAAAAACTATACCGATACGTAATGATGCTTATTCGTTTTTGCTGTGCTGCATTTGCAATCGACCATGAGTTATGATACGAGTACGGTAGTAATGAAAATTCCAATATTAATCTTGTTCAGTTCCGTGTTTTTGGGGACGAAAGGTGATGTGAGTATAAAATTTTGTAGCTGTCAGTTATGGGTTCCTGGTATAAAATTCTTTCCTTTTTTTAAATTATGTAACAGGGTGCAGGATGGATGGAGTAGAAATTTCTACTAAATCGGTGATATTGTTATCCGATTTGATCAACTACTTTAGTAGCTACGTACATATATTTTCTATAGACCGTCAGGATAGAGGAGCCACATAAAATGTGTTGTATCAACCTGCATCTTGATTAAAAATACAGCCGTAACCAATTCGGATGTGGATTGAAAATATCGCTGGTTTTTTTTTTTTGATAACGGTAGCTTTACTTTGCAATTCTCTAATCTTGTAGACTATTTTCTACCAAGGCTCTTGGTAACGATAGGCTCTTGGCCTCAATAACGATCTAATACGTCATTCCAATTAATCTACATTAAAAAAAAAACAATAACTAAAGTGAAATCAAATGAGCGGTCCTTTGTGAACATCTGGGAAGAATGAAATTACCAATACTTATTTATTTTTCCAAAGGTATACTACGTACCAAAAATCACTGACAAAGTGTTTGGTTGTGATAACTTCAACAATGAATTCCTAAATTGTGATGGCCTGGCGCTTGGCTCCATGAAAGGAGATGAAGGTGATGATGCAGCTAAACTAAGTGGGGAGATTAAATTTGGAATGGATATTCTTTCAGACTATGATGTAAGTACAATCCTTGCTCTGTTATGTTTATTTATTTTATTTATTAAAACTTTATGCACAAGTAAAAATAAAATACCGTAAAAAGGCGCCTAATGCCTGAGGCATTTTCTACCAGTCAACCTTAGGGTGATGCAGAGAGAAAACATGGTAGGTGCAACATAAGGGATTGATAACACGAAATTAACTATAAAATACAAGAATAAATACATACATACATAGTATAAACAGAAAAACTTTGTCAGGAGAAATAACGATCGGTAGATGAGAAATAACGATCAGTAGAGGAGAAAACGAATCCAGAAAATCGCTGGGATGTTTCAGCCAACTTCTTGCGTATATGCTCACGTACCTTCACTTTAAAAGACAACCGACTGGTTGCCGTCTTGATATTCCTGATTTTGTTATGTTATGTTTGGAGTGCAAACAGTGCCCGAGCTAGCGAAGAAAACATGAATGAATGTTCTAAAACCACTGACACTCGAAGAGCAAGAGAAATTGGCGATCGATTTGTTTATTTTTTTTAACAAGAATAGATTTTAGTTATTACTAAACTGACTAACATTTTAAATACCGTAGGTAAGCCTTTATGTTTTTAAAGCAAGTGCTATTGTTTCCAGGTTGAAATAGACATATGGAAAATGATGGACTTGGGTGACGAATACATGTACAATACGCGAGTAAACTTTTGTAGCAGTCTGGAGAATACTGACGCGCCATGGGCTCCAATCATCGAGAAATTGAACATCAGTGGCTGCCCAGTCCCTGTTGTATGTAAAATTCGTTCATTCATTTAATTGAAATACATTACTGACTATACTTATGTTTAAGTGCCACAGAAAGCACGTTAAGCCTTTGGTCCTGGGTGTCTCTCGTAGATCTTTGACAGTCGTTACGGGTAGTTAGAAGCCCAAAGTCTGACAAGCAGTCTTACTAAGGGGTATCGTGTTACTCAGTAACTGGGTTGTGGAGATCAGATAGATAGTAGGTCCATATAAAATACTGGTGTTCAGCTGCGGCCGGTTAGACTAGAACGCGACTCCAATATAGTTGGGAAAAGGCTTGGTTCTCGAAGATTGATTTGACAGACAATATTTTAGTGGCAGTTCGTAACTGGTAAGACAGCAGGGTATGAGACCAAACGGATAAATATCCTTTCCAATGACAACTGCCATACTACAGCAGCAGCTGACTGTTGAAAGGGTAGCATCACGTAAAATAATATTTGGGAAAAAATATCGAGCCTTTGAATTTTGTTACGAACTCATCCCAAGATTAAGAAAATTATTTATTACAGGTAAAAAGCAACGCTCCAGAAAGATGTATTTTTTACCTGAACAAAAGTTTTTGTAGGTCAAATACATTGTTGTGAATAGATTCAATTCGATAAATATGTTCTATTCACTACTTATATAATGAAAAAATAAATAAAATAAAATATCTTTTACTTCAGACAACTTATCCATATTAGTACAATTCATGACTATAGCACAACAATTACAACAAAAGAGATATATTTATGTCGTGGACGGATATGACACTAAGTACTAAATAAATAAATAAAAAACAGAACAATGGGAAGCCCGCGCCTACGGTGGCCGGAAGTTGTCAATGGTGCCTCGAACCATTGACAACTTCCGGCCACCGTAGGCGCGGGCTTGCGGACGGTGAGCAATACAGCTCGCCGTCCGATAAGGACCAGGCCCAGGTCGACGGCGCGTTGTGTTCCACGCGCGCTTCAAAGAGATGTCAGCTCCAACTGACGGGGTCCGTAAGGACCTGCCAATGCAATGCCTGCTGGGGTTACGGGTTTGTCCGAAAGGGATATCGCGGCCCCGGCACACAGACAGCGGAAGGAACACGGGTGGGTTTTATTCAGTAAAAGTCTGACACACCCTCCCGCTCCGCCCAGAGCGGGAGAAGTTATTTGATAATTACCCACCCACAAAAAAAAAACATGGCACCACTGACAAGCATGACTTAGCTAACCAAAAAGTACTTCACCAGATCAACCATTAGCTGCCTGATTACAGATTCTCCTACCCCTTCTTTTTTTCCAGAGCACTTTTGAGGTCCATGGTCTCACAATATCCTTAGATTCAATGAAGGATGTCATGTGCCATGACTTCATTGGGGAGTACCGCATACAAATTGCTTTTATGGACGTTACAGAAAAAATATCATGTCATATCATGGAAATCTGTATTGTGGAAGAGAACGATGACGATGAATGAGGATGTTTTATAATAAATGGATTTTAGTTTGAAAATATGTGTCTTTTTACCCGACTACGTGAAGCAAAGACGAGTTTTATGATTTTGACCGGTATGTAACAATGTGGTTATGTAATGTTCATTTGTTCCCTCATAACTTCTAAACTACCTACTTATCATAATTTGACAAAAGAGGTATTGTTGGAAGCGTCTTGATCTATGTTAAATATGACATAAATTCATGAAGTAAAGAAAAAAAAAAAATTGAAGCCATGTTGGGTAGCAAATGAAAGGTCTTAATAGCATATTTCAAAAATAAATATAAAAATTCCAAAAAAAAATTAAAAAAAGTTGTAATACAAAGAAAAAAAAAGGTATAATGCGTTCGATTTATGCTCTAATACGACGTGTTACTCCGGATTTTTCATTTGTCTGTCTGTGGTGTCTTGTTTAAACCTTTTCAGTTGGCTTTTTTGTCGTTTTTTGTTACTGTTAATTTGGTAGGAACTGATTTTATCAGCTTTTGGTGAGACCTTATTCCGATCCTAAAAACATGATGATGATATTATATATTATATTATTATAAGGCTTGTATTGTATGAAATTAGACGATGCAACTGCTCTGAACAAAATGAGAATAAAACACAAGTCTGTTGTAGGTACTATGGCTTTATTGATATGACACTCATTGTAAGCCAGTGACATATTGTTAGACACGATGAGATTTTATGAAAAAAAAAAACGTGTGCGGTCGTGGTCCCCCATCAGGGACAAAGTTCTTTCTCACGTATAATTTAAAACAAAACCAAATTTTCACAGCCTTGAATTATACTTTGACCTCACTTTCGACTTTAGCACCCTCGAAAACTATGAAAACGATGCCCATGATGGAAAATTTGAACATTTTCGCAGCTACTAGTTTGGATTTTCATTTAATTTCATTTAACCTCACCAAATTCACACTTTCTCTCTCTCTCTCTCTATCGAAATAAAAGAAGACAGTCACAAGTATGAACGCTTTTTCGCGTGACGACTTCTGCCAGTTAACTCCTACCGCAAGCCGTGTTAAAGTACTTCGTTCCAAAAATATCCTTACAAAAGCTAACTATCGTTACAGTTACAAACAAAATGCTCACATAATTTCTGAAGTCTTCGTTTAATCTCAATTTCAAACTCTTTAATCGCTATCCAAAGGGAATACAAATTAAAAGTATATCCAGACTACGCTGAACGCAGCAAGCGATTGTGTTGTACCCAATAATTAGAAAAATAAATAAAATAAGGGGGAGTGCAGACGAATAAATTTATAATTGCTGGGGGCAGGCAACTTCAGGCGTTATTAACTTTTTCCTGTAGGTACCCGTCGCGCTGTGAATGCCTCTCGTCCTTTGGTCAGCCTAAAAACTGTTCAACCCTCATTAATTTTATGAACTCCTGGTATTTCTGTATAAATTCACAGGCATTGCTGAAATACTCGTAAACACGGAGAGAAGACATTTTAATAACAATATTCATTACGTTATTACGTAAAGTGATTTTCAAGCAGTTTTTTTTTTTTTTGTGTTACATACTTTCTTCTTAGCGTAACGATTTGATTAGCTACGAATTTAGCACCTTCGGACGCTACTCCATCAGTTCTTGCATCGTGCAGGCAACAGGATACGTTGGACACGATATTAAGTGTCCCATTGTCAGTGGGACAGCACTACATTTTAAAATTATAAAATATTCTATTAATGAAATTTTAATTTTTGTGAAAATTAATAAAACCTCTAGTAGCGTCCATCAGCCCCAGCATCGTGCAGGCAACAGGACACGCTCGCTGCACACGATAGTAAGTGCCCCATTGTCTAGTAATAATAAATAATATTTTATTATTTATTTTAATAAACAGTTTTGAGATAACGTGAATTTTCCGATAGTTAGTTGTTGTTACAGCCCGTTAATATGTTTGATGAAGTTAAACTATAAAGCAGGAATAACAAGAATACTGTTTGTTCATCTCAAAAAGAGAAATCTAACAATACAAAGAGAAACTTTAATCTTGTAAAGCTTACAAAGAACCTGTCATCTTAAAATGCAATAGCAAAAACGCACCACATGTTTTTATGTTTCCCATTTATCGTGATATGAATAGAAAAGCGACTCTCAAACATTTTAAAGTCTGATTCAGTAGCAAGATGGCGTTATCAGTCTGAGACCAGCTTACCCATAATGCTAATCTTACAAAAAAACGAGCATTATTCAAAACTAAAAGATTTTGCCGGAGTATTCGCTGTAAATTTTCCCTCTAACGTTCATAAACTTAGAAAAACATACGTGAAAACTGCATTATGAAGAGCTTCGTGGGTCACTAGCTGTTTCGCTGTGGGCCCTGGAAACAGCGGGGGAAAGTTAAAGATGTAAGTGAAACAGTTGAATGCTACGCTCGTGGTATTTTTGATTCTAAAGGTGTGTCCAAACATTGAGCGGCAAGAGCGCGGCAGCGGCACGCGGCGTTTGCAGGGCACATTTCTGCCGCGCTCATAGTTAATCTGCGTGCGCAAGCTATTTGCAAAACATGTAAACAAACTCGAGTTTTCCACTTAGACAAACCTCTACTTTATGCCAGTGTTAATAAAGTTGATTTAAGACCGACTAGTATTGCTGAAAAAGTCATAAAAAATATGAAGTTGTAGCGCAAATTGAACCTTATGTGTAGGCATTACAGTCGTTTTTCCTAAAACTCGTGTTTGTTTACATGTTTGGCAAATTAATTGCGAATGCAGATTAGGACTAACCGAAGAATGTTTGCGTTTATCAGAAACGGTCGCGCGCGGCTGTCGTCCAATCGCAGCGCGGCAGTCGCGCCCGATTGCCGCTTTTTAAGTTAAGCTATACTTTTCTTGAAAAGCGGTGGTCCGCAATTAACGGGTGAATGGCGTCACTGACACATTATTTATTAAAGTAAGTTGGTGTGTTTTCTTAAAGCGTTTTTTTGACACCGTAATGTCAAACCCCGCTGCCATCATTTTCTTGACAACCGTCACTGTGGCCGTTATGTGGTGGCCACTGCTCTTTTAGGAAACCGTAGCTTTACGCTAGTCAATTGTTTTATGAGTCCGTTGTGTTTTATGATTGGTTAATAAGCAATGCTATATAAATATTGAATATCATGGTTTGGTAAATAGAAGCATACGTCATCCCAAAAACGAAAAAAAAAATGCGAAAAACGGTGTTGACTAATATAAAGACATAAACGAAAAGGTTACGCTCACTATACAACGTTAGTTTTTGTTTACCCTAAACCTTTTAAGGGGTCATTGTACTCATCATTATGAACAACTTTCACTATGGGATCAACGCTGAAATCGCGAATAAAAAAATCAGCTGTTCCCTACATTTCTGTTCGCATACCTCATCGAAATGTAGGGAACAGCAGATTTTTTTTTCACGCCTGTATACTTAGGTACTCGTAGCTGGGCGATCGAGCTCTGCGCGGGTGAAAATAGAGAAAACGAAATTTTCCCAGATATGAGACCTAGCTAGATCGATTTTTCGCCCCGTAAACCCAAGGGTGAAAAATCGATCTAGCTAGGCTACACCTATTTTCGCATTTTTTTTTCGTTTTTGGATGATATAAACTTCCAAATATATCTATTATTAATTAATATTTTATATTTTTATAGCATTGAATATTAACCAATCATAAAAACAACCGACACATAAAACAATTGACTAGCGTAAGGCTACGGTTTACATTGCAACTTTCATCGAAATCGTTAGAGCCGTTTTCGAGAATGTAATTGCAAATTTAAAAATATTGCTCATTTAATAGTATATAGGATTGTAGCAAAGGTAACATACTCGTAGTTTCGCTAACATTGTGTGTTATCGCTGATTTTGTGGCCCAATTCTATCCATATGCAAATGTGGGCCCCGCCTCAGTCGACGTTTCAGCGATTCCAAATTGTAATATTATTCAAATAACACATTTATACGTCATACAGATTTATGTACAGACGGTATTAAGAATTTAATTAGGTATGAGTCAAACTTATGAAATTTCTTATTACATTTTTTGTCTGAAAATTTCACTTATATTAACAATTTATTCGAAATAGAGTCGTAATTAGGTATGTAATTGAAGTTGACTTTAATTTTGTCTACAACGGGCTTGTTTTAACAAATTGTTTACGATATTTTCTTTGTTCAAGTAATTTGAAGAATTTTATTTGAAAAGAAACTATGAGAGTGTTTTAAGTTGAAATCAGCAGGCAAACACGACTTAAATTAGTTTATCGTCGACGCGGAGTTCAAAGGTTTCGACAATCAAGTGATCTTGTCGTCTATAAAATACCTATGAATTGAAGTGTATAAGGCAGGCGACTGATGAAAAAGTATTTTATTATTATTTTACTTTTAATAATACCATTTTTTTTAAGTGATTTTATTTAAAAAAAATGTTAATGTTTGTAAATGAAATAAACCGACTGTTGACTGGGGAAAAAAAAAAACTATTTAGTCCGTCAGACAGATAATAAAAAATATATTAGACACGTATTTTTTGCTTTATCATATTAATAAAAAATGATTTAGATATAACGCATTAAAGTTGGGGAGTGGGGGCTCGCTACGTCTCAAGACTACGTATAAAATGCACCGGAAAGTGACGTCATGACACATTTTAGCTCAATGTATAGCCGTAATCTTTTGATTACGTAAAAAAAGAAAAATTACGTGTCCAATATTTTTTAATATTCTATCTGACGATTTTTTAGTCAATATCCCTATTGCTTTGTTAATGTACTACCGGCAGGCTGGCAGGGTGGCTTTTCAAGAAGTAAATTAGAATGATATTAGCGTTTATTGTCCCAGATTTATGTCCTAAGTACGACGCCCTCAGGCAGGGTGGAGTGACGATTTTCCCAGGGTGAAGAACTGGTAGCAGCTGCATGAGTGCAGCCTAGGATCGAGTTAAATGGCGTGAGATTGGACTGGCCCTACGTCCAGCTGTGGACGACGGTGATGCTAAGTAAAACGTTATATTTGAATACTACATACATACATACTTTTCCCATGAGTAGGCATACACTACAGAACTCCACCTGCTACGGTCCCTAAATACCTATTTCTTAAATTATTTTCACTGACTAGGTATTGTCCCAAATAATCACTGAAAATCTTCGAAATATTTGAAAGCAAATTAACTAAACTTAAACTAAAAGCCGCAGTTGACAAGACACTGATGTTGAACACCAATTTGGAGTTAATGATTGCGGTGAGAACAATGTCTGTGACGTTTTCTAAAGTCTCGACAAAAAGGAAATGCTTTAATTTGCGAACAAGGCTCAGGGACGAATTAGTTGTGACGGGCCTTTGTGTTAGAAACTTGGTAGCTATGTTCGGTTTGATGTGATGAGATTGTGAAAATTTCACGAGAATTTCGATATTTAGCTGATTTAAAAGACGGTGGAACTTTAGGGTACTTATTTGGTGAGCCCTTTCTGAATACTTACTTGTTACTTTAAATAGTTATTTTATTTAGATTTAGAGCGTTCATCCAAAAAGTTGGCAACGTCGCAAATAGCTTTCAAATATTTACTTGTTATGATTAATTTGGCAATATTACTGTATGGAAATAAGAAATATGGCTAACTAGTGAACTAGAATACTAATAATACATTGCAATCATAACACTGAATTTGATGTTGTAACCGTTTTAGGTGTAAAAAAGGCATTTGGAAAGTTTTCAAATATTTTTTTTACATCTAAAACTAAATATTCGGTGTTACGATATTAAATATTGCATTTTATAATCAATATTTTAGTTCACTAGTTAGCCATATTTCTTATTTCCATACAGTCATATCGCCAAATTAATAAAAACAGTGAAATCACGAAAAAATTATCAGCTGTTCCCTACATTTCGACGAGATATGCGAACATAAATGTAGGGAACAGCAGATTTTTTTTTCGTGATTTCAGGTTTGGTCCCATAGTAAAAGTTGTTCATAATGACGAGTACAATCACCCCTTAAAAGGTTGTTGGTGTTTTACCAATAACCCTGTATATAATATAATATAATTTCAACTCTTTATTAGTGGCTTTTGCATATTTTGTGAATGTGAGGACGCTGTAGGCTTAGTGGACTGTAGATTTGTTGATCAGCTTCTATCTTGTTAAGTACCTGGTACTTGTTGAAAGACCTACACTGTCCTTCCATACCTATTAACACTGTTATTTGAAAATATTGTAAAAGCCAATTATTTTTAAAAGAGTAACCGTGGTGCTTCGTGCCGACTCTTCTCCATAGGAAACGACCATTTGGAACCGTGCCCCTAGCTTTTGACGTTTCATAAGTGCCCATGTAGGTTTATGTGAAATAAAATATTTTAAATGTAGTTTTTTTTTTTTTGCCCACTTTCTGTATAAACGCTCTTAATTATGTACCTAATGCAATACGGTCATAAAATTATGATATTATATATAGTTTCTTCTGAAAAGGCTCTTATTACTTAAACATATTATAAAAACAAAATTACATTTCATTCAGCAATTCACCGAATCTAATTAAGATCTACTTCATAAAAGAACATCAAACTAATATCTCATCTCATCATTTGATACTTTAATTCTTTGCGAAGTTTCTGAACAAGAGTACCTCGGCTTAATGCGTCCGTTGTCAAAGAATCGTGTTTGAGAACTATTTACTAAATTGAAAAAGCGTGTCCTCGGACCGCCCTCGAAATAGAGGAGTGAGGAAAATCAAAGCGGCCACTTGAGGACAGTTAGATGTACTTGGATGGGGACAACTCTTGAGGACACGTGTCGAGTGTGTCGGACCCTGACGTTGATTTCTGAAAATCGGACCGCAATTTTCCTTCAAGTGTTGGTAACAATTTTGATTGAAGATGGTTTTAATGCTGATATTTATTTTTGTGACTGTAGACCTTTCAGTTTAGGTAGGTACATAATTATAGCTCTTTAGGTAACTATTCTAAATTCAAAATGCAGGACTTGTGATTATAACAGTCTGTTATTTATACTTACGTAGATTCACCAACTGGACTGACGTGGTGAATTATGGCCCACTCCACCCCTCCCACCTCTCACGGACAAGAGACGTGTGTCCCAGCAGTGGGAACATTATGGCAAATAATGGTAGGTATAGTAACCAAAATGAATTAGCAACCAAAACAAATAATGGTAGGTATAGTAACCAAAATGAATTAGCAACCAAAACAAATAATGGTAGGTATAGTAACCAAAATGAATTAGCAACCAAAAAAAAATAATGGTAGGTATAGTAACCAAAATGAATTAGCAACCAAAACAAATAATGGTAGGTATAGTAACCAAAATGAATTAGCAACCAAAACAAATAATGGTAGGTATAGTAACCAAAATAAATTAGCAACCAAAACAAAAAAAATCAGGACTTGCAAAGCCGCTATTAAGACGATCAAAAACGACCCTTCCAATTCGCACACTCGACAAAAAAATAGCAAAATAATAGTCTTCACCACCCGATTCGACCACATCCAATATGACGGTAAGTAAACACCAAAAAGAACGCGTGAAGTGTCCCAAAAGAGGCGTGCACATCAAAAAAACGTGATAACTAGCGTAAAGGGGGTGACAAGGACCCTCATACTCTTTCAATAATACGCCGGAGTCTGCAATAAAATTGTCAAGCCGAGATCTGCTAACGACGCAGCTTCTGAGCCCCGAATTGAGATAAACACCGCATTATGAAACGGATTTGGATGGTATTAAGTTATGGTTTTCTTCCCATAGACACTTTTTTGCAACGAATTTGAATTGTTCAAAAATTTTGACGTTTGATGAGTGATTCAGATTTTACTTTATCCTATACTATTTAAACGAGCAATATTTGTATATATGTATATATTTGTAATCACATTTTAGAAAACGGCTCTAACGATTTCGATGAAAGTTGCATTATTTTCTCCGTATTTTCACCCGACCAGAGCTCGGTCGCCCAAAGTTTAGAACAAGATGGCTACCTTAGAATAATGACATGGTAGCATGGAATTAGCAAGTACCTACTATCATTGCAGCATATAATTAGTATGTACTATAGGTATATGGAATTAGTATGAACTATCCTATATTATTAAATGAGCATTCTCTATTTTCACCCGAGCAGAGCTCGGTTGACCAGGTACTTTGTAATTAATTGATAAGTTTAAATTGGACATAGTTTGCTTAAAAGTAATAAGATAACTAATTAATGTAATTTGTATATTCTCCATTTCCAAAATGGGTCGACTGGCTGTTCACAGTGGTGTTCTCGTGCGTACGCTTATACAACCTTAGTTTTTGTTTACACTAAACCTCTTAAGGGGTCATTGTACTCATCATTACGAACAACTTTCACTATGGGACCAACGCTAAAACCGCGAAAAGAAAATCAGCTGTTCCCTACATTTATGTCTGCATATCTCGTCGAAATCGGAAAGGAGCGAGGAGGATCGGGATGGAGGAGCTCGTGGCTAAGTAACAACAGCCGCACTGGTCGATCCATCAGGTTAAGCTACGCTTGCCGGGGTTGGTCAGTGGATGGGTGACCATCTTTACATACCGAGACTCCTCCGTGCCTCGGAAAGCACGTTAAGCCGTTGGTCCCGGCTGTCATTCGTGGATCTTTGACAGTCGTTACGAGTAGTCAGAAGCCCGAAAGTCTGACACCAGTCTTACCAAGGGGTATCGTAATACCCAGTTACTGGGTTGTGGAGGTCAGATAGGCAGTCGCTCCATGTAAAATACTAGTATTCAGCTGCATCCGGTTAGACTGGAAGCCGACCCTAACATAGTTGGGAAAAGGCTAGGCAAATTGATTTCTGTAGTTTCTGCCTGCCTAAGACGAAATCCCGTGAGCACGATGACCACATCTGTTACTAGCCCGGTGCCATAGCCGCCGAGCGCTGCAAGCAAGAATAGTCCATACGGTGGTTAGATATGAACTTCTTCGATAGTATGTATTCTCAATGTTGTTCATTTACGTCTAAAAGAACATCGTCTTTGACAACAACAGCTGTCTTAAAAGATTAGGCGCTTAGTTTGTTTATTTTCAGCTAATACCTGTACAATATAACAAAGGTAAAGTTCGTGGAAAACTGAACCTTTCGTGGAAATTCGGTGATATTGGATTTTGTTTATTTACACAAAAAGCATTAAAAAAGAAATATTCATTGATGAAACTGGAGGAGCTCATGGCTAAGTAATAACAGCCGCACGGGTCGATCTTGCCGAGGTTGGTCCGTGGATGGTTGACCATCTTTACATACCGAGACTCCTCCATATCTCGAAAAGCACGTAAAGCTGTTGGTCTCGGCTGTCATTCGTGAATCTTTGACAGTCGACATGGGTCGTCAACTCATCACAAGCCCGGAAGTCTGACAACTGGTATTTTATTACCCAGTTACTGGGTTGTGGAGGTCAGATAGACAGTTGCTCCATGTCAAATACTGGTATTGAGCTTCATGCGGTTAGACTGAAAGCCGACCCTAACATAGTTGGAAAAAGGCTAGGCAGATTGATTGATTTCATTGATGAAACTTTCTATGTACTTCAAAGAGATTTTCCCCAATACATGCAGTCAAAACTAATTTGAATTTTGACAATAAAATGTCCAATTCCATTTATGTACGGAACCCCACACGACATAGACATTTAGGAAAAAAGTTAATGGTGCTTAAAGCTTGGCCGCTGTCCTGTAATTACGAATTAAAAAGTTCGTCCGCCGGACCCCAGTTTTTTCTCATTTATTTGGATGTGAAGATAATATTGCACCCCAAATCTATTCCTTCTTCATCCAACTTAGATTCTTATTCCTACACCTGTAAAGCTGACAGTTGGATGTCGACACACCTAATTACTTTTAATGTTATCTCTTCTCATACGAGACATTTGTATGTATGCATCTATTTTAAAGAGACAGAAAATTAACTTTTACGAGTACTTGGAAAACGCAGGGTTTTTCATGAAAATGTTATTGGTTTGATTTTATTGCCTTTTCCTTTGATGAGGGGTGGAAAAGACATTTGATAAGTAATTCGATTTTAAAAGAAATTTATTTGCAATACAAGGTATGATGGTTCTTATCCTTTAACGTGTCTTTAATACTTCTTTTAGATTACTTTACCTTTGATAGAAGACAGCATCTTGGTTACACACGTTCAGAGCCGGGCGCCCTCGCGGAGGGCTCATTTTAAATGTAGGTTTTACTTAGCGAATACAGCGTGAAAATAAAATCTGATGTAAATTTTTACAAGATTTATATATGCAATGAAAAAAAAAAAAAAAAACTTATATATGTAAAAAAAAAAAAATGCGTTTTAAAACCAACGCATATACAAAGGTATATGCGTTGGTTTTAAAATCCATTTTTTTTTTTTTAATTTTCACTGTTACAAGTATTCACAAAGGTTGGAAACTACGTATAGCGACAAGACTCCCTGAAAACACAATTTTACTTCGTTTTACAGTGTTTCATAACACGGTTTTAAACCTAATGCTGTTGACCGTCCTCGATGGTTAACTTTAGCGCAAACGTAATGCCGGCAACCCTCCCGGAGGGTTCACTTCCAATTTGGCGGCATGGCGTATGAGTTCTATGAAAAGTGGGTGGAGTCGAACGTGTTAAATAAACTTTTTTAATTTACACCTTTCTTATTAAGTAAAAAATCTTTTATCTAAAATGAAATATTTTATTTGTATAATTCATACATTTTCAAGCATTTTTAGGAGTGAAACGACCTTCTCGTAATAAATGCAAGTGTTCACGCAACAATGTATCAAAAAACCTACATAAAATATGACATATTACATTCGTAGTATCATTTTCATTTTGCAATAAAACAACCGCATGTATATAATAAAAATGATTCACAATGCGTCTATAATAAAACTGTCGCGAAGAGAATCCGTCGCGTCGAGATTAGAGGGTGCTCCCATTATTGTTACAGTATTATTTTGTTGTTTTACGACAGGAAAATAATAAGCACCACCGTTTATGATGGTACAATAAAATTCGTATTAGAAAAGGGACGATTGTTTGTGGGGAGAAACTTGTTTCTTTTTTTGTAGAGATCGTAGGTAGAGATCATTTAATCAATTAGTGTATTGTATTGTACTCTTGTATCATATATGCAATAATTATGTTTTTGTTTTTTGTCTGTTTTACTAAAAATATTCATTGCACAAGAGTAGTCAGAAGCCCAGAAGTTGGACTATCAGTCTTATCAAGGGGGTATCGTGTTACACAGTAACTGGGTTGTGGAGGTCAGATAGGCAGTCGCGCCACGTCAAATACTGGTATTCAGCCTGGAAGCCGATAAGAAATAAATCGAAATTGTTTATTCTCTAAATAGGACATCGGAATCACTTTTACACGTCATATTAAAAAAAATAAGCTAGATGAGTTCGGCGTTCGGCGCGACAAATAGGAAACGCCGAACTCATCTAGCTTAGTTTGTTTTTCTCTGAGAAGAAAGGCCGATACAAACTCAGAGATTGCAGTCTCTTTTAAAGTCCTGACATAATCTTGGTCACGCCATATGTGGACCATGTAGATTAGTGTCTGAAATGGTCTTTTAAGGGACCTGCCCAGCCAGTGCAAGAATTTGTCAGCAATCGGCGATCCCAACATAAATGGGAAATGGCTAGGCAGATTGATCCACAGGTCTGCATAACAAAAATTGACAGTTTCGAAAAAGCTCAGATTTCCTCAAACGTTTGCAAAAATTTGGACAGACAGTTTGGACATAGACAAGAGTACAAAAAGGAGAGCGAATGGAATTAGAAAGTAAAATACAGCAATACGGAAAATGCAGGAATGATGTAGAACATGAATTTGGCTTTCACTGGACGAAATATTTATTAATATTTTATGTAAAACTATTATAGTCTGGCAGCATTCCTAATCTTTGGTATTCTGGCAAGTATTTGGTATTTTCAATCACTTTGATCAACAAACAACTTGAAAATCTTTATTCAAAATTTAAATAAGCTTGCTTTATTTCTAAACAAAATAGTTTGCGATCCCAGATAGGTATATCAATATACAAAATTATCTTCACAAAGTTGTTGAACTCGAAAAAGTTTTGCAACTCCTTTAGTCTTGATTGATGGTCTCAATGCAAAACACATTTATTTTTGCTTTTAAAATACTGTTGAAGACATTTATCGATGAGACAACATTCCTGAGAATCTTTAAATAGTATTAATTTGCTGTGCTCGCGGCTTCGCTCAAGTTATTGTGTATTCTTTTGGCATTAAATTAGCTTACCTACTGACAGGTAATATGAGTTTATGTAATTGATTATTTTATTTGACTTTATAAGTCAATTTATTTTAATTTGTTGTGTGACCTAATCTAGTCATTAGAATGTTCTCGTTATTTGATCATATTATTTTTTGCCTGAGCAACCGGCAGCGAGTTCGTCATGCTCCCTTAGACGTCACTGCTTGCGGTAGCGTCGGGGGTCGGGTTGCCTCTTTCCCTTAAATTTGGCCAGGGGGTTAATGGCTGATCTTTGCTTTATGCTCATGAACGGGTGCTGCTTGTGGTGACTGGTCGTGTTGCTGATCATGGTTTTGTTATTGTTATTAGTAATTAACCGTTTATTTATTTTACCTCGATGGTCCTAGTTTATCATTTATAACTTCCAGTTACAGCTATAATATGTAAGCGGGCACCCGCTTTATGCCTGGAGGCTTTTATTTAGATATTAAGTTCTGTTACGTTTAGTTTCATTTTTTATTTCCGCTTGAGTATAAGTTCTCGATGTTTTGGTTGGTATATTGGCGTGTCCTAGAGCTGACATATAGCTAATAATTTATTATTTAAATTATGTTTTGTGTTGCGTAATTAAATTATTTTGCATACTATATATAGATTTTTTTTTCTGACTGAACAGACAGCGGTGCTGCTGGGGAGTTTGTTGCGCCACTTCTTCTTCCCAGCTAAAGCACTAGGAAGTGGTGAAGGGTGGGCGTTTTGGGGGACTGTCTTAGGTAATTTTGACGTTCGAAAAGTGCTGATCCTCAGCCTAGCTTGAATAAATGACTTTTGAGTTTTGAATAAAAAAATAATGTTGACTTGAAAACATAGTTATGATGCATAATCAGCATATATGTTCCCACTGCTGAGACTCAGGCCTCTTCTCTATGAGAGGGAGTGGGCCATAAACCACCACGCGGGCCCAGTGCGGGTTGGTAGATGTCACATGTCTTCGAATTTTTGGTTCTGACGCGTGCCCTTGATGTAATTCGTTAAAAGACGCGCACCTCGGGCACCTGTTACAACTAGGGCGTAACTGCTGCCTTAAATCTTTAGATATATAGTAAGAATAGAACAGAATCGATGAAAGCATTACATTGATTTTTCAAGTACTTAATATTTGATTGCGACTAAGAGCGCCGACGACGGGGCATCTAGTCAAACCCTGCTTACCTAAGTGTTTTGTTTGCTTCACGATAAACTTTAACACTTAGGGAATACTTGATGGAGTTTTAATAACTGCATAAGTACCTAAAGCAAGTGCTAATGCACCATGTAAGCAATTTCTTGAAGATGCACGCCTTTGGCTACATTCAGACAGAAGGCATTTTTTTCATACAGGCCGTGTCTTCGTCTTTTCTTGTGGGTAGTGACTAACCTGGTGTCAGAGTTTTAAAGCCGCCCATGGGCATCTGGCTTGGCTTCACATGCCGTCGAGAAATATTTCTTAGGCATGCGGTTTCCTCACAATGTTTCCTGTTTCCTGTTTCCTCACAAGGAAATCACGAGAAAACGCATGCCTGAGAGATATTACTCGACGGCAAGTGAAACTCTGACACCAGGTTGGTCACAAAAACATACGAAAAAAAAAAACACCCCAATTGGTACTGAGCTTTACCGAGTCGAAATAAGAGCACTGTTGTTATGCCACACTATATAAATACCGAAGGAGCCTTTTACGATGGCATTACATTACAGCTTCATACCCACTGACCACAAAAAGACTTCATAAAACCCCAATCAGGATATAAAAACACGAAATGACAGAAAAGTCTTTATCAGAATTTCCAGTTCAGTCGTAATTGTAGTGAAAACAAAGGGGCTGTGGCTATTGGGAGATCAATGGTGGCCGTTGGCTCGACCGATGTATTTACGGCCTACTGCACTGTAAATCTGGCGATATCTCGCAACGCCTAGGGCAGTTGTGCACCATGTGTGTTGGCTATGCTTACAATGTGGAGGAACTCCGGTTGGATTATCAATTTTTTATGAGCAATATTAAAATAGGTTAGTCTTTCCGATTTAGAGACGGTGATGTGACAAAAGAGGGAACGATACGTAATAGGGACGTTGATAAAAAAAAAAAAATGTCTTCTTTGTATCTGATTATTAAAAAATATTGGACACGTATTTTTTCTTTTTTAACGTCATCTAAAGATTACGGAAATACATTGTGAGTTACAATGTGGCACGATGTCACTCTCCGGTAGATTTTATACTGAATTGTGACGTAGCGAGAACCCACTCCCCAACTTTAACGCGGTAAATATTTTTTTATTAATATAATAAAGCAAAAAATACGTGTCTAATATTTTTTTATTATTTGACTGACGGACTAAATTGTTTTTTTTTTCCATTAGTATCATTTAGAGATATTACTTGTAATTTCCCCAATAGAAAAAAACATCCAACGTAGTCTAAAAAACAAAATAAATCCTTAGTACGGCGTAAATACTTCACGAAAACTCATCAGTTTTTTAATAATAACACAACCATTTCATGTTTACTAATTCCATTGAATCACTTTTTCATGAAATCATGACATTTGAGAACAAATCTAACTTAGAGAGATGTATTAATGATTCTCATGATTATAATTCTGTAAATACATATTTGTTATGGTCGCGAATCATATTTTGATCAATATACAACCTGACACTGACGTGAAAATTGCAAAAAAAGTAAGACAATTTGAATATCGCGGGCCATCACCAGCGGTTTTATTTTTTAAGTTATGGTTTAGATAGTTGTACGGAGGATTCGCTCCTCCGTACAACTATCTAAACCATAACTTAAAAAAATAAAACCGCTAAAACCAAATACAGCACTAAATGTTTACGTAACAAACGAAAAAGCAAAATCAGAAGCAATACAACACCGAAATATGATCTCATTATAAATCAAGAGTACGTTTTAAACCATCGTCTCGTTGAAGTCTAGACAAAGCGAGTTGTAAGGTTTGCTGCCAATTGCGCCGCAGAGACTCAAGCACTCCTCTATTTAAATATTTCCTCGCAATTAATTTAATTTAGTTAACAAAAGGGAACGGTGGCGAGTGTTCTTATTCACAATTAGTGAGACATAGCTGCAATTGCTGCAACCAGTGCCTTGCTGAGCTAAGTATTTGGAAGAGAGTTGCAAATGTTGCAATTCGTTTCGTGTTTATACTTTTGTTTTTTTGAGTTAGTTGATCTTTGATATCTTGATTTGTTAGGGGAAACTTAGAGGGATGAAAAGTAGGGTAAAGTATGTATGAGACATTTAATTCATTGTTGTATTTTTATTATTATTATCTCCTGTAATTCGGAGCACCTACCATCTTATCTCTTCACCACCCTTGGTTGACTGGTAGAGAATGCCTAAGGCATTAAGTCCGCCTTTGTACCTTATTGTGTGCGAGAAGTTTAAATAAACATTTGTATTATCAGAAACAAGCTTTTGTCCGCGGGTTTGCCCGCGTGGAGGTTGGAAACTACCCCACGGGACCATAATACCGGAATGAAAAGTATTGTGTGTCCTAACCCAAGTCATGGTCTAACCTTGTGCCAAATTTCATCCAAATCCGTTAAGCCGTTTTAGAGTTAAGCGGAACAAACAAACAAACGAACTCACTATCGCATTTAAAATAATAATTAGGATATTGAGTCGGTTATTTTGACATAATTTAAATATATGTGTGTATGGTTCAGTATCTTAATTCTAAGTATAGAGGATGCTTAGTTTAAAAAAAAATCTAATGATGGTGACTCCAAGAGGTCTGACATACTATAGTCGCATCGTTAAGAACTGAGTCGTCGCGCCATAAATCATTGTTATTAGTTTGTCCAGCTCGCACTTATGGAGCTTATGGAACAGGTACCAAACTATCGATAAGGCGCAAGGAGTTGGCCCGACGACTCAGTTCATAACTCGAGTACTCAAAATGATAATCCAAACACACCAAGAAATAAGCTACTTTCTCCGGTACAAAATGGAAGCTATTTCCCATCTGCTAACTAACAATACATTACTACAAACCGCCCATTTACCATATTACACTGTAACTCAATTTACTCCACAATTGCGTATCTGCAACTAACTAATATCACTAATTTAGTTCCTACCTACACCTACAGTGAGCTAACTCCTACAGTCAGTCCCTACATACACTTTGAAGTTAGGAAGTTCATAAAGGCCAATTATAAGTCTGGTACAAAGTTAGCATAGGATCGAATCGTGTGCGTCCAGTTCAGTATTAATATATTAAAGTAGTTTTGGAAGTTAGCTGAAATTCATTATTTTGAGCTTACTTTGTACAATTTCTGTTATTAGACAAGGGTTGGAGCTGTTACATGGAACTTTAACATGTATGACACATGACACAACTAAAACACACTGTCGAAATGTGTGTGTACTAAAGGTGCACCTTTGCCTAAACCTACGAGTACATCACACACATCAAAGTTTTGACAATTTCCATGATTAGTTCATGTTAGCTCAACCAATGCCACCAATGTGTGAACATTGGTGGTCCAGTAGGAACGGCCGCGACTTACGAGTTGTAGGTCGTAGATACGAAACCTTTTTTTTTTTTTTTTGGGAATTTTTTAAATCGAACAATCGAAACCTGAACCCTTTGAACCCTGATAGGCACTTTGCTTTGTGTAAATTATTTCGTCACCACTGCTCTCAAAACGGTGAAGGAAACCGGCGTGTCCTAGAACTAAAAAATCGAAGACATGTGACATCTACCAACCCGCACTGGGCCCGCGTGTTGGATTATACCGCCTTGTGACGTAGCGAGCCCCCACTCCCCAACTTTAATGCATTTTATCTAAACCATTTTTTATTATTATTATTTTAAAGCAAAAAATACGTGTCTAATATTTTTTTATTCTCTGACTGACGGACTAAATAGTATTTTTTTTCCGAGTCAACAAGCCTATTATTGAATAAATAGGTCTTAATCATATCATATCTAATTTTATTTTATTTTTGTGACTGTAATGTAATCGATGCCAACGTGTTGACAAGACAAGCAAAAGTTTAGATGTATACGTGCGACCATCTAAGAAACCCGATTTGACACCTATCAAAATATTTTGTGTAGTGACGGGAAAAAAATATCGGTTGCTTTAATAACCGATTCTTGAGACATATCGATTTATCATACTTAGAGTTTGTAATCGATAATTTACCTACATTGCTTAAAACTGATTCTCGAGGCATATCTTTTTATTACACGTCATCATCATGATCACGACGTGTAAATAAATAAATTCACTTTTGTAAAAAAAATATTCACTTTCGCCACTTCGGATGATCCAGAAAAATTATATATCATCAGTTAGTTGAACTGTGTTCGTCGGTTACCATAGTAATACATTCATTTTCCATCATATTGTCAGAATGTGCATCTCTTCTAAAGTCTTCCGTTATAATTTTCTTTCGATCGATTTTGTTTTTATATGTTTTAACATTTAATCATACAGTAATTATACGTTTTTCTCTTTTCATAATGTAATTTTTGTAAAAGTACCTATCGATTTTTCAGTATATCGATTTCATTCGGTCAAAAAACAACTTAAAACGGTCACAACACTACAGCAACGAACCCAAAGACATGACATTGTAATAACGTTTTGTCGGAATATGAATCAACGAATAATTCGTGTTTTTGAGTGCGTTTTTCCAATATATAGTGAAACTTGGTGCTTACGAATGATACTCATTGTTATAGTGTGTGGATAACATAGTGATTCATTAGGATAATGAATTTGATATTTCGATTTCTTACCGTGTAGACGTTCATACAAAGCTATCGCGGCATGTATAATGAGAAACGTCAAATCGGGCTTCTTAGATTGTCGTCGGTATAGTTATTAGTTAAAATTAAGCTAAAGTTACCAACAAGTTATTACTTAGTGTTACCTTAATTGGCAGAGTCATTGTTCTTATGAGATGAAAGTTCATTCGAGAAAGTCAATAACTTATTCAGCACCTTTAATAATTGCTTTGTAAACACTTTATTGGAAAACTATCAATCATATTGATAGACTTTCAAATATGAATTTAGCACTAAGAGACAGCTTCGACTAAATTGATACGTTGAATTGAACGTTAACATGTTAAATTACTTCTAAAGTCAAGATTTCCAATGAATCCTAACTATGCTAACTTATAATATTATAAATGCGAATTTGAGTATATTTTTTACGTTTTCACGTTATAAAGGCTAAACGGATTTGGATGAAATTTGGCTAATAGGTAGATCATGACCTGGAGAAGGACATATGACTTTTTATCCCGATATTTCCACGGGATCGAGACTTACGCGGGTGAAACCATGGGGCGAAGCTAGTATTATATAAATGCGAATGTGAGTTTGATGTTTGTTACGCTTTCACGCTAAAACGGCTGAACGGATTTGGATGAAATTTGGCACACGGGTAGACCATAATCTGGAGAAGGAGATAGGACCTTTTATCCCGATATTCCAACGAGATCGAGACTTGTTTAATTTATTTATTTTCAATGTATGTTTCGAAATTAATATTTTTGTTTAATTTATTTACTTTTAAGTGTTGGAAGTCAATTCCTAGGCTACAAAGTTGGTGTCTATGTAAGTCCTGCATCTGAATTTAAATTATATTTTTTATTATATGACATTGATTTTACATTCTGTGATTAGTTCCTCACACACTGACTTACTAATTGTAAAATTTTAGGAAAATCGTCTACTTTTACAATGTTTGTAAATATTTGAGAACCATGTAAATATCACATAATTAATTAATTTATCTGTCTTTACTTCATTTTTAATTATTTTTACCTGTTGTGGTATAGTATTTTTTTTTAGGTGCATCGTCTTCACATATAATTATATAACTAATGTACCATACAAAATATTGTAAAACATTTTAAAAGAGTAACGGTGGAGTTTCTTGCTCATTCTTCTCCATACGAAAACTACCTTTTGGAACCCCTTCCAAATTATTATTATTATTCCAAATTACAAAAAAGTGAATTGATGTTCGAAAGTACCTTACAAGGGCCTATAATTTGCAATAAATGATTTGACTTTGACTTTGAAGAACCACTAACTCCCAAAATTCAACCATCAAACACCTTCAAAATTGTACTTTGAGAGTGAAATAAATTTATTTATTTATTTACGAGGATAAAACCGCGGGCGCAGCTAGTTATTTCTAAAGACAAGATTTGCAATGAATACAAAATTACAATCTATAATTGAATAATTCAATTAAATATCGACCCGCTTAAAATCTTGAACATTATTTCGAAACAACAAAAACCACTACAAATAATAAATATTGAAGTAGACAATCAATTTAATGCGATACTCCGAACAAGACAACAAAAAAAAAGTACCGCACTAAAAATTCTACGTAGAGGTAATTGAACTTACTTTTAAAAATGTAACAAAGAAATCCATAGGCATCGCTGTCTGCTTATCAAATTGCACCTGGACAAAATTTTGTCGTCACCTGAAGCCAGCTTTTACAACCTATACTGGACGCGAATACAAATTGTTTAACTTGAAAGCTAGAATCGTAAAATTCTAACATAGTACACTCAGCCTCAAAAATATGAATAACGGGTGTAATATGGCTCTTAACGAAGCCATGCCAAGCCAAGTTCATTGTTCTCCCCGTTATTATCACATGTTTCTTTTTCTGTATGGAACCATCAAGTTATGAAGATATTGAAGGTCAAATTTCCAACTTTTTTCGACGTTTTGTTTTACAAAAACAAGATTTAAATGTTATAACTTAACTTAGTAAATACTTCCACGATTCCTGTACTACAGATAAGCGCAATATTTTGCGTTCGTTACATTGCAACCTACCTAAATACACCAAAAAAAAGTTTCCCAGCAATATTTTTTGCAAAAAGTAACTGAATTTCATGTACACAGTGTGTGATGACGGCTTCGTGCTGGGTCTTTTTACACCCTGATAGGCACAGGGACGACATCGACCAAAAATATTCAAATAATTTTCAACAATTTCTGTCAATAATACTCTATGAATGTGTAGCTACAATTAAGTACTCAATGTGTAATATGGTATGAACAAAGATTGTAGACAATGAAATGATTTCTTGTCGATGTATACTTCTTTTTCGGGCTGTCTGTACCCGGCCATTTTGTTCACTGTAAATAAATATTGCTTTACGTAAGTTTGTGTTTGTGTTTCATGACATAAAAGGTAAAACAATGTCGTTGGCTCAGAGACAAATGATGAGAATTTATCGAGATTTCGGTACTATTGTTGTAAAGGTAATTTAGTGGTGAAACAGATTGCCCGGAGATTTATATTGGGATTTGGCTAAGCTAAGCTTTTAAGTTAACTATTATTGTTTGCTGTTATAAGTTGGTAAACAAACCAAAATTGTCCATCTAATAGGTAGTGATTTTTCCTGTTTTTTGGCAACTCCAATGGGTTTGACAAATTTGAAATATTTCATTAGGTCTTTGTGATTTCACAGCGTCAAGAAAACAGCAAAACTGTTTTATGGCAGTAATAGATGTGATTTTAGTACTAACCGGGCCACACCCTTTTCCTGGGAGCTCTATTTATCCTATGACATGAAAAAAAACAACGGAGTTCTTTTTTTTACTAACTGGGTAAAAATAAAACTATGTCTATACATAGTTTGCTTAAAAGTAATAAGATAACTAATTAATGTAATTTGTATATTCTCCATTTCCAAAATGGGTCGACTGGCTGTTCACAGTGGTGTTCTCGTGCGTACGCTTATACAACCTTAGTTTTTATTTACACTAAACCTCTTAAGGGGTCATTGTACTCATCATTACGAACAACTTTCACTATGGGACCAACGCTAAAACCGCGAAAAGAAAATCAGCTGTTCCCTACATTTATGTCTGCATATCTCGTCGAAATCGGAAAGGAGCGAGGAGGATCGGGGTGGAGGAGCTCGTGGCTAAGTAACAACAGCCGCACTGGTCGATCCATCAGGTTAAGCTACGCTTGCCGGGGTTGGTCAGTGGATGGGTGACCATCTTTACATACCGAGACTCCTCCGTGCCTCGGAAAGCACGTTAAGCCGTTGGTCCCGGCTGTCATTCGTGGATCTTTGACAGTCGTTACGAGTAGTCAGAAGCCCGAAAGTCTGACACCAGTCTTACCAAGGGGTATCGTAATACCCAGTTACTGGGTTGTGGAGGTCAGATAGGCAGTCGCTCCATGTAAAATACTGGTATTCAGCTGCATCTGGTTAGACTGGAAGCCGACCCCAACATAGTTGGGAAAAGGCTAGGCTAAAAAATATTAGACACGTATTTTTTGCTTTATCATATTAAAAAAAAAAAAAATAGATAAAACGCATTAAAGTTGGGAAGTGGGGGCTCGCTACGTCACAAGTCGGTATAAAATCTACCGGACAGTAACGTCATGCCACATTTTAACTCAATGTATTGCCGTCTATTTATTACGTAAAAAAAGAAAAAATACGTGTCCAATATTTTTTAATAATTTATCTGGCGGACAAAAAATAATTAATGATGATCGTGAAAGCGTAATAAACATCAAACTATTATAATAGTTTTGTAGCGGCATCTACATCGCTACATGCGAACTACGCATCAAAGACCTGACGTCACATAACATCCTGACGTCACACAAATCCTGCATCGCGCAATTAGAGTTTACCGCGCGATAAACATATATAGAATCTCCCAACTTCAAAACCTCTGGGCAGTTGCCCGCCAGACATCACACCCGTCTGGTCGGAGGATCCTCCCTTTTCTATGGGGGATGAGTGAACTTTACACCCTGTTCCTCATACCCCTAAATCGGTGACCCCGAGCATGAACGTCAACGCAGCTTTCGTGCAGATACTTCAGCGTGACGTCATCATCATCATCACTCCCGCAAGCTTTCGTGAGGCGAGTCACACAGCCAACCAGCACCCACGGCTTCAACGGATATCCTGACCACCAGCATGCAGCGAACGCGCATTCCTGGTCATCATCCTCAGCCACAACCCATCGCTGTACCACATCCGACCCACTGGATCAAGACGCAGCGCCACCGCGACTCACTGGGGAATCACCGCAGACAGTTCCGACTCACCGCGAACTATGCGGCACCCGGTTCCGACTCACTGGAACCACAGCTGGCACTGTGAAGCATCGCAAGATTCAAGACTCAGCCCACTATCGACCTCCGGTCTCCGGAGGGGAGTGATGTAGCGGCATCTACATCGCTACATGCGAACTACGCATCAAAGACCTGACGTCACATAACATCCTGACGTCACACAAATCCTGCATCGCGCAATTAGAGTTTACCGCGCGATAAACATATATAGAATCTCCCAACTTCAAAACCTCTGGGCAGTTGCCCGCCAGACATCACACCCGTCTGGTCGGAGGATCCTCCCTTTTCTATGGGGGATGAGTGAACTTTACACCCTGTTCCTCATACCCCTAAAGTTTGATGTTTATTACGCTTTCACGCTCATCCGTTCAGCCGTGAACGGATTTGGATGAAATTTGGCACATGGGTAGACCATGACTTGGAGAAGGACATAGGCTACTTTTCATCCTAGATTGCAGACAAGATCGCGGGCAGCATCTAGTTAATCTTAAACTATAAACAGTCTACGGTGAATGTTACAAAACTTATGCTAAAGTTTTAATTCCAAAACACTGAGAAAAAACTTCGTGTACTTTGAAATTGTATAGACTAACATAAAAGAGAGGAAATAAACTAGAAGTTAGTAAAAACTTTTTAAATTACTTCAAAAGAAAAGATTTATACATTCTAACTTTAGCTGCAAGGGTCGGAAACTACTGTTTTTATATAAACAAGAGAGAAAAATATTGTAAAGGAGCACTTAATGAATGTGTAGGAGTGTCCTTTGAAGTTAAAAGAAAAATGGAGCTTTCGTTTTTTTGCTTTCTTTAGATTCAAATGAAGTTTATAATATTCTGGAGTCATTATATTATTGTTTATGCATATTTTTTTCCGCCTGCATCAATTATGAACTATCTTCAGAAAGAAAGCGCAATACGCACAAAAAAAAACAATTAAACAAATTAAGTTTATCGAATAAATATCGAAAACGATATGCATGTGTGATGGGAATAACATTTTCTCAAACATGCTTGAAAATTCGAGCATATTTTGACAACCGTCTTCGAGATAAATCGAAAATACTGTACTGGTCAAATACATGCGAGCAGGCGGCCGAATAAATTACTATGAAAACTCATCTAGGTTTTTTTTTTATAGAATGAACTGTTTACTTCAACACATGGCAACCAAGGAGGTAAATTATCAAAGATTTTATTTAAATCACGATTTCACTTGCAAATGCAACTGTTTAAAATAAAAAAATGAACATGGCGCGTGAAAAATTATCGTTGTTCGTCATTGATCCTGGAATTTATAATTAATTTACTTAGTTTGAATTTGCGCGCAATATTTGAGAAAAGTACTCTATAAGCCTTGGTCGCAACCAGGCATTGATGGACTCACGTATGTGTGCCTCGGTCCACATATTCACGTTCGTCCATCAATGCCCCTTTTGCAGGCCGCGACAGTAATGTATACTAGCTGCCCATTTGGTTTGTATTCAACTTTAATTTTAAGTTAACTTTTATAGCATCCTCCGTTTTCCTAGGACCTATTCTTTACTTACCTTCATTTGGTTTCTAAGGTTAAGCTTTTGGTAATTTTTTGTTGAATGTATAACTATTGAGAGTTTATCGAGGACTTCAGAGTCCGGGCATTAAATCAAAGTTCTTAATGAGAAAAAAAAATAAAACGTACAGTTACTATTTCTATAGAGATATTCACGCCACACGCCATGTTACACGTAGGTATAGCGTTGTACGCAACGTTGATACATCGTATGCCAAGCATTCGCCACAACACTGACACTTGATTAATTATCCCGACTCGCCTCTCAGTTCAAATATGCGGCTGTTTTATATGCTCTTATGTTGTATGTAACCATGCCCGATCTCGATTAGTATGATACAATCTGGGGTTGATAGAAAGTATTACATAGTTTTAGTCTGGGTCATAGGTTTCGAGTTCGAAACCAAGGCACGCACCTGTGACTTTTTGGATTCATGTGCGTATTGTATAATTATCACTTGCTTTAACAACTGTGAAGGAAAACATCGTGAGGAAACCGGCATGCCTTTTTTTTTTTTTTTTGAGGATGGGAATGGGCGGAGCGAGAGGGCGGTTCAGACTTTTACTGACTAAAACCCACCCGTGTTCCTTCCGTTGCCTGTGTGCCGGGGCCGCGATATCCAAACCGGCATGCCTGAGAGATATTTCTCGACGGTATGTGAAGCCAAGAGGCCCATGGGCGGCTTTAAAACTCTGACACCAGGTTAGTCATTAACCACACGAAGAGAGAGAGAGAGAGTTAGAAATAAAAGTAGTGGATATATAACCTCATCAATCTCCTGTCCTTTTTCCAATTTATTTGGGGTCAACAACGGATTTCTTCTTTTTCTATTCATTTGTTGGCCGTCTTCTCAGTTTTCATATATTCTTTCTAAGCATATAATCTTTCACAAGATATTTCTTGGTTTTCCTGCTTGAAGCTTTTCTGGTAGCAAAACAAGATAGAGATTCATTCATAGACCAGACAATATCGTCAAATAATACAAAAAAACCTGAACGAGCCTTACAGTAGTCACATAAGATGTGTAACATCTGACATCTCACCTTGGTAATAAGCAACATTAAACGGTCGGGGTTTCGTCAAGGTCCTTTCTGTGGGCCAACTCTAGCACCGCGCGCGCTCATTGGTCAAATCAAATAGCGCCCGCTTCCTGTGACACACTTCCGTCCCTTTTTACGAAATCACTCCCACAGATTTAATTACTTAGATTTTTTTACATTTTGATTTGGATTTGATTGAAAAAAAACGATAGGAAAGATGTTACACATCTAAAACCAGTTCAATAAGATGATATTCAAACTTTTCCACGTACCTATCTGGGAGTTAATCAAACTTCGCAGAGGTGGACCTTTCATCCCTCGAGGAATAGTTCAAAGGCTTCTGATTGGCGCCCCGTGTGTGAACCTAATCCGGTTCCGACCCGGTGGAAAAAATCACTCGCTACTATTACTCTTTTGAAAGCGTTCCGGTGTATTTTCGTTGAGCTGAAAACTTTCGCAATACCGTGAACGGCTCAAGTTTAAACTCTCGCGGAAAGAGGGGATTCAACGATCATCTGGCTCCTTCTAATAAAAGGCCCCGAAGTTTCTGAAATATGTTGTCACTGCATAAACTTTATGACTTTAGTCTCGTCTAGCGATGCGAGAACTTTCTCCGTCCGTGATGAAGCCGTTTTTGAGCACTTCTTTTGTCACACGTCAGCGGCAGTCTAATTTATCGTAATAGATGTGAGAGAATAAACAAGAAATGAACAAGCATTATAAATGCGTAAGTGAGTTAAGTGTTTGATAAAGTCAAAGTCAAATAATTTATTTCAAGTAGGCACAATGCCTCACTTTTGAACGACCAAATTTACAAAAAAAATGAATTGATTCTAGTCGCCCCTTCCAAAAGGTAGTTTTCGTATGGAGAAGGATGGGAGAGAAACTCCACCGTTCCTCTTTTTAAATGTTTAGTATACGTACATTAATTATATTATTATATGTGAAGACGATGCACCTGGAATAAGATTACTATGTATACCACAATATTAGGTAAAAATAATTAAAAATGAAGTAATGACAGATAAATTAATTATGTAATAGATATATGATGCTCATATATTTACTAACATTGTAAAAGTATATCTACGATATTCCGAACATTTTAACAAGTGATACTAATAACTTTGTGTGTGAGTTCAGGTAATCACAGAATGTAAAAACAATGATAAAAAAAATATAAATTATACAATTGAATTAGCAACTAAAGCTTGATTTTGTCTAGACTGAATTGTCGTATGGAGCAGGACCAGCATGTTTCCAAGCATTCTATATAATCCTCTAATTTGTAATATGCTTGTTTACTAAGTGTACTTTTTATATGAGTTTTTTTCTGTCATTTAATTGTAATATATCACAGGGGGATTTTCTTGTAACGTTTAACACAGTACCCCATAAAAGATGTATGCACTTTAGATAATCTGAAAAATGGTTGATCAATTTTATCTTTATTTCTGGTACTAAGTTATGTCTATCAGCTATTTTATTAAACGCTTTCATGCTAAAACGACTGAACGGATTTGGATGAAATTTGGCACATGGGTAAACCATGACTGGGTCAGGAAATAGAATACTTTTTATCCCGACATTCCCACGGGATCGAGACTTATGCGGGTGAAACCACGGGCCGCAGCTAGTCTGAAATAAAAATGTACACAGTCAAGCGAATGCCACATTAAGCGCGCAATTATATGAATTTATTTCCAGTTGGATGATGTTACGCAAATTTTATCGAAACCAATTTCGATAGTGCACAGTAATGTGACTTAAGCGAGATAAAATACGAACAAAAGCTATAATTTCTCGATTCTTGAATGGAATTTCCATAATTCGGCTTATATTTGCCGAGCCGTTTGTCAATAGCAGTCGAGTACGCCCCCGCACACGAGCCGATATATTATTTCAAGTTATTTAATGTCGAGTCTTTTCAATTTATTTACATATTTGTGATTTAGCGTGTAGCTAAAGCGGTGCATGCTAATATTTATGTAACGGCAAAATCAGCTCTATAGTTTTCATAGAGAGAAGCATTCAAATAAATATTTTGAAATGTGAATCATTCACGCTATAGTACTGATTTACGAACCCAATAAAATGAATAGTGACCATTTTTATACAGTAGGCAATTTAAAAAAAAACCTCGATGGGTACATTATTTAATTTTATGCTCTGCTAATTTATCTTCATTGCTAAGGACCAGAACGGTCAGCGCTAGCCAAAACTGATGCGTTTACAGCACTACCAAAAACTTTAATTTTGACTGTTTACATTTTCAGTGAATTCTCATTATCATCGAATATAACCAGAACATAAAATATGACTCTTAAATCAACCCTAATAGAGTTATAAACGGGAAAGCCAACCCCATTTGTATACAATATTCAGAATACGTAATTTACCATTTCCAATTTCGCATCAATGCTCGTGATTTAAGTATTTCCCGTATCATTTGTTTCTTCCTGGATTTCAATATAGCATTTTTTATTTTGTTAAATTGCTTTCCTTTGTACACCCCCCTTCATAGAACCATGTGCGTGTGGATGCTTCCAACACAGATTTGTTCTTAAGCATCGACGTTTATTTGTTTTTAGCTCACGGCGAAATTGATCATTTTTTGTTGTTTATTGCGCATCTGTGAGAGTGATGTGTTTTTGAATAAGTTTAGATATATCTGTCTTAGATTGTTTGATTTTCTCTCGATATAGATCTTGTGATGGATAAGTTTATTTGCTTTTCGTTTTGGGATTTTGATTGAGATCTGTTTTTGCATTTTGTTCAAAATGTCAAAGGGCATTAGTATATTTTGTTGCTAGTTATTTACTTTTGCAATATTCTTCATTCCAATGCTTTTGTAGAGCAGGCGTTTTAAGTGGTTCATTATTCCTCTCTAAGGATAGCAGTCGTATGTGACGATAAAAAAAAAAATATCGAAAGTATATTATAAAAAAACTCATATAATAGGGATGATGACTAAAAAAAATTTTTTTGTCCGTCTTTGAGATTATAAAAAAATATTGGACACGTATTTTTTTTTTTTTACGTAATCTAAAGATTACGGCGATACATTGAGGTAAAATGTGCCATGACGTCACGAGTATGTAGATTTTATACGTACTAGTGACGTAGCGACCCCCACTCCCCAACTTAAAATGCGTTTTATATAAGTAATTTTTTATTAATATGATAAAGCAAAAAATACGTGTCTAATATTTTTTAATTATCTGACTGACGGACTAATTAGTCTTTTTTTTTTTACCCAGTCATCATCCCTATTGAGCTGCTAGCCGATTGAATAAACCCGAACCACAGAATAAAACACAAAACATCGTTATCAAACTCAATAAATCCTACAAAAAAAAATCTCTTAACACAAATTCATTTTTGATTGCTTACTCACATGAAAGCAATGTCATATCCGGGGTGCTTTTTAACAAGCAGAAAACACTCGCGTCGGCATTGATGCAAAACATCATTCATTACTGGCTGACAATAAATAGATTATGTGACGTCAAAAAGTGCACAACACGAGGTTTTTTCTTGCCCTCGTTTTGCGTAATACAATAATCAAAGGAATATGAGGGGGATCACGAATCAAACATCTACATATGGAGCGATAAAGAAGTAAGATTTGAAGTTCGGGGTTGTAGGGCTGTGCTTTTGTCAACTCGTTTTTTTATTTAGTTTCCGTTCATTTTAAGACATTGACAGTATTTCTTTTAAAAATTAAAAGGTAGTTCGAAAGTTTTGGTAATTTTTAGGTACTGTTGAAGATTCGTAGTGAAGATGAAAGAAGATAGTTATTAGTGTACTTAATTAAGAGCTAAAGTTAACTTTAAATTAAATTTGTACCGAAGGACTAATTAAAATAATGTGGTGGAGCATAAATATATTGACTACTTACCGCAAGCGGTGGATTCTGTATCATGTGCGCGTCTAATTAGTATAAAATAAGGGTATAATTACAATGTCATTATGTGTAGCTTGCAATTTTATTTAATGATGCACATAATGCGATATACCAACCATTATTATGATGATAATTAACCAGATAATAAAATCCTGTTAGAAAAAGAAGAATTTTACCAAAATAATACACTCAATACCCTACCTGTTCCCGTTGTTTAAGTACCAGGGCCGCAGAGACTGAAACAGCTGTCACGCATGATATAATCCACCGAGAAGCGGAAAGCGCGCCCTCAGCGAATTGCGACTTCGCCATGTGATCCCCCGGCGCTTACCAGGCACACATGATAATGCGAAAAGTAATTTTTATATTAAACCTTTGCCAAAACATAAAAGAGAGATTTCCGCGAGCATCTTACTCCAGCCCCAACGAATGCGCCGCATAAATTAGTTTTCCCGGAGATTGTTTGTTCAGTCGATGCTTTTTATTATTTTTACGTTAACATTTATGAGTTTTTTATCGTTGGAGTCGTTGCTTAAACATTTTGTGTTGCTATTACATTTTAATAGTGGAAAAACTAACAACCACAAAATGTTAGGGAGTTCTTTCACCCAGGAATTGTTTAATTACAAAGTTCGGTTCGTATGTTATTTTTGTGTTGCTTGTTATATGCAAATTGAATAAAAAAGACGACGAGAGAGTTTTGTTCATATGCCGTTGAAACTTCCCGGTATCTGGCCAGTAATTAATTAAAAGCTTAGGTGGTGCCATTATGGGTTTTATGCTAATAGGCGGCGGCTAATATGGCCTTCAAAGGGTCTGGTACACGGGCGAAACATTAAATTTCAGCGAAGCGTGTGGCACAAAGCAACGTCGGCCGGCCGCGTTGCGTTATGCACGTAGATTAGATTAGCAACCGTGTTTTGTTTTGGAAAATTTATACCAACCTCCTTTACATGTCTGATATCCTGGTATCTGGAATTTATAGTTGGAAATGTAATGCACTTAGTTCTCAACTGAATTAGCGATTAGTAGAATTAATGTTTAGGTAACATGATAGTTTATGAGAAGATTGTGCATAAATGATGATTCAGAGTGTCTAAAAGATTGAGCTCAAGTTAATTTAGTTAAGAACTTTGAATTCGTGAGTAATTGAAGTTAAACATAGTTTCTCTCTAATTAAGCGCGCTTCATATTTACTAAATCTCCCAATTAGTATTAAAGTGAGCGTTTTGTAATGAAGTGTCACATCTCTAGCGTGATTGTTCACTGCGTGCATATACACAATATGCAAGCGAATGGCGGGCGGGGGGCGCGAGGGCGGGCGGGGGCCTGGGCGGGCGGCAGAGCGGGGTACCAGTTAAATTGAGCACCGCTACGCCCAGACTCTCATTTCCTCCATCCACCATTGTGTGCCACTCACAATACAAAACATTTTTTTACGAATTTCGACAAAAAGTGCTTTGAATTTTTTCCAATCTTCGCCTCTATTCAGCTCGTAAAAACTTATTGTCTCGCCGCGAAAGAGAGTGGGCGTGTCCTTCGGGAACGTTACCCTGAATCGCATTAAAGCCCTATAATAAAATTTTACACAATTCTTAAAGTATAATTTAGTGTAGCCACATTAAACTCAAAGTTTCTTAATTTTATTGCTGCGATAATTAGGAGGCTGATAACTCTTTAAGAACAAACATAATTCATTTAGAACTTCACGGAGATTTGCGTTTGAAATTGCCGTATTATACTAATTAATTGTCCTAAGGAGGGCTTAATGGGCGTTATACGTCTAGAGATTTATAAAATCTGTCAGTAAAAACAAGAATATAACATTTATCTCCCTAAATGCTGCTTAGAGGGGATCATTTTGAAGTTGATATAAAACTTTATAAATAAACGTGTTTTACAAGTACTTGCCTAGTCTATGTTATTGAAAACTTGGGAAAAATTTAATTTCTACAGACACTTCGTAATGGAAAATGAATTTTCTTTTAACAAAACGAAGCCTTAATATTTGTAGAATATAAAAATAAAACGTGGTTTCAACATTAATTTCGACGTAAATCGAAAATTGTAGCATTTTACAAGTTTTTAAGGTTCACACGTCAAAAACAAAACATGTTTTTTTATGTGAGTGTCTAACAAAGCCTGTCTAGCCTTTTCCCAACTATGTTGGGGTCGGCTTCCAGTCTAACCGGATGCAGCTGAATACCAGTATATTACATGGAGCGACTGCCTATCTGACCTCCACAACCCAGTAACTGGATAATACGATACCCCTTGGCAAGACTGGTGTCAGACTTACGGGCTTCTGACGACTCTTAACAACTGTCAAAGATCCACGAATGACAGCCAGGACCAACGGCTTAACGTGCTTTCCGAGTCACGGCGGTATCTCGGTATGTCAAGATGGACACCCATCCACGGACCAACCCTGGCAAGCGTAGCTTAACCTGATGGATCGACCCTTGCGGCTGTTATTACTTAGCCACGAGCTCCTCTGTGTGTGTCTAACAAAGTATCGAAATTACATTCTGCATAGTTTCCTACTATTGGTATAAGTTAAGTAAACGAGAGAAATATTGAAATGGTAACTAATGGACGATTTTAACATACCTAGTACAAATACAAGCTCAAAGGACCAAATCTATATATACCTAAATAAAATTAAATGTTGTTCGTTGATAAGCTCATCACTTGAGAACGGCAATTATTTTAAATTTTCGTAGTAGTATGAATAAAAAATTACGGGAAATTGCAAAAGTTCCCCCGGAAAATTGTAAATTTCGAGAAAAACTGAAGGTGCTTTTTAACAGATCTATGCACCTATCTTTAAAATACTCATCACGAGGTATTCAAACCTACCTATAAAATAAAATAAAATAAAACTTTTTACGCTCTCTAACAAACGAACTTAGTGTGACTTACAGTGTAAGGCGGGGCTCATAACTCACGAATTTATAGTGATTGCATTGGCGGCCAACAAAAATGGCGTACTTCTGATATACGACGCCACCAACGAGATTAATTGGAGACCGATGGATTCAAAACTATAAATTATGTCTATTCTCTTTTCGATTTTAGTAATATATTTGAAATGCATTTATTTTTTAAAGTTAGCTAATAAGCCTTTAAGGCTCCGTGCACAAAAATACCCTTTTTCGTCAATAACTTATCTAACTGTAAGAAAGCTTGAAATAATTGAAACATTAGGTATGTCTGTGTAACTATAAAAGACCAGTTTTCGTGGTGCGAAACCATTCTTGTCAGTCACAGCATATGTTAATAGTTGCATCACTTTTGCGCTGTCAAAAATATGGTTTATTTCGCCTTAGAAAATATTGTATAATCATAAAATAACATTTTGAATTTATTTCAGGGATAAAAAGATTAATTAACGATTAACTGAAGATTAATGTGTGTTTTTTAAATTTCTTGATATGGTTTGCTAAATAATAGTTTAAAAGTTATTGTACTTTTTCCTTAATTTTACTGCATAAAATAAATACAAGTACTTATTTCTGGAGTTGTCAATTCGCCCACAGATAAATTGACTTCATGCGAATCGGGAACACCCAAATACTCCGAAATATTTTATTCCGAATGATTAGATGTTCCGATTTTCAAAAGTCCGAATTTTATAATACCTAAGAATTATTATGTCTAATAGTAAATCACGAAATTTATTTTACCGAAAGTCGTTAATGCGATTTATTAGTTTTCCGATTTTCATACGTTCGAAGAATCAAATGCTCGAAGGGTTCTCGGTTCGAAAAACGACATTCTGATTTTCAATACTTCGAATAAACTAAAATTCAACATGTTATATATTTAGTGACAGAAACGAATCGCTGCAAAACCGACTTCACGCAGTCTTGTCTGCCCTACCCTAGAGTGTAATTTAAGCCCGCGTAGGCGCGGAGGGGTGGGGCGGCCCGCGAGCTGAGGAGCAGGTGCAGGTGCATGCCTGCTTGCATGCTGCATGCCTGCTTGCATGTTGCATGCCTGCTTGCATACTGCATGCTCATACTAAACATAATATTATACTTCTCTCTGACGAGCAATTATGTGTTTATTTGTCTAGCTATTCAGTTTTAGAAGGCGTTTTTATTTCGGAATTGTATTAATCGGTATTTTAATAATCGGAATTCGTATTTTTGATGTTTCGAATTATCATTGAGTCGGTCTTTTTGTTATTCGATCTATTGAAACTCGAAATTAAGGAATTATAAAAATAGGAGTAATGATAAGTCGGAGTTGAAGAAAAACACATTTTATTTAAAATTGTGTCGATTCGCCCGTTTCGTGCGAGTTACCAATAAGCCGTTTTCTCTCCCTAGAGATTTATAGGAAATATGGTCTATGGAGTGCCAATACATTTGTATGGTTCTGTTCTAGCGTTAGATGCTCATGTAATGTCTGTTCCAATGATAAGATGTCTAATGGAAGTGTAAATATGCTTTATTATACACTCACTAAAGGGAATTAGTAACGCATTCATGTGTGTAAATTAGAAGGTTTCGATTTTACATCGTACCTCTTTAAAAAAAAAACAATCATTATTAAACTGTAATTGAGAATTCATCGAAGAAGATAGAGGTTATAAAATTAACCTGAATTGTCAAATGAAAAATATCTATAAGGTGATTTACTAGTGAAATTATATTAAAATTTAAAAAACCCCCGTTACAAACATTTCCTCATTTCTCTTTCCTACTCCATCACCAGACCCTGTTCATCATCTATCTATAACCTATTCATTGAGACCATTCCAATGAGCCCAAACACGATACCTATGCTGTAGGTTGGCTTACCAACCTACATGATGCTGCAGCATCAGTTCAAGGTTACTATTTTCTTCTATCTTCTATCATTGAAGTAACGGAAAACCAAATTTCAAATCGATCAGACCTGTAGAAGATGCTCACATCCATTCATCAACTAGAAAAGAGCTGATAATCTTCAAACGGCTTAACCGATTTTGATAAAACATTTCTAAGAACCATCGCTAGGAAACCTGCTTTCAAATAAAAAAAACTGCATTCAAATCGGTTCACCCGTTTAAGAGCTACGGTGCCACAGACAGACACGCACACATAGCAGTCAAACTTATAACATCCCACTTTTAGTGGGTTCAATAATAATAATAATTATTATTATTTATTTATTTATCGGACATCGGAGGTCCATGGGTTAGTTACAGAACATTTATAAACTATGTTAGTAAAACACACATGAACAGAACAAAATAATAAAAATATTAAAAAAAAAATATATGAATTCCGGTTTTAGATAATCAATTGTAAGTGGCATCCACGGGTACGTTTTTTGATCCGTTTGTTTACATTTTCACTAGATAATTTTGGAACAGACAATAGGCTGTGGACTACAGGCTAATATGTACATCCAAAACGCTACATTTGGCCATCCTTTGTCGCGTCGTGTAATAAACTTGAGTTCTCATACGGTATTGTCTTCTGTGTTCGTGAATAGTTGTTTGTCCCGACGTTAAACGAGTTACGCCCCAGGAGATTGTGCACGATGGAAATATGGAGATACAAGGGCTAGGCAGAAGTATCAACATAAGAACATAACGCCTGTTCTCCCCGAAGGGTCAGGCAGAGGTGTACCTCTAGTATACACATATTATGCCAGTTATGTTTAAGTCACATGTAATAGAGGGTGAGCCTATTAAGGGAGCACAAATCCAGACTCCGGATTTTTAGTGAGAAATTCTCAATGAGAAAACCCAATAACACTTTGCCGGACTGAATAATCGAATCCAGTAGTACAATGGCTTGCCAGAAATCATGTTGGTAGCAGAAAAGGACAATTAGTTATTGCGAAAAATACTTCAAAAGTGGGCTTATTGGCGATTCGCCCGAATTTACTCGCCCGAAACGGGCGAATCAACACATTTTTTTTGTTGAGGCGATTTGCACTAAGATCGTTTATTTGTAGCCGAATCGAGTATTCCAGAATTCGATTCGGCTACAAATAAATTAACTTCATGCGAATCGCCTCATGAAAAATTATATTATTGGGTCCCCACCTATGAAATTGGCGTCTTTTTCTCACAAATAGAGAACCTCGCCACTTCTATGATTTAAAATATTCATCAATTGCTTGGTATTATATCGAATAATGACCATCACAGACAATTACCAATAGTAAAAAAACCTTATTACTTATAGTTTTCTAAATATAAAATATACCTTAAAAACCAGCAGAAATTTCCACTATTTGTTTTAACTTAGCCAAAGCTTTAGTATGAAAAATGCAACTTCTTTAAAATTCTCAATACAAAACGCTCATAGGTAGGACCTATTATTTAAAAGCGATGTCGATTTGCCCGTTTCGGGCGAGTAAATTCGGGCGAATCACCAATAAGCCGAAAAGTACGTCAGTCTTCTTGTCTTCCTATGTAAAATTTCTACATTTATAAATATTTTGAATCCATATGGTGTACATAAGCCATCATCATCTACCTAGCCTTTTCCCAACTATGTCGGGGTCAGTTTCCAATCTACCCGGATGCAGCTGAATACCAGTATTTTACATGGAGCGACTGCCTATCTGACCTCCACAACCCAGTTACTGGATAATCAGATTTTCGACCTATGGTGTACACGAGTATTCTATTCTACAGTCTGGATATAAAAATTCTTTGAGGTGCAAAAAATAGCCTTCACGGGTGATGGTAACAGTCGTCCAGGCCGGAGTTCGGCCATGGCGACCAATCTCAGCGGAGACCAGCTTTCGGTGCGAGAAATATTATAGCGCACAAGGCGTGTGCCAAATTTCGGGCTTTTACTAAGGGCATGGCGAGTGATGATACCTTCTAAGTGTTCGTCCAACGCACTTTGGACAGTCAGCCACGCTACCAACCTCCTAACTACTTAGCTTATCTTGTTACTTCGAGTTGAACCAATGTTCTCGCACAGCTCGTGCCGAAATAACAAAAAACTTTTTACAAAAAAACAACGACACGACGATGATACGGCCGCGAATCATATTTAGATTAATATACAACCTGATACTGAACTGCAAATTGCAAAAAACTTAAGATTTTTTTTATTGTGCGGTCTACCCAGACGCTTTCGCCTTAATCTGTCGAAAATACCACTGAATTACGTACAAGTTGAGATGAGATCGCGAGTAGATTTGGAACGTTTTTAATTACGGCAATTATTGGTATTTTTTTAAACCGATTTACACTTCTCCATCTAACCTGTCGTATCTACGCAAATCGTTCCCGAGTTTTGTATAACTTTTGATAGAAAGAAGTCGTACGCCTGAGCAAGAACATGTGCAGGTGTGCGGTTCGAATAAATCAGACACGTCTATAAGGTTATCGACACTTCTAGAAGAATTTTATATCCAAAGGCTCTCTGAAATGTGAAAATAAAACAATTCTTTGAAGGATTTCTTGAGATACGTACGTCATATCGTGTTTAAGACTTATTGCACTGCGATGTGCAACTACGTCGATTTCTTGAGGCGGAAAACGTATGTGAACGTGTACGAAATAGTTTGCAGTACCTACCCTAGGTATTTTACGAAGATAAATAGAAAAATGTATTGGTTTTAAGGCGAAAGCGTCAGGGTAGCCCACGAAATTCCAATTTTCTTACGTTTTTTGCAATTTGCAGGTCAGTATCAGGTTGTATGTTGATCTAAATATGATTCTCGGGCGTATCAAATGTTTATTTATATAATTATAAGCATAAATATCATCAATACAACTTTGTAACTTCTTATAATCATATTGAATGACCATTTCATGAAATTATGACATTTTAGAATTATTCTAACATAAGGAGTTGTATTGTTGATTCTAATAATTATAATTCTGTAAAGCCGTATTTGTTATGGTCGTGAATCATATTTTAATCAAGATACAACCTGACACTGACCTGCAATATGCAAAAAAAAACGTAAGAAAATTTTAATTTTGCGAGCTACCTTAGCGCATCCCCCTTAACATACCAAAATCATTATAAGTCCTTAGAAGACACTTTCTGCCTCACTTTTCCACCATTTTCTACAAAATAACTACATATTAGTGATTATTGACAGTAATGATTTATAAATAGTAGTGTACCTTGATATCATTGTTTACTTTTTTCAAGATAATATTTACATAATTTGAAAGCTTTCAGACTTAAAACAATAATATGTAGGGCATCGAAAATTCGTCCGCATCGCTGTCGACAGGAAAAGTGCCCAAAAGGCTGGCAGCATTGCCACGTTGTATGGCAATGCTGATGCCAAAAAGTTGTTTACGTTTGTGCGTGTTTTATTAAATTCATTTTGATTGAACAGTTTTGAACCTAAAACACCTAACACCAATAAAGATTTAAGCTCCAAAAATAAGATAATACACAACACTTCAAGTTTAAATTATGAATTAATTCTAATCCTCACCAACCTAACTAATATTATAAATACGAAAGTGTTTGTTTGTCTGTTTGTTACGCTTTCACGCTAAAACGGCTGAACATATTTGGATGAAATTTTTCACATGGGTAGACCATGGCATGGGTTAGGACATAGGATACTTTTTATTTTCACTTTATGCACAAGTAAAAAACTCGTGCAAGCTCGTGGCTAAGTGACTGCCGCACAGGTCGACCCATCTGGTTAAGCTACGCTTGCCGGGGTTGGTCTGTGGATGGGTGACCATCTTTACATACCGAGACTCGCACGTGAAAGTACGTTAAGCCGTTGGTCCCGGCTGTCATTCGTGGATCTTTGACAGTCGTTACGGGTCGTCAGAAGCCTGAAAGTCTGACAATCAGCCTTTCGGGTATCGTAATACCCAGTTACTGGGTTGTGGAGGTAGCAGTCGCTCCATGTAAAATACTGGTATTCAGCTGCATCCGGTTAGACTGGAAGCCGACCACAATATAGTTGGGAAAAGGCTAGGCAGATTGATTTCACGAGTAAAAAGAAATATACCGTACAAAGGCGGACTAAATGAGGCATTTTCTACGAGTCAAACTTAGAATGATCTTGAACTTAGGATGATCCTGCCAGGATTGCGGGTTTGTCTGAAAGGGATATCGCGGCCCCGGCACACAGGCAACGGAAGGAACACGGGTGGGTTTTAGTCAGTAAAAGTCTGACACACCCTCCCGCTCCGCCCAGAGCGGGAGAAGTTATTTGATAAATTCCCACCAAGAAAAATAAAAATAAAAAGGAAGATGCAAAGAGGAAACATTGCAGGTAACTTAAGGGATTGATAACACGAAAATAACTATAAAATACAAGAATAAATAAATAGATATATACATAAATACATACATATACACATACGATCGGTAAAGGAGAAATAACGATCAGTACGAGGTACGAGCATAATTTTGGACTATTCAGAAGTTTTACCTAAATTTAAAAAGAAGTGTTATGATGACTGGAAGGAATATTTTGAAAAGCGCTCTTTAGACAAAGGAATCTGTTATAAAACCATGCAGAGTCAGCCTTTTCGTGTGCCTTGATTTGTAAATAGTAATTTAAGCCGAAAAAGAGTTGTTGTCATAGACTCAGACACACATTCTGGAGTGGACACATTCCATGCAATAAGTTTGTGTTCATGATGAGGAAAAATAAACTATTTTAACTGTGTGGAGTTGTCGAAGACTTACACCACTTATTGATGGACTGGGTTCGGTATGAGTCTGGAAGAAATGATTTGTTTAGGGTCTTGAGGTTGAACAGACTTGAGTAGGCACATTCAATAAAATCTTGGCTCAACCAAATGGCGATGATGCGAAGAGTCTGTTTAGGTTCATGGCCCAGATATGACTAATGTGTATTTAGGGTACGATGGAACTGGCATACGCATTGCGATTATAAATGTCCCTAAATAAATAAAGAATTTAAAAAAAAAATGGTCAGTAGAGGAGAAAACGAATCCAGCAAATCGGCGCTGGGACGTTTCTGCCAAGTTCTTCCGTATTTCCACGGGATCGAGACTAACGCAGGTAAAACCACGGGACGCAGCTATTTAAGCTATAATTTACAAATACCTACATAAAATATTTACACCACGCGTTCAAAACCGCAAAATTTCAGTTTAAAGTAACACTTTACTGCTTAATTCTCAGTGAAATTTAATAAACGCGAGTGTATTTAAAGTTTTGGTCACGTCGTGTTGCCATTTGACCATTCAAATATTAAACGTATTATGTCGTAAACCGATGGTTTATTACCTTTCCAAGACGAAAACTTATATTTTATAGGTGATCGTAGAATTGGTAAAATAAGACATAGCGCACACTATGCGACTGCGACAGGTTGCGACTGGACGCAACGACAGGCTGCGGCCGACAATCCTAATTTAATATTATGAATGCGAAAGTGAGTTTGTTAGTTTGTTATAGTTTCACGCTAAAATGGCTGAACATAGTTGGATGAGATTTGGCACATGGGTAGACCATGACCTCCAAGGACACAGGATATTTTGTTTCCCGATATTCCCACGGGATCGAGACTTAGGCGGGTGAAACCGTGAGGCGCAGCTAGTTTTCATATATTTTGTTCAAAGCTCCGCACAAAGTTGCAGTGACTAGACGTACGATGCATGCGCACACACGACGACAGTCGCATGTAACAAGGCAGCGTCAGTCTTGCTGTTAGCGCTGAGAAATGTGCACGTGCAGTGTTTGTATTGCGCCGTCTCGCCTTGGCAGGATAAGCACTAAGGCAAGTGCAACTAGAGGAACAACACAACCTTTTCTCTTGAATACTCAAAGAAAATGTACGCTTCCTGCACGACGTCTGTCGTAACAACTAGTTGCAGAAGCTAACGACAACTCCGCGTCTTGACTTGCGGCAGCGGCTAGACGCAGCGACAAGACGCACAGTTTGCGCTGGCACTAAGAGTAGAGGAAACTGGTAAAACGGAATTGGTAAAATAACGTCTTTACGATTTCTTCGCGAATAAGTGAGACTTAATACTTATTGAAGGAATAAACTTTCAAGTGGTTTCTTTGAAAGTAAAGTTTATTGAGTTTTGTTTTAAAGTTTTGCGGTGTAGCTTTACATTGTAATGGATAGTGAATTGTTGAGAAGTATGTAAGGCGTCTTTCATTTCCTATTAGTAAAGTTAGATTTGGTTCCAAAATAGAATAGGATAATAGAAAATACTAAACTTAGGTACTACTTATCACTGATGATCATTTGGGCCATTTAAAGGCTTGTGCAGACCAGCGCGAGTTGTCGCGCGACGCGACACCGGTTATTGTTATACTGTGAAGTTTTCTTAGAAATTGTATTGTTCGTGTCACGTCGCGCGACAAGTCGCGCTGGTCTGCACAAGCCTTAAATAAGGACAAATTCGCTTAAATGTGTACGACCTTTATTTTACCTATTTCTTTTTTAGAGGACCTCGTGGCTAAGTAATAACTACCGCACGGGTTGATCCATCAGATTAAGCTACGCTTGCCGGGGTGGTCTGTGGATGGGTGACCATCTTTAAATACCGAGACTTTTCCGTGCCTCGGAAAGCACGTGAAGCCGTTAGTTCCGGCTGTCATTCGTGGATCTTTGACAGTCGTTACGGGTCGTCAGAAGCCCGAAAGTCTGACAACCCGTCTTACCAACGGGTATCGTAACAGGATGCATCGAGACAGATTAGCCAAAGTCGTCATGCAGTGGGTACTAGTTGCTCTACCATGAATTTACACAGTCGAAACTAGCTAGTGTCTCCGTAATTGATATGGATGAAATATTATCCAGCGCCACTAGTGGACACAGAAAGAATTAAAAGTCGTACCATGAGCACTATAGATTTCGATAGGTAAGAAACCTAACGTAATCTAGTATAAGTCACTAACGTTTTTCAACTGTGATGTTATCGAAAAATACGCTTGTGAATGTAGTTTCGTAAAGACGTTTACGGCAGATTGGTCGATGAAGGTAATGCGCAAAGAACAATAGAAAGCTGCTGGGGGAGGCCTTTGTCCATAATTAGGAGTAAAAAGTTAAAATAGGTACAAAGATTTTCAATTTGAAAGACCAAGAGGAAGAAGCCCAACATTATCATGAAAATAAAATAATACCTCACAAGTGAAACTAAATAAGTTAGAAAATAATTATTTTTGTGCGTAGGTTTCGTTTCGATTACTTTAAATACAGTTATACTCGTATCTAATACAAACTCGAAAATAAATTAATAAATAAATTAAAGTCGCGAACTTATTGCATAATCAGCCTACAATCTTCCCACTGACACTGCTAGGATACAGGCCTTCTCTTTGCGAAAACGAGTGGGCTGTAATCTACCACGCGGGCCCAGGCGGGTTGGTAGATGTCACATGTCTTCGAATTTTTGCTTCTAGGACATGCCGGTTTCCTTCACCGTTTCAAGAGCAGTCGTGATGAAATTATTAACACAAAGTAAAGCACCTGCCTGGGTTTAAACCCACGACTTACTAATCGTAAGTTGGGACCTTTACCACTAGGCCACCACTACTCTCACCACTGGGTCACCACTACTCTCTCACCATTGAGCCACCACTACTCTCACCACTGGGCCACTACTCTCACCACTGGGCCACCACTACTCTCACCACTGGGTAACCACTACTCTCACCATTGAGCAACTACTACTCTCACCACTGAGCCACCACTACTCTCACCACTGAGCCACCACTACTCTCACGACTGGGCCACCACTACTCTAACCACTGGGTCACCACTACTCTCACCACTGAGCCACCACTACTCTCACCACTAGGCCACCACTATTCTCATCACTGGGCCACCACTACTCTCACCTCTGGGCCACTACTCTCACCACTGGGCCACCACTACTCTCTCACCATTGAGCCACCACTACTCTCACCACTGAGCCACCACTACTCTCACCACTGAGCCACCACTACTCTCACGACGGGGCCACCACTACTCTAACCACTGGGTCACCACTACTCTCACCACTGAGCCACCACTACTCTCACCACTAGGCCACCACTATTCTCATCACTGGGCCACCACTACTCTCACCTCTGGGCCACTACTCTCACCACTGGGTCACCACTACTCTCTCACCATTGAGCCACTACTACTCTCACCACTGAGCCACCACTACTCTCACCACTAGGCCACCACTATTCTCATCACTGGGCCACCACTACTCTCACCTCTGGGCCACTACTCTCACCACTGGGCAACCACTACTCTCACCACTGGGCCACCACTACTCTCACCACTGCGCCACTACTCTCACCACTGGGCCACCACTACTCTCACCACTGGGCCACCACTACTCTCACCACTGGGCCACCACTACTCTCACCACTGGGTCACCACTACTCTCACCACTGGGCCACCACTACTCTCACCACTGGGCCACCACTACTCTCACTACTGGGCACCACTACTCTCACTACTGGGCACCACTACTCTCACCATTGAGCTACTACTACTCTCACCACTAGGCCACCACTACTCTCACCACTGGGCCACCACTACTCTCACCACTGGGCCACCACTACTCTCACCACTGGGCCACTAATCTCACCACTGGGCCACCACTACTCTCACCACTGGGTCACCACTACTCTCACCACTGGGCCACCACTACTCTCACCACTGGGCCACCACTACTCTCACCACTGGGCCACCACTACTCTCACCACTGAGCCACCACTACTCTCACCACTAGGCCACCACTACTCTCACCACTGGGCCACCACTACTCTCACCACTGGGCCACCACTACTCTCACCACTGGGCCATCACTACTCTCACCACTGGGCCACCACTACTCTCACCACTGAGCCACCACTACTCTCACCACTGAGCCACCACTACTCTCACCACTGAGCCACCACTACTCTCACCACTGAGCCACCACTACTCTCACCACTGAGCCACCACTACTCTCACCACTGAGCCACCACTACTCTCACCACTGGGTCATCACTACTCTTACGCGAACTTATTAGGTATGTATTTATTCTAGTTTTTTCATCTCATTCATACTAAAACTGTTTTAAAAAGAAGTTTGCCTGTAAAATTCTGAAAGACGAAGAAAATATAGCGCCGAAGCAAAAAACAGTCAATTTACTTGCAAAAATCAAAATTAACTTTACAAAAGTTAGAATCTGCTGGAACTTTCACGTATTTTTATTCACGAAATTATTGAAGTCAATAAAAACACTGTTTTTATAGACTCATAAAGTTTCTCTGTTAAAATCCGTGCCTCAATTAGCACTTTATAAAGTTGACGAAAAATTTAGAAAAAAAAGTCAAACTGTAAATTAAAGGTTGGTTATCTCTGGCGTTAGAGCAATTTAGCTAATTGCTCAGGCGATCGGTGGCAATTTCAACTCTTTACGACATCGCCCACCATGATAACGGTACTAATTGTCGAATAAAAAAGGATTACAGCTAATCCTTGTTTAATAAAAATGTTAATCACGAGATTTCCCGTCACAGTATGCTAATGTTATAGTATCCACCCCGTTCGTGATTGGCCGTATTATGGTAATATAGGATATCGCGTCTATTTATATGAGAGGAACTTTGTGCATTAAAGGTTCTTTATTTTGCTTTTTGAGGTAAAAAAAATAAATGAAACCACTTTTAATTTAAGACAAAGACGACTTGAAAATGGCAGGTTTTGGGATGAAGCGACATGCTCTGATGAAGTGTCATAATCCTAACTAATATTATAAATGTGAGTTTGTTTGTTGGCACATCGGTAGACCATGACCTGGATTAGGACATAGGAAACTGTTTATCCTGATATTCCCACGGGATCGAGACTTGACAGAGGCGGGTGAAACCGCGAGGTGCAGGTAGTTGTTGATAAAACCGAGTCGTTTCAAATCAAATCAAATCATTTTTATTTGCATTAACACATGGCATTACAGATGTTATATTAAAATTAGTGCTTACATGTTTTGCTATACATACATAGCATGTAAACTTGTCGGCATGCGTTACATCACATAATATTATACAATTGTTGAAGCATATTTAGTCTCTATAAATTCTTTAATAGAATAGATATTTTGTATATTTAGCCATTTATGCAGTTTGTGCTTAAATGCTCTAGAAGTCAAATTTTTAAGTTGCTTGGTATATTATTATAAACACGTACACACATTGCTAAACAGTTCTTATTGTATTTTGTAGATCTAGGAACGTCATTTAGTACGAGTCTGAATGGATCTCTACGATTTCTTGGATTCACATCATTTGCAGTATAGTTGTAGTGTAGTTTTGTTATAGAGGAAGAGACACAGTTATATAGACACAGATACTCGTAGAAAGACAAAATTGTGTATCCTTAATAAGTATCTTACTTGTACCTATCTTGTAGTTACCAACGAAAGGTGATATGTACATAAGCGGGATATTATTTTAATGACGATAATAGATATTACTCAACCCGTCTTGAGCAAGCATGGTGATCAATGCTCGGACCTTCTCTGTATGAGAAGACGCATTTGTCCTGCAGTGCGACTATAATAGGCAGGTATTTTCACCTAATTACGGCGAAGAAAGGTTTCGAGTATGATATATTTGACCGGTATGTGTGTATGTTCATCTGTTACCATATAACTTCTATACAACTGATCATAGGTTGACAAATGAGGTATCGTTAAATATGGCGTCCTTTCGAGGACAAAAGGCATGAAAGAAAAAGAAAATTGTAATAATACCATGTTGAGTATCAAATGAAAGGGCTTGACGAGCACATTACAAATATGTAAATATGTTTAAATAGTTAAAAACAAGCATAAGTGAGACTGCTCCGTACGGTGCGGCTGTAAAATTAATACCTATTAAACAATAAAACCTAAACAAAAAATAAATAAAGCGACTATACTTACGAAATATAACCCCAAAATAATTTAATTAAAATGTATATATGTAATCAATATTATATAAATTAATTATATATTTTATAAAATAATATTTTTCAGTAGTAGGGTTTTACTTTTTGAATTTATTATTGAAGATATTATCACTCAAGACACAGGTGTTAAGCCCACACGCAAGCAGCACAATAAACACGGGATATTCCAGAAAATAAGCATACCAATTAACCAAATACAAAAAGGGGTACAAGGACCACATTTTCCGAAGACCTTTAATTAAGCCCCCCGATTCGAGGCTCCGAAGGTAAAGATAAAGCAAATATCCATACGAATGGACTCATCATTATGGAGAATTCTTAGGGATTATAAAAAGGGCTCCGAGCACTGAGCACGTATCAAATTTTTAAAGCGCGGTTTTACGATCTGCATACGTAGGTGACTGTGTAGTGATGTGAAGATATAGTTAAGGATGGTCGATAGTTAGTAACAACACCTACACAAATCCACTCACTTACACTACACATGCACATAACACACAGTCAAATTCACTCTGGTAAACCTACAAGAGTGAATTCCTCCATCCATTGTCGTTATGTTATTTTTATTACGTTAAGTTGTTTTTATCTTTTTTGTTTTCTATTTTTAATTCTCTTCTGTTTCATAAAACACTCAATATAAACTCGTCCATATAAAGCGTCGTGGGGCCCTGGTGACTTGTACCACAGGCGTTGCTTGCAATGCCTATTTCAAGCACCAGTCTCTCACAAATGTTAACTATCCTTACGCTAGTTTTAAGCACCGCTACTGTACATTTGTCAAGAGAAAATAAATATACTTATTATTATTATTTATTATTATTATAGTTCACATTAAGGGGTTGATATTTTGGATTTTATTAGGTCTGCCGACCTTTTTTGTATTTTTTTTTACAGAATGGACCGGCTGTTTTTTCCACATCATAATCAGTCTATATTGTTCCCACTGCTGGGACTCAGGCCTCCTCTCTGTGAGAGGGAGTGGGCCGTAATCCACCACGCGAGCCCAGTGCGGGTTGGTAGATGTCACATGTCTTCGAATTTTTGGTTTTAGCTCTATACATGCCGGTTTCTTCACGATGTTTTACATAGGTACTTAGTTATTTAATAAACCATACTGGTTGAATAAATTACTTGCCTTTAAAACAAATCTTATTTATTATATGTAAATTAAAAATCTTATTTATTATATGTAAATTAATGAATTTTCTAAAACTCCAAACTTTAAAAACTAAACATGAACTCGTAAATAAAAAAAAAAAGGTTTTTAAATTGAAAAAAACTAAACCCAAGAAAGTAAAAACAAGTGGGCACTTGTAACTAACGTACCAACAAATAACTTAAAGAAAAAAGTCTCGAGCAAATAAATATCGATAAATCGTGCGACCGTAATCCAGCCCTAGTGGAGAACACGTCTGAAAACAAAATTTATTCTAACAATTCATGCGGAGCTCTCCCACAAGTCGGATTATTGTAAATTAGTATTACGACCGACGCCCGCATTAATCCTCGCCGCTTTTTAACGAAACGCGAAAAAGTTAGTTAACTAACTTTTCTGCCCGCGTTGACTCAACAAAAACCACCGGTGAAATATAGTCCTCCCTCGCGAGAATTATTTGTATCAATAGAATGTTTGTAGGGAATTTGCTTGTTCAAATATACGACGCAATACCCGGGGGGCCTAGTTTAAAAAGGTGTGTTTGACTTCACTAATAAGCACGGGCGCAGATACCCCGATATTTCCGCAACTTTTACGCATACACGAGGTTTTATTAAATAACCTACATCCAAAATTGTTTCATACTGTTTAGTCAACCGCAAATTCGCGTTTAATAACTTTGTGTACAAATTCAGTTGGTTGTTCCGTCCCGATGAACACATCGCGACCTACATCGCGCCAAAGCTATCTCGTTAATTGAGTGTTGGAATAATTTAAATATATTGCGGCCAACGGCTATATTTCAACGGTCTATTATAAATCAAAGGATTAGCAGCGAACGAAACCGGGTAAATGGATGCTGGCAATATAGATAATACATGTTTTATTCTGCATACGTTATAGGGCGATAACGACAATATAATCGGGTTGGGGCCGAGCGGGCGCGGCGGGGGGTGGCGGACAAAAAGTACTAAGTACGAGTTAAATACCCTTTGTGTCACATGCTCTCCTGGTCGCCATTCATCGACGTACGCCGAGGGTCCTCTCATTATTCAGTCGAAATTCGATTATTTTCCCATTTCGTAAAATATCCATATCGTCCCCAGCTTTCACTCTAATTGAAAATGGAGCGATGGCCGTCATCGTACTGCTCGCATTTAATTTATTTACACTCGAATTTCGGTTACTTTCCGCGCTCAACTTCATTACGTTATACAATATGATTTAGGTGCTCTTTATTTGCAGTAGCGCGACTATTTTCTCAACACGGATCCTTTTAATAAACGGAGCAGTTGTCGTATATCAGGAGAACAGACGGAAGTAAATATCCTGTCCGAAAATGATTACTCGGCACGCGCAGTTAACCGACGTTATGACCGGCTTATTCCCCATTCCGGGGGTATTAGTCTCGTGGGCACCAATTTCTGTAATTTATTAAGAGTTTCGCTTTATTTTGACTGGTCTTTGGTGGCTTCTCCTTTCTCGCTTGAGGCCGGAAAGAAATATAAGCAGTTAGCAACGTGTGATCAAAGGCTTTCATGGGGCGGACTGATCCCTAATATTTCACTCATAATTGGTTTATTCTAAGCTCGCAGCGGTTCCGTATGTGGTCCTTTGATCCGTCCAGTGTATTAAGTTGTAGCCAGAGATGTATGGCGGACATTATTTGTTCAGATCTGAAGATTTACTCGATGGCGTCATTTGCTATTTGAAAGCGAAGGTAGTGGGGGCGCTTAAAGGATTTCTCTTGGTCGCTCTTGTAATAATATTTTTTATGTAAACATCTGTGTCTCGCTTCCTTCTGTGAATTAAAGGGTGGCTAATATTTATTTCGCGGACTTGGGATTTTAGAGAAAATCTGTGTAATTTCGGTCCTTTACAAATGTAAAGGACCGTTCCATTCATCATCGATATTTTTTTCTTATTAGAGATTAGATGCTTTCTCTACCTATACAGGGTGTATCAGAAACGTATGGTCAAAATGAAGGGTGTGGTACAGACAATCAAAGTGAACAAATTTCTCCATCGTAATCGCGAAAAAAATATCAGTCGTCCCATACATTTGGGTCGAGTAAGTATTTAAGTTTTGTATTGGATGACTTTTTCGCGATTACGATTTTGGTCCTATGAAGAAAGTTGTTCCATTTGATAGTCTATAATACCACACCTTTCTGATACACCCTGAGGGGTCCCTAAGAGGTTCTGATAAATAAAGACAAAACAGTACCTACTCTTGTAGTGGGGTAAAAATGTACAAAAACTTCCTACAAAGGTAAGTAAGCTATCGTCAACATGTATACCCACTATCATGATTTACGTACGTTAATTTCCTTTCAATATGGCCTGTTAGATTGTTTTTGCTTAGTTGTCATAGTCGACCCTTCGGGGCCGGATCCGGCTGCCCTTGTCCCTTCCATTTCCGGCCGCAAGCCGTCAAAGCCTCGGAAAAGTTTTATGTTATCATACAATACGGTATGCTTTTGTTATTTTTGAGTGGCATGGTCATATTTGTGTAAAAAAAAATGTGAAAATATATTAACTAAAGAGGGAGGAAAATTTAATCTTCATAGAATGAACGAACTGAGTAGGTTTTATAGAAACTGGAAGGAGGACTTGCGTGGTCATGAAAGACGGAAGGAGCGGATGGATACCTTTGCCCAGAAGTGGGAAAAAGCAGGCTAAGTAAAAGAATTAAAGGAAATCCCTAGAGTAAACAGTACTTCTGTGTAAATCTTGCAATTAGGTATATCGAGGACATGAACAAGCACATGCTGCAACCAAAACATATTTAAAAATACCGGAAGCAAAACCATGTTTTCCTTCAATCTTTACAAAAAACTGTGAACACGAAGGTAAAGAACCAAAGAAGAGAGCTCTTTTGGGGAGTCTGTTGCACCACTTGTTCTTTTCAGCTGAATCACTAGGAAGTGGTGAAGGGTGGGCGTTTTCGGGGACAGTCTTATGTAATTTTGACGTTCGAAAAGTGCTGATTCTCAGCCTAGTTTGAATAAATTACTTTTTGACAATCGTAAATCACAGTCCAATTGTTATACCATTAGGTAGGTACCTACATGACGAGCACGTAAAAATATTAAGTCGTTGTTAGTGAACAGCTTCGTAAAAAAAACCTAATTACTTGCAAAAAACTGTTGAGAAAGCAAAAGCTGGTTCACATGTCTTTAAAAATGTATGATATTGTCTCAACAGTTACAATTTCATTTAATAAAAGAAAAGGTGGAACTGGAGGGATTTGTGCGGCAAGTAAAATATGGTTTTCTGAGTATTATTAATTTGCGATTGAATCCCTCTGGCGTGTAGCACATTCCGACAAAAAGAAAAAAGAGACTATAATTAGAGCTTAAGAAAGCGATATCCCGCGAGTGTGTTTTAAAAATGAGTAATAATACCATTTTAGTCTTTAAATTATAAAGAAAACTTCTATTTTTATTTTTCAAAAATAAACGAACAGCTAATTATTATGTTTACTAATACGTTGAACGTCGTCAAGAGCAACGAGCGACGTAGTCTCCTCCGAGTTCATAATTTCCGCGCAAATGTGGAGTTCAACAAAGTCAGTTAGAATTATTTCAAACTTATGTACCTGATATTTTATTACTACGAGAATATACAGAATCTATTATTTTTATTTTATTACGATTTCTTTTTCTTATAAAATACTATAAGTACCTAACTTACAGAAACAGTAAAACATAATATTACCTTTTATTTAAAATGGATTACTAACTCTAAAATCCTAAGATCACTAAATTGGTAACGTTAATCCAAAAAAGTAATTACACGAACTAAATCACGAGATTAAAAAAGATCTCCAAATAGCTCTAAACTACAGTGAAAATTATAACGTTAAACCGTTAATAGCGTCTGCAGCCGATTTAACGATAATAGATTAATACGAGGGTAGTTTTAACCGACGATAGTTTTCATTAAGGATCTTATTTCGCATTTTATCCGACGCCATTGTTAGGAATGAAAGGCCACTGGCTGATTGGTAGCATTTGTGAAGAGCACGAGTTTTCCAAGCGGTAAAGGTTCTATTAAACCACTGATTAATGTTTACCAGCGTAGTTATGGAACGCGAAGTTCTGAAGAGGCAATCTCTAACGGTGGTTTAACTTTCAGACGGAGTTGATTATGGGTTTTAATACCTGGTTAGCGGCGGTTTAGATTGAGTTGATCGGAAGCTTGGAAGTGGCTTTTGTTGTTTTGTGGAATTTTGTTTGTTATGTGTGAGTGCATCTGGTTTTTTTAAAACACAAAACGGTAATGAACGTGCAGGACATGATTATCAGTGTCAAGGGCGGTTCCAGGATTTATTCTTGGGAGGGGCACATGGACCAGACAGTTAAGAAATGTCTCCTGTATCTGGTGTTGCACTATGCTGATTTTGGGATTCATTTAAATGAAGATACACATATACTCGTATAGTAGCCTACTTCTTCAGCGTTCTTTATTGAAGCAATGTCTTGATAGTTATGCATTCAGGCCAGTCCAATCAGACGATTCGATTTTTTTACATAAACGGTTTGGGGGGAAGGGGGTACGTGCCTCTGCCCCCGCCCCCCCTGAATCCGATTTAATTGACGTGAAAGCAAAGTACCAAAGTATGCAGGCCATCTAGTTTTTAAAATAATATGATTGACGTGTAAAAGTGTTTGTACAAACCAATATTTTTTTATTTTATTATGGCACTCCAACGACTTATTCACTAATACAGTTTTTGGGGTACTGTAACATTTAAATTTAAAATCTAGAATGAATTTGTCACTTACAGGTGTGCACAGCACTTAAATATTTCAAGTTTTATAATATTTCATAGAGTACAAATAAAGGTTAGAAAAAAACAAAGCTACATGAAAAAAAAAAGAGAAGAATTAACTAAATCTATTTTGTTAATCTAAAGAATAACAGAGTCAATAACAAATGACAAAAATACTACTAAATCATGTATTTAATTTTGCTTAGAAATAAAATCATTTATCATTATCAATATCATTTATCCTTGAAATTGTTTTTGTCTTCAGGCGTTTCAAGTTAAGTAGGTACCTATGATGAAAGGAAATTGGAGAAATTATTAAAAAGTCGACAAAAATTGCCAAAATATCTACATAAAAGCGATAATGTTGACTGGAAATCCAAAATTAACGAGTAACAAATTACGAACGAACAACAAAAAGTTAATTCCACATCTATCCAACCCAAAATTCATCTCTCCATGTATTCCATTTCTTGGTGGAAATAATTACGCATCCGTAAGTAATTGGGGTAAAAACCCTTGTTTAAATCGTCCCGGGATCTGTTGGGGACACTATTGTTACGCCCCACAGTTTCGCTCGCCAACTGACCGAGTACATCCTAAATTGTTCGTAAACGGCTAGATAATAGTTGATTTGGTCTATTGTCATTTATACTTGAGATTTTGGACCCCTAATCTAAAATCTTGTTTCTAATTTTCGAGGAAATTAGGGGTGTTCACGTTTGAGTAGACGTCACAATTTTATATACAATGCCGCCCACGGGCATGTGGGACCCGTATTTTTCTGAATATTCATGACAAATAATCGAAAATTATCTTAAAAGGTAATTTTTTTTTCAATATCGCACTATGATTCTATGGACTTACACTTGTGTTTTTTTTTAAATTAATACTGTTTTTTTTTTTAGAAAAACATGTCTTCACCACCGTTTTTTTTTTCATGGTCGACAAATTTTTGCAAAAAATATTAGTGAATCCGATAAAATAACTCATAAGCTTTTAGAAATAATAAACAGAATCTAAATCGAGCGAATAACATAGGAGATATGGCAAATGCTACAAAAAAAAAAAAAAAAATTAAGTAAATTTTCGAGAAATTTTCATGAATAAGGTACATGGGCGACATTGTATACAAAACTTATTATACACTCTGTTATGTATTTTTGCTCAGGTACACGAGAAATGACGATGACCATTTTTGCCCTAACCATGTCCAGCCAATTCATATTTTTAAGCATCATTCATTTATTCAAACTAGATTTTAGATATTATCTAAAATCTAGTTTTGATTCATTTGTCATGGTTTTACTAAGTTGCATGCATTATAATTCAGATTCTGTTTCTTAAATGATTCGATCATTACAAGTAATTGTATGGACTTTAAAAGAGACTTTGACCACTGGGTTTGGTTGTGTTTCTTTTCAGAGCGGGCACTGTCAGTTAGGACTGACTGGTCATCTCTTTACTGTATTGTTCAGTTTTTATCTTTTTGATTATTTTTAACTGTTTATATTCTAGACACTTTAGTTAAATGCGGAGTCCAGTTCGAGAGCCCGGTTCAGGAGTCTAGATCAGGAGTCCGGTTCAAGAGACCGGTTCAGGAGTCCGGATCAGGACCCCGGTTCAAGAGCCCGGTTCAAGAGCCCAGATCAGGACCCCTGTTCAAGAGCCCGGTTCAAGGCCCAGTTCAGGAGTCCGGTTCAAGAGCCCAGTTCAGGAGCCCAGTTCAGGAGTCCGGCTAGTGCTAGAAGATACTTTTTCCTGTATTTTCCGCCGAATCTACTCATTTTTTTCAGCAAGATGAAACTGAAAGTTGTACGTGTACATTACAAAGGGGGTACCTACCTACGTTGTTTGTGAGCGATTTGTTTTATTTTACACTATTTGATCACTTTATTAGTATGTGGAATTCTCCCATAAGTTATAAGCATCTGGTAGGCCCATTAAAGATGTTTATAACTATCCTAACGCAGCCTTTCCACCGGAGATGTACTAAGCTGCTTAACGATCGATCCTATAGGATCGTTTGATTTTCATAGCACAGTTTGGTTTAATTCTGCTCGAAAAGGGTTCAATGAAACGAAGTACCTACACATAGTTTCGTAGCTTAGCTTCTCCGCTTAGCGATCTCACACATTCTTGATGGAAAGAATTCTGCCTAATTCTCAGGTTTCAAAAATATAACATACATAACATAACATACAAAATATTTATGAAAACAAAAAGGTAAAATACAGTATAAATCTTAGAAAGAATGTTTACGTGCGACAATCTAAGAAGCCCGATTTGACACCTATCAAAATATTTTGTGTAGTGACGGAAAAAATTTTCGGTTGTTTTAATAACCGATTCTTGAGACATATCGATTTATCATACTTAGAGTTTGTAATCGATAATTTACCTACATTGCTTAAAACTGATTCTCGAGGCATATCTTTTTATTACACGTCATCATCATGATCACGACGTGTAAATAAATAAATTCACTTTTGTAAAAAAAATATTCACTTTCGCCACTTCGGATGATCCAGAAAAATTATATATCATCAGTTGAACTGTGTTCGTCGGTTACCATAATAATACATTCATTTTCCATCATATTTTCAGAATGTACATCTCTTCTAAAGTCTACCGTTATAATTTTCTTCAAAGACCTGACGTCACACAACATCCTGACGCCACACTAATCCTGCATCGCGCAATTAGAGTTTACCGCGCGATGGACATATATACAATCACCCAACTTCAATCAGTCAACTCACTTCTTCTTCAACTTCTTCTTCAGTTGCCCGCCAGACACGACACCCGTCTGGTCGGAGGATCCTCCCTTTTCTATGCCCCGGATGAGTGAAATTTACACCCTGTTCCTCATACCCCTAAAGGAATAAAGAAAACATTAACGGAGATGTTAACGTTATTACTAATGATGAAAAAAATAAACAGTTTATAAATGCAGAAAGGTTCATAGTCCTCACTGCTGGTTCCAGCCGCTGCTGAACCTAGTGGCGAGTTGTGCCACAACATTATATATATTACATAGCCAAGCTACTAGGTTCCACCAATTGTTATTTATCGAAATTCAATACTAAACAAATTGTGTATAAAAACGCCTGACAGAAAATGATTACCAATCAATCGTTTTTTGACGTCTAAAGAATGAGGTGTTTGGCAGGAAAAGTATTTTTTTTTGTTATGTAATATACACAAAATTGCGCCGTTAAATTAAAATAGACGAAATTTTTCATAATCTAGGTCTAATATGCTTTTAAATGCACCATGTGTAGCTTTTGTATGATTGTTTTGGTTAGGGTATGCATAAATAGAACTTTGGTCATAGTCACTATTCACATCTTGCATATTTAATGGTTAAAAGAACAGGACAATTATTTTCAGAATTCAGACCCTTCTGTGTTAATACAATAAGTATCAACGTAAGTTTCCTAGTAATAATATTTTAACTTGGGGCTGCTGGAGAGATGTTCTACAGCGTAATAAAATTGAGGTGTTTGTACTCATACCCTTTCATAGCATTTTTTTAAAAGTATGTACAAATTTTCAAAAAAAAACTGCTCGGTTTGGTTGGTGGTAGGGCTTGTTCTAAGTCCGCCTGGCTAGCTACCACCATCTTATCTAAGTCTGTCGCCATAACAAAAATGTTAACAGCATTGTTGTGTTTCGGCAGTTAAAGGTAAGTGGCCAGTTCCTCCGTGGTTGAGGATTCCGGGTGAAGCTCGTTTCCACCTTCGGCCTGATCATCACTTACCAATAGGTGAGATGCAGGCCAAGAGCTTCCCCGCCGAGAATATAAAAATTATAAGAAAGTTGCACTAACAGAATTCATAGGTTATTTATTAAAATCATGATCCAACTTAATTATCCCTACCAGCACCCAGTTCTACAAAATAGCCACTCTATTGTATGTTTTTGAATAATTACCTTATTGTCTCCCTACGTAGATCGAATTATCGCTAACCAGTAACCAGCCCCCACTCGAATTACTTGCAAATGGTTTGGAAGTCGGTACTGGAATCAAATCTGCCTATCAGAGGGCAAAGGGCCTCTCTCCGGTTTCTAATTCACTTAATTTGAGCCTTAAATCTCATATTGCAAAATGGACGCGGGCAATAATTGTGTTTGGTAAACACCCATACCATTTGGCGGTGGCGGTTTTAAGGGAGAGTTACACTTGCGCAACTAAGGAACAATTGTCGAAATGTTGACGATATTGAAGATGGTTTACAGATAGAGAAAAAGGTGGACTGAGTTGACTAGTTAGTAATAGAAAAATACTACAAAAAAAACACGTAGGTTTTATATGAAAACAACATCTAAGGGTTGATTTTTTATAGTCAGTTTTTTTTTTTCAAAATTAAAAAAGATATAAAAATCTTCTTTATATTTTTCTTTGTGCGCGTAATAAAAATTGTAGTTTGACATCTGTTGTATAGAAAATATGTCAAACTGTCATATTCATTCTTCAGATAAAAGTTATTTGACGATAGAAAAATCGGCCCTCAGTAATAAAACGGTATATTTTTCATGAAAAAACTAATTTGATAAAAACAATCAAACGTTCAAAATACATTTTTCGAAAAATACAGTTACCAACGAAAGTGTTACGAATAAAATCACTTAGTACTAAGTCTATTCTCGCATTGCGTCCACTCTGTAATACTTCAACAGAAGCTGATACTTACACTATGATACCAAATAGCCCATCTGCCAAATTTACACAGGGTGTGCATTAGAGGCCTCGTCTACCGGGCTACCAAGGCTTATTGCCCGTAATTATATTGCTCGCTACAACAAAGGTAACTTTGTATACAATTAATGCCCATGGCTGGTCGTCAATAAGGTTTGTCCATTATTACGGGGTAATTAGCTTAGTTTGTACAACGTTCGTATATGATTTTGGACGAAATTGGCTTTGAAAGGAAGCCATTAGTCTTTTGAAACGCTGATATGGAAGCGTCATTTAGTAAGCGGAGAGGTTGGTGGTTTTTGAACGGCGATAGTGTTTTTAGGGTTCCGTACCTCAAAAGAAAAAAAACGGAACCCTTATAGGATCACTCGTGTGTCTTTCTGGCTGACTGGCTGGAAATTTAAAAAACGTTTTGCATGCTGTACCGTGTGGCATATGAAATGAAAGGGCTTGTGTGGATCAAATTTTAATATAAATGAGTTTAAAGATATCTAAGAAAATAAATGAAAATTGTCCATTCCCCCCTTAATCTTGGAAACTACTGAGCCGAAAATTTTGAAAAAAATACAGAAAATAGGTCTTTACTCATATGAAGATTACGGAAAAATCAGTTAGAAGTCTATGGTCTTAAAATAACATACAAACGTGCGTAAAAACTTACATTGGCAGCTGGAATGTATGGGATACCATGTTTTTGAACAACAATGTTAAGTTCTTTCTTGGGATAAATTCATTCCAACTACGGAACCCTTCATTGTGTATAGTCGGACACGCACTTAGACGTTTTCTTTTTGTGTCGTGTGTGTGTGAATGGAAAAGGATTGTCAGGTAAAATATCAGAAGGCCAATTCCCGTATCTAAAATCGATTAAAATCTAGTTGCAATCTCATCTTAGCGATAATCAATGCCAAAAACTTGTTAAATCTGCGTTCGCAATTTCTTTGCTAAACATGTAAACAAACACGAGTTTTAAATAAAACAACTGTAATGCGTACACATAAGGTTCAGTTTGCCCTACAACTTCATATTTTTTATGACTTTTTAACAGTACTAGTCAGTCTAAAATCAACTTTATAAACACTCAGATAAAGTTAATGTTTGTTTAAGTGGAAATAACATCAATTGGAAACAAGGTTATAAATAGATCTAAGGTAAACGACGGTTATTTTTGCCTGATTGAGGAATGTGACCGTTCTTAAAAATACGGGAATTGCCCCTCAGTCTGTTACTCGGACACTGCAGAGCTTTTCTAGTGAAATCATCTTGTGAGCACATAGATGATGTCTTTGCGAGAGCTGCTGTCATTATGTACGTGTTTAAAATTGTGTCTAATTCTAGTAAGGTGAAAATGGAGCCCGAAATTTTGTCTGTCTCTAGTAAGGTGATAATGGAGCCCGAGTGAAGTGATGAGAGTGTGAGTTTGGTTTACAGAATAGAGCTTATTAAATCTTGTAACAACTTAGGTTACTTATTTCGTCAATATTGCTTATGAAATGCAATAATTAATATCGTAAAACCGAATATTTAGTTTTAGATGTAGAAAAGGTATTTGAATACTTTCAAAACGCCATTTGTACACTTAAAACGGTTACAACATCAAATTCAGTGTTATAATTGCAATTAATTATTAATATTTTAGGTCTAGTGAACTGAATATTAATAATGAATTGCATAACACTGAATTTGATGTTATAACCGTTTTAAGTGTAAAAAAGACATTTGCAAAGTTTCGAAACATTTTTTACGTCTAAAACTAAATACCTACTCGGTGTTACGGTATTAATTATTGCATTTCATAATCAATATTTTAGTACACTAGTTAACCATATATCGTATTTCCATACAGTAATATTGCCAAATTAATCAAAACAGGTACCTAATAAAAATTTGACAGATATTTGCGACGTTGCCGACTTTTAGAATGAACGCTCTTAAAACTTGTCAGCTTGTGGCAACCGGTGGGGTAGTGTTTCTCGGGTCTGTGTATTTCTTATTTGGGCCCATTGTATTGTACAACCAAAAAAAGAATTTAAATTAGTACGTTCAACTTTAATCTTTTATAAATCTTTCTTTCCATTGTTTAGGGGTCAGTTTTGAATACAAAATAACTGGTCAGTATACTTATTAATCTTTCGGCCAGTTTCACTCCCCTATATGTATCCAATTTCTCATCACACACACAAGAACAGTCACAAACAAAATACGTAGGACCGTACTGTACGTACAATAATAATTCCCCTTAAGAGACGATATAATAAGCGCATTGTGCATTATTTCTGCGTCTATTAAATACAGGAGAAAGGACATTGTTATTATGTTTTCCGCACGATTGTACGCATATGTCGTATCGTGCAATACTTGTAAGCATCATGTTACTGTGTTACTATGGTGGAAGTTATTATTGCTCGTTATTGTACACCGGCATTTTATTAGCCCTGTTTATTGGTGAGTAGGTAGGTAAGTACGCAATTATTGAATACTTTTTCTTGGTTATTTATTAATTTATTTAATACTTGAAGCACACAAATGTAGGTACAGAGGCGGACTTAATGCCATAGTCATCTTTGGTTCTTGTTTGATTCAACTTTTTTATGTCCTTACATAACAACATTACGCATGTGATCCTCGAAGGGTTAGACAGAGGTCTAAGTAAGTTGGAAATGTCGCAAATAGCTGTCAAATATTTACCTGTTTTGATTAATTTGGCAATACGAGTATTACTGTACGGAAATATGAAATGTGGCTAACTAGTGAACTAAAATATTGATTATGAAATGCAAAAATTAATGTCGTAACACCAAATATTTAGTTTTGGATGTAAAAAACTGACCAAGTGCGTGTCGGACCACGCACAATGAAGGGTTCCTTTGTTGAGATGAATTAATCCCTAGAACAAACTTAACATGACAACAACAATATTGAGAGATTTACTGTTATTTTAAGACCATATACTTCTTATAGGTTTTCCTGTAATCTGCGAGTAAAGAACCATTCTCGGCATTTTTTCAAAAATTTTAGCTCAATATAAGTGGGGGTTTCGGATATAAGTGGGGGGGGGGGATGGTAAATTTTCATCAATTTTCTTAAATATCTTTAAAAGTAAAAATATATTTAAGATCCTCGCAACAAGACCTTTCATTTGATATGTCACACGGTTCAGTTTGCAAAACTTTTTATATTTATTTTCTTATTTGACCCCCAACAGTAACCCCAAAATTCAAAATTCATTTATTTACGTTACCCGTCCGTGTTTGGGTCACATAAAATCATATGTGTACCAAATTTCAACTAAATCGGTCCATAAAATTCGGAGCAAATTGGCTGTGATAGACGGACAGACAGACACATTTATTTACACATTTATACATTCTCACATATACATTATACATTTATTTTATTGACGTGAATGTGCCCTGGCGGCTGTGAGTATGTCATGCTCACTCAGATGTCTCGCTGATGGTGGCGCGTGTATTGGATCATTTAGCTCCCTTCAAAATGGTTGAGCTGAATGGTGCTAATCCATGCGTCATGTTCGTGAACGGGCGCCGTCAGTTGGGACAGGTCAACTCTTAGCTGCCTTGGCTGATTAAAATTTTTGAATTGTTCTTTGTTTTATATTTTTATTACGAAAGCTTCTAATGTGCACGTCTTTCTACATTGTTCTGTAACAATTACTTTGTAACAATTTATTTAAAAGAGTGTCCGTGGAGTTTCTTGCCCGTTCTTCTCCATAGGTACCTACTACGCTTTGGAATGGGCAACTAGCTTCATATTTTCTGACTGACCGATTCCTTGACAATTCAAAAGTGCCTGTAAATGGTTTAATTGAAATAAATGCTTTGAGTTTGAGTTTGAGTTTGACACACGAGTGATCCTATAAGGGTTCCGTTTTTTCCTTTTGAGGTACGGAACCCTAAAAAAGTATTTGGAAACTTTTCAAATGCCTTTTTTACTCCTTAAACTGTTACAACATCAAATTCAGTCTTATAATTGCAATTCAGTATTAATATTCTAGTTCGCTAGTTAGCCACATTTCATATTTCCATACAGTAATATTGCCGAATTAATAAAAACAGCGAAATACTTGACATCTATTAGCGACGTGCGTTGCCCATTTTCAGAATAAATGATCTTAAGTCCAATGTAATAGGCACTAAGCACAAATCCAAACTCTGGGTGCTACTGAGAAATTTTCTGATAGAAAAACCCAATAACACTTTGCCCGACCTAGGAATCGAACCCAGGACCTCATGCTCAGCAGTAGCGCTTGCGACCACTAGGTCAATGAGGCAGTCACAATATAACAATGTTTTAATAATATTCTTTGCCAACCATATTTTGCACTAAGAAAATAATTTTATTGATGAAAATGACTTCACCCTTTTAAATTACTACTAGGTATCTATTTAGTTAAATAAAACGCAGTTTTATCTTACTGTAAAACCATGACGGTTAATTAAACTTACGAGTAGTATCCCATTACACCCAAAATCATAAATAAACCATAAATTAATTACAAACTAACCACTGAAAATGTGAAAACAACGCGATATGTACCAGGCATTCATAACTAATAGGGAGGGGTATAGGAAGCTGCAGCGGACAGCGAATGTCCATCGAATGTCAAATCACCCTGCCGGCCGGTGAGCTTTGGCCGAAACATTTTGATTTGATTTATGTCCTTCATGTTTAAATAAAGTTGGTTTTTCAACAAAAAGTCATTTGTGTTTTTCTCACAAAGAAACTTTGTAAAGAGGAAATACTAAAGATTCAAAGAGGTCAAGACCTCTTTGAATCTTTAGTATTTCCTCTATTTCCTCTAGTTTCATAAACGTTGTAATGTTTTTAATAAAATTGTTTTAATAGGTATATTTCTTTGTAATTTTGCTTACAAGTAATTTTATTTTTTGTAAATTTGTGTAGGTAGACATGTGACTTATAACATCGCCTTGGATGAGTATGTAAAGTTGTTATAATTGTGATTTAGATAAATAAATAAACGAAAAACTTGTGCCTTGCCTTGTGTCCGTTTGGCAATATCGCCTTTAAATGTATTAAGTCCCATGGGACTAAAACATAACTGGTGAAATGTGGAAGTACTATAGGTACACGTCTACCTAGCCCTTCAGAAAATACAGGCGTAATGTTGTTCCTTTTTAGGGTTCCGTACCTCAAAAGGAAAAAAACGGAACCCTTATAGGATCACTCGTGTGTCTTTATCTAGAATTTTGGGGTTACTTTTGGGGAGCAGATAAGAAAATAAAAATAAAAAGTTTTGCAAACTGAACCGTGTGACATGTCAAATGAAAGGACTTGGTGCGAGGATCACAAATATTTTTATAATTTATAAACTAAATACTTTTAAAGATATTTAAGAAAATTTATGAAAACTGACCATTCCCCCCCCCCCCCCTTAACTCCGAAACGACTGAGCAATTAAAAAAAAAAAAATGCATAGACTGGTTCTTTACTCATAGATTACAGGAAAACCTATAAGAAGTCTATGGTCTTAAAATAACATAGTAAATCTCTCAATATTGTTGTTGTAATGTTAAGTTTGTTTTTGGGATTAATTTATCTCAAATAAGGAACCCTTCATTGTGCGTGGTCCGACACGCACTTGGCCAGTTTTTTATGTACCTAGATTGTGTTTAAATTTGATTTTTCTTCACAAGCAAGACTTTTAAACTAAGCCATCGAATAACAAATGAAACACAGTATTGAAAATTGGACACAACAATCCTACTTTTATTTTTAAAGTACATCACAAGAGGTACTTCAACTCAACCCTTGTCAAAAAACGAGCCTTATCAAATAATTGTGTCTATTTACCCAAAATCTTCTGATAAACATTCGAGAGGGTCGTATTACCGTTGCGTGGACTTAACAATGCCAATCAATGAAACATAAAATCCGGATAAGCAGATGCGATGATTCTTCGTCAATCGCCCAAATACCTCTTACCCCACACTAAGAAAAAGTCAACTTTGTAACGGAGATGATAAGGTGTATTTTTCAGTGGGAAATTTCGAGGTTATAATCTTGTTCGGCGTCTACAGGGTGTATTGTTAAGCAGAGCCGGCCAATCAGTTCCATCACCTCTTGAGAAACCAATGAACCGTGTCTAATTCTGCGCTCGCGAGCCGAGGGTTAAGTCTTTACGCGTTTGGTTTTGTCATTTTATCAATATAGGCTTCATCTGTTGCGTTCGGGGCACTTCGGGGTCGTTCGGCCATGTTGTGCGCCTGAATAGTCTTTGTGTTGTCAACATATCACCAAGTTTTGTGAATTTCTGATAACGATCTCGGAGCTGCTTTTGAAGAGTTGAATAAAGAATTCATTGATACTGTCAACCTGTTGTCAAGTGAAATTATTCTTGCTTGAGATATTTTTTGTAAATGTGTCTAAAGTTATTTTATTAATATTTTTGTAATATCTACATGCAGTGAAAAATAATTTAGTCAATTCCAGAAACTCTAGAAAAAATACACTTTCTAATTTATGTTTTTCTTTTCAATACTTCATTTGATATTTATCTAAATGTGAGCAATGTAATGAAATATTTTTAAATAAAATTCCAATAATGCATTGCATTCTGAATATTATGTTACGAAAGGTATTTCGTAACTCATAAATTCAGAATCGCAAACGCGCGCGTATTTCGACTGCATATCCAAAATAACCTACCATTATCTGACTTACCTCTGTTTCTTCAAGGATAATAACAAACATATTCTAGCACTGATCAAAGGATTATTTGGTATATTGAAAACATAAGATCTGGATAAGCTCATGGCATTCGCTTGGATGTCTTTGACATGTCAACAACTCTACGACCTGTGCCCTTTTAAAAGGTTATGTTCAAGGTAAGTAATTATGTAGACAGGGTTTAAAAGATATTAATTCTTTCGTGGAGTAGAAGATATTCACTAAATTGGTAAATTATATTTTCTACGATTTAAAAAACTGAAGATTTTTTTTTTTGTGAGTGCAATTTTATTACTTGCTGGTAAAAGAAAATTACCTTAAAGGCAGACTTGAAGTAGATTTTTACAGTGCTTTTGTAGGGTATTACTTAGTTATAAAAAAATTACAGTCCTGCCGAAGAGAGAATGCGTTCCTGACACCTGTGAGTTGGCCAATTTCTATAAGTTTAGTAGTTTTATTTTTTCTATTTTTTCTTTAGTTTAAACCAAATTTGTCAAGCACATATTCGTTGGTATGAAACTGACAGGTGTCAAAAACGACGGCCGGACTGTAGTTTAGTTTTTATCAAATAAACCGAAAATAATGGCTGCTGGTTGATTGGTGAGTGGAATTTCGAAAAGAATATGTTTCTTTTTATTCACCTATCACTATGTTGTCCTTTTAACCCAAAGATAGACTTACAGAGAATGCCTTGTGGCATTAGGTCTATAGACTAATCTATAGATATAAAAATATGTACATAAAGCGAAAACTTTGTAGGTACCCGTTTTTACGAAAATTTCGCGGACGGTGGAATGTGAAATTTGGCATAGTTAAAGTTTATATGGAGAAGGAGTGCATAAAGCTAATATTTAAAAAAAATATCATTAGAAATAAATTACATAAATAAAAAAAAACATTATACACACTAATATGTGTTTGACAGTTTGACACACACTTTGTATATGTTTAAAGCTACGCTACCTTAGAATAATGACATGGCAGTTCGAAATTATTATGTACTGTCATGGCAGCACGGAATCAGTATTTACTATACATGGAATTAGTATGAACTTTATAATGAATTATGGTTGAATTTCGACCACTAGTTTAAATAAATGATTAAGTCCTCTGTAACACATGAAGATTAATAAAAGAAATGAAGGTAGCACGCATCGCTCTAATAACAAGTTAATAATTAGTCCTACAGCACACTGAAGTTTGGCTTTTTACCCAATATATTATGTATTTTTTATGAAAAATACTCTGAACGTACTACCGAAAATTCTAATAAGAAAAACTGAAACCAAAATGACTCATCCCACAAAGGTGAAAGATGACGTCACTAAACCGAGAACCCGAGACGCGTCACCGATTCTGCCGAATTTCCCTTCTGGGTCAATAATAACATACTACCTACACATTTATTGGGGCATACCTTGAAATGGGGGCAATTAAGTTCAGTGGGATTACTTTAGTGGTTGTTGCCTAGTGACGTCACGGTACCCAATGAACGTAATCCGATTAAGATAATTGCCCAAAATCTTATCGAACAAAGGCTTATGAAGTACAGTATGCACGGAAATAGGTCGAGCAATATGAGGAGAATTAATCATGTTTTGGGGCTATATTTTGCTTAATAGTTTGGTAGAGTAGGTGATTTTAATTTAATTTGCGGAATAAATTCGTCCTTAAGAGCGTTTATACAGAAAGTGGGCAACGTCGGAAATAGCTGTCAAATATTTCGCTGTTTTGATTAATTTGGCAATATTACTGTATGGACTTAAGAAATATGGCTAACTTGTGAAATAAAATATTGATTATGAAATGCAATAGGTAATTAAAATCATAACGCCGAATATTTAGTTTTAGATGTAAAAAAAGTATTTGGAAACTTTCCAAATGCCTTTATTATACCTAAACGGTTTCAACATCAAATTCAGTGTTGTAATTGCAATTCATTATTAATATTCTAGTTCGCTAGTTAATCATATTTCCATACTGCCAAATTAATCAAAACAGGTAAATATTTGACAGCTATTTGCGACGTTGTCAACTTTTTGGATGAACGCTCTTAAGTTTTGAGTTGAGCTACACGATTACTGAAAAATATGTGCTCTGACTGGACAGGTCCACTCAAATCTATATGCTTCTTTAATATGCATGGTCCTCATATGACCTGACCAAAATTATGTCTGAACTATAAAAAACACTGTGACCTCTGAGTATGTTTCGGTCTTTCTTCACAGAGTATTCAGATAGGAAACGCCGAAAACATTCAATTTGAAATAAGATTAGACATTTAAATAAACCTTTTTTACAGGACGTTCAACCGATTTTGACTTCTATACCGTAGGCATAAGGATGGCAATAAGAGCAAAAGAGTGGTTACAATACCAACTGTTTACTGCAGCTGCCATTTGTCATGCCACCAACGCAATAGAAGTCAAAATCGGTTGAACGGACTATAAAAAAGATTTAGGTATTTAAATGTCTCTTATTTTAAATGAAGTATAGTTTTAAAACTTAAACCCACCACGCGGGCCCAGTGCGGATTGGTAGATGTCACATGCCTTTGAATTTTTGGTTCTAGGACATGCCGATTTTCTCACGATATTTTCCTTCACCGTTTTGAGAGCAGTGGTGATGAAATAATTTACACAAAGTAAAGCGCCTGTGCGGGTTCAATCCTATAACCTACAACTCGTCGTCAAGTCACGACCGTTACCACTGCTTTTACGTGTTTTTAATTTTGAAGTGTAAAAAATATAATCATTTATCACGATAATAATGAGTTCAATGGCCGATCTCCTTAAAATCAATTTGATCTTCCTCATTAAGAGTACCTCGAAAATCTTAAATACAAGTACTAAAGCTAGTTTTAATACCTTTGATGTTCTCAGGATAATTTAATACCTACCTTACCTTATCTCCATTTAAATTGTAATATTAATTTATTCCTCTAAACGAAATATTCATCATTCAGCAGAATATTATTCTAACTTTCACAAATCCATTACTAATTTTGCTTGGAGCTTACAAATCGTTTTTACATATCCAGACTTAAAAAAAAATTTGAAGATGTTTATTGTTTATTTATACATTTCGAATCAGTTTTTTGCAAGGTTCGCGTTTTGTCTAAATCTAGTTAAAAGTATTAATATAAAAAAGCTGAAGAGTACGTTTTTTTGTTGGCACGTGGTAATCTCTGGAACTACATCTACTCTTCAATCAATTTGCCTAGCCTTTTCCCAAATATGTTGGGGTCGGCTTCAAGTCTAACCAGATGCAGCTGAATACCAGTGTGGAGCGACTGCCTAATACGATACTCCATGGACTACCACCTATTCGTATTTGTTTTTTTTTTTTTTGCGTTTGTTATTCCAGCTCTTGAGAAAGGTTTATAGGCTATTCAACATCACGCAACGTCCCTTAGGAGCCGAGGAAACAGAAAAAAGTCAGAAAGAACACTAAGTAAAGACGAAGTAATACGAGTAACATGGGCGGGCGACGCGATGCGCCGTCAGTCGAGGGCTGCGGATGTATTATAAAAATATGGCTGTTATTTTAGTTTACTGTAAGTATATCTTATGACTTCCACTCGAACAAAGACACGGGTAGAAGGTAGTCCTCGATAAATTCAATTCTTTTTGTAATGGTGGGTAGGTATACTTAGGGATAAAGAAAAACACAGAAACCTATCTAGTTTAAGATTTCGATTGTAGCCGGGAGCTGTTTAGTAAATGCTGATGGGGCATTGCATTGGACAAAGGGGATTCTGAGCTCAGGTTGCAGACACCTGGGCAGGCGATCTAATTGGCAATCAGACGGTTGGCTACCCCTGGCCTGGGATCACGAGTTGATTGAGTAGGTATTATTGATTGACTGCTATGTATTTATATTTGTTTGATGGATGCAGTGGTAATTTGTATGTGGTATGTGCAGTAACTGCTTATACCATGGAATATTACAGAAGGCGTACTCCGCATTTAAGTTTGAATTTACAAGTACTAGTCGGGCTCGTCTTGTCGGGCCAATTCAGTGAGTGTAAGCCCATGCAGGTTCGCACGGGCGATTTTTTATTGTGGCGATATTTTTTCGCGTATAGATTTTCGACGCTCTGCTTAGCGCCGAGAGTTGAATATCTAACAATGTGTTTTCTTGACGATGCGCTCTGTTGGATTCTCAAAGTTTCGCTCAATAGAGATCGAGAGTTGAAAATACAGTATACGAAAAAAAAACGCCGCGATAAAAATACGTCCGTGCGAAAGAGTTCCGCGATAGAAAGAGAGGCAACTTCTAGGTGAATATAACTGTAGGTAATCAGCGCTGTGCGACCTGAATTGCACTTTATTGTGTCGCAGCAAGAGTCGCTTTTTATTTAAATGATTTTGTAGAGTCAACCATCTGTACCAATTTGTGCTTTAACCGCAGTGGCGTATTTTGACATTCGTCTATGTTGATTGAGGTTCATTAAATACAGCGTGTTTATATATTTGGGTGGAGTAGGTGTTGAAGTTTTGTACGGGACAGCTGATAATTTTTTCACGATTACAATGGTGGTCTCATGAAAAAAGTTGTTCAAGTTGTACACTTAAAATATGACTACACCTTTCTGATAATAATAATAATAATAGTAATTCGGCGCGGGAGATATTATAGTACACAAGTGTGTGCGTTGACACAGGTGCACTCTCTCTTCCTTCGTTCTCATTGGTGGGACGGCAAACCGATACGACCGGAGAGATCAGGCGCAGGGCCAACGGCTTAAACTGTTTTCCGAGCCACGGGGGTATCACACCGCCAACTTCCAAACTTCGGGCTGTTACTAGTTCCTAATGGAAAAACCCAATAACACTTTTCCCGACCCAGGAATCGAACCCAGGACCCTACGCTCAGCAGTCGCCTTTCTGATACAGGCTGTATATAGAGTTATTCCTTTTTAAGAGCGTTTATTCTGAAGGTGGGCAACGTCCCAAATAGATGTCAAATATTTCACTGTTTTGATTAATTTAGCAATATTACTGGAAATAAAAAATGTGGCTAACTAGCGAATTAGAATATTGATTATGAAATGCAATAGGTACCTAATTAATATCGTAAAACCAAATGTTTAGTTTTAGATGTAAAAAAACTATTTGGAAACTTTCCAAATGCGTTTTTTACACATAAAATGGGAACAACATCAAATTCAATGTTATAATTGCAATTCATTATTAATATTCTAGTTTGCTAGTTAGCCACATTTCTTATTTCTATTCATAAGTAATATTGCTATAAGAATCAAAACGGGTAAATATTTGACAGTTATTTGCGCCGTTGCCAACTTTTAGGATAAACCCTCTTAAGAGCGTTTACGCCATCCGTGCGCTGTTTGGCTCAAAAGAGGAGGAGGGCATGAGGAGGGCCTCATGTCCTCACTCTCATCATTTTTCATAAACACATTTACTCACTTAAATAAAAAAGGAGCGAGCCTTACAGTAGTCACATATGATGTGTCCCTGTCGGAAAATTGGTTGGTACCATCTGACGGCCAATTCTAACACCGCGCGCGCTCATTGGTCAAATCAAATAGCGCGCGCTTCCCCGGCTTCCTGTTACACACTTCCGTCCCTTTTCATGAAATCCCTCCCACAGATTGCAGGAAAAAGAGAGGAAAGATAAAACAAATTGATTTTAGAATGTCATACCATAATATTTTGCGTAAAATATATTTACCTACCCTATGGTCTAACCGTGATCATATTTTACATTATAATATTTGGAGAGCAGATGGTTCTCAATGATGTAGACATCGAAAATTAACGTTTAATTAAGTTTGCAAGCGATACCTCTCCTTGTTTGCCAATATTACCTTACGTCCTTCGGTGTAAATAAACTTAGGTAACCTATCAGCTAATGTTACAGCTGAGTAAGAAATGGGTTTAGTTTCGATTTTGTCTGAAACATAATTTTATAAATAAGTAGATACGAAGAATCCACAATCGGTACATTTCGGATTTAGTGTTTATATAGGACGACTCGCGTGATGAACTCTCTCGCGTCTTCTCTTTTTAACCGACTTCAAAAAGGAGGATAATGTTCGTTTGTATGTACTTTTTTATATTTTTGTGTTCATCGATATTTTTGTCAATTGTGGACCGATTTTCAAAATTCTTTTTTTATTTGGTAGAAGGAGCTTGCGCGCGGTGGTCTTTTTTTTAACTTTGCGTTGGTAGTTTTTGAGTTAGCTTCGAAAATACTACCTGTCACGGTATATTAAAAAAAAAATTGCAACTTCTAGATTAGTATTTTTATGCAACTTTTAGGAAACTGACCCAAGTCATTCAGAGGTTACTATATTGCAAAGATAGTTTTACTAATCATACATAACCAACCATTATAGAATACTCGTATTTTTCCAGGTTGAACAGATTAACTTTTGTATAGTTTTTTTATTAAGTAGTTGACGTTTGAATGTTAATTTAATTAACTACAGCTCTTAAGTCAAACCCAAATTAAAAGTTATTTGGTTATTTGCCAACATTCATTGATGCAGTAGACTCCCTTAAACTCCAAGTTTGGTAAATACCTGCGACATATTCGGTTCGATTAGCACGTCTTGTTTGAACTTAATTAAGAGCACACGTTTGTAACAAAATGAGCGTCGACTACATAAGATCAAAGCGCCCAAAGTTAATATTTGCAAACGTGTATTGAAAGAAGTCATTGGCACTGAGAAACGCACACACACATCCACATACAAAATTTATAGGCACACCCTGTATATACAATTTATTTGACGCAGGCTAGTGTTGCCATCAAGCACTACTGCAAATAAAATAAATGGCAACACACACATAGTCAAGGTGGGAAAGTAAAATTAAATTCGTTGTTTGAATTTTTTAATAATTTTACATTCTCTTTTCCAATTGTTTATTTTTAACTTTAAATGCGCGTGTTTTGTGTTGAATTTGAGTGAAAATTTATCATAATGGAGTTTTGGTTACTGTGAATTAAATAGAGGCGTTTATGATTTATATTAAATTCGTGGTTATTTTTGTTCTGATTTTTATTTTGTTTCGATTTCTTCTCTCATGAAAGAAAAATGTATTTTGTTGTCTTTTTTAAATTTCAATGAATTGGAACAACGATTTATATTAACAAGAAAATCATTGGAATTCTGCTCATAAGTAGAATACTAGCTACCTACAGTAAAAAAAAAAGACGTTTTTTATAATATTTTTACTTGCAATTTTTTTAAAGATGTCCAATAAGATTTAGTTATCTTCATACCATGATATATCTATTACCGCTACTTCCTATCTTCCACATAGATACAAATAGTTTCCTCCTATCACTTTGATGTCTGAGAATCCACTCTTGATACTCAGCATAGTAAGTTGACGCGTGCCACCGACAAAATCACATCCTGTATTATATTGACTTAAGAGGCCTTACTATTGGAGGACTCATCTCACAACTGTGGATCAATCGTGGGGCTTAAATTGTTAGAAGTTCCTTCGAGAAAAGGGTGTATTAGACCGTTCCTGTACGACTTTGGCGGATGCAATGCAGTGCCCGCAGATAAGTAACAGTTAATAATGGTTTTCCCGTGTACACACGGCTACATATGCCGATGATCAAGATGATCTCGCATTGTATAGGATTTCCGTATAATAAAAGGTCAGCTTATACTGGAAATGTATAGATTTATATGTAGCCGTGTGTACCCGTGACCGAAAGAAGTCTGTCTGACAACATTGATGTATTCAATATAATGAGAAGGACAAAAAAATAATTCTAAGCTATCAGAAAAGTGATCATAAAATGTTTTCAGTAACTCTACAGGCTTAGTTTTTGTTTACCCTAAACCTCTTAAGGGGTCATTGTACTCATCATTATGAACAACTTTCACTATGGGACCAACCATAGAAATATAAATGGACCAACGCTGAAAAAATCAGCTGTTCCCTACATTTCGACGAGGTATGCGAACATAAATGTAGGGAACAGCAAATTTTTTTTTTTCGCGATTTCAATACCTACTCTTTTTTCAGACAGATTTTCTGCTGCATCCGATTAGACTGGAAGCCGATTCTAACCTAGTTGATGACATGATACTCTTTTTCTCGTCAAATCGAGATACATTAGTACGTAATCTGATGTCAAGTTTCAAAATCTCGCAATAAAGCGCTGAGACGATCCCATACTGCCGCCGGCCACAAGTTTCCAATAAGTAATTAAAATCCTCAGACGCGGAGATTACGGGTCCTATGTCTCTCGAGTGTTTGCTCCCGACTACTCCAAATCTCTTATGATTTCCTGGTATTTCCAATATGGTTAGCCGGTTCCGTGCAAATATATTAAAGGAAAAATTGTCTCCTGAGTGAGAAATTGTGGGTTTTTCAATAGCAGTTTAAATTGAAATGGTTTTTCGTTTAATGTAGCAACTTTTTTATATAACTGTGAGTATATTTTATTTTCTTTTGACTTTGACTTTTATTTACCGTAAGTTTTACTTTTCGAAACTTGGTTTGCAAAGGTTTTCAGTTTTAAGACGCAGATATATGCCAGTGACCTTGAGTGGTTAACTTGCGTGTTCTGTACTGAGCTCAGGCAACGCGTCGCACGTCCATCCATAGGACTCGCCCATCCAGGAGCGCTGTCCCAAATTAGACGCATTATTAATTTATTATGCATACCTAATACAAAAGGCATTTTAATAAAACACGTATATTCAAAGATCAATAATTACATTTTCTTTAAAATGGTGAAACTTAAAAAAATTACGCCTGGTGGATTTTGCGTGATTCTCAGTTTTTTATCCGCGTTAGACATAACTTTACAAATTAATTTCAACATGTAATATAAATAAAATTTAAGATATTCATATATTAAGTTATTAAGAAAATGCATTAATTTAACATACACACATCAACACGGTCTAGGGATATTTTTAAAAAAGCGAATTACTATCAATGTGTTAATTATTTATATGACATGTATATATTTAAAAGATACGTTATTTAATATTCTACCATTTTTTAATAATGGTTAAGGTACTTCGATTAAAATTTCAGGATTTTATGGAAAAAAAATGAAGCATAGACGGAAACCGTATATGAATTAACTTTTAATTTATGAGTAAAAACTGAAAAAAATAGAAAAATCATTTAATTTGTGTTTATAAACTTGAAGTTAGTAGTCTGAGAAAGCGCCCATGATGTTCATAACACATCGGCAACGATTCGGCATGCTCAGAACAAGGTTGTCAATGTCTTGCTGCGGAATATTGTCCCATGTCCTTCTGAGGTGCGCAAAAAGTTGATCTTCTGTAGCCAGATTTTCCGGAACTGCCTTCAGAGCTCTTCTTTGCAGCATATCCCACGCATGCTCAATGGGATTTAGATCTGGCGATTGAGCAGGCCAGTCTAAGGCCCTAACATTGTGTGTATGTAACCAAGCTGCTACCGTTCTCGCCGTGTGTGCCCGGGCATTGTCGTGCATGAGCAGGAAATCTTGCCCCATTTGTGTTCTGTGGGGCAAGATTACGGGCCCCAGCACCTGTTGTACGTATCGTTCTGCCGTCATATTGCCCCGCACCCAAACGAGATCCATCCGTCCTCCAAGACGAATTCCTGCCCAAACCATAATTGTTCCTCCTTGGTATGGGTGAACTTCCTGAGGGTTCTGAAGACGGCTCCATCGTCCAGGAACTCGCCAAACACGCGTCCTTCGTGAATCTGGATGGAAGCCGAACCTGGATTCATCCGTGAACAGCACATTGGACCATTGCTCACGGCCCCGGCCCCCTTGGTTCCGAACCCATTCTAATCGTCGTCCACGATTGCCTCTCCGTAAAGGTGGGACCCGGAGTGGTCTACGAGAGCGTAGATTGCTTTCATGCAGTCGCCTTCTTACAGTTTGGTCACTCACAAGCACTTGGTGTTCCACTCGCAGCCTTTGGATCAATTGAGTCGCCGTTGCATTTGGTTGAGCTCGCGCAGTAATTTGCAAAAATCGGTCTTGTCTGGGGGTAGTGATGCGACTTGGCCCCCGGTGCCTCTCCGCTACTTCACCTGTGGCACGATAGCGTGTCCAACAATCTTGAAATTACATTTTGGTGGGTCCCTATGGCCTCAGCAACATTACGCTGAACAGACCCAGCTTCCAGCATTCCCACAGCTCGTAACATCTCCGCCCTCGTCAAATCTTGGCGTTGCACGGCTACAATACCTCAATTTTAACTTTACCTTTCGTTTAAAAATGAAAAAAACTGTAACTAAACGTTATTCGTATTGTTTTCTAAATTTCGCACAAATGAAAATCCCCTCTCCTACACATCAAGACATTTTTATGCCACCGAAACAAAAGAATTTTCAAAAATTTGAATTTGGAATTAGTCTGAGATAAATTACAAACAAATCGGTGTATAAAAGATTCCAATGCGGCCAGTACTTTTCGAGTTATTTAATTGAGTATGAAATATCCCTAGACCGTGTTGATGTGTGTATATTTTTTCCAAATCATCAACACTACTCGTTTAGACGTGATCTTCAGTATAAAATCATTAAAAGTCGGTTATCATCGCCTTAAGCAGCAAAATATTCTCAAATCAATTCTGTCTCGTTAATTCATCAATCAAGCGGTGAAGTGAACTGTTAATAGTGTCAATCCCTAGCATTAAGTGGAATGATAGCTCACTTCACCTAAGTTTTCCCAGAATAGATCGGCAGATATTATAGTCATCAGGATTTATGGTCAATGTATTGGTGGACAAGGTAAAGAAAAAAAAAACGAGTGAGCCTTACAGTAGTCACTTATGATGTGTAACATCTGATATCTCACTTTGGTAATAAGCTACGATAAGGTAATAAACAACATTAAAGGGCCGGGGCCTCGTCAAGGCCGTTTCTGACGGCCAACTCTAGCACCGCGCTTGCGCATTGGTCAAATCAAATAGCGCGCGCTTCCCCGGCTTCCTGTGACACACTACCATCCCTTTTCACGAAACCACTCCCACATATTTGATTATTGAGTTTTAGATTGCAGAAAAGCGGTAGGAAAGATATTACACATCAAAAACAACGTTTTCAAGCAAAAATACCAATAAATTACAGGCAATCCTGTTCTACAATCCACAGAAAGGATTACAACCGATAACATCATAAAATCCACCGCTGAACGTTATTAAAGGTTGCCCTTGTTTATCCCTGCTACTGTTCGGGCATTTTTATGAAGAACCGGGCAAATAAGCGGGCACAAACATTAATCTGCTTTGAACAACAGACAAGATGTAAAGGGACCCTAGTAGTGTCAATATTGTTTTAGGGGACAAAACTCCGCTCTCTGCTATCTCTTGGCGACAATTAGAGCGTGATATGATTTTTTATGTAAACTTAATTTACTTGAGTTCTGCTGCGAGATTTTGATTTTGTTTAATTTTTACGTAATTTCGCTTTCTGTTATATTGTGAGAGAGGTAATTAAAGACTGTCTGTATTTGTCTGTTATTTTCTGTTTATAGTTGTCTGGAGTCGATATTTTATTGTGTATTTTAACTCGCCAGAGGGATTACCCCTCACACGATACGAGTAAAAGTTAGTTAAGATTTTCAAAATACAAATACATAATAATAACAGTCTTACGTAAGTTTATGACAAAATTGTCTTAGAATTACCCAGGAAATATATTTTTTTATCGTTTTGAAAAATCTAGTTATCTATATAAATCTATATAAAAATCAATTGCCGTGCGTTAATCTCGCAAAAACTCGAAAATGGCTCGGCGGATTGTGATGAAACTTTGACAAGTTTTTGTATGCGCGCCGAAGAAGAATCCTTCCAAAAAAACATTGCAACCAATTAGCTAAGTAGTCGTTGATAAAAATAAGTGGCTATAAGAACACTGGGTGCCACATTTACAAAATAATTAAAATCCCAACACTGAACTGAACAATAACCCTAAATACACAATATATAAATCCTTACAACCTTCACCCGTACGCTAACTAAATCTTTCAACCCTTTAATGCCTACGTCGGCGACAACAATTTAATTATAAATGTCGTTAAACAATCGACGCGTGTCTTCATTTATTAAGTTCTGTTATAGTTTAAAATGTGGTTGTTATAACTGTTATTTATAACCGCTGTTACAGGGTTGATTTATCAGTTCTAAGTCAAGGGGTAGAGTTATGTTGACTGCGCGTTTTGTTGTTCCCGTTTCCTTGGGAGATATGTAGAGGCTGTTGCCTTATAATAAATTAAAACAAATAATATTCTTATAAATACAATTCTTGAATATTCAGCTAAAAAAATTAAAGCAAACCCTCTTCTGCGCATGAGAAACGATTCGTAAGTAGTTTAAGGTTTTTTTTCTGATATTAAAACTGTGTTTAGATTATTTTATTGATTGATATATAAAATAATAGGTAATTATTCAATGAAGACAATTGAGCATTTCAGTTTTAAATTTTTGACCTGTAAGAGTTAAATATTTGACCTTTACTCTTGCACAGTAAGTCAAAACGCCAAGCTAAATTATTCCAACACATTGTAATTTTAAAATCAGATCACTAAAATGAGACTCGCAAAATTCATGTTAAATTCAACATTTCTTCTTAAAAATACAAGTGTGATATTTTAAAGGATTCCCACGAAACTTAAGTTAGCAAGAAACATTTAAAATGCAACTTTGAAAGTCATCATTATTTCAAGGCAAAACAAATTTGCGAGGTAAAACAAATTCGTGTAGAAAATTAATTCTACAAAATCGAGAATGTAAACACCCTGTAAAAACGATTTTCGGGTACCTGCTTACTAAAGGCGGCCTGAGAAAGTTTAGATTTAAATTAATTTAGCGGATTATTAATTTTGAATAATGAACTTAGTTCTTACCTTTTAACGCATCGATGAATAAAATTTTCATAAAAGTAAACGACCTGGCCGTTATTCATTTAGTATTAATCTAACTGCATTTAGCTGAACTATTTTTAAATTTAAATTCTAATCTACTTTTACTTTGATTTATACTTTTAATTTATCATTCAAGTACTTGGGTAAAAGTTGAATTTTAATTTCTGAAATAGCTTGATTTAAACTTTTCTTCTTGTGAATTTCACTAAATCTCAATTTCATACGTAGAAAAAATGAAAAAATGAATATTGCATTGAAAGGATAGTCGAAAAGATAAAACGGTATAAAAATAAAAGACATTTATTTAAAGCGGTACACCCATTTGCGTATTTAAATTATAAACGCCCAGTTTGCGAGATTACCGGGACTTTGGCAACTAAAGCTAATTGCAGTTGTTGGAGTTAGCGAGACTCAGGCCAGATCTGTTAAACCCCGAATGAGTGTTAAAAGATTTATATCAGTGGATAACGGCGATTCAAGATCTTAATCCCGGAGTCCGCAGCAGGAAATTAAGACGGTTACGAGATTTTCGCGTTTATTTTTCGCACTTGTTACATAAAGCCGTCGGTTTGCGAAAATATGAAATCAGGCTTCAAACGCTTCGTACCGCATTTTCAATTAGTTCTAGCGAATGAGAAAATTTAATTATGAAAAAATTAATGGAAACCGTTTTCAATCTTTTAGCAGTGTTTTGCTGAGTTTTCTTTTTAGTTAGCTTTTATTGAAATGCGTTACGGATTTGTGTAAGGATTTTTTGTTGAATTGATATTGTAATTTGATTGTATTTATACCTAGGTATAGTTAATTAATTACACAAATTTATTGAAATTCATTTCTGTACCAGTTTTACGAAACCGTTATCATATGATTCATAAAAAAATATCAAAAAAAAAACTGCACACATAAACGAAAAATCATGAAAAATAAAATTCTACGCGAAAAAAAATGCTGTCTTGGAAAATAGAAAAAAGATAACATTGGTTTTATCAAATCTTCGCCAATTTACCGGTGACTGCGCCACTTAACCCAAGTGTCAAAGTTGTAAGAATATTCTGAAGACTTTCTTCTAATAATACAGAACTTTCAAACCTCTTCAAATTTTATTTGAGGAGCAATTTTTTTGTATTTACTGTGAGAAAAACCTCTTGAACCAGCAGACTGTTCATAACGAAATTTTTTAATTATCTATTGTACTTATATTTTTTCTTAAAACTCCTAATAAATATGTACTTAAATGTGTATTGTAAATAAATAGAAAATACGTTTCTACAAAAACAAAAAAAAAAATAAGAATAAAATACATTATATTCAATGTGTGCAATGTAGTGTAAATTTGGGTTTATAAAAATAACAACTTTGAAAAACTAGGAAAATAATATACTTACCTATCTAATTTTAGACACAGAATTGAATAGAAACCAGTTAAGTTGATGTAAATAATTATTCTAAAAGAAAATTCAGTATTAAGTAGTAGGTAGGATACTGAATTTTCTTTAAATATTATATTCAAATGGTGAGGAAACAAGGCCAAGCCAAGATTTTATTTAACATAAAAAAATATTAAAACCCAAAAATAATATCCTACGGGAACGTACTAATAAAATCCGTTCAGCCGTTTAGGCTTGAAAGCGTAAGAAACAAACAAACTTTTAAAAATCACTTTCGCTTTATAATATTATATATGTAGTTAGGATTAATTTTAATAGCTTTAAAAGCATTTCTGACGTGCATTTAAAAATGTTCTCTGGCATTGCACATACATGTCACATCATTTGACAAATTTATTAAACTAAATAGAGATACTTCTCTCAAGCACATTAATCAAAAACGACTCGTAACTAACGAGACACGAGTACATATAGCAACCGATAGCTCCCTTAGAGAAAACCGCTAAAGCGAAACACTGATTCGATTTCACGTTGAACGCTCATAGTTATCGCAGTAAATCTCGAGGTGATGTGATTTACTTTAATTTAATTTTGTATCTACGTTTTCGACCTTTAATTACGTTTAAGGTGCAATCTGTCACGCGGGATAATTGTAGTCTGCGGTTTGTAAATCTGTTGTTTCAGGCTCGGATGATTTTGGTTGATATTGGTGATTAAAATGTGGATAGTATGTTGGATAGTAGAGCTTTGTGATTATATTTTGACTTGTACCCGTTCAATTAAAATGACCGTATTAAAGCTAGTCAAAGTCACAATACATTTAAGGTATCATTCCGAAGGCGAACGCAGGCGACAACTGCAGGCGACGTGTCGCCGCGACACGACTGGTTTCTATGATTTTTTTATGAAATACCTTCTGCAGCTAGGGACACGTCATCTCCAGCTACGGGCGAGTGACAGACGACACGTGTAGCCCGACCGCAGACCAGTATTGCCACCAACGCTCGAACGATAATACGTTTTTCTATCTTCTATGTATCGACTGGAATACGGGCCGCTGCCGCCTGCGGTCGGGTTCGGAATCATTACTGTAGCGACGTGTCGCCTGCAGTTACCGCCTGCGGTCGGGTACGGAATGGTACCTTTAGTGATACAATACAATACTTTTATGCTCGCTATTCATAATGACGTGTTAGTGTAAGTACCAACAGATTGTTACGGTTTATTTACATAGAAATTATTAAAACTCTTGTGTGTAATTTTAATAATAAACAGGATGCTGTTAAAGGCTTGTGCAGACCAGCGCGACTTGTCGCGCGACGCGACACGAACAATACAATTTCTAAGAAAACTTCACAGTATAACAATAACCGGTGTCGCGTCGCGCGACAAGTCGCGCTGGTCTACACAAGCCTTAAAGGTGACCACTCTAGGACTCATCTTCTCCACCGGCTTTTCTCCTGCGACAAACATGGCCAACCCACAAAATGTATTAGATATAAATCATCTTGCTTGAAACCAACAAAACAGCATACGATATGCTTTCGAGTCATTGGATATTCTTTCCAACTCGAAAGCCTTTTTTGTGGCATGAGGAACTGGGTGTAAAAGTTCACTCATCCACCATTGAAAAGGGAGGATCCTCCGACCAGACGGATGTCGTGTCTGATGGGCAACTGCCCGAAAGTTGATTTCGGGTAGTCATATATAAATGTCGTTCGCGCGGTAAACTCTAATTGCGCGATGCAGGATTTGTGTGACGTCATGTCTTTGATGCGTAATTCATGTGGCGGTGTAACTGTTATATCACTCCCCTCCGGAGACCGGAGGTCGATAGTGCTCGATCTTGTCCCAAGACGAATACACGCTAATCTCCGGTCCGAAATCTAGACTTCCTCAAAACACTAGATCTCTCTTAGTTAGCTTCAAATCGTTTCTGTATTATCTGTTTCGTTTGTACAACTTGTCCTTTGTCTTATCCATTGATTTGTACCTGTACATGTATCAAGGAAGTGCCGTGATAGGCAGAAATACAATCAGTCCAATTCCAAAGTCATCTACCCCAAAACACTTCATAATCAATAATTTATGTTCTCCATAAAATTAATGAAACTGAAAGCCGTGGTAACATACAATACGCTTTCAACATCAATGTTTAAACACCCAATATTAAATATGTTATCAACCTTTTGCTTACCTCACCCGTTGACGGCATACGCAGCTGTCAAATTATGGAATTAGCGGCTACCCAGCGGCGTCGAAATTATTCGCAAAGTGCCTACAAATCAACGCCGTTTTCACATATACATTAAATATTAACAAAGTTTCTTAAACATGTGTTCTTGACTCGCATGCAGTGATTTAACAGAAATATGCGTGGGCACAGTGCAAGCGGTTTAATCAATTACGAATAGGCTGATGCGTAAAACAGTTAGTTGAAATACGTCGTAACATTTACTCGTACTCTAGGTGTGCTGTCCATGTTCGCGATGTTACAAACCTGAATAATAAAAAAATAGGGTTACAAATTTTTTGAGTTCGACAACTACATTAGCGTAAAAAACTATGTTGCAGCCATTAGCACCCATCTCGACCGAGAGAGACGTCGGCTTTCCAACACTTAAAATACTAAAGCAATAAAATAAAAAATTGTTATATTAAAATCTAAAGTAAAAGTATGTATATCAACTATTTAACAAAAATATTATGAATTAAATTGAATTCCTATTATTTTTAAACATTGGGACAGATTGGAACAGTTCATCAATGTGAAAGACGTATCTACATATATGTACAAACTATCACTCGTGTTTGTATCGAAGTGTATGAGTGAGTATCAACACTAACAAAACTGCACTTTCAGATGCTTTTGCAATCTTAATGAATTCCGTATCATAGTCCTTTTCTGTTATACACATAATTATAGCCCATTGAATTCCACCTTCAAACAACTACCTCAGGATGTTGTGAGTCTATTTGAATACGTCCATATTACTCCTACGTTTGCCAATTCGCCGTCACCACTTGAGGACGCGTCAGCCTCAACGACCATCGGCTCTAGACATATTGCCTCCCCACAGCCTGTTCAGTTTGCTGATTGCTCAGACTGAATATCATAGGACATTCTAGCTATTTTTAGGGTTCCGTACACCAAAAAGAAAAACTAAACCCTTATAGGGTCACTTCGTTGTCCGTCCGTCAGTCTGTCAAGACCCATTTTCTCAGGAACGCCTGGAGGTATCAAGTTGAAATCAATATCAAATACGTAGGTCTATGTTCACTTGGAACGAGCTTCTAAGTCAACGCAATAAAAAAATACGGCCATTTATGTGACATATTATGATACTCGCAAATAGTCAAAACCTACAGGGTACTTCCCGTTGAGATAGGACAATGAAATTTGGCAGGAAGCAAGGTCTCACAGCACAAGTAAAGCAAAAAGTCCGTTTTTTTTTAAATTTGAAATTCTATCACATTTTTTTTTGCGATTCCAAACTTACATTTGTAATTAGAGAATTGACCGTGACGTACATATATACAGTATGGGAGAACATGTTTCGCAACTATTAAGTTAAATTTGTCCTTAGGATAAATTCATCCCACTACGAAACCCTTAATTGTGCGTGGTCCGACACGCACTATGCACACATTAAAAACTTTTAAATTCAAATTGAGGACATGTAAAGCCTGTATTCCGGTGGCAGCGGTTTTTAGTACACCAGCACTTTGACAATTATGCAGTCCTATGTGATAGATGGAGACCCTATTGCCATCCGTCTAGCACAAATCTAGTCTCTGGCCTAGCCTTTTCCCAACCAAGAAGGGGTCGGCCATAGAAATATAAATAACAGGAGAAGTGGTATGGGGGCGTGTCTGTGTCCGCGCGTCTTGATCACAATGCTCATGCCTCAGGCAAATGGCCGTCTCCGCTAACTAGTGCGCTTTCGAGCGCGATCGTGATAACATTTAAGAATACCGTGTTGTTCAGTGGTTTCTTGTAAAAATCGAAGCTAAACTATAAACTTTATAAATCGTAGAACCACTTTTCATAAATCAGCACAAGTATTTTGCTATATTTGTGTTGAAAATCATGAAAAACAACAAATCGTAAAATATTTCTTGCCTTTACTACGTTATTTTTGTTTTCATATATCACAGCGACTGTACTTTTATTGTAGTAAATACATTGCTTCTTTACCACTACCAAAGTATGTCGCTAAGTAACTGGACAAGCAATGTAAAAATTACAAAACGATATTTACTTTAAGCGGTTGCATCGTTAGTACGGCCGCAGCGTCTTGTGACGGATTAGTGATGTGGTTGTGCAGATCCACTAACGTAGGCTATCGACAATAATGTCGATTGTCGTATATAATTTATATTACTATTAAAGTTTATTCTTCAATTTGTCAACAGTTATAGCCTGATTGGAAGACCGATGTGAAATCTTGTTTTATACTCATTTAGATTTTCTCATAATGTTGTTATTTTTTTGGTTTACTTAATATTTCTTTTTTTTACTTACTTATTGTTTATTTATATCATCTTATTATATGTATATCGTTTTTTATTTATATTTTTTTCAGCAACTTCCAAAAATTTTAATACAATAATAAATGGGAGAATCGATAAGTTTCCGATTTAGTCAATCACTAGCGTATATGTAAAATAAATGGCTTTTGCACAGCACAACGATAGCGAACGATGTTTTCGTGTGGGTGAGTTGTACGGTGCATGGTAAATGCACGCTGTGTTTGATGGGATAAGGTTTATAATTGATTATGTAGTACGTTCTGATTTGTAAATTGCAAGTGTGAGCGGGGCCTCGTATTTATTGGGTTTACTGATCGCATGTGTGATCGCAGGCTAGAGAGTAGGGATAGATAGAAGACATTGGGTTTCGATACATTTTCAACTACCGGGCATATCTCCTTCTTTCTTATATCTATGGGGTCGGCTTTAAGTCTAACTGGATGTAGCTGAATACCAGTATTTTATATGGTCCTTTGGTAAGGCTGACCAGACTTACGGACTTTCTGAAGTTCCTAATGCAAAAACCCAATAACAGTTTGCAATGTTGGTGATTCATTCACATAAAAATTAAAAATACAAATCGCTTCCCGCTCCCAACGTGTCCCTACCTGAAACAGAATCCCTCCTCGCCATATCCCTAATTACTAATCGTGATTACACACGCGTCGCGTTACCGTGTTTACCTAGACTATAATTAAAGCAAGTTAATCTAAAATGTTCCCGTCTTATACAAAATGCAAGGTGCCGGGGGTAACTAAAAGTACTCAGAGTACTTCGAGTACTTCTTACGGGTTTAGCAGGCACTTAGAAAAGCGTCTTAAGAGAGCTCCCAAGTTTTTATTTAAAGGAAAATTTCGCGCTTCGACAGGTCTATTGCTTTTGTTGCAGTTTCGCAACTGCAACAATTTTTTTGTTGAGGGTTAATTTTTAAGCTACCGTTAAAAAGACGTGTTTTTTGAATACTTCTTTTTTTTGCATCTGTTTTTTTGTTTTGTCGTTCATGGTCTTATTAATTTGTACATTTGCTACTGAATCTGGGACTCCCCAATTGACCGTTTCAATGCATAATTTTGGGGGGATAAGGACACTATCATTGCGTTTGACAGGGCAATCGGAGGCCGGGATGATGAATAATCCCATGGCCTAAAAACCCGATAAATTATTTTTATTTTTCGCAGATATCATGTCACAGAAAGTACATTCCCAGAGGGCGGACACGGTTTGACATAAACAAAAAACCTGTCACCACACACCCCATAGCGTGTGTGCTGACAGGTTTTTTGTTTTTCCCATAGCAAAGCGGTTGATCAATAAACAAACAGTCCATTTCAATGTCAGAGTAATAATAAAGAACCATTACAACACACACAGACCTGTATTACGCAAATAATGAAACGTTATAAAGGGTTACACGGGGGATATTCGCGAGGGGATGACGCTTCAAGGTCAAAATGTACATACATACTTTTATGTAGAATGTGTACTGCACCGGACCCCAGGCGAATATATTTAAAACACAATATAATATGATTATCAGACTGTCCCCCTAACACAGACAAAATCAATAGCGTCTGCATGAACGTATATGCAAAATAACAGGATACGGCGCATTGCGGATTACTCGTTTAAAGGCACCTACTACGAACGAGAGTGCACCGCTGATGAGTTTGAAATATAAACAAGTTGAAAAGATTTTAATATTAAATATGTAGGTACTAAAACTTCTTAAATGAACTGTTATGATATCAAAGGTGAAAAGATTCTAAAGATAATTGCGAACTTTATTTTTTCACTGAATGGAATTTTTGGCTTCTTTCACTGAAAAATTCTATTCTTATTTTAACATTACTAAAATAAAAAATGAAGATAGAATCTTTTTGACTTTTCGTTGGTTTATTAGCAGCCTTGCAAGCTTTTTTAAAGATTCGGTTTGGATATTTTAGTTAGCTATGTAGGCTGCAACTCCCTCATTGAACCCTACATCTAATCTAAGCAACATTTTTTGTATTACTCAGTACTTATGCAGGTACGTCATCGCAAAATGTTCCTATAATTTCCCATATACATCCGCGTCAGACGGCCGGCAGATGTACCTGTTTGTATACTCGTAGCAGTATTTACAGCGATTGCTTTGTAATATTTATATACCGTACACGGACCGTGACCGACCCGGAACGTAACTTTGCTGTCTGATACTCTCTTTTAACTTCCATGTTGACAAAAATAGTGAGAGCATTGGAAGTTATTTTGTGAGAGGAAGAATTGAAAATCGCGTGTAGTGGCGACAAATAAAAGGAAAGCTTGTTTGAGTTCTTTATTTTGTTACATACTTTATTTTATAGAAAAACAATGTTTATGATAGACTAAATTCCGCCAGCGGCTTCACTCGCCTGATATCTTTATCAACTATAGCCTTATATATTACTCAGGGTATGACATATAGCATTCTAATCATTTTAATTCTTTTTAAAATCGGTTTAGTAGTTTTTGAGTTTATTTATAACAAACTAAAAAAAAAAGATGCACTAATCTTTTCTCTTCATATTATTAATAGTGTAGACTATTATGTGCTTTACGAGCTTAGATACTATATTTTTGGCTATAATGATAAATATGAAAATAATCATAACATTCGTGCTTACTGTTCTTAAACATGGAAACCTCAAAGTTATGTGCGGTGGTAGACATAATGCGTCGTGGTATTTTCGGTTTCAGACTACTTAAATACGTTATTTCTCTTAGCATTTGCCCCTAAAACACTATTATTTGCAAAATTACCGACACTGCTCCAAGGTAAGGTTAAATAAAAGTGCCGATTACACTTTTTCAGTCGTTCATTCTTGTAAAAAGATCTTCACCGATATCATGAAACGTGTAATAATATTTTACTGAAGCGCGGTTCCAGTATAAAACATCCCCAGACGATAGTTAGTTACTAAGAAATCGCACACTTGAGATAAACTCCTTTATAATAATTCCACTACTTCTTAATTTGCTTTCACTGGCTAATTTAAATAAAATTGCCATTTGAGTATTTTTGCCATTTATTTATTCCAAGAAATGTAGTATTCGTTTACTTTAATTTGAACTAGGTGCGCCCGTGGTTTCACCCGCATAAGTCTCGATTCCGTGGAAATATCGGGATAAAAAGTATCTTATGTCCTAATCCAGGCCATGGTCTACCCATGTGCCAAATTTCATCCAAATCCATTCAGCCGTTTTAGCGTGAAAGCGTAACAAACAAACAAACTCTTGCATTTATAATATTAGTTAGACTGAGATGTTTTCTTGGTAGAAAATTAGCTCTCTGGTAATAAACATGTTAAATGATGTGTTAACAGATAGTGAAACTTGAGAAAGGCATGATACGGCTTGAAATGGCAAACATTTGACCCAACTTTAGCTAAATTGCGACTACAATTTTATTATTCTACTTTCAGAACCCCAAAAGTTTTTTACTTTTAATTTCAACTACACACATGACCCTCTTTAGCCAAGCATGGCGTGCCCTATTGTTATACAAATAAAGTTTAATATGCAAAATAAATCGTTTGCTTTGCAAGTTAAGATGTAATTGTAATGTAAATTATTTAAATGAAAACAATCAAAGATTTAAATCGTAGATGTGCCCTCACCGTACTACGTCACGCGAAAAAGTGTCCACACTGAGAAGAGTGACCTCGCACAATAATAATGGCGTTTCCATGACAATCAAGTCAAGTGTCTGTGATATTGTGTGTCAGAGGTGTCAAAACGAAACAGAAACGCGACCATCTTTTATCGCGGCAGGGCGAATCTACGATTGAAATCTTTGAAAACAATAAATAATCCCTAACCTTTTCTAAAGATAGTAGGTAATGTTGGTTTCTAATTCTGGATACCTATTAAATTAAGAAAATATGACAGAATCATAATAATTATGATCAATAAATATAACGTCGGTTTTACCCTGAAGTGGTCATCGTTTTAGTGGTTCATCAGCTTCAATATTGTCAGGATTGTTCCGGAATATAGTAATTCTTCGTGGATGTGGTACCACAGCGGCTTCCCTGACATAATCTCTGTCATCAGAAGACAGCCGCCGCGCAACCATCGATGTAACGCTCTCTAGAGCCGTATTTAAATGTATTATCTATGGTGACTGGCACCAGCTAGTGTCACTCTTATCCAACCTTTTCGGTGATTCCAGTAACTTCGTAACAAAACTAGACGGGGCGGCGCCACATGCTGCGCTGTCAAATACGAGTATTTAAGCTAAGAGCGTTTATTCTAAAGGTGGGCAACGTCGCAAATAGATGTCAAATATTTCACTGTTTAGATTAATTTAGCAATATTACTGTATAGAAATAAAAAATGTGGCTAACTAGCGAACTAGAATATTGAAATGCAATAATTAATATCGTAACACCGAATGTTTAGTTTTAGATGTAAAAAAACTATTTGGAAACTTTCCAAATGCGTTTTTTGCACCTAAAATGGGTACAACATCATTTTCAATATTATAATTGCAATTCATTAGTAATATTCTAGTTCGCTAGTTAGCCACAATTCTTATTTCTATTCCTTAATATTGCTAAATTAATCAAAACTGGTAAATATTTGACAGTTATTTGCGACGTTGCCAACTCTTAGGATAAACCCTCTTAATGATTACTAATGTGATGCTAGCAACACAACTAGTCAATATTTTTATCATAGTTTAAACTTTAACTGTTTAGACATGAAAAATGCAGATATCAATTATATTGTTCTAAGCCATCAAACGACCATTGTTTATGAGTACCTATGCACGTCACAATTAATCCGAAGTGCAATAACTGCTATAATCATGTTCAGAACAAAAAACCATGGTATAATAATATACTGCGCCAGGTATGGCATTCCGAAACACAGTGGTCACGTGGGCAACACAAGTCTACGTCATCACATCTGTGTTACCAGAAGTTTGTAATAATAACTCCCCAACCACCTTTATTACCTGTGCGAATCCGATAAAACAATGAGGTTTTAATTAACAATTACGTTGGTTTATGTTTAAATTGAATTGTTTCGTTTGATTAGACACACGAAACGACAATTTAAAAGCTTTGGTTTCTGAAAATCTTTCCTTAATCGTGTTTTGTTGCAATAGAGTGGCAACTGGATAGTGACGTAAGCATGTGTTAGTCCCGGAATGCCAGACCTTGTTTTATTAGACCATGCAAAAAACGAGCTACAGTCGCTTTAGTATTTTAATCCTTTGTCGTTTCAATAGGTAACTACACTCGCAAAATGCATTTGTAGTAGTACATATGTACGAGTATGAGCCTGAATGCATCTCTATACAGATTTATAAAATTACAAACTGACCCTCTGGCATTCATCCCCCAGCTAGCCGCTATATTAAAATAATCTGGACACTATAAGCTTTCACAGAGAGTTTCGTTTCAATCAAATTGTTGGTTTTTGTAGGGATTCTGCTTAACAAATAAATTTTTGGGTAGTAACAATATTGATTTTTTGAAGCGAGGGGTGATATTTTTGCAAGGTTAAGTTTAAAATTGTCCCTTTGGAGATTAATGGAGATATTTCTCGACTGCATGTGAAGCGAAGCCAGAGACCCGTGGGCGGCTTTAAAACTCTGACACCAGATTAGTCACTAACCACACGAAAACAAAGAAGAAGATAAATGGAGAATTTACGGAATTTCTAAGACGGTCGATCTTTGAGAAACTTGTAAAAGTACCGTATCATAACCGACCGCACGCCGCAACTGCAAGCGACTTGTCGCCGTGACACGACTGGTTTCTATGAATTTCTATGAAATACTTTCCGTAGCTAGCGACACGTCGTTTGCAGCTACGAGTAAGCGACAGACCGCATACCATACCAGTGGTGCTGCCAACGCTCGAACGATAACACGTTTTTCTATCTTTTATCTACCGACTGGAATACGGGCTGCTGCCGCCTGCGGTCGGGTTCGGAATCATGACTGCAGCGACATGACACGGCGACTAGTAGCCTGCAGTTGCCGCCTGCGGTCGGGTACGAAATGGTACCTTAAGTCTTTAAACCAGTGTAGATCTCGGTGTCATCTGTGTATCAGGGTGTGAAAGTTATGTATCTTTCAGAATAACTTGTCTTGCAGTGTTAAAAAAATAATTTCTTGGTCAAAATCAAATTCTTTTATTTCACATAAACCTACATGGGCACTTATGAAACCTCGGACTCTAGGTGTACGGTTCCAATTTTGTCGTTTCAAAATTAAAAAATCATAATTCTAAATATTTTATTTCACATATACCTACTCGTACATGGCCACTTATAAAACGTCAGAAGCTAGGTGCATGGTTCCAATTTGGTCGTTTCCTAAGGAGAAGAGCCGGCAAGAAACTCCACGGTTACTCTTTTAAAAATAATTGGCTTGTACAATATTTTCAAATAACAGTTTAATAGGTATGGGAGGACAGTGTAGGTCTTTCAACAAGTCTTTTTAATCGGTTCTATTTAGCCAGTGCCGTTGATAGTGAAGTGAGAGAGTAATTCTGAAAGTAAAAGATGTACCAAAGCGTTATTGTTGTGGAGGCTCTTTTAATCTTTTAATGAAGGTTCGTCTTTACAAATATACTGTCTAAGCCCAAAAAACTCGCCAAGTTCGAGTCAGACTTGCTCACGAAGAATTCCGTACCACCATACAATATTTAACACTACGTTTTTTACTTTAGTAAAAAAAAAAACACGTTTCTTGTAACCCCCTTTCATTTTTATTATTAAATTTTATAGCGACAATAGAAATACACAATCTTTGATATTTTAAACTGTGTACCTATTAGAAAGAAAGAACGGAAAGAAATAAAAAGGCGTTTATTGGCAATATAGCAGAAAAATACACCATAAAACTAAAAAAAACAGAAAACAATGATTAAATGAATACCAAAGATTACGGTTACACACGGTTACGTTTATACATGTTTAATGATTACGGTTCATGAGATATAGCCCGCTGACAGACGGAAGGACGGACAGCGGAGACTTAGTAATAGAGTTCCGTTTAGCTCTTCGGGTACGGAACCGTAAAAAGCTTGGATTGTTGAACATGGGCTGTGCTCAATGATGAATAAAGAAACTTAGAATAAGTTTAGAGCTCATTTAGCTAAGTTTACTGAATAGTTATGATTCTTCTGACTAAAGTATTTCAATAGAGAGGAAGACTAAAGACTATTTACTTAAAACTTTAAATTGTTAGACTAAGTTATAATGGATTCTGTTTCACGTCAGTAACTGGTAAATTAAAGAAGCGTTGTAAGAAACTTGTAACATTTCTTCAATGGAGACTGATCCTTTACTTTGAATGGGTTTGGTGAGGTCAGATTATGTAGGTCATTTTACTGCGTATAAAATATTTGTAAGCTTAGATAGAGGTATAAATATGTGTGTGTGATCCGTTTTGATGAAATATTCTGCTCAGTTACTAAATAAATTATGTGGCTTTTCCAAAGTCTATTTATAAGTAGGTTGATGTTTGAGGAGCTTGTGGCTAAGTAATAACAGCCGAACGGGTCGATCCACCAGGTTAAGCTACGCTTGCCGGGGTTGGTCCGTAGATGGGTGTCTGTCTGGAATGGGGCATATTTACATACCGAGACTCCTCCGTGACTTAGAAAGCACGTTAGGCCGTTGGTCTCGGCTATCATTCGTGGATCTTTGACAGTCGTTACTTGTCGTCAGAAGTCCGAAAGTCTGACAACCAGTCTTACCAAGGGGTATCGTATTACCCAGTCACTGGGTTGTGGAGGTCAGATAGGCAGTCGCTGCATGCAAAATACTGTATTCAGCTGCATCCGGTTAGACTGGAAGCCAATCCCAACATAGTTGGGAAAAGACTAGGAAGATAGATTTTATATTAGTTAGAATTTTTATGGTTAGATAGAGTTATAAATATGTGTGTGTGTGTGATTCGTTTTGATGAAATGTTCTGCGCAGTTTCGAAATGAATTATGTGGCTTTTCCTATATCTATCCTACATATAAAAATGAATCCCTATTTCCCTTGGTCACGGCATCACGCGTGAACGGCTGCATCAAATTGGAGATTTTTTTTTTTGTTGTGTTCGTTATTCTCAGGACAAAGTTTTTAGGATAGGTAGGTGAATGTAGGGTTGTTAGGTATACAAGTAGGTAGGTATGTAAGTAGGTATTTAGGTATGTAGGTAGGGTAGGTAGGTAGATAGGTAGGTAGGTAGGTATGTAGGTAGGTGGGTAGGTAGGTAGGTAGGTAGGTAGGCAGGTAGGTATCTAGGTAGGTATGTAGGTCGGGTAGGTAGGTAGGTGGGAAGGTAGGTATGTAGGTAGGTAGGTGGGAAGTTAGGTAGGTAGATAGTAGGTATTTAGGTGGGTAGGTAGGGTAGGTTAGGTGCGCCGTAAATAAGTACAAAGTGCTACCCGTGCGAAGCCGGGGCGGGCAGCTAGTCTATTATGTTTGAGGTGTACAAAATTTCTCACATAATCCACTTATTAAAAAAAGAAAACGTTGCCATACATCGATGTTCTTAATAATATAATTTCAAATTGTTTCTTTTTTAACTTTGTCAATGCCACAAGAAATTATTACTAGTTTTACTCCTCGGTAACACAACATAATGGTTACCTATTTCCCATTAAAATTCACACCCTTACCTTCAAAACAAAACCCTATAAAAATCCAAACTATCAGATTTATATAGCCTTCTAATACCATTTCAAAGACAATAAAGATGGATCCATTATGCGAAATTGGCGCCACAATGTATGGTCATAACGCATCGTTCGTATAACGCTTTAAGACAGGTATAAGCCATTAGGGAATAATAAAATACCCTTATCGGGCCATTAGATGCTCGTAAAATAACAGTTAGTCATAATATAATAATGTGATGGATGTTAATATCCGTGTTTTTCCGGCGAGATTGTTGTAAATGGTTGTAGCACCTTCTAGTGTGGTCGGGTGTTCGTCTTCTTTTCGTTTCGACAGTACATCTATGTTACATATATGTAATCGGGACGCCAGTGCCGCCTAGCAGCGCTCGACAGGGTCTACAACATCACGCTCGGACCGGTCGGCTAAGCAGGGTTCGTGGATGACGGTCAAGCAGTGAAGACATTTAGTAACTGTCTCGTGTTCCGAATAGTTGTGTCATATACATACTTACAGTTGCTAGTGGTGTGATTAATTTGTTGATCTGAACTGCAAAAGGTTTTTCTATATTTGGCAATAACCAACACTACCCACAGTTCGCCCACAGTACTTAAAATGTGCCTGATAATAACGAAGGAGACACATACCCTCTTCCGTCATATATTATATACTGTTCGGGCCCAGTCGGTGGCCATATTTATTGCGGCGTCTGAGGCGTTGTTTAGATCGTCGAGGGTGCAGGTGAATGGACATTTGGGACACTCTAGCAGACATAGTCTGTTTAGGAGCACAGCACTCGCACGGGATATTTGATGAATCGATAATGCCGCGTTACGATAGATTATGGTCAGTGTTAAGTTTGTGTTTTACGCAAATGAGAATAGAACAAAGTTTTACATTCGTTGACGTGTTTGCATCCTATTGGATGATGTTTTCGTCTTGATTCAAATTAAGTTGGTATGTTGTTGATCATAATTAATTTTGGCATTAAATGCCTCTTTTTTTTGAGTATAGATTTCGATTGTTTAGTTGGTTTATTGGCGTGTGCTAGCTGACATTATGGCAAATAATTTTACAATTTTTTTTTTGGGCGTTTTGTAATTTTGACGTTCGAAAAGTGTTGATTCTCAGCCTAGTTTGAATAAATGACTTTTGAAATTAGAATTTAGAATTTTCAAAACCATACATTAGTTTCTGAAGAGAAAGGGTTGCAAAGGCGGCCGCATTTTTTTCTAAGGTAGGTAACTACTTAGTGATTTTAAAAATTGTCATAATCATGGTGAAGACTAGAAATAAAATTACACTCTACAAGAGAAGACGTCGTTTAACCTTGTGATTATTAAATTTCCTAAAAACATGAAAATACACACCTTTTATAAAGAATATCATCAACAACTAAAAAAAAAGTCAACAAAATAAGAACCATCAATCTCACTCACCTGAGCTCCGAACAGTACGCGCCCTTCTCGTCAACTCGTTCATTTTCGCACACCCCTCCACTTTCGCACTCCCCTCCATTTTCGGCTTTGCTCTCCCTTCGGCATTCTTTCGACGTCCGCCCGTCAGAAACGAAATCGCGCGCGTGATTTTAGGAAAACATACATCATGTGCACAATAGTGCAGTAATAGACTGGCACGATAGCGATGTTAATATGGAAATTCATCCGCTTTTCGCTTCCCGCGTGTAATAACATTTTTGATCGATAAATCGCGTTATTCGCACTTTTTTGCAATATTTTTTCACATGGCACATCACTTTTGTTGATACACTGACGAGCAATATAAAAAAATCATTTGCAAAGTGCCAAAAAAATCTAAATATCTTCTAAACCACACAAGTTAGCTAAATGAAGTAAAAATATTCTTAAAAACAGTTTTATTGGTGTTTCTTATGCGCTATTAAATACACTTGAATGTTGCTTTCTACTTCAAGAAGCTATCTTGCTTGGTTTCAGAAATATTTCATGATAAGTTAGTGGCTTTTTCATATTGCTCATCAGTGTATTATCAACTATCTTCACAGATCAGATGTAATAATATTAATTTTATTAATGAGATCAATACAGACTTGTAAAACCCAAATAAAAAAAATGCTAATAGGCATTCAGCGAATAGAATTTAAAAAAACTTATATTAAAAAAATCTGGAAAGAGCACTTTCATACTGAACCACCTCATTAGTGCAGAAAAGCTCTTTAACAAAAATAAAATGGATTTTCTATCAATATCCAATTTAGTATTTGAATATTCATAAATCATAATAAGTAAGCAATTTCTCTATGAATGCGTTTTCAACTTGTTGACGGTATTGAAGAGTAAAAAATACGATTACTTGCCGATACCCATCTCTTGATTTATACATTATTGTTTATTTTCATCTGAATAATGTATTGAAATCGTTCGTCTGTGTTGGTAGCAGAAAATTTTATTATAAATGGATGACGAAGCGTGTTTAGGTTTCAATTATAGTTTATGGTTGTTTAAGTTAAGAAAACACTTTTTTATTGTTTTTATTAATTCAAGCTGAAAAAGATAAGAACACAAATATATTTAGGTATCTACTCTTATTTAGTAATAATCCTAACTATCCTAACTAATATTATAAATGCGAAAGTGAGTTTGTTTGTTACGCTTTCACGTTAAAATGGCTGTACGGATTTGGATGAAATTTGGCGCATGGGTAGACTATGACCTGGAAAAGGACATCGGTTACTTTTTATCTTGAATCGCAGTCGAAGTCGCGGGCAAAATGTAGTGTCAAAAAAAAAAAAAAACAAACCATGAAATATTTTGTAATGTGCATAATATTAGAATCGCTCAATCGCTGTCTCTACATTATCTGTGGTGACATATTGACGATATTATTTAGTGTAGTGTTTTTCAAGAAATTGCTTAGTTTAGATAAAGTCGTGTATGAAACCGCACATAAATGTGTATTAAACACTCGTGTTGGAATAACTCCTAATATGCAAAATTGAATTACATTGAAATGTTTTTATCTTTTCATTACGGACGCTTTTAACGTGCACGTCTCTCTACATTGTACTCACATGTATAATTTCAACATGAATGATGTAACCAATATTATGTAAGAATATTTTGATTTAAAAGAGTGTCCGTGGAGTTTCTTGCCCGTTCTTCTCCATAGGAACCTACTACGCTTTGGAATGGGCAACTAGCTTCGTCTTTCTGACTGACCGACCCTTGTCAATTCAAAAATGCTTTGAGTTTGAGTTTGAGTGCAACAGTTTCTTATTTTATTTTTATTTTCTTTATTTAGGCAACCAACAGCGATAGAAAGAAAGAAAGAAAGAAAAAGTATTTATTGAGACTCGCACAGGAAATCACAAATTAAACCAAAAACACACTAAACATAAATAAAAAATACAAAACAATAAGAAACAAAGTAAAATTAAAAAATTATGCAGTCCTTTACGAGGCCAAAAGGCTCCTATCTCAGCATAATGCTACGAAATTTAAAAAATAAATGTCGCAGCGCTGGATACATATAGTATGTTACAGAGTATGTGTGTTACAGTATTGTATGGCTAATAATAGGTTTCCCTGTATAACTGGGATAAGTATAAAACATGCGAACGGACTAATTAGAAATATTATAAATTCAAAAAGTGCAGTTTTAGGTATATTACTTATAGATAAGTTTAACATTTTAAAGAAAAACAAATTGGTTTGAAGATTTAAAAAAAAAAAAAATGTAAATTAAGAGACTAATAAGTAGTTTATCATTTGCCTTCGTTTATGGTTTATGGTTTTACTAGGCTTATACTAGGTACCTATTATTTCATAACTACCTTCATTAATAAAAAAGGAAAGAAAAAGACTGCCGTAGCGCTTGCGACCACTAGCCCACATAGTCTTGGGTTCAATTCTCGGGTCGAGCAAAGTGTTATTGGGTTTTTCCATCTGGAATTTCTCAGTAGCAGCCTGGAGTCTGGATTTGTGCCCGGTTGATGGCAATAGGCTCGCCCCTATTACATGGGACTTAAACATAACTGGCGAAATGTGGGTGTATTATAGCTACACCTCTGCCTAACCCTTCGGGGAACACAGGCGTGATGTTATGTTAAGAAAAAGACAACACTTTCACGCCAATGTATACGAAAAATTATAACGAAGTAACAATATTATGGTCGGAAAGTAGGTCAATGAATCAAGGAAAACTGATTTTTAAGAATCTACCGAGAAAGATTATTTCTGTACGACTACAATATTTTAGCTTCGATATCGGTAGCTCCAATAAAATTGACTGAACTAGGTAATTTGGCTTGATCGTATTAATCGATCAAAGGAAAAATGTTCGGTGCTCTATTTAAGCAAGCTAAGCAAGTTGCAAGCTTTTGACCTGGTTTCCTATGATATTCTATGGGAAAAGTTAGAAAACACAAATCTACCAATAGAACTCATCAACATCTGCAAGTACTGGTACGGAAACCAGGTCAATGGCGTGCGATGGTCGGGAACCATGTCGCAGTCGTACAGGTTGGAGTGCGGGGTGAGGCAGGGGGGGTTGTCCTCGCCAACCCTATTTAACCTGTATATGAATGATCTGATTTTGGCACTCAGTAGCACCCGGGTAGGTTGTCACATAGACGGAATCAATGTAAACAACATAAGTTATGCTGATGACATGGTGCTACTTAGTGCATCGGTATGTGGTATTAAAAAACTGCTTACCATCTGTGAAGCATATGCCGAGGAACACGGATTAAAGTATAATCCACTCAAAAGTGAAGTCATGGTCTTTGAGGGCAGAGGAAACAGTACAGGTATCGTGTTTCCCAGTATTACGCTAAATGGTACAGCTTTGCGTAGAGTGTCAAAATTTAAGTACTTAGGACATATGCTGACCTCTGACCTCAGGGACAATGATGACATAGAGAGGGAACGGAGGGCGCTGGCAGTGAGGCCGAACACGATAGCTCGCAGGTTTGCACGTTGTTCGACAGAAGTCAAAATTACACTTTTTAGGTCTTATTGTACATCACTCTACACGTGCAGCCTGTGGGCCGACTATACTCAAAAGTCTTACAGTGCTCTCCGAGTCCAATTCAATAATGCGTTCAGGGTGCTGATGGGGCTGCGGCGATTCTGTAGTGCATCAGGGATGTTTGCTGAACATCGCGTAGACTGCTTTTATGCTACGATGCGTAAAAGGTGCGCATCCTTGGTGCATAGAGTACGTAGCAGCGCCAACAGCATCCTTAGCATGATCGCTAGTCGGCTGGACTGTAGTTTCATCAATCATTGCTGCGTCATTTGTCATGGAATGGCGCAGTAGTGATTGTTGAATTTACTTTATTTTATTGTGATTGATTTGCGTATTACTAACACTAGTCTATAAGAACATTGTTACTAACAAAATGGACACCATGGTCTGAAATAAAGTATTTATTATTATTATTATTATGAGGAGTTCTGGGAACTAACTGGTAATAAATTAAAGGGAATAGATAGCGGTTCTGTCAGTATTTTTTATTTATATATTGTTGTTGTAGATGATTTTGATTTGACTTGTGACGTTTTAGCATCTACAATGTCACTATTCGTATTAGTATTTTTCTGAATATTCATGACAAATAACTTAAAAAATCTTTTTTTTTTTATTCTTTTTCACCTCCGTTTTTTTTATTTTCGACAAATTTTACTAATGTTAATCCGATTAAATAACTCATATGCTTTTAGAAATAATAAACAGAATCCAAATCCAGCCAATAACATAGGAGTTATCGCAAAAAATACAAAAAAAAAAAAAAAAACATGAAAAATATTAATGATAGTAAATTTAAATTTCCTTTTAAATTTTCCATATGTCATGAATATTCAGAAAAATATGGGCGGCCACATGTCCATGGGCGACATTGTATACAGGGTGGCAGGGACATCGACGCGAAAACTGATACCATGGATTCCATATATTTTGACCGCGTATGTTTATTGCACTTTTCTATAAAACAGCATATTTTAAAAAAAATAACCGACGAATAATTTTATCGCAGGGGAACGCCCCTGCGATAAAATTAATATAATAATATACTGATACTAACATAATCATGTACCGAATCCATGGTAATAGACAAACATACAAACAAATAAATAAAATTTAAGAGTCTGTGTGCAATGTCAAAATAACAGCTTTTTACTTATTACGTATGAAAGTATACGGTACTAATAACAAAAAATCAATTTTTAGTCAAAGTCAAAGTCAAAGATTTATTTGCAGATAAATATGGTTACAAAAGTTCTTAAAATGGTATTATAATAGTAGCTTAACATATTCAATCATAACATAATGACATGCAAATTTTTGGTACATATACAATTAGATTTATTTTAATTTAAACTGAAGGAATTCTTTCACAGTATAGAAGGAATTCTCAATTAACCAACTGCGTAAGGCCCTTCTGAAGCAGACCATTGGAAGTTCTTTGATTTGGTTAGGAATCTTGTTATATATCTGAATACACATAGGATAGCAACTTCGTCCATATAGTTCCGTTTTAATTCTAGGAATAATTAATCTGTTAGGATATCTAGTGTTGAACATACATTTATCTCCCAGTTTTTCAAACATCTCAGGGTGAGATTTGGTAAATTTACATATTTCCTCAATATAAATACCTGTTAATGTAAGTATTCTGAGTTTCCTAAACAGTGGTTTACAGGAAGTAAGTGGGTCTACATTACAAATCGCACGTATACATCTCTTTTGTGCGATGAAAGCTCTTTCGAGATGCACCGAGTTTCCCCACACCAGTATACCATAACGCAGTATTGAACCAACATATGTATGATCCTTCTCCTTTTCTCCTTTTTTTTTCCTTTGGTCCTTCTTGTCACAGTCATGACGTGCCAGCAGCTGCCGACTATTTCTGTTTTGTGCTCGTTATTGTATTGTTATTATTTTGTTTTCTACTCGAGTTTTATATATATTTTTATGCACGTGTTTCTGTGGCAAATAAACTTATTTTTCTTTCTTTCTTTCTTTCTTTATGATAAGCCTGTAATGTGGCTTGTCTACTTGTTAGGTTAGATAAGCGCCATAGAACATAAGCAAACTTACAGAGTTTTCCACATATCTTATCAATATGATTAATCCAGGAACATCTCTCATCTAGATCTATCCCAAGAAAAGTCATATTATCTGATTGTTGTATTTGTTTATCTTTATAAGTGATGTTTAAATCTATTTCAATCCAGTTTCTGTTACGAAATTGTACATATTTGGTTTTATCTATGTTAGGTTTAAGGTTATTCTTTTCCATCCAAGTTATTACTTTGCTTACGGTACTATTTATTTCTTCATTATAGTTTTCTTTATTTTTAGGGATAATTACGGCCACATCGTCTGCAAAGAGTATGCAGGGATGATCAGTTACTTCGGTCAGGTCATTGATATATATCAGAAAAAGTGGGGGGCCTAAAATACTGCCCTGTGGAACGCCTGTGCAATTGTAACCTAATTTGGATTTAAATGACATTTCACCGTTTTGATTTGGTTTATCCACAGTAATTTCTACAAATTGCGATCTGTTTGTAAGATAACTTTCTACCCATGTATTTGCTTTACCGCGTATTCCATATTTATCACATTTTTTTATTTTATTTTTGTCTGTCTGTCTGTTTGTTCCGGCTAATCTCCGAAACGGCTGGACCGATTTTGACGGGACTTTCACTGGCAGATACCTGATGTTATAATTAGTAACTAAGGCTATTGTAGAAAAAAAATATTGTGGTCCATGCGGGCGAAGCCGCGGCCAGCAGGTTTAAAAAAAAATGAAAGTACACAAGTACCACGCAACAAGTAGTACCAAGGTAGAAGCAAGGCAGGAAGGCAGGTAGGTAAGGTATTGCCAAGGTAGGTTGGTAGTACCAAGTGCTCAGTTAACACGTAAAGTTTGATGGGATGGAGTAATTAATAGGCTGAGGCTTTAGAATAAGAGGCCAGCTAATACTGTTTTTTTTTTACCACTGACGTGTACCTACCTAACACGCGTTGGGCAAAGCATAGTCGAACCGCCTTTTTTTTTCCGTAACGGGGAAGCTCTTGGCCTGCATCTCACCAATACAATACACACAATACACAATATTATTTTAAGTTATCTTTATTTTTTTTTGTTTTTTATGTGAATATTGTGAGGAGCTCGTGGCTAAGTACACAGCCCTACTGGTCGATCCATCAGGTTAAGCTACGCTTGCCGGGGTTGGTCAGTGGATGGGTGACCATCTTAACATACCGAGAATCCTCCGTGCCTCGGAGAGCACGTTAAGCCGTTGGTCCCGGCTGTCATTCGTGGATCTGTGATAGTTGTTACGGGTCGTCAGAATCCCGAAAGTCTGACACCAGTCTTACCAAGGGGTATCGTATTACCCAGTTACTGGGTTGTGGAGGTCAGATAGGCAGTCGCTCCATGTAAAATACTGGTATTCAGCTGCATCCGGTTAGACTGGAAGCTGACCCCAACATAGTTGGGAAAAGGCTAGGCAGATTGATGTGAATATTGTGAGCATTAACCTGACTCAAATAAATTTATTTTCTTTCTTTCTTTCTTTGGTAAGTGATGATCAGGCTGAAGGTGGAAGCCAGCTTCACCCTGTATCTTCAACCACAGAAAAAACTGGCTCTCTTACATCTAATTGCCGAAACACAACAATGCTGTTAACATTGTTGTTATAGTGACATACTTAGATAAGATGGTGGTAGCTAGCCAGGCGGACTTAGAACAAGTCCTGAACCAAGCAAACCGAGCAGAAAATTTTGCCCCCACTGGGTATCGAAATTATGTTTTCTTGTGGTAAGACCACCTGTCTCAGACCGGTGGTTCTAACCACAAAACCACTGGGGCGGTTGCTTTTGTGTTGCACGTCAAACATACCACCCACGGTGTCACTTATTTCCATATCACCATAGATTTATTATTCTTCTCAAAACTATCCAACTTACATTCTTCAGGATAAAAAACAGCGTCATGGATAATAAATAATTCATACGTCAGTCGTCCCTCTGTCATTTTCCAAGATAATGTGTTATGATTTATGTGGAGTCAACTCCTCACCTTAAGTGCCACGTCTTAGAAGCTTGTTTAGACTTGTGCGCGACAGTTATACGTGTGCGAATTTATGGAGACAGCAATAAAAATAGCTAAAGTTGTAAGAAAATGTTTTAAAAATGCTGAGTAACAATTCAAGCAGACATGAGGACGACGGAATAATTTTTCGAGTCGTCGACTTGGATGAAAATAATGGTACCTTAGTATATTTTCTAAAAATGATAAATTCAAATTCTTATTTTCATACTAAATAATGAGTATTGTTATTGAGTTTGCGACTAAGTTTCGTAGCGCCTACACATTTCTCGTAGCTTCGTAGCGTTGCTACAGCAATTTACCGTAGAGCTTTTCAATAATGTCCGTACGGCAGTCTGTACTCGTAACACTAAACAATTTTTCTCGTAGCATTTGCAACTGTATCTAAAATCCATGCCTGTCTGAAAAGTTACGTTATCTAGGTAATTAACCGTTATTAGTAAAAACGTGACAAAATCTAACGTTTTATTTTTCGTAAAGATCAAATAAAATTCCTTTGCGTAAAAGCGATGTAATCAAACCTTTCAAAATAATGTCCCCAGCAAAAACTCTACTCAGAATTTTCTCTCAAATTAAGTCATAAAATAAAAAGGGCACGTTTTTGAAAAAGCCAAACATTATTGAGTGATAACATCGGCGCGGCCGCAAAGGCTTTTGAAATGAGGTATTACGTAGTATGAATGGGGTATTGCCGCAGTTTGTATTCAGCCAGAGGGCCGGCCCTTTACCGATATTGAGTCATTCCTAATGGATATTGGAGTGCGATGGTAACCAGTAACGCCCGGTAACCGATATTTTTTAAACCCACATGTGGTTTATGGGGATGAGGAACTGTTGATTTTAAACCTTAGGGGTGTGAGTTCGTGTGAGATATTGTATCATAAATAATAGGGAAAATCTGCCCTGAATATACAGAGTGCATTTGCGGTAAAGCCTTTCTTTCTCCTTATGAGATACCTATGTAGCTCCCACTTTGTTTACTAAGAGTTTTAATCTATTACTATTATGTATACGTATTAACACATAAAGCAAAAACTTTGTAACCCTTTTTAAGAATATTACGTGGTCGGAGGAGTATGAAATTTGGCACTGTTAAAGTTTATATGGAGAAGGAGTGCAGAAAGCTAATATTTTTATATATTATATAATATATATTAGAAAAAAAAAATTAAAAAAATGGCTACCTTACAATCATGACATCTAAATGAATTATGGTCGAATTTCGACCTCTGGGTGACCACTAGTATAAATAAAAATTAAATGCTGTTCGTCGGTAAGCGCATCACTTGAGAACGGCTGAACCAATTTGGCTGTTTTTTGTTTTAAAATATTCGTAATAGTCCGAATTAGGTTTTTATGAAAAGAAAAATTGGATAAAGTCCGGGGAATTTGGGAAATTCGGGAAAAATTTAAAGTGGGTCGGATATACAGGGTTATTGGTTATACGTCGGCAACCCGTTAAGGGGATGTAGGATAGGTCATTTATGACCAAACTACCCCATGTGACCCCTATGCTAATGTCAAAAATTTTCGAGTAAATAAAATTTTATATTTTAAAATGAATGAAATAAAAATATAAAATGTCAAATGACTCGATTTTTTTTGACATTTGCATAGGAATCAAATGACCTCTCCTACATCCTCTTAATCGATTGCTGACATATAATCAATGTATACTGTAGACTGTACCTTTATACTTAAGAAAGAAAAACTGCTACTGGCTTACCTATGGAAGATTATTCATATTAAAGTAATATTACTTAAAGTTTAAAAGTCCTAAATAATGTTATCTTCAGTTTTTTTTAACTTTGTTGAACTTGAAAAACTTACGGAATAGTTTATTTAACAAACTAATATACAAACAGAATTCGTACCAAAAGGTCAGCCGAATTTATCTGAGCTTTATATTTATTTGGATTAAAATGTTTGCTCATTTAATTCAAAGTTTTAAATAGGAATCCCTTTAAACCGAATTCTGAAGCGAGCTTAGTTTGAATGCGTGGACTTAATATAAATGTTAAAAGGTGAATTATTTAAATACCTTGAAAATAAAATGTAGATGAAAGTCTGTTACTAAGTTGATTTAATATTATCAGTGGTTTTGTATTTGCATAATAAGCCAATAATGTTCCCACTTCTGGGACCCTAGGCCTCTTCGAGGGGGAGTGAGCTGTAATCAACCACGCGGGCCCAGTGCGGGTTGAAAGATGTCACATGTCTTCGAATTTTTGGTTCTTGGAAACGCCGGTTTCCTCCAGTGGTGGCCCAGTGCTGACAGCCCCGACTTACGAGTTGTAGGTCGTGAGGTCAACCACAGGCAGGCGCTTTACCTTTTGTAAATAATTTCATCACCACTGCTCTCAAAACGGTGAAGGAAATCATCGTGAGATTTGTATGAGCCTTTTTTTTTTTGTGGATGGGAAATCATCAAATGACTTCTCCCGCTCTGGGTGGAGCGAGAGGGTATGTCAGACTTTTACTGACTAAAAACCCACCCGTGTTCCTTCCGTTGCCTGTGTGCTGGGGCCGCGATTTATCGTTCGGACAAGGTTAGACTTAGGTTTGTATGAGCCTTACGAAACAATCATGGAATTTACATTTTTTAAATATCGCTCCTGCTGTTCTGAAAAACTACCTAACTTTTACGTGCTAAAACCCATTGATGTAAATCAAGGATACGCCCTCACCATACTTACGTCGCGCGAAAAGTGTCACTCCTAAATTTGAGTGAATTCACTCATTTGAACATCATTTCTTCATTCGTCATAGTTCGCGACACATCGGTGTAACTTTCTCGTTTTTAATACACAGAACTGTACAAAGATGCCTTGTTGTGCCTTCAGGAAATGTACCAACAACTCCAAAAATACAAACAAAGCTAAAGGTATTACTTTTCATGCCTAAGGAATTTGTTTTCAAATTTATTACGATTTCAAAAATAAATATTATGACGGATGATGACCTACAACAAAAATTTCGTTCCCATGACAACGAACGATAGGGTAGTGTAGCGTTGACAAAAAAAGTTTAAAAGAATTTAGGAAGTACGGAGGGTAGGTACATTATAATTTAAAATATTTTTATAGCCGGATTTTTTTTAGATTAACTTTTCTTTGCAACTATGTTTTCGAATACAAAATTATAGGTACATAAACAATGTAATAAAACGCGACGTGCTTCGAAAGTAGATAAAGCGTGGGGTCTTTTGCCTGATCTCTCTCCGCTCGTGGTGGGTTGCCATATTGTTGTTCGTGCAGAATATTCGCTGATCACAATTTTTTTTTTTTCTAAAACCTCTAGCGCTTGCTCATTAAAGCCAGGATCACCCGAACTGTTACCGTACTATTTTCCTACGTCGCGAGGGTGTGGCAAAAATCCATTAAATATTTTTCTTGATTTTTTTAATCAGCCTGTTAATAAACTCTACCGCTTCTGCTGTCAAATTCAATTCAATTATAATATCATTGATAAAGACTATAAAAACAAACATTTTATTATTTCTAAACAACCTCGTTTTTAAATTAAGTACCCTTTTTAAAACGAGTATGCTGACGGTACAGCGACAATTATCTACGTCACTGTGTGACAGATGACAACTTAAGCACAAATGCGGTCATCTTTTGATGCAGTAAGGCGTATCCTTCGATATAAATCGATGCTAAAACCTAAGTGCACATACACACGACCGGCACGCGTCAATATCCGAGGCAACTACCGCCTTTATCGAGTCGGCGGCTGCAGTCGACGCGTCGGCGGCTGCCGTCGACAACGTGCTCCTCGCATCCGGCAGTTGCTTTTGCCGTTGATGCGTGTCGCTCATGTATATGAGCACTCACATTCACAGAAGCTTTTTAAAGTGATAAGATTTCAGTTGAACTTTAATAAATAAGTAACCAAAGCGTTTTCTCTGCAAAGAAAATCTCTTCCAAAATGATTTACTTTTGAATCCAATAGATATAAAATAATTTACTCTAAAAGCCAAGAGATACCAAACAAATCCACCTTCATAATAATATACCGAACAAATTCAATCCACCAATATCTTCAAAAGGTTATGATTTAAAATCACCGTCCATGTGAGGTGATATTTTGTTTATTTTACTCCATTTTATCGGTACCAATGGGCATAAAACCGGGATAAAATTTCAATTGGCCGTACTGCAGACAGCGGTGGCGGGTTTCACCACTTTATTTATTGTGGACTACAAAGTACTGCTGGTATGTGGATGCTGACTTACTGGATATGTCTTTGAGAGAAAAAGTTAACATACTATTGTTTTTATTTTCTGCTTATTGATAGATGTCAATTGCACTTACTTTTAGATTGGACACGAACATTAGTAAACAGCTAATAACGATAGATCTGATTCTGCAAAAAAAAAAAAACAAATAGAGAGGGTAAATATAAAATAAAATAAAAAATGTTTAAATGTTAAATAAATAAATGTATATAATTTATAAAACCATAATTATAATTCTGTTTAAAGAAAAGAGTATATACCTACTAACTATTTAACTAATAATCAAACACCCAGTGCTCTTTCTCCTCTCTCATACTTGATCTATGCTGTGCCCGACAGGCTCCATAATTGTGACTAATATAATTATTTCCCTACCAACTAGATACATTATGGTACGTTAAAGAATTGAGAATTGAATTGAAACATTGTTTCACAATTACTAGACTAGAAGTCTAAAATAAAAGTAAAAGGCTTTATAATGATAATAAAGATTTGTTTTATCAAGAGATAAATAGTAATCATATTTTTTTTCTTTGATGCGATAATTATATCTTGACGCCGCTTTACCTTGAAGTGGGAAAATCGGGCTTATAAATAAAAACTGGGATACAATGAAATATCACAAAGTCAATGAAAAGTTTCATCAAGCCGTTTCTAGCACTCTTACGTCCTAGCCCCGGGTAAACCTTGTCGCTTCCACTCGAAAAATTTCAATCGTACCTAGCCACAGACTGAGCCCGCCATGAATATCCCTAGAAAACGTGAAAATGTTCCCGAAACTTGTGCACCAACGAGATACCTTTAATTCTGGCTCTAATTAATTCTCGAGCTCGAAACCCTCTGGAAATCTGCACGGATTCCTTCAAGCTTTGAGGGATTTATTTCTGTTAAATGGATATGAATTAGTGGATGGAATTTGGTAACATCAGATACACATAGTTTAAGAAGAGAGGGGATAGCTTTAGATTTATATATTAGTTAGTTTGCAGGTTGTTTAAGCATTTTCATGTAGATACCTAGTCCAGCATATTTTCAAATTGAGGAATCTGGACTAATTAGTATAGTAAATGTAAACCATCCAGTGTATTGCTATGATATGAAATGATATGAAATTGTTTATTCTGTAAATAGGCTATAGGAATGACTTTTACACGTCATATTAAAAAAAAAAAAAAATTGCTAGATGAGTTCGGCGTTTCCTATCCGACTACTCTGAGAAGAAAGGCCGAAACAAACTCAGAGGTCACAGTCTCTTTTTAAGTCCAGACATAATCTTGGTCAAGCCATATGAGGACCAATTACCAATTTAGATTAATGTCTAAAATGGTCTTTTGAGAAAAGAACCACACAGATTTGAGTGGACCTGTCCAGTCAGTGCAAGCATTTGTCAGTAATCGTGTAGCTCAACTCAAAACATATGGAGCTCAACTCGACGAACAATACCAAAGAAAGGACATTTGGGTAGGCCGCATAAACTACTCAAACTGCCAGACCATCATTAAAACTAACTGAGAACGGAAAAAAAAAGAGTAATGAAAGAGTATATATATATCCACATAGTCCTCACATTCTTATTAGGTAATAATATAATATAATACTTTACAAAGTCATCATGTCATTTTGTATGTAATATTCAATAATGTCAATGTTTAAATAAAACTTGTATAATTCTAATGTCAAGTTTTATGGTTTTATCACAAGGTTTAGCAGAGCGAGATAAATTACTTACATAAGCTAAGTTTTACCATGATAACTATCGTTCTTATTTGGGGTTTACCCTAAGTTTGTGTGATCCTAAGTGATCCATGCGTCATGTACGTGAACGGTCGACGTCAGTAGGGACTGGTCATCTCTTGGCTACATATTAAATTTTTTGAATTGTTTTTATATTTTTATTACGGACGCTTTTAACGTTCACAGCTTTATACATTGTTCTCATATGTATAATTTCAACATGAATGATTTAACCAATTTTTCGTAACATTTTTTTTATTTAAAAGAGTGTCCGTGGAGTTCCTTGCCCGTTTTCAAAATTCAAAATATTTTATTTCAAATAAACCTACATGGGTACTTATGAAACGTCAAAAGCTAGATGCACGGTTCCAATTGGTCGTTTCATAAGGAGAAGAGCCGGCAAGAAACTCCACGGTTAGTCTTTTAAAAATAATTGGCCTTCACAATATTTTCAAATAAAAGTATTAATAGGTACGGGAGGACAGTGAAGGTCTTTCAACAAGTACCAGGTACTTAAAAAAATAGAAGATGATCAATAAATCTACAGTCCACTAACATTCTTCTCCATAGGACGCTTTGGAATGGGCAACTAGCTTCATATTTATGACTGACCGACTCCTTGACAATTCAAAAGTGCCTGTAAATCGTTTTATTGAAATAAATGCTTTGAATTTGAGTTTGTCTCGCCATTTCATCTCAGGAGTAGTCAGATAGGAAATGTCGAGTCCATCTATTATTATGTTTTTTATTAAATGACGTATAAAAGTTACTCCGATATCCTATTAACAGAATACAATTTCATTGAGTACTTGTACTAGTAGTAAGGTACTTGTCTTATAAATTTCTAGCTGTTGCTCGCGACTTCGTCTGCGATTCAGGATGAAAAGTAGCTTATGTTCTAACCCAGGGTCATGGTCTACCCATCCATCTGCCTAGCCTTTTCTCAACTATGTTGGGCTCGGCTTCCAGTCTAACCGTATGTAGCTGAGTACCAGTATTTTACATGGAACTACTGCCTATCTGACAACACAGTTACTGGGTAACACGATACCCCTTGGTAAGACTGGTTGTCAGACTTTCGGGCTTCTGTCGACCCGTAACGACTGTCAAAGATCCATGAATGTCAGCCGGGACCAACGGCTTAACGTGCTTTCCGAGGCACGGAGGAGTCTCGGTATGTAAAGATGGTCACCCATCCACGAATCAACCCCGGAAAGCGTAGCTTAACCTGATGGATCGACCCGTGCGGCTATTATTACTCAGCCACGACCTCCTTTTAGTGTGAAAGCGGAACAAACAAACAAACTCATTTTCGCATTTATAATATTAAGGTAGGATTTAAGTTTATTTAGCAAAAGTACAACATAAAACCAAACGAGTGGACAAATGGAAATAAACATTCAAATGTCATTTGAACGAAACGCGATAAATCAGGGTGGAGATACAATTTTTATCAGCTTGTCGGTGTCCATAAATTTGGGATTACAAGCTGGAATCGCTATTGGAGTAAGCGGCCGGTCGCACAGTGTTCCGATTTCGAGATAAAAAATATATAGGACAGAAATGAAAATATATGTTTATTTATTTATTGCAAACAGAGAGCATATCCTATTCTATTTCTATTTGATCGTATTGAGGTTTATTAGAAATTCTGTTTTCCACAATTAATAAAAACCACTGTTCGAGCGGTGCCGAAATAAATCACACACACGTCACTATTTTTTTCATTTGGAGCTCTTTATAAATGTTGGAGTAAGATGGTTGAAGCCGTGATATAGTTATATCCCTAGGGACATAGCTATATATCGTAATATAGTTATATGAAAGCAATTAAGACGTAGTACTCGCCGGCCGCACCGTTTGCTTCGGTCTCTCGGCTCGCGCGTCGCAGTTCTAACCTAACCTAACCTATTTGGTCGGAGTGCCCTAATAGTTATATTACTAGATCGTGCTCGTATCATAGTTATATTCTTAGTAAGACAGTTATGAACCGCTTTTATATAACTTTAAACTCAAACTCAAAGCATTTATTTCAAATAAACCAATTACAGGCACTTTTGAATTGTCAAGGGTCGGTCAGTCAGAAAGATGAAGCTAGAGCCCTACATAGTTTATTACAGTATATAGCTATATCACGGTATATAGCTATATCCCATGATATCCCTAGAGATATAACTATATCACGGCTTCAACTATTTCAACCATCTCACTGCGATATATACATATACTGCGACATATACACATACTTTAATGATAGCCTGAAAATCAAAAATATACTTTATTATCTTATTATATGTATTATTATTTTTCATTTTGCGAGCGCAAACTTTTGGTACAAATAAGTAACAGAAACTCAATTACAATACTAAAATTGGTGTAATCTCTCTATGCTTACTAATTCCATTAAAAATGAAAACTAAATTATGCAATTCTATTTATTTGTAAGCTACGAATTCAATTCGGATTATTTTCTAAATTGGATTTTTATATAATAAGAAAATATTATTAGATTTTCCTCTTGCACGCTATGTCTGAAAATATTAAAGAAGTCTATCAGAGAATAAGAAAGATTATTGTGTTTTAGGAAAAAAATAATCTCGCACATTGTATTGGTAAAAACTGCACGCGAAAATGCAGATAATTTCATATTATTGTAGCATAATTAGCCTATAATATTTTCACTGTTTTTTTTTTTGAGTTTTGTAAATTGTCAAATAATTTATCCCGCTCTGGCCGGAGCGGGAGAGCGTGTCAGACTTTTACTGTCTAAAATCCACCCGTGTTCCTTCAGTTGCCTGTGTGCACGCCACGATAGGGATTTCGGACAACTCGCAACCCCGGCAAGGCTCGCAACCTCGGCAGCTTACACAGGCCTACTTCAGGGTTTACTTAAAACAATAATTATTAAAATACTAAAATAAATCAAATATTAGAAAAAGAAGAAAAAGTAGTGATAAAATTAAAACCAGAATACCTACTTAATTAAATAAGTTAAACGCTCTTCAATTAAGCGCTCTTTCTCGTCTCTTCTAATATGCTGTGCCCGACAGGGTCCATAATTGTTTCTTTAATTTGAAGCCTACCAACTGTTTTATCAACATTATGGAATGCAATAAAGAATTGAATCTCTTCGAGAGGGAGTGGGCTGTAATCCACCACGCGAGCCCAGTGCGGGTTGGTAGAGGTCATACCGGTTTGTGATGTCTTACCTTTTAAATTAATTTCATAGTTATATCAATGCTAATAACCTGAGAGCTGTGGTGGCCCATTGGTAACGGACCCGATTTACGAGTTCTATGTCATGGGTTCGAACTCAGGCAGGCGCTTTACTTTGTGTAAGTAAATAATTTCATCACCACTGCTCTCAAAACGGTGAAGGAAACCGGCATGTCCTAGAACCAAAAAATCGAAGACATGTGACCAACTCACACTGGGCCCGCGCGGTAAATTACAGCCCACTCCCTCTCACAGAGTGGAGGTCTGAGTCTCAGCAGTGGAAACATAATAGACTGATTATGTTATGCTATATCTTGATCTTCAGCAAAATAAATAGCAGACGCAAGTTTTTACAAAATAAACTATGTGATACACGATTCAAGCGATAAGTACGGGGTATAAATTATGCATGCAAGCCCAAAAGATGCAAGAAGAAGACGCGAGAGATAATCTCCGGTGATTTACGATGTGAACTTGCATTTACATGTAAGATCAGAGAGTGTTTGTGTAGCTTTGATGTATAGTTGCTTGCAAACTGCACAAAGACTGGGTATAAACATGATGTAGATAGGTTTCTCGCGTTTTATGGATGCTCTTAAAACGAGAGTTTTATTATTTCTAAAGTTTGAACTGGAAAATACGGTAGGGACTGTTTTTTTTGGAACGGAAAACTTAAAATAAATCTATTTGTCTTAACTGCAATAGGTATTGTTACTAAAGAAGTGTTATTCAATCTTTATATAATATTGAATTAAACAATTAACTATTTTTACTGGATATTAAAATGAATAACTAACTTACTATATAACAAAATACCAAGTTGTTGGAAGGACTATAATCTTACATTATTCAATAAAAGGCTTAGAATTTTTTTAGTAGACAAAGTTTATTATAGGGTTGAAGATTTTTTATTGGAGAAAGAAGTTTTAGAAATTGTGTCATTAATTTTATTATTGACTGATTATTTTTATTAATGAATTATGAATTAGAATTTTATTAATATGTATTTTAATTGTACCTAAACTCTATACTTTTGTATGCCTTGTAATTGGCAAAATATGGCTGTTTCTGTATTTATGTAACACCTTGACTTGCATTAGCAAAAAAAAAAAAAAATACTAGTGTTTATGAATTTTTTTTTTTTTTTTAAAAATGTATGCTCGGTTGATGGCAATAGGCTCGCCCCTTATTACATGGGACTTGAACATAACTAGCGAAATGTGGGTGTACTATAGGTACACCTCTGCCTAACCTTACGGGGATTACAGGCGTGATATTATATTTTTAATACAAAAAAAACAATTTAAAAAAATCTACTTTTTTTAAATGGTTTATTAATTTTATTTTACATCTAAATGTTAGTGTTAATTTTAAATCATTTAAATAATAATTTATATACATAAAGTAGTAATTAATATTAAATTATGTTATATATCAAAAATGTTATTTTAGCTTCCTATGTGAATTTTGGTCTTTCTGTCTACCATTGGCGTCCTTAGTTCATAATAAATCATACAAGTATATTGTTTTTAAAGATATTAAACTTGGAGCTATCAGCGTAATTAAACAGATTTTAACTCCTAGTCAAACTAAGAGATTTATTAAGTTGGTTTATTATTTAATTAGAAATATACTAAGGACCAGACGACGTAGATGGAGCGGTATTGGTCCCAACGGGAAGTTTGCAATTGAGCTAATTATTGTCTAGCAAGATGGAGTAGAAGTTTTGTATTTAGTGATTTTTACAGTAGTAAAACAGCAATACTGTTTATAAATATAGCTGCTTTGCTATCGGAATGGTTTATTTCAATGACAGCATACTTATTATAATACATGGGCATTCTTGGTTTTTTTTGTTTTACACAAACATTCGATTGTAGATTTTGAATTCGTTTTTAAAATCAATTTTTTGTTATCGATTTCAGGAGCCCCTCCGGCTCGCAGTTAGTCTCTAGTAATATTATTCCGTTAGTGGATCAATCAAAACTATACAAACAAATACTTGCATATGCATAATTATCTACACTTGCCGTGGTTTTGTGAAATCGATTTATCTAGGTCCGATTATCGATACGATACCATTTGTGACTGAAATCGGATTTTAGATACGTTTTGATACATCTGACGCATGTCTAAAGCATAGCCAATCAGACATAACCTTCCCACTGCTGGGACTCAGGCCTCCTCTCTGTGAGAGGGAGTGGGCCATAATCCACAACACGGGCCCAGTGCGGGTTGGTGGATGTTAATGGAAAACAGAAGCCAATAACGAGCAGTGGTCTGATAATATAATTAGTATATTTCGTGGTCAATATTTTTACACAAGTGACAAGACCCATAAAAACATATGCCGTAACAATATTAATTTGAATCGGTGACAGGCATGTGCAACAGGCCAGTGCATACATATATGCGACCTCTTCCAATACGCCCCCTTAATATATTTACGCTGCGTATGATCACTTCTGTACTTGTCAGTACTCGGTACATAAAATTAAATAAATCACCAACACTTCTGGGTCCGACTGTACTACGCTGTACCCAAAAGTAGAATACAAAAACAGAAGAAATCTAACAAAATAAAGTATGCATAACGAAACGAAATTTAGAAAATTATCTATTACACAAAGCACAAAAAAAAACATAAAACATCAAAAAGTCTAACTACTCATCGCCCCCTTAATAGAATAATTTGACAGGGATAAATCCTTTAAAAATTCTCTAAGCTTCGGGCTGTGAACACTTTTAGTTAAGATGTCCGCTATCATCATATCAGTTGACATGTACCTTATTTCAACTTTGTTAGCTAGTACACATTCACGAATAAAATTATACTTGATATCTATATGCTTTGTTCTATTATGCATCATTTTGTTAGCTGCAATTTTATGCGCCGACTGATTGTCATTATAAATGACTACTGCTTTACTATCCACAGCTGTCAAACTGTTCAGTAAACTACGTAAATAAAGAGCTTCCTTCGAAGCTTGACTCAATCCTACGTACTCTGCCTCTGTGGAGGACAAGGATACTGTCGCTTGCTTCCTACTCTCCCATGACACTATATTTTTACCTATCTTGAAAATTAATCCTGTGAAAAATTTTCTATCAAGTGCCCCTCCCCAATCTGCATCAACATAGCCTCGTAAGTCTAAATCTCCCGACTTCCTAAAAATAAGACAAAGGTTAGACGTACCCTGCAAATACCTTAAGACCCGTTTTGCACATTTAAAGTGTATTTCGTCATAACACGAATTAAATTGTGAAAGTACACTCACCGCATGTGCTATGTCTGGTCGCGTATTACAGGCTAAATAGTTTAGACACCCTATTATGCTTTGATATGGCAGATTACTATGGGAATTTGTCGATCTTTCTGATTTCATACCGACTTCCATTGGGGTTGAAACTGGCTTAGCGTCTGTCATGTTAAAGTCATTCAAAATTTCTGAAATTAACTGTTGCTGATCTAGACAAATAACATCTTTATCTCTCCTCAGCCTCATGCCTAAAACATGCCTAGCCGCGCCTAAATCTTTCACTTTAAACTTATCAAGCAAATCGGTTTTTAATTTTTGCTTTTCTTGTTCACAATTTCCAAAGATAAAAAGGTCATCTACGTAAATAACAACAATTAACTGGTTATCGTTTTTAAGCTGCTTTTGATACAAACACGGTTCTATTTTTGATTGTACTAAGCCTAAGTTCAACATCTCTTTGTCCAATTCCTTGAACCAAGCATTCGAAGCTTGTTTCAATTCATACAAAGAACGCTGCAGCTTACATACTTAGGTTTCTTGACCTTTGACTACTGCTCCTTTCGGTTGGAGCATGTAAATGTCCTCTTTAATCTTGCCATATAAAAAGGCAGTCGTAACATCCCATTGGTCAATAAACCAACCGTATTCAACAGCTAGCGAGAACAACATTCGCAGAGTAGAGCTTCTAACTACTGGAGAATACGTCTCAGTATAGTCTACACCACGTACCTGTGTGAAACCTTTTGCTACTAATCTAGCCTTGTACTTCGTTACCTTGCCGTCGCTATCTCTCTTGATTTTGAACACCCATTTACACTGGATAGGCTTCTTATCAGCTGGACGATCCACCAACGTCCAAGTCTGGTTCTCCTTTAGTGACATAAGTTCATCATCGATCGCTTTTTGCCATAAGTCACCATCGGGTCTCGCCAACGCTTCATTAATAGTTAATGGATCATCATCAAGATTGCTCTCCTTGGCATACATAACATTGCATCCATACCGATTGACTTGTCTGCGTTCTCTTACAGGATACCTTCTTTCCGATTCTGGTATTGTGACTTCCTCTTCAGTCAATACGTCAATCTCTTGCTCTGGTACTACAGGTTCAGGTTGTATCTCCTCCGATACTTCTACGTTCTCGTCTATAGCAACACGGTACACATAATCGTGAGCCTCCAAGGGTTCCGATCTGCTTGTAGATCTGTTGGGTAAACTGGCATAAACAGAATCTGTATTCAGATTTATGATAACTTCCGACTTTTCCACGTTTTCTTTTTGGAGAAAGACGTTTTCTAGAAATTTTAAATCTCTTGCAGTTTTCACTTCACCTGTTTTAGGATTCATCAGATGATAACCTTTCTGATTATCTGGATATCCAATAAAAATCATCGGTTCCGTCTTCATGTCTAGTTTCCGTCTCTTTTGTTTTGATATCAATCTGTACGCCAAACAACCAAAGATTTTCAGATGACTGACATCCACATCTTTTTCAGTCCAAAGCTTCTCTGGTACAGCATTGTTCAATGCTTTCGTGGGGCTTCTGTTCTTTAGGTATACAACAGTATTAACAGCCTCGGCCCAATACTTCTTGCTCAAGTTCGATTCTGACAGTAATGTTCTTGCCTTTTCTATTATAGTCCGATTCGCTCTCTCTGCGACAGAATTTTGTTCCGGCGTGTACGGTACAGTCGTCTGGTGTTTTATACCTGCAGACTTCAAAAATGATTTAAATTTACCATTACAGTACTCTGCGCCGTTGTCAGATCTCAGACATTTAATGAATTTACTGGTCTCATTCTCAACTTCCGCCTTGAATTCACGGAACTTATCGAAAGTTTCACTTTTGTTCTTCAAAAAATAAACATGAGTCTTCCGAGTAAAATCGTCGATAAATAGAAGAACATACCTCGAACCACCGAACGACGGCTCCTCGATTGGTCCGCAAACGTCGCTAAAAACCAGCTGTAAGACCTCGTTCGCTCTCGTACCTTGGTTTTTAAAGGGACTTTTGCAGGTCTTTCCTTCGATACATGGAATACACGGCTCGCATAAATCGGTACTCTTAAATTCCATACCGGTTACTAAAACTTTCATTTTATTCATATAATTACGCGATAAATGAGCTAATCTTTTATGGCAAATGTTCGAAATATTTTCATTTTGTTTTGACAGTGTCACATTCACGACGTTATTTTTATTTTCTGTCAACTCATAAATTCCGTCAACGTCTTGACATCTTGCAATAATTCGATTCTTATTTTGAATCATGCAACCTCCATTGTCAAAATTCATGCAATAATTCTTCTTGGTCAAATCGCTCACCGAAATAAGGTTCATGGATAAATCAGGAACATGTAAAACGTTTTCTAAAATTAATTTTTCGTTTTCGCTGACTCGTGGCTCAGCATTTCCTCGTCCTTTCACCAATAATTTCTCGCCGTTTGCTACTGCGATCTTCATGTTGCCCTTTTCAGGTTTATAAGACAACAATTTGTTTTTATCGTGGGTCATATGATTTGAGCACCCACTGTCTAAATACCACTTATCTTTGTGTATCGCCTTCTTCGTATTCAGGCAGATATTCGCGGTTTTGATCCGCTCCTTGCATTCGGACGCCTTGTGTCCTTCCTTGTGGCACTTAAAACACTTGTAGACGAACTTCTGCTTACGATCGTTAGTTTTAGTGTTAGATCTTGCATCGTTCTGTACTTTATGTGTAACTAAGGCTTGTTCGTACTCTGTGTTCAACTTACTCTGTCTACTTCCTTCTTATAACAATTTCGTTTTTATTTGCTCTAACGTGATCTGTTGTCCACTATTATCTACAGCCATGATGAGAGGGCTGTACTCAGCGGTTAGTCCACCCAGCAAAATCGATATGATCCAATCATCAGGAATATCAGCATCAATATCGGACAATTGTTGTGTCAGGAATGTAGTTTTGGATATGTAGCTTTCCATAGAATCGAAATTCTCTAACTTACAGTTGAAAAGCTCCCGCTGAATATGTATACGTCTTCCCCAACCCTTGTCTTCATACGCTTTCTGTAAGCTGTTCCAGGCTTCTTTCGCAGTCTTCGCAGTGTAGACGTGGGTAAAGCACTCTGGTTCTAACAACAAACATATTGTCGTTCGTGCCTGCCGGTCTACGTCAGCGTTTGCTACATCTGTAGAAATTACTCCCCACCAGTTTTTATTCTCCAAGTAATTTCGCACCAAGAACTTCCAGTTTGGGTAGTCGGACGATCTTTTCAGCTTCTTAATACCACTTATGCCAACTTCAGCTGACATAATTAAAATTTCGTAAGTTTTACAGCAAACCACTCAACTTATTTATTATACGCACTATCAGAAAAAAAACTCCAGCACACTCCTGGGCCCATAACCTAATAGAAAACAGAAGCCAATAACGAGCAGTGGTCTGATAATATAATTAGTATATTTCGTGGTCAATATTTTTACACAAGTGACAAGACTCATAAAAACATATGCCGTAACAATATTAATTTGAATCGGTGACAGGCATGTGCAACAGGCCAGTGCATACATATATGCGACCTCTTCCAATAGATGTCACATGTCTTAATTTTTTTATAAACCTTAAAACCAAACATCGCATGTGTATAACCTACAACTGCTAAAAATATCCTCATTATTAAATAGCCAATATAGTGCTCGCACAGGTCTAAGTAATTGAAAACAAAAAAGTTGTAGGAAAAAGAAAATTATTAAAAAAACAAAAAGCTTGACTGTAAAAACATTTCCGATATCACACGCAGCCATCTGGTTAAATTAGCCAGCCAATTGGATAATAGAAATAGCGCGGTTGCTCACAGTTCTAACCTAACCTAACCTATTTCACCCAGTTTAACTAAATAACTACACGACATTCAGCCATCTGGTTAAACGTTGCGTTCAATTGCTTGGCTAGATGTCCTTTAGCAATTTAATTAGATGGGCGTGTTAATGAACGGCATAGGCGTCCAATTAGCTTGCTAATTTAACCAGGTGGCTGCGATATATATTTAGAATGTTATTGACTCATTACTAGTTTTTATTTGATACCAATAATATTGTAAATTATTTTTTTTTAACTTTTTACAAAAAAAATACAACCTAAACCAAATTATTTTTTTTGAAGTACGTTGTTTTTTTTTGTAAAAAGTTTTTATTTTTCACTTTTTAGTTGTGGTACCTACCCCACATAAATTCGAATCCTGCTATGTAAATAACAGTGACAGGATGTTATCATCCACATATGCTAAGTGAGAAAAATACGTATTATTGAAGCTTACTCAAAAACTACACAAGCAAAGTTAATAAAATGTATATGGGACCAACTTGGGAGCATAGGTACCCTTTCAAGTAAAAAAAATATTTTCAAAATCGGTCCACAATTGAAGGAGAAATCGGCGGACATACATAAAAAACTTAAAAAGCCTATGTTACTCCGACAATTATGAAGAATCTAACGGTAATTCATACGAGTATGTAAAAATACATCAAGCCGTTTAGGCTACAGAGCGTGCTACAGAAGTAGACATACATACATACTCTCGAAAAACCCCTTTAAAGGTTGCATCATAAAATCAACTCGCTACCAATCTTTTCACACATGCTACAAAGCTAAAGGATTTTCCTTCAAATCACATTGCAAAGAAGCTTAAGTCCAAAATAATTTTAAAAATCCCTATGCGTGTCAGGCGTCTCTCTTGATGGAAAATAAACATTATTACAGGATAAGCTTGGAAGGGGTTCTAACCAATCTAACGCATGGGATTTCTTATATTTCACTCCTTCACTAATACACTCGTCACTACAAAAAGCTTAACCCTTTGAGAATCTGAATAAAGCGGACGTGCCAATTCTTGAAACGTCGAGATGGTGATTAAGTTTAGGTGCCACTGTTAGCGGAACGCAGATCACATTGTTTGGACTTTAAAAAAAGCAGCAGGTTTGTTGAGGTTTTTGGGGGTCATTTGTTTCAAGACATTTCGTTGGTTTGAGATACAGTGTGGGACGGTGATTCTTATAATACACGATTTGAAATGTCACTTATCAACAAGACATATACGCTCTCGCTCAGTCATACCGTAGACTCCCGATTATACCAGATACCGGAGGAATAGATATTTTCTCGATTATGGTACTGAGTGCCATCTACGAAGACGCCTCCCACTCTTCTTCCTAAACACTTACAGTACAAGAGTGCAAAATTCCGCTTGTGTTTTATTATGGTCGATACACACAAATTACCTATAAGCTGATGGTTAGTAAACACGACAAAACTAAACTGGCGGTATGTTGCACACTTGTACTGTAAGCGATTACGTAGGAGGAAGAGTGGGGCGCGTCTTCGTGGATGGCTCTTTATTCAGATCTATTTGGGCTGCATTAGTAGCTTTCTTATTACAGAGTTGTCTCCATCGTTTACTTTAGAAACAAAACATTTCACCGAAAACTCACTTAACTTAGTTCTAGCTTCCAGTGATTGCCAATATTGGTACACAAGAAGATTTAATGAAAGCGCAGCGCGCGCGCGCGTATTGTCAATATTCTAGCAAATTCGCTCCATCGATTAGTGGAGCCACAGTGAGGCTGATCCCGGTCCTTCCGGGTGTCCGACTATCCAAGTCGGACACCCGGATAGACCCGAGCAAGGCCGAAGAAATAGCACAAATGGGACGCATGCGTCTGGCTACCTATATGTATATTCCCGAGATAAATTATCCTATCCCTAACTAATATAAATGCGAAAGTGAGTTTGTTTGTTGGTTACGCTTTCACGCTATAACGGCTGAGCAGATTTAGATGAAATTTGGCACATGAATAGACCATGACCTGGCTTAGGACATAGAATACTTGTTATCTCGGTAGTACGTTCCTGAGGAATCATTTCCAACATCCACGCGGGCAAATTCGCGGGGAAAAGCTGGTAAAGAATAAAGATCACCTCCATCGATCGAGGGATGAGGGGCGTGGGCATTAAAGCTCAATGCCGAAAAAATACCACCGAATACACGAGCAGCCGCTAAGATTTCTTTAAATATAAAACAGCTAGACAATATGAACAATACCACACATCAGATTTCAGATGTTTCCAGTTAGGCGCATTGTCATCCATTTTTAGCATCATACGTTACGTTTTGTCCGTGTTGATCCGTCTGGACGCGCGACACTCCGTCAGGTGTAAATCCAACACTCTTATCCTTCAAAGAATACGCCCACAATCTCCGCTATATTTGGCACCTAACCCAAAAAGTAGCGCTTTTCTAATCTTTTTCCACTTTTCATTGGATTCAGTACAGCGAGTCGTATTTACGCCTCAAAGAAATGTCTAGGAGATTGTGTGTCGGCAAGCAAAACGATCCGATAAGCCATGGGAGCGGCTATGGGACCGAAGGGGGATGAAAGGGGAAGGGGCAGGTGTGGTCCGAGAAGTGAAATCTGGGATGAAATTGAAAAACGCAGTGTTTTTTTTAAACTGAGAAAGATCACATTCTTTACGTCACTTCACAAAAATAATGGTCCTTCGATAGTAATTTTGGTCCTTTGTTCCGCGACCTACATATTTTTGGACCACAGTTTTTCCGAAACTCATAACCGCGCACTTTTCACAGTTCTTCTTTGTCAACGAGTTATTCTTGATTATTTTCTAAGGACACTTGGTTGAAAAAGGGTGTTAGTTTTACAGGAATAGGGCGTTGAGATGCACTAGGTTGCAAGGCTTGGACTGCACTGCTGCGTGCTCCAGTAGCCCAGTGCAGCCGCGCGCAACTGACCTCGACCGATAGCGAAAGTGAATCAATACTCGCTCTTCTTGCATATCACCTCTCCTTCCTACTTGTTAATTAGCTTATCAGGATGATTTATGTCCTTTTTTATTAATTCTACCATCAAATATGGCCGGCAAATTAAAGAAAGCTGGCCAAAGGCCTTCTAAATCACCCAAAATCTGCATTTCAGGTGGTTATCTGAATAACTATAAGCATCCTACAAAATATCTATCTTCACTTACATATAGCTGCGCTTTCAAAATATCGAGACATGTGCGCAGTTAAGTAAATACGGCTATATATCTACGTGTGCCAGATCAGAATGTTCCTATGACATTTAGCGATAAACATTTTCTGGGATCAATGTCAGGATAACTAGCTTTACGGCAGAAATTAAGACAGCCGAAGGGAGGCTGCAATGAACCAAATCGAAGCTCCCAAGAATGATCATCTAAAGATTTTTAGAAGACAGCATGGTTTCTTTTTCCTTCATGATAATCAGGCTATAATGTTCCCACTGCTGGGACCCTAGGCCTCTTCGAGAGGGAGTGGGCTATTATCTACCACGCGGGCCCAGTGCGGGTTGGTAGATGTCACGTATTGCCAAGGAAATTGGACATGCCGGTTTCCTCACGATGTTTTCCTTCGCCGTTTTGAGAGCAGTGGTGATGAAATTATTTAGACAAACTAAAGCGCCTGCCTGGGTCAAACCCACGACCTACAACTAGTAAGTCGGAGCCATTACCACTGGGCTATCACTGCTCTTTCTTTTTCCTTAGCAAGCTATAAAAGAAGAACTTCCATCTCATTTTCATTCTGGCATAATTTCGAAAGGCCAACTTATCAACTTGAATTTATTAGATTCATCATCCTGGCTTTATTCGGCCACCCCACAAATATAACTCTAACTATCTACTCTCCAATTTCCTCTCTCTCCCATTATTAGTTTTTCAATCCATTTGAATATAACTAGCCAAAGTCGATGGTCCTCGTGCAAGCCTCGATCCGGCCGACGTTCTGGGCAGGAGACTCGGGAGCAAAATCCAAATATTTTATTTTAGGGCTCGGTTAACGGTATATTTTTCCAAAGGGTTTCGTTTCAAAAACCTTAAGAACGATTTGTTTCGATTACGTTCGAACGGAACGTTATTAAAAAGTTTTTGAAGAAGAAGAAAATTGTTGTTGTGTTAATAAAACGTTTTTAACCATTTTTGCGTAAACGGCAAGCGCATTGGAATCAATGATGTAAGGAAATGAAGATAAGGTACAATTTAACTAAACAAGTTCCTGCTTGTCGGCGTACGCACCGTGCGCGGCTGCGTCCTGCGGAATAAGCCGGTTTTTGAAAATGTTCTCATTTCTTTTCCGTTCCGAACAAAATGTTGTACAAAATAAAACGAAAACTGTTAGAAACATTTTAAGAACGTTATTTTAAATAACGTTTCCGAGCCCTATTTTATTTCACATAAACCTACATGGGCACTTATGAAACGTCAGAAGCTAGGTGCACGGTTTCAAATACCCCAGTAACCATGCATCTCTAATAGTGTTCGTCATGTTGATTCAGATTGCTAAGGCCGAGGCCGTCCTGGTACTCAAATGCTATACGACTAAAGTATGCTATGGCAAAATCCTTTTATCAAATTTGTCGACTCCATACCATTTGTTGACCCGGAACTAACATGAAAATTACAAAAATCATCGAAATCATCAAAATTTTAATAAAAACCATCCAAACGCCAATCTTCCAATTAAAATCGTGAGATAATCCCTTTTATCTCCAGATCCTTAATTATCAACAATAAAATTCTTGGAATAACGAAGGAAGTGGAGTGTGAAGGATTATAAGGGGCCAAGACTGGTTCACTACCCTCTCTGCCCACCCCAGTTTCTGACAATAGATGGGGAATTATTAGATATTAAATAGCTATTGTTGGACTCTCACTCATGATATAAAGAAATCACAGAGGTGTGAAAATATTTTGTTGTAAGAATAAGACACGATGGATTTTTTGTTATGAGTGTGTGTGGGGTAGTCGATGTCAATAATACCAAAATGTGTATTTTGTGATTTGTGATGTTTTTTTAGAAAATAGATGAATGGATAAAAGAAACAGAAGAAGACGGTGAGAGATTATACAATGAGCTCCAGAGAAACCTCACTTTAGCGTAGCAATTGCGGTCATTGACCCACCTACATTCTCTAACATTATTTATTTTTAAAAAACTGAAATAAAATTCGTTAACGTCCTAAATCCATGTCTATCGAGATCTTCAACATATTCCAATAACGAAAATCTATCTATAGTTTATTGTTTGTGTTCCTACGGAGAGATATTAGAGAAAGGGCAATGACCGCAATTGCCACGCTAAAGCGATTTGGGTATAGTAAGGTAATGTACTTACAATGCCATTAAGCAGCGTGAAGTGTCTTTGTGGTGATAACGTCCTCTATTTAAAATACACTAACTAAGTATTAATTGCAATGAATCTCCCTTTTGTAAATTTTTCCACTATTATGTTGAACTAGCTGCTGCATGCGGTTTCGTCTTCGTGGACCCTAGTTATTATTTATAAAATAGAATCGGTCCAACCGTTTCGGAGATTAACTAGAACAAAAAGACAGAAAGATAGACAAAAATGTTGCAATATGTTTTTTGTTATAAGTACCGTATATACTTTCTTATGCATTTAGTAAAACGCTGTTATTTTGATATGACAAACAGACACTTGAATTTTATTTATTTCTATAGATATAAATACAATAGCACCAAGGGAATTCAGTAAAGCCGGAATAGCTGTGTTGTAAGCTCATGAAAATTGTTTTTCCCGGTTGATATTATAATTAATTGTTTAGGCTACTACCATAATCAATGGATATAAAAACTGAATTAAACTGCCATTTCCTTTGATAAAAACTCTGTTCGACGAATTTAATCCGAAGTTTCAATTTAAATTCCACAGACTTACCTCACAAAGCTCTTTTCTACCTACTAATATACCTATGTATTACATAAGTACCAAAGTTATGTAAACGCGGCTGTATGAAACAAGACTTCATGATTCCATATTCCGTGCACTACTGAATACACAATTATATTCCGTATTGCGTTTTAATAAAGCTTGTTATTGCGTAAACAAAGCTACAATATGCATGGTCCGAATCGCCCCGCACAGATCGAATTTGTCTGCAAAGTTTGAATGTTTCTGTACACAGGGTGGAGTTTAAAACGGTGGTGTATGGCCGTGGTGAGGGGACGAGTTATAGACGCAGCCTGTATATGAGGAGAGATATAGCTTATTTGGCGTGAGTATCGGAAATGTTTTGAATTTTATTGAAGCATGCTAATTGGAACTGAGATCACCAAATGACACTGAAGCAGCAAACATTTCCAAATTTTGATATACTAAATATCTTCAATATCTTTATTGCTTTACCATAATGTGTACTTAGGTGGTAACTATATATTTAGATCATTATGGACCCTGTAGGGCACATCATAAAGGGTAGGAGAGAGGAAGCCCTGTTTAAGGAGATCGTTAAGTTGTTATTGTGGGAGCAAGTTTTAACTTATATTTATTCAAAGTCAGGAGATCGCAAATAGGATACTAACATTTCGCTTATCTTAATTATTTATGTATTATTTTATCTGTAAAAATGTACTTAAATATTTTAGATTATTTTTATATAAGTACCTGTGTATGTACATGTATTATAATTCTGTTTATTCATATAAATTGTTTTTCTCCGAAAGTATAAATGATAGACATTGTTAAATGATGTCCAAAATTAAGTTTAAAATTTTTCTGTGTAGTCTTTTTACACACTGTATATACATCTCTCGCCACCTCTCCTGTTGCAGGTCTGCTGGAAGATTTTTTTAAAGAAATAAGCAGTACCTACCTACCTCTGTGCTCTTCTATCTTTATGTATTTTTCTCTATTTTAGAAGACTATTTGTCCGTTTGTCTGGATGTATGTTCCGGATTGGCGCAAAAACGGCTGAACGAATATGGATGAAATTTGTCACACAAATAGTTTATAACCTGGATTAACACATAACGTACTTTTGATCCAGTTAGTACATTCCGTGGGATATTTTCCGACATCCACGATAGCGAAGCCGCGGGAAAAAGCTACTAAATAAATAAAGTGCGGTACGCATTTATTATAATGTTTTTAGGTCCCTTTGTCAGTTAATTAAACGTGGTACCTTTTTAAATAATTATTCAATCGAAAAATTAATAAGCTTAATCAATAATCTCGAAAATTTTCTTAATACAAATTAACAATTAACAAAGGCGAATAAGGACCAACCGTGAAATTGGATGAGGCGCATCTTAGGACCAGTGAGGCGTATCGTTCCATTGGCCTCGTCTTAAATAGAGCCCCTAACAAATACTTTGTTTATTGGATTAAATAATATCTTCTTTATTTCGTCTTAGCGTTTTATCAGCCTATTGCAAAGCCGTGTTTTGCCAGTTTGATCTTCGTTTTTATCCGACTACGGCAGAGCCAAAGAAGAGAAACGTCATTACTAAGTTATGCAATTAAGATCGCTTATTCCGAAAGTTGCCAACGTCACAAATAGATGTCAAATATTTCGCTGTTTTGATTAATTTCGCAATATTACTGTATGGAAATAAGAAATGTGGCTAACTAGTGAACTAAAATATTAATAATGAATTGCAATTATAATACTGAATTTGATGTTGTAACCGTTTTAGGTGTAAAAAAAGGCATTTGGAAAGTTTCCAAATATATTTTTTTACATTATTCGGTGTTATTGTTATCAATATTTTAGTTCACAAGTTAGCCACATTTCATATTTCCATACAGGAATATTGCCAAATTAATCAAAACAGGTATATATTTGACAGCTATTCGCAACGTTGCCAACTTTTCGGGTTATACGAAAACCGAAAAAAAGTTGCGTTTTAGTTTGTAACTTTTTGGAATTACTCTATGGGTTCTCCATTTAGTGTTTGCATCTTAATGAAGAACTCAAAAACATGAATTTGCACTATTTATTTGTCAGTGCATAATTACTCAGTACATTTTGCATATCAATCATTTAGTCCCCATTATCTGCGTGCAAAATAGTTTTAACGATGATGGGCATTGGTGGTCATCAGTGGCTGCCAGGATTTATAAAGGTTGTTATTTTTGTATTTTATTTTTTTCACTTTTTTGTTGTAGTACCCTCCTAATTCAAACAAATTCGAATACCAATCTCCTGTGTAAATAACAGTGACAGGTAGTTATTGTAACATCATCCACATAGACTAAGTACGAAAAATGAAATACTACGCAAGTAAAGTTAATAAAATTTATATGGGAACACCGCGCAAGCTTCCTCTCTAGATTTTTTTAAATCGGTCCACGATATTGACAAAAATATCGATGGACACATAAATAAAAAATAAAATAAAAACAGACCGACGAACAAGTTGGTAAAAAATTGTATCTATTATAGTTAGCAGAGGTATTACAAATATAAGATAGCATAACAAAGAGTAAATTTTCTGTGTTTTTTAAAAATAAAATCACAATTCAAAAATTTTAAATATTGTTATAAGATCACCAATGTCAACTATATTCTAATAACCCGCGCACCATTATCTGCAGCGGCACATTAACAAGTTGAAACAAAAGCTCACAACGCGAACAAAGAAAATTATTACCTTTCCCACCATTAATAATACCTTAAACCCCTTGTTTGACACATTACTATAATGGAGCTGTCATCTGAACATATTTCGCGACTTCACGTTGCTTCGTAGCCGGCTCGAAGGACCAATTTTTGTAGACCCTTTAGTTTAACAACGTGACCTTTTTGTTTCTTGCTTGGTCGTCGAGACGGTGGGTCTTTGAAGGCTGGTGCAGACAGGGTAGAAATGTAGCCGTCAGTCGCAGGTGATAACTGGATCGAGTAATTAGAAACTGACATGCCTGTTAATAACTGTGGATAACTTTGACGCGCATGCAGCACAGACGTGAAGCGAACTGTCGTGAACCGTGACAGACTTTGCTCTTACGGATTTTTAATGAGCTTTTCCTTGTATTTATTTCCACAAAATGTATTTCTCGCACCTAATAAAACCCGCATCATTATTTCCGTGGAAGTGGGATAAGTCCATTTAATTGGGTTTAAGGATCGGTCGGATGTTGGTTTATTGGTATTAATGAGGATACTAACTTTTCCTTATGATCTTGTGATCAGTTTTAAATAGGGTAGACAAGATAATTTACAAAGACTTAATAGAGTTTTTTTTTATAGATTCTACTTTAAGCATGATCTCGTAAATAGCCAGACTTTACATTACTTTTATTTGTCTAAACAACAATTTAATCTAACAAAACATTCAGTGCAGCACGCCTTTCAATCCTAACAAGTAAACAAAAACAACAAATAAGAGTTTCCTTCATTTAAACACACGATTACGTGCTTCCAAACATTTGTTTGAAGTTCAAAGTGAACGCCCGTTCGACAACAAAATGAGTAACTGCAAAACTAAGCTCATGTTGCTGTTCAGACAGTCATTAATCCCAACGGTGCCAAATTAGGGGTCCAACAAAATCATTTATATCAATTCTCTTACGCTGGACGGTGGGAATTATTAAAACCGCACCCGGACCGCGGTTCGCAAAGGCTTCTAATTAACTTCGGTTCACGTACGGAAAGCTGAACAGCTGCTGCTGGCTAATGCCTTCTTGGTTATGGTCGCCTGGTTATACGGTGCAACAATGTCGTGCATACGTGCTGGTTACGATTTAAATTTTGTGCATTTCTATTTTGGAGGGAAGAAACGACTGCTGTATTAGGGGAAACGTTTTAGCAACATTTGAGTGTTCAAAGCGTAAAAGGACCAGAGCCATTTTTTATAAACTACAACCAAAATCACAAAATGAATCCTAATTAGGGCAACTCTAACTAATCAGTAAATCTGACACGGTATTCTTATTTTGAAAAATCGCAGAGCATCTAAAAAACGCTGGATAAATCCCTTGTAAGAAAACCGAAACGTTCATAGCAAAATCCAACGTGTGCAATGCACTGTAAAGAGCGATAGGGCACCACCTGCAATGAACTATCGGTTTATTCCGAATGCTGAACACAACATCACTACGTTTATTTTCAACCAATACATACCTAGTTTCACTTCACATCGTTATATTCTTCAGACGGTCTGTAATACAACTATATAAACTGCATTTTGAGAAGAAAATTCGTGAACAAAAACTCCTCAATCTGCCTAGCCTTTTCCTAAAAATGTTGGGGTCGGCTACCAATCTAACCAGATGTAGCTGAGTTTACATGATGCGACTGCCTATCTAACCTCCACAACCCAGTAACTGGGTAATACGACCTCTTGGTAAGACTGGTTCCCAGACTTTTGGGCTTCTGACGACCCTAAAACGACTTTCAAACGACTGACAATCGTTAAGATTGTCAAAGATCTACGAATGACAGCTGAGACCAGCGTGTTAGCGTGTTTTCCGCGGCACGGCGGGATCTCGACATGTAATGGACATGATCACCCATCCACGAGCCGACCGCGGCAAGCGTAGCTTAACCTTCGATTAACCCGTGCAGCGATCCCTCGTCAAAAAACCCAAACAAAAACTCCTAATAAGCGAAATTAATTAAAACGAAACACTCACTACTCAAACAATGCGTGAATAGATCCTAAAACACTGACTTTACAATTTACGTCATTCGATCTTCCTTTGTTACCGCAAGCAATTAAAAGAGGAATAAAAATGGCGGAATTTTAAAAGCTTCAATATGCCTTCTAAAATGTTTGGTGGATTTCATAGTAATTTTGCTTTTTTGTTTGTTTCTTTTTTTAAGTGAGTGCTGGGGTGAATGCTGAATAATTTGGCTCTGAAAATACTCGGAATTGCTATACTACAATAGATAAAACTATGTAGGTAATTGAATACATTATACTTTAGAACAAAATAATAATAATAACTTTTTCCTTAGTGTTTTAATTCGCTACCTACATAAGATTCTGTAAGTAACAAACGCGATTAAATTAGCATCTTATATATCTACTCAATTATTGAAATATCAAACAGTGAATAACACGTCATAATATTATTAGGTAAGTTCGATATTGCAGGTTAATTGCGTAACTCACAAAGTCCTGAAATGCCTTTCATTTTTCAGCAACATTCATTGCGTATTTACGTTGTCGACCAGACGAATTTTTGTATTACGAATTTCCTTCGAAATCCTTCGGATTGTGACAAAAACTGTGTGACGTAATTTCGTTGCTGTTCTTTAAAAATCTATCGATCATTTGACATGATGACCCAAGTAACTACCTCAGTAGTACCTTTGCTTACCTCTCAAAGTTGTAGCACTTTTTGAAGACACTCAAAAAAAAATAAGTACCGACGAACTCAATAGTGGCGGCAAAAGTAACTTTTCAAAAAACCACCAACCACCTTTAGTTTCCGCCACTAGTCGGTTAAAGGGGCTCTTGAAATTCGGCGCGGCCGGTCAACTCGGGTCCTTAGCCGAAAGCCAAATTATACGTTCCGACTAAATTGTCTCCGTTGGCCTATCTGCTCGATTTTGAGATGTCTGCGTACCGTCTGCATAATCGAAACGAAAATATTTGCTGCCGGAACTCTGAAATCTGAAATATTTTTGCATTTGTGCTTTCGGCGTGTAAATTGTTTATTGTTTACTATAGCGTCTGTCCGCTACTTAAATATACATACTATATCCTATGACACTCAGCAATACTGTAGCCTACATATTCTAGAAATAATTTTCGGAATCGTAGCAGTAGTTCCAAAGATTACCTCCTCCTCCAAAACTTACAAATTGTACCTCATTTATTATTAGAATAGATTGAAGCTGTTTGACTTTTGAGCCGATGACAATAACAACCCAAAATATTGAGGTTAGGTTAGGTCGATAGGTTTTATAACTTCGTCAAACTCGTCAGGGATCGTGAGCAATAAGAATCGTATACAAACAAGAAATAATCCGACTACCAGTTCACATATAAAATCTATACCTAACCGTACAAAAAGTACATACGTTTCAACAGTAAAGATTTGACATTTAGCTTGTTAGACGTATACTCGAGGAAAAGCTTACATTTCCGACGGTACCAACAAAACCGAGTACACTCGAAAAGTTAATAATTCGAAACCCGTTCGTGTACTTGTCTGATTCCCCATTCATATTCATATTTATTTCGTTTCACCTATTCGCCCCAGGACGCTTCACAAAATTTAAATTTAAATCCTTAATTTTAACAAGATACGCGGCGTAACTTATATTCAAATTTTCTCTTTAAACATATTGCTCGGCGGGTCGGAAGCAATCTTCATTGTACAACGATTCCGAATCAACGGTGTTTAAGTATGATTATTCGCGAAAATCTCATATTTATGTAAATTAGACGTCAAATGAATGCGATTGTTGTTCTTTGTTCGACTTGAGCTGGTTGCTTAGAATTCTATTGAGGCTGGGGGTATTAAAACATTCATAAGTATAGGTTACTTTCATGTTTATTAATTTTCAGGATTCATTAAAAAAAAAACTTGTAACAACATATATTTTTTTTGGAAAATAAGTTTTTTTTTTCTAATTTACTTAAGTATTACTAACTTTTATTTACTTTATTTTGTCCTAGGCATAGTCATTTGAACTTCACTGTGATAATAATATTAATTCAAAACAAAAATGCAGTCAGTTCATAGCTCCTGAATTACATAGAGTCCATGGGAAAACTGAGTTTTCAAACTCAACACAGGCAACAAAAACACTGTCGCAAAGTTAAAATTATAACGGGGGTAAAACCCGAGAGGCACTTGTTCTTGCCGTTATTGTGATATTTTTTTTGTACTGGACCATACCTGGGAACCTTCTGGTTACGGAGATATTGAAGGGCAAAGTTCCAAGTTTTTTTACGAAAACAAGTTTTATTTGTAGCTGGCTACTTTTATTTTTGTTGGGAGTATATAAACTTTAAATACTCCCAACATAAAAAAAAAAGTTGTTTCCCACCTATGATTTTTGCACAATGTTACCTAATTTGATGTACAGAATACGTAAATGACAGCTTTGTTATGGGTCTTGTTACACCTTGTTTAAGAATAAATTGCAACTTTCGGCAGGTACAGTGGGCTCCAGAGAAACCTCACCCCCTAACAATGTAAAAAGTAATGCAAGGGGGTGAGGTTTCTCTGGAGCCCACTGTACAACAACAACATAATCAGTCAATACTGTTCCCACTGCTGGGACTCAGGCCTCCTCTCTGTGAGAGGGAGAGGGCCGTAATCCACCAAGCGGGCCCAGTGCGGGTTGGTAGATGTCACATATCTTCGAATTTTTGGTTATAGAATATGCCGGTTTCCACACAATATTTTCTTTGACCCTTTTAAGAGCAGTGGTGATGAAATAATTTACACAAAGTCAAGCGCCGGTCTGGTTTCGAACCTAGGACTTACAACTTGTAAATCGCGGCAGTTACCACCTGGCCACCACTGCTCTTGTTCGGCAGGTACCATCGAATAAGTTCAGATCTATACACCGTAAGGACTATTTATGCTTGCAGCGCTCGGCCGCCATTTGAACCGGGGCGGTAACACATGTGGTCATCGCGTTCACGGGATTTTGTTTTCAAACTGCGATAGTACATACAAATAAATATCAATCTTCTAAATTAAAAACCGAACTCCATTCTACTGCACCGCGAAGCCAGTAAGCTGTCATCTCAAACCATTACTAATTTATGAACTCAAATAACTATGGAGACCGCGACCAAGGAATGCAATCACCATTCAGTTAATTAATAATTCTAGACCGGTCTGAGGACATAAAGTCTGCGGTTGTGAGGGTACCCCTCCCCCTCCTATTAGTACTCCGTTTTAATACTGCCCACATTTAGCAAGAAGCACTCCCTACATATTAATTTTACGAGACTACCTCTTATGCTCTCGAACCCGACAATTTGGCTTTTCACAATTGCGGTGTACCTCGGCTAGACATCCGAATATAGGGTCTGTACAGTACTTATTTATGATGTTCCTATTAGACTTTGCATAGTACTAGAACTGAGGGTTCTTGAAAGTTCAGGTTTATTTTTGGACTTGTATTCCTTCAAGTTTTGAAAGCTCCTTTGTAAATTATTTGTGGAGGCGTATTAATTGGGTCCTTATATTCTTTCTAAATTATATAATTCTTATTTTAAATATTATACTGACTGCTTCGTTGGTATATAGTGGGCGCAAGCGCGACTGCTGAGCATGAGGTCTTGTGTTCGATATCCAGGTCGTGCAAAAAACAAGGCTCAATTATTTTTTTAAGTTTGCATTATTAGAAGGTCAAAAGGTTTTAAGAAGATCATTTAAATATTATCCATTTAAAAATACACGTCTTCAGTAATATATTCCTTACTTTTTATAGCAAAAACACGTATATTAAAAAGTCTCAAGACGATTGTTCTCAGAATAATATCGCAACTACTTTTAATAAACGAGACTTCAATGGAATACATTTTTATTAAGTGTTCTCGCGTGTTTTATATGTATATTTATATTAGAATTATCACATTATCATATTTTTATTAATTGTTCTTCAGAAAAGTCAGGTGCGGACCACTCGCAACCGGCGCGGCCTGCGTGTGTGACCAGAAGAGCTGTAACGAAGCAAAAGGAGTATGTAAGGCTGCCTGTCCTTTGAAGCGGAGCGAGGCAGCGGAGAGGAGAATGGCAGCCGAGTGGAGCGGAGTTTCGGACAGAGTCTGTCCATTGATGCGGAGCGAGGTAACCGAGCGGAGTTACGGACTGTGCGGAGCGAGGTAGCGGAGCGGTGTTGCGGAGTGGAGCTAGACCGAGTTCACGTTTTTTTCCGCATCGCCTCTCCGCTTCCCCGCTTCGGTTCACCGCTCCGCTTTCCCTCTCCGCTTCTCCGCTCCGTTTCCCTGCTCCGCTTCCCGGTTTTGTATGAATTTTTAAACTAGTTCACAAATCCATGTCCACTGAAGCGGAGCGGAGGTTTTATGCAATTCCATTGGTTAATATTGGCACACCGCTACTCCGCTCCTCTCCTCTCCGCTCCAGTAGATAGGCAGCCTTATGCTGCGTCCAGATATGTTCTTTTCTCCATACCGTACTGAACAGGCATCAAAAACTTCAAAAACGGGCTGGATCCAAAAACTCTGTACGCCGTATCGTATCGCTTTTAAATGGTGCGAAAAAAAACGACTCGCGATGGATCGGAGCGTACCTGTATCCCGAGACGCCGTACCACCGTACCGTACCGAACGGTTCAAACTAGCGTTCTTGGATCGCAACACCACACTGATACGAAACGGAGGTACGGTACGTACAAAAGAACATAATCTGGACGCAGCTTGAGGTTCGTAGCAGGTAGTTCCATAGTTTCTACCCACCCCCATGGGAAGAAGGCGTGAATTTATGGACTCGAAGACGATTGCTCTCAGAATAATATCCCAACTACTTTGAATAAACGGGACTTCAATTTAATTAATGTTTATGAAGTGTTCTCGCGTGCTTTTCATATTTTTATTAAAATTAAAAGTGAAATGTTTTAATAAACCATGTAGTCACGTGCGTCGTCGCCTTTATGAGATCGAGATGAGGTGAAATATACAATTGTAAATCTATACATATTATAAATTAAAAATCACTTTTCGTGTTTGCCTGTACGTTCGCGTTGTTCTTCTAAACCACTCAACAGATTTTGATGAAGTTTTCACCATCGTTTAGAGAATTTATTCCGGAAGGTTTATGTGTTTAATACGTTAGTATTAAAGTTACGTAAAACTAAGAAATCTCGATGTTTTTTCAAGTCGTAAAAACCTTGCGGAGCAGGAGCCGGTCGCTAGTACCATTAATTCTTGATAATAAATTTGACTTATTTATAAGGTTTACGGCCTCGTTGGTTTTGTGGTCGCAAGCGCTACTGCTGAGCATGAGCATGAGGTCCTAGGTTCGATTCCCGGGTCGGGCAAAGTGTTATTAGATTTTTCCATCTGGAATTTCTCGGTAGCAGCCCGGAGTCTGGATTTGTGCCCGGTTGATGGCAATAGGCTCGCCCCCTATAGAAAAGAAAGAAAAGTATTTATTGAGACTCGCATAGGAAATCACAAATTAAACTAAAAACACACTAAACATAAATAAAATAAAATAAAACATTAAACAAACAAAGTAAAATTAATGCAGTCCTGTACGAGGCCAAAAGGCTCCTATCTCAGCATAAAGCTGCGATATTTAAAAAATAAATGTCGCAGCGCTGGTATTCTGATAGGGCCCGCAGTGATGTCACGGAAAGATAGATACAGAATTATATATTAAATAAAACAAAAAATAAAGAAATTGTAGTAAGAAATATAATAAAAAGTAAAATATATGTAGTCCGCGTGTCTGTATCCGGCGTAACATCAGTTACTATCCCTATTACATGGGACTTAAGCATAACTGGCGAAATGTGGGTGTACTGTAGGTACACCTCTGCCTAGCCCTTCGGGGAAAACAGGCGTGATGTTATGTTATTAGGCATACCTAGGTTTTCACTCGTCAATCTATTAAAAATAACTTAAAAGTAATGTGATATTTTCTTGCATTAGGTATGCATTTGAGGCTAAATTAATTTTCATTTAAGTTTTTCGTTCAGATAACTGACAAAAATCGCAATTACTAGAATATTGTGCAGTTTCAATTTATTACTTACATTTGTTTAGCAGTTTCTTTAGCTTGAAAAAGTACAAAAAGAACAAAATGCTCTTAAAAAAACCGGCCAAGTGCGAGTCGGACGCACACACAAAGGATTCCGTACAACCGTACAACATTTAGCAAAAAACACCATTGAAAACACGTTTCTTGAATGGGGTTCCCATTCAAGAAACGTGTTTTCAATGGTGTTTTTTGTCTCTTTATTTATTTTTTATTTTTGTTGTTATAGCTGCAATAGAAATACACAATCAGTGAAAATTTCAACTATCTACCTATTACGGTTCTTGAGATACAGCCCGCTGACAGACAAACTGACGGACGGACGGACGAACAGCGGAGGCTTAGTAATAGGGTTCCGTTTGGCATCCTTCGAGTATAGATCCCTAAAAAGGCTAGACTGAGAAAAGGCATATTTTGAGTAATAATAGATACTCTACACTTAAGGGGCATGCGCTAAGGTAGCCCGCGAAATTCAAATTTTCTTTAGTTTTTTACATTTTGCAGGTTAGTGTGAGGTTTTATGTTGCTTAAAATATGATTCGCGACCGTAACCAATATGGCTTTACATAATTATAATCATTACAATCAGTAATACAACTCCATAAGTAAGCACAATCGCCAAATGTCATGATTTCATGAAATAGTCATTCAATGCGATTATATGAACTTAGAGAGTTGTATTGATCATTTTTATGATTATAATTCTATAAATAAACATTTGATACGGCCGCAAATCATATTTAGATCAACATACAACATGATACTGACCTGTAAATTGCAAAAAACGTAAGAAAATTTGAATTTCGCGGGCTACCTTGACGCTTTCGCCTGAAAATGTATGTACACCAGTCTGAAATTATGTAACATGTAAAAAAACCCTGTCTGATTCGTGACGGTGTTGTTAGGTACTGAGAGTCTATTTACGTGGAAATTATCAGGAAAAAAAAAATCGCCCAATTTTTTTTCAATGGGGTATTTTATCGGGTTATTTATTACATTGGGCGCGGGCGGCCGTCGTTTAGCGGGTGTCTTAAGGGGGCGCCCAATGGTCCACTAGCGCCACTCCTTAAAAAAAATATTATCTCGAGACTGAGAAGGAATTATGAATAACGGCTAGTAAGTACCCTCGGTAAGTGTGTCTAGAATTTTCTAATACCTTTTATAAAGTTTTATATTTAGACACGAAGCAACAAAATTCGATCTAAAGAAAAGCGGCCACATTCCTCTAGATCGTATTTTGTTGCTTCGTGTCTCAATATGAAACTTTATAAAAGGTATTAAAAAATTCTAGACACACTTACCGAGGGTCCTTACTAGCCGTTATTCATAATTCCTTCTCAGTCACGAGATAATATTTTTTTAAAGGAGTGGCGCTAGTGGACCATTGGGCGCCCTCTTAAAGTCTTATCTTATGACACCTGTTGAAAATTTGCTTTATTTTTAATGGATTTGGGTTAATTTCTAGTACTAAAAATGTGAATTTGAAACAGTACTAACTTTTGATTTTAAATAATAATAAAAAAAAATAAAAAAAAATGGTTATTTTATTCCAGTTTTTTTTGGTTATTTTATTCCTTTCGGATCGGACGGGGTTTTATATTGTTTAAGAAAATTAATTATCAGCACAACTTAAATCTTTATTCAATACTAGCTACCACGACTTGTCTGAGTGAAATTTCCGCCCCCGACCCACCGCGTCGCATCGCATCGTTCTTCGTTTTTGGGTTCTTTCTGACTCTTTTCTATTTGCTCGGCTCGTAAGGGTCATAACGAGATGTTAAATAGCCTATAGTTACATTATCTGCCTCAAGAATTGAGCCATCCAATGCAATAGGAATGTTTTTGATAGCAGGTTGGTTTTGACTGCTGGCCGTGCCTGCTGCCAAAACCAACCTGCTATCAAAATCACCCATCTCCCGCACAATATGTGTACTAAACGAAGTGCATCAGAGAATTGACATATTTTCGTGCAATCTGAGTGAATTCGTAAGAGTTTTGTTGAATTTTGTTAATTATATTTAAATATTAATATTCTGTGTTAAGTTTGATTTTATATTTTATGTTAAGATTTTAAAGCATGTTTGATAATTATTGTTTAGGTAGGTACATATAATTCTGTAGTCTGACTTCAGATTGTATTTTTAATAGAGTTTAGTGATGCTTTGTATTTTTACGTTTAGATTTTTAAGTATTAGTCATAAGCCGATTTTTCCATTTATTTGGTGTGTGTTTGCAATCCACTATTGTATTGGGGTCATCCTGTAAGGATAGTGTGTGTAAGTTTAATAATAAATAAATAAATGAAAATAATTTAAGTTCTGGTTGATAGTTCCGGAGATTAACCTCTACTTACAAACAAACAAATAAATATTACCTCTTTATAATATTAGTATAGATTAATTTAGAGTTGGACAACCACTTCATAGAATCACGCTTCATTCAGCTTACCATCAATTCAGTATTAACACTAAATATAATCTAAAGTTAAAGCTGATATTCCAAAACCTTTCAGTATCAAAAGGTCGGGTCGTAGTCTCACCAGACATTTTCCTAACGCTCTAATGAAACCACATACTAACGTATAACGCTTCGTTTACGCTATGATCTGTTCCAAAAGTATCTGATAAAAATGTAAACAAATGAGTCAGGAAACGTACCTGTGGATGCTAAATTGTAGTGCCACAAATAGAATGCTTTGATTAGATTATTATCCATTATCTCCAATAAAGACAAATTTATGTAAGGTGATTTACAATTAAAATTTCGGGTTAAAGTAGACAAAAAAACGAAATTTCAAGTATAAATCACCTTACAGTAGTTATTTTTTTTGACAATTGACTCAGTTGTCGTCAATAATTTTTCAATTACAATTTCATTATTAAATTGTTTGTCTATTGAAACAAGACTTTTTGGAAAAAGCATAAAATTGAAGCCTGCTTAATACAGATGAAAGTGATACTAATTCCCTTTAGACAGCGATGGCGAAAAAATGTAACCAGAACAGGGTTCGTTTACAGTTTTATCAGATAGTTTTGGAACAGACTACTTATACGTTATTATGACGGCGGAATTTAGTTGCCGAGAGTTTTAGACGCGATCCCAGTTTGTTCCTTGTGTAATTATATTTTAAAGTTTCGTTTAGAAGTTTGTGTGTACTTTATTAAGGATTCTTTTGTTATTTATAGACGCGAAGAGGGAGAACTACGTATAATAAAAAATGAAAACATATACAATATGTTATTCCTATAATTCTAATACCAAGTATCAACTTAAGAGTACCTGGGCGAAAAAGCTCTGCTCTGGTGAAAATAGAGACTGCTTATTTAATAGTATAGGATAGTTCATACTAATTCCATGTGTAGTACATTCCAATTCCATGCTGCCATGATAGTAGATACTTACTAATTCCATGCTGCCATGTCATTATTCTAAGGTAGCCATCTTGTTCTAAACTTTGGGCGACCGAGCACTGCTCGGTTGAACATACGGAGAAAATGAAATTTTTCCAGATATGAGACCTAGCTAGATCGATTTTTCGCCACCGTAAACTCCTATATTGCAACTTTCTTCGAAATCGTTAGAGCCTTTTTCGAGAACGTGATTACAAATATATATACAGGATGTTCGGCAGAAGGTTGAACATACGAAAATGGCGGATCAGTGGGGCTGTCTACTACGTTTTTAGGCCCACAACAAGACCCAGGCCACAATGTTTTTTTTAATTTTTTTTTCGGAATTTGTCGTTGCCAAAACTTCAAACGTCAATAATATCATTTAAAAATAGCAAAACTGGCAACATTTTATTTTTATATTCATCTAAAGTAACTGTAGAATCTTATAAAATTCGTATTTGACGCAGATGATTGCTAGAAAAGTAAATACGAGCCCTTAAACTACAAACAAATAAAAAATAAATACCGAAAGCCTGACTTTGAACTGCGTTAAAAAAAAAACTAACAGTGATAGAGCAGATCTAATTTTAGAAAAAACATCTTTGGTTCATGCCCAATCTAACGGTATGCAATATGCACAATTTCTTTTAAAACAACTAAAACAATTCGCCTATTTTAACTGCCTGGGACTTTTTTCACCGAAAGGATTGCGAAGGACATTTGCGAAAAGTGAAATTAATTAATATGCGAATATTTTTTTTTTACATACTAGATTCTACAATTATTCTAGAAAAAAAAAAAAATTGCCAGTTTTGTTATTTTAAATGAAATTATTGACGTTTGAAATTTGAGCAATCACGAATTTCGTTTAAATTTCAAAAAATCATTGTGGCCTGTGTCTTGTTAGTGGATCTAAACACGTAGTAGACGGCCCCACGGATCCAACATTTTCGTATGTTCAACCTTCTGCCGAACACCCTGTGTATATACAAATATTGCTCGAATACTAGATTTATGGATATGGATGGTTTATGGATATATTTTTGATAGGTTTAGAGAGAAAATACGTTTGGGTCAAATTTGAGGCGTGATTTTAGAAATTATTTCCAATTATCGGGTGTATGCAAGTAAAGCCGCGACCAATTTAATACAATATACATATTTTAGAAATGCGCTTTTTTTTTTTTTTTCTTGAGTTTGTAAATGTCCTCTAGAGGGCGCCATATTCAACTTTTTGATGTCACATAACCTGCTAGCATGCACCTAACCTGAACAGATGAACATATATGCCCACATAATACATACCGGTCAAAATCATAACCATCCTTTTTTGCTTCGCCGTAGTCGGGTAAAAACAACAAACTATGTAATTATGCATGTTTTCAATTCTAGTCTAGCAATATAAAAACGAAAAAAAACTTAATTGCTTTGTGTCTGTCTCTATGTGCCAAAAATGCCTGTAGATGGTTTATTTTATAGATATTATTATTATTGTATACATATTATAGATTTAAAAAAACTGAGGGCAAAAAATTTAATGTAAACGATTCTCATCTAAACAAAATAGTAAATTAATTATCGAATAAGTAATAAGATTTTAAAAATGGTCACCCAAAACCGGGTGTGTTCACTTTTTTAGGGTTTTTGTTTTTTTGTTTCTCCTACGTCCCATGATGTGGAGTATCGTTGGAAACATCGTTAAAAAATATTGTGGGTATGTGAAAACCATTTTTCAATTCAGGGATCCGTATGCGAAATATTAAGCTTTAAAGTGCTAATTTTAGTTAGATTCACGTGTCCTCCCCACTGCCAGCTAAATGGTTGTACTTGAATTTGTGAAAAAATTCACAATAGTAATATCGATCAGGAAGTTAAAAGGAAAACTATCACAATAAGTAGGCTTTACAGGTTACCGAGTAATAATCGACCAACTTAAATTTACAGTTGTAAAAGCATGTTTTCCTATACATTCCGTATGGAAGAACATGTTTCTCAACTACAATGTTGAGTTTGTTGTTGGGATAAATTCATTCCAACTACGGAACCCTTCATTGTGCGTGGTCTGACACGAACTTGGCCGGTTTTATTTGAATGATTTTGCGGACAGAACCATCTGAATTAATCAGTGGCTATACTATGTAAATACCAAAGAACACTTTGCCTTACCGACTTTCCTCAAATCAATTATAAATAACTAGGTATTTTTTTGTGTTATGCAATCGTAATGTTTAATTCTTTTCATTCTTTTTTTTTTATTCTATAGTGCACGTTTCATGTCGTGGTTGTAAACACGACTGCGACTACGGGAAGAGGAAGTGCACCTGTATTTGCGCAAACACGTGTGCACTATTATATCTCCTCCTGCGTACTTGGCTGGTCTCTGTTGAGAGACTGGCCGCCGTACCCGAAATCCGGTCTGAAGAATATTTTTTAGTTTTATTAGTGCACGTTTTATAACGTTTTCTTTTGAATTAACCCACTGCGTTTCCCTATACATTTTGTGCATGTACTCTGGGGCGTCATCGTCATTGGTATAGGCTACTATGTCTAGTAGTTACTGATTAATAATGTCTAAGTATCTGGGCGAGCGAGCTCTGCTCTGGTGAAAATAGAGAGTGCGCATTTAATAGCATAGGATAGTTCATGCCATGATAGTAGGTACTTACTAATTCCATGCTGCCATGGCGTTATTATAATATAAGGTAGCCATCTTGTTCTAAACTTTGGGCGACCGAGCTCTGCTCGGGTGAAATAACGTAGAAAACAATTTTTTCCAGTTATGAGACCTAGCTATATCGATTTTTCGCTCCCGTAAACACCTATATTGCAATTTTCATCAAAATCATTAGAGCCGTTTTCGAAAACGTGATAAAAAAAGAATTAAAAAATATAACTAAATATTTTAGCACTCGATGAGGTCATCCTCCTGCTCTAATCCTAATCCCCTATTTCCCGTTGTGGCGGCATCTACAATCACACATCCTGACGACACACAAATCCTGCATCGCGCAATTAGAGTTTACCGCGCTATGGACATATATACAATCTGCCAACTTCAACCTCTGGGCAGTTGCCCGCCAGACACGACACCCATCTGGTCGGACGATCCTCCCTTTTCTATGGTGGATGAGTGAACTTTACACCCTCTTCCTCATACCACTAAATTGGTGACTCCGAGTATGAACGTCAACGCAGCCTTCGTGCAACTACTTCAGCGTGACGTCATCATCATCATCATCACTCCCGCAAGCTTTCGTGAGGCGAGTCACACAGCCAATCAGCACCCTCCGCTTCAACGGGTATCCTGACCACCAGAACGTAGCGAGCGCGCATTCTTGGTCATCACCCTCAGCAACAACCCATCGCTGTACCACATCCGACCCACTGGATCATAACACAGCGCCACCCCGAGTCACTGAAGAATCACCGCAATCACCGCAGACAGTTCCGACTCACCGAGAACTATGCGGCACCCGGTTCCGACTCACTGGAACGACAGCTGGCACTGTGAAGCATCGCAAGATACAAGACTCAGCCCACTATCGACCTCCGGTCTCCGGAGGGGAGTGATGTGGCGGCATCTACAATCGCCACATGCGAACTATGCATCAAAGACCTGACGTCACACAAATCCTGCATCGCGCAATTAGAGTTTACCGCGCTATGGACATATATAGAATCTCCCAACTTCAACCTCTGGGCAGTTGCCCGCCAGACACGACACCCGTCTGGTCGGAGGATCCTCCCTTTTCGATGGTGGATGAGAGAACTTTACACCCTGTTCCTCAGACCACTAACTTGGTGACCCCGAGTATGAACGTCAACGCAGTCTTCGTGCAACTACTTCTGCGTGACGTCATCATCATCATCACTCCCGCAAGCTTTCGTGAGACGAGTCACATAGCCAATCAGCACCCACGGATTCAACGGGTATCCTGACCACTAGCATGCAGCGAACGCGCATTCCTGGTCATCACCCTCAGCCACGACCCATCGCTGTACCACATCCGACCCACTGGATCATAACACAGCGCCACCCCGACTCACTGGGGAATCACCGCAGACAGTTCCGACTCACCGCGAACTATGCGGCACCCGGTTCCAACTCACTGGAACCACAGCTGGCACTGTGAAGCATCGCAAGATACAAGACTCAGCCCACTATCGACCTCCGGTCTCCGGAGGGGAGTGATGTGGCGGCATCTACAATCGCCACATGCGAACTATGCATCAAAGACCTGACGTCACACAGCATCCTGACGTCACACAACATCCTGACGTCACACAAATCCTGCATCGCGCAATTAGAGTTTACCGCGCTATGGACATATATGTATACAATCTCCCAACTTCAACCTCTGGGCATTTGCCCGCCAGACACGACACCCGTCTGGTCGGACGATCCTCCCTTTTCTATGGTGGATGAGTGAACTTTACACCCTGTTCCTCATACCACTAAATTGGTGACCCCGAGTATGAACGTCAACGCAGCCTTCATGCAACTACTTCTGCGTGACGTCATCATCATCATCACTCCCGCAAGCTTTCGTGAGGCGAGTCACACAGCCAATCAGCACCAACGGCTTCAACGGGTATCCTGACCACTAGCATGCAGCGAACGCGCATTCCTAGTCATCACCCTCAGCCACAACCCATCGCTGTACCACATTCGACCCACTGGATAACACAGCGCCACCCCACACCCTGTTCCTCATACCACTAATGTGCGAACAAAATTATGAAGACCCAAACCAGCGCACGAATAAGAAAAAAAAACTTACACCCGCCATATATTATTACTATGTTAACAACCTGTATCCTGTTCAAATGATTTTATAAACATCTTTTTCCTCAATAAATTAAAATATGCGATGACTAAATAATTATGCTGGAGGTCAAATAACGAGGAAAAATTATTGTTTTTGTTCAACCCTAAACGGCAACACTGTTGGTCGGTACGATCTTTTACCTATCTAATTTATAGTTATTTCTAATACATATATTATATAAAAATATAAATTTTCTGCACTCTTTCTCCATATAAACTTTAACTGTGCCAAATTTCATACTCTTCCGTCCGCGTAATTTTCGTAAAAATGGGTACAAAGTTTTTGCTTCACGTATTAATATATAGATTTACGACTAATAATTTAAAGAAAGAAAAAAAAATATCTTTTTTTATTTCTTACTGTGAGGAATCATTATTTTATTTATTTATTCAACCATTTATGTCCACACCTATATTTTAAACAGACGAAGAAAAGAACAGAAAAATATGTACACACGGCTACACATCCAGCTATACATTTCCAATTTAAGCTGATCTCGCATTGTATATGATTTTCGTACAATGCGAGGTCAGCTTATACTGGATACGTATAGCTTAATGTGTAGCCGTGAGTACAAAGGTGATGCTTATTTCTAAAGAAATCTCTTCCAGCATACTTGCGATAGGAAAGTAGATAAAGATATCACACCGTGTGTAAGAGTGAGACAAAGTAATTTTTTTTGTACTTACATCAAATCAAAAACAATTCACTTAATAAAATAAAACAACTAATAAACTATGTCCGAAGTAATTCCGAAGGAAAATATTGCGGCTCGTAAAGCATAAAATTTTTTTTTTACTATGTTTAAAAAATAACTAGTTAAAAAATTACATGTGTCGAAGTGTCATAATTATGTAAGTATTTTTATTTATCTCAGCCTCTTAAAAGGCGTTGTACATTTTTTAATTTCCGTTATTAATAAAAGTAAGTCTTTTCCGTTGATTTCTTGTACCTAAAAGTGCTAAAACGGATAACTTAAATAATTACCACGATACCTTAACGTAAGATTTAATGCTTAACATTTTTTTTTTCTTTTTGATTTTGAAGTAATGTAGTTTTTCTTAACTGTAGAATACTAAGAATAAAATATCTACCTGTAATAGTATCAAATTTGTCCAGGCTGACCTATCTAAACAGATAAACCGGTAGTATAAATAAAAGAACTGACCGACCTACGACTGACCGCTGATGACTGAGCTCTCAACTGATTAAAATAATTAAAATGAATAAAAATCCAAATCGCAGAATACTATGATAATCCGAGTCGTTTAGGGTTAAAAATAAAATTATCCTTATTCAAAATTTTCCTTATGTTTTTGTTTACGAACCGATTTCATATTTCTCGATCAAATCTTGTCAGATAGAGTATAAGTATGGAGGAAAATGTCTAAAGCTTCACATAACAAATCCACATCTCTTTGCGAACGATCCTCGTATTCTACAACACAACAACTACAATGGCAGCCATCAAGACCACCTTCATTCTTTTGCTGGTTGTCTTCGTAATGGTGACGGTCACCGTCGAGGCTGTCCGTGTCGAGCCCTGTGACCAGGTCTGCAGCCGCACGCCTGCTGAGAGGGACGAGTGCTGCAGAGCTCATGGCTACTCCGGACACAGCCACTGCTGTGTGGGCTACAGCTGTTATCGCGGACAAATGCACTGTAACTGACGGAACTTCGCAAGTACAACGGTACCTTAGTGAAGCTTGTGTGAAATCCTTCGATGTCCATCATTCCTAGAACATTTAGAGGTAATCAAGACCTGTCTTTTATTGTAAAACATCAAAATGATCAGTGATTATTGCAAAAGTTCCACTTCTTTAGAATTTAGCATGTGATTTGATTAAAAGATATACTTTATTTTTTTTTTGTTATTTTTTTCTCTTTTTTCGTATCTGTTTGAAGCTCTTATGTTCATTTTCACTAACTTCAAACCAAATAATGTCCAACGTTTGCAGAACCCTAAGCAACAACTCCCTTTTCACTATTCGTTTCGGTACAGGCAACTTTTGAGGCAAGTTTCCTGTCAATTTATTTAGAAATCTAGAGAAATTTGTTGCTAGGCACCTCGTTAGAGCTGCCTAAGCATTCCGCATTGGCGATTTGTCTAATTTGCCAATTTGTAGCATAGATCAGATAACGTCTTTTAGGGGGTACGTCGAATTACATAATAAGCAATACCGTTTTTACCAAGTGTTCCTTCATTTATTTTCCTGTAACTGATGTTATTAATTTATTCTTGACTACCATCTATAACCAGTTTAAACCTGCAATGCAATGCCTGAAGCTCTTTATAAATTTATTTATTTATTTATTTATACTTAATTAAAACGGTACAACACCAATAACATTAATTAACATAGAAACAAATACAACGTTGACAATAATTTAATTTAAAACTAACATGGAACAGTGAACTCCCTAGCATACTTTCTCTCACAGAACACCAGACATATACGCATAATTTTACTCCATTCATCCGCAAACACATCACATTCAGGGTTGGCAGTCAGAAGGGCATTCAGCATCTTCAGGGTACGACAGACTGGGGATTCAAATATCCGTTCACGAATTTATTGATGGCCTGTTCGTCTCGTAACAGGGGGCCTACTCCCTAAGCGAAATCCGTAGTTTCGGCAGTCGTTACGGGCGCTTCGCTCTCCTTCTCACTTACGGTATGGCTGTAAGTGAGACGGAGTACGAACCTCTCAAAGACCTGAAACGGAATGTCGAATAAGAAGTTGACAAACCGCTTTGCGCAACACCTTGGCGCGTGACTTTGACCTTTAAACTAAAGGAATAGGGTAGACCGAGACAATGTTGTAAAAGATTGACAGCTAATTGACTATGCGATCCATAACTGTTTGTTTTGCGATATTTGAAAGAGATGTGCGTGGATGTGGTAAGTGTACAGAATACTGGAGTCGGAAGCTCTCAAAGACCCGAAACGGAATATCGAATAAGAAGTTGATAAATCGCTTTGCGCAATACTTTGGCACATAAAGATTGACAGTTAACTGTCTATGCGATCCACCACTGTTTGTTTTGCGATGAAAGAGATGTGCATGGATATGGTACAGAATACTGCTACACTAGATCTGGAGATTCAATTGACCTGTGGTATTCGGCCCTTCCCCTTTCCTTCATGCTCGCATGTGACTTGAAGTCGGAGGATTTTCACCCCTGTTAGCCGTCACGTTTTTTTCACTCCCGACTTCTCAACAGCAGAGACAGTATAAGCTAACAGTAACAGTAGTAGTAGCTGACAGTATAGGCTAAGGGGTATGGTTGATCCTGCTGGGGTTGCGGGTCTGTCCGAAAGGGATATCGCGGCCCCGGCACACAGGCAACGGAAGGAACACGGGTGGGTTTTAGTCAGTAAAAGTCTGACACGCCCTCTCGCTCTGCCCAGAGCGGGAGAAGTCATTTGATGATTTCCCAACCCCAAAAAAAAAAGGACTGCCAAGTCATAGGTCCCGAGTTCGAACCCAAGGCACGCACCTCTGACTTTTCGGATTCATGTGCGTATTGTACGTATAATTATCTCTTGCTTCACAAACGGTGAAGGAAAACATCGTGAGGAAACCGGCATGCCTGCGAGATATTTCTAGACGGCATGTGAAGCCATGTCAGAGGCCGATGGGCGGCTTCAAAACTCTGACACCAGGTTAGTCACTAACCACACGGAAAGAGATCGTGAAGTTTCACCAAATAATTATTAAAACTAGCGTTTTATTCAAAGCATTGAATGGTAGCAAAAGATATCCTGGTAAATAGGGGTAGCACCATATTATCTGTTCATTTCAACGAAAAGTCCTTTCTCATTTTATGAAAATCGCACGCGTGTAAATACTTGAATGGCAATCATTAAACGTGCTTTATGGCATCCGATTATTGCTCTTGAACGTTCCAGAAACTTGCACAAAGAAATTGGAGGCAAGATACAAGATGAAATGGCTGCTGAAGATCGTGGGAATCTGTCAGACGCGGGAGACACAGGACCGGTCTTTTCGATACTACCTCTTATACTCTCGAACCCGATAATTTGGCTTTTCACAATTGCGACATCCAAATATAGGGTCTGTACAGTATTTATTTATGGAGGAGCTCGTGGCTATGTAATAACTGCCGCATGGGTCGATCCGTTAGGTTAGGCTCCACTTGCCGGGTTGGTCCGTTTATGGTTGACCATCTTTACATACCGAGACTCATCCGTGCCTCGGAAAGCACGTTAAGCCGTTGGTCCCGGCTGTCAGTCGTGGATCTTTGACAGTCGTTAAGAGTCGTCAGAAGCCCGAAAGTTTGACACCAGTCTTACCAAGGGGCATCGTATTACCCAGTTACTGGGTTGTGGAGGTCAGATAGCCAGTCGCTCCATGTAAAATACTGGTATTCAGCTGCATCCGGTTAGACTGGAAGCCAACCCCAACATAGTAGGGAAAGGCTAGGCAGATTGACAGTACTTATTTATGATGTTCCTATTCCACTTTGCATAGTCCTAGAATTTAAGTTTCTTGAAAGTTTTGGTTTATTTTTGGATTTGTTTTTGGGCCTTTAAATTTGAAAGTTCCTTTTTAAGTTAAGTATTTATTGAGGCGTCTTAATTGGGTCCTTATATTCTTTCTAAATTATATAATTTGTGTTTTAAATAATATATTGACTAGCGGTCGTAAGCGCTACTGCTGACCATGAGGTCTTGGGTTCGATTCCCAGGTCGGTCAAAGTGTTAGTGGGTTTTTCTTCATGGATTTTTTTCAGTAGCATCCTGGAGTCTTGATTTGCGTCCGGTTGATGGTAATAGGCTCGCGCCCTTTTTACATGGGACTTAAACGTAACTGGTGAAATTTGTGCTTGTATGTTTGATTGTTTTTTGATTGTAAGTTTGTATGTAGGGGGTAATCTCCGGAACTACTTGACGGATTTTAAAAATTATTTTTGCATTGGATAGCCATCACGCTAGGACCCTTAGGAGCTGAGCAAAAAGAAATCAGACAGAACACTGTAATAGCGCGTGCGGGCGATGGAATGCAATGCGGTGGGTCAGGACCAAAATTTCACGCGAACAAAGTCACGGATAGAAGCTAGTACTTTTTAAAATTCTGTAGAAACATTGTGTGATTGTTACTTAAATGATTCAAGATTGATATACTTGAATTGAAACTTCGGTATCGGTTTAGCGAAAGGATTGTTTCAATAAATTGTTACCGAAACAGCCCTTTAATTTATTGTAGGAATGTTCTACCAAAGCAGTTTGTGGTTAGTCCCAACATTTTTCTTAAATCTAAAATCGTTTCGATAAAATCTTGCAAGTTTTTTAGTTGGACGAATACTTCTATATCGTCTACGTCGTCGTACGTTTCCGTGTGGTGCCGGACGTAAACAATAGTACCATCCGATTTCTTCCCATGGGTGTCGTAAAAGGCGACTAAGGGACTCATTAGAGAATGGGCAGCAGCGTTCTCTATGTATTTTAACACCATACTGCGATCACCAACCTGCCAAGCGTGGTGATTATAGCAAACCCCTCCATTTGGGGGAGGCCTATGTCCAGCAGTGGACGTCTTTCGGCTGAAATTGTGATGAATGATGAATACTTCTAAATTACATAAAACTTCGTTTTTAGGGTACCGGACCGGAAGGTGTCAAACGGAAACCTATTACTTAGTCTCCGCCATCCGTCTGTCAGTCAGAGGGCGTCTGTGTCTCATGAACCGTAATAGGTAAACAGTTTTTAAGACCACCAAGATTTTAAGACCATCTTTGCATTGTGCCAAATCTCATCCAGATTTTGTTCAGCCATTTTTGCGTGAAAGCGTAACAAGCAAGCAAACAAATAAATAAACAAACACACATTCGTATTTATATCTAATATTGTACAGGATCTTAGTTAGGATAGGAGAACTAAATATGCTCATTATAACACACACACTACACACTCTCACTCTTCACATCGTCACCCATACTTACACATATCACACTTACACGCGCGATCTGGCCCTTTTCTATGCATAATACTCATGCATTTGCAAATCATTTGGCCATTCATTTCATTTTGTATAATTTTAAGTTACCCATTTATGTTTAGTTTTGCATGTTACATTGTCTACGTTTCAATTGCATAAGATAATGATAAGTGGAAGTGCGGAGTCTCCTAACACAAGCAACCCCTTGCTTAAAAGGTGATCTCCAATAATAATGTATCGAAATGCCCTTTGAAATTGAAATAAACATTTTTATTTTTTAGTTTTTATTGTATAAAATCAATTTCCTTTGTATTATATAATTTCAGAGCACAGGTGTGAGTACTATGTACTAAAGAGCTAACATTTACCGGGTAATACGTCTTTTATTGACTTGAATGTGCCCTGACGGCTGTGAGTATGTCATGCTCACTCAGATGTCTCGCTGATGGTGGCGCGTGTGTTGGATCATTTAGCTCTCTTCAAAATGGTTGAGCTGAATGGTGCTAATCCGTGCGTCATGTTCGTGAACGGGCGCCGTCAGTTGGGACTGGTCAACTCTTATCTGCCTTAGCTGATTAAAATTTTTGAATTGTTATTTGTTATAGGTATCTTTTAATTACGGACGCTTCTAATGTGCACGTCTTTCTAAATTGTTATACGTTGTACTTTGCACATGTTTAATTTCAACATGAAAGATGTAACCGATTTTTTGTAACAATTTATTTAAAAGAGTGTCCCTGGAGTTTTTTGCCCGTTCTTCTCCATAGGTGCCTACTACGCTTTGGAATGGGCAACTAGCTTCATATTTCTGACTGACCGATTCCTTGACAATTCAAAAGTGCCTGTAAATGGTTTAATTGAAATAAATGCTTTGAGTTTGAGTTGAAATTTTCAGATTGTGTATTTCTATTGCCGCTATAAAAAAAAAATTGCCACATAGGAAACGTGATTTTTTCGACGTTTTTGCCTCAATCTTGATTAATCTGCCTAGCTTTTTCCCAACTATGTTGGGATCGGCTTCCAGTCTAACCAGATGTAGCTGAATACCAGTATTTTACATGGAGCGACTGCCTATCTGACCTCCACAACCCAGTAACTGGGTAATACGATACCCCTTGGTAAGACTGGTGTCAGACTTTCGGGCTTCTGACGACTCGTAACGACTGTCAAAAATCCACGAATGACAGCCGGGACCGACGGCTTAACGTGCTTTCCGAGGCACGGAGGATTCTCGGTATGTAAAGATGGTCACCCATCCACTGACCAACCCCGGCAAGCGTAGCTTAACCTAATGGATCGACCAGTGCGGCTGTTGTTACTTAGCCACGAGCTCCTCAATCTTGATACGGTTCGAAAAAAACCCTTTGTTTGCGTGTCCGACTCCCGAGCCTATAATGTTTCCACTACTGGGACTCAGGCCTCCTCTGAGAGAGAATGGGCCGTAATCCTCCACGCGAGCCCAGTGCGGGTTGGTAGATGTCACTTGTTTTCGATTTTTTGGTTCTAGGACATGCCGGTTTACACACGATGGTTTTCTTCACCGTTTTGAGAGCAGTGGTGATGAAATAATTTACACAAAGTAAAGTGCCTGACAGGGTTTGAACCTACGACCTGCAACTTGTAAGTCGCGGCTGTTTCCACTGGTCCACCTCTGCTCTACTTTATCATTAATCTAATCTAAATAAGATTTGAAGGCTTTTATAATACGTTTATTCTTGTGTAAAGATACTCATTAGTCTTCTTTTTTTCGTGTGGTTAGTGACTAACCTGGTGTCAGAGTTTTAAAGCCACCCATGATCCTCTGACTTGGCTTCACATGCCGTTGATAAATATCTCTCAGGCATGCAGGTTTCCTCACGATGTTTTCCTTCACCAGAATTAAATTTGAAATCACTACAATAAATTTAAAATTTGGTCACACCCCTGGCATCACTGTTCTTCATAAACCATAACATGTATTGATAAAATAAAATTACGCATTCACTGAAAAATCACGGTTTATTTTAGACTAGAAGACTGGCTGTGAATACACAAAAATCCTAATATTAATCAAACCTGTACATCTTACACGTACAATCCTTCATTTCTAATATTGAAACTACAATTTGATTTGACGAAATGGAAATCTTATTCCAATTGTATTCATATTTGACAAGTGAAGCGTAAAAAATCTCTGCAAAGAGCATATAAGCTTCAATAATCCCAATCTCGGAGCATTTCGTAGTTTTGGTGTAATATTCTGCGTGACATTTTGCGTGTTAAGGGTTACCACGTGAGAATTTATTGGAGATGAAGAGAATTAATGAAGTTTTTTTTTCGAGTTCTTAATTTAATATGAATTTATCTGACGTATTCATTATACATAGAGGTAATTGGAAATTTTTGCATTAGTTTTATCTGAATCTCGTACAACTTTCAAGTGGCTTCCCATACGTCTTCGCCGGAATTCTTATATCTTATTTCAGATCTACAGTATTCTATTCAATCCTACAACCCCCAAAGAACGTTTCAAGTTCCTTCATGACACATATAATAGATATCTGAGGTCATAGGAAAACTTGAGACTAGAGACGCCGATGCATTCCACCAGCTTTTATGACAAATCTTTTACAGTTCAAGCTTGCGGTGCGGTACATTTATCCTTCACACTTTTGTTCTTCTTGGCCTCGTACAAGACATTTTGTTTTATATTTTTCATAATTTACTTTTGTATTTTATTTCGTTTTTATGTTTCTATGGTTGTGTTTAATTAAGTTTGTGAGCTTACTCTGCTTGTGTTTTTTCTACAAAAACTGTATTTTATTTTAACATTAGGTTTTCCTGATAAAATAATAAACATTTGTGTGTGCAAACCCTGCCTTAACAAGTTGCGTACGACGGAAGAGAGAATGCCGGTCGTGCGATAAACGTTCCATTTCGTACCGTACCGTACCGTACGTATGTATGTTGTAGATAACAGCGTACTATCTGCCTTCCTAATGAAAATATGCGGCACAATAGCCAGACGGAGGTTAGTAATAATCAGAAGCTTTGCGGGAAACGTTGCGTTACGAAACTGTTATGTTATAAGTAGGAATATACTTTGTTTTTGTTTTGGTAATGAAGCTTACCACAACTTAATATTAAATCACGAAATATGTTTATGATTAGGCTTTCGTTTGTATCTATAAAAGAGTCTTTATTATATAATAATTATGTATATTCTATGCCTACAATTAATGAAAATCACTTTTCGTGGACCACGTGGTTCTTCTTAACTTCGAAAAAAACTTTGTGGCGATTCTCGCCATAATTTACAGAACTTAGTCCCTAAGGATTATGTTTAAATTTACTTATATAAAAGAGATCTCAATGTTTTGTCAACACGTAAAAATTTAGCGAATCAGGTGCAGGTTGCTAATTAAAAGTAAATTGCATTGGCTATAAAGCCGCGTCCTAAACAAAAGCTAACGTCGCGTTCACATGTCACTTTTTTTCGGATAACCGGTAGGTGCCCTCTGTCGGCGCGATCACGCGTTCCGGTTCACCGAATAAAAGGTGACATGTGAATGCGACGATCGTTTTTGGGGTAAGAGAAGGCAAATAAACTATGGATGGACTGTGTGAAAGACGACTGATAAAGATGGCGTCACCCCAAAAAAAGGCTCTCGCTAACAGGCGCGACGCGACTCTAATAAAACAATTTCTAAGAAAACTTCACTGTAGATACTTATCGGTGTCGCGACGTGATGACTGATAAAGGTGTATGGCGTCGACCGCAAATAAAAGCTCCCGCAAACAGGCGCTACGCAACAGCGCGACGCGACTATAATAAATCAATTTCTAAGAAAACTTCACGGTAGAGCAATTACTGGTGTCGCGTCGCGCCGTCGTGTCGCGCCAGTTCGCGGGAGCCTTTAATTGGATAAGGGCAGGAGGATAATGAGTCTTAACACAAATTACAAAACTTGTTTCAAGCAATGGTTATAAAGTCACGTAACTTAATTATAAAGTTGGACATCTTAATGGTATTACATACGACTCTGAAATAAACTCTGTATCCAAGTTATAATATGATTTATGGTAGTCGTACTTTCGATCGAATATGCGATCGTCGCGTTCATAATTTTATTATGTCACCTTTTATTCGGTGAACGCGTGATCGCGCCGACAGAGGGCACCTACCGGTTTTCCGAAAAAAAAAGATGACATATGAACGCGACGATAGTTTTTGGGGTAAGAGAAGGCAAATAAACTATGGATGGATCATGGTCAAATAAACTTAATTATAAAGTTGGATAACTTAATATTACACCCGACTCTGAAATAAACTTTGTATCAAGTTATTAAATATGACTTATGTTAGTTGTACTTTGTATCATCCACATAACGGAGCAAATTGCAATTATCAGAAACTTCTTGAATGCACGTTTGGAATAAGTAATGCTATTTAAAAGTTGTATTTAAGTACCTCAAGTCTTTTTGTAATTTCTGAAGGACTGCTATTGTAGGTATTGTTATCTTCCTTCCAATCCCATATTATAAATCAAATCAAATCTTTTTATTGTGTTTATACAGACAGATGTTAGGTAAATTACAGTTCCATTATGTCCTGCCTAATAGGCATACAATAATTATGTCAACATGCAGTAAAAAAAATAAACTTAGGTATCATTTATAAAGTAAATCTTAGAAAATAACAATTAGGTGTATGGTGACAGATTGTAGTAGGTACTAATTAAGAAAATCTTGGATCGTGTATTAAGGCTTGTGCAGACCAGCGCGACTTGTCGCGCGACGCGACACCGGTTATTGTTATACTGTGAAGTTTTCTTAGAAATTGTATTGTTCGTGTCGCGTCGCGCGACAAGTCGCGCTGGTCTGCACAAGCCTTCAAGCTTTGTCAATTAAAATATTACGCAATTTATATTTGAATAGTGGGAGTTCCTTGGTGCTTAAAATGTCCACAGGTATCTTTTTGTAATTTTTAGATGCCATTACAAAAAACTTGCCCAGAAGAGCAGTTCTATGTGGTACACTAGATATTTTCAGTATATACCTTTTTGATTTTAGTTCACCGATTAGTTTTTTATTTACTTTAACAAATACTGTAACTTCATAGATATAGGCTGATGGAAAGACCAACATTTTATACTTTTTAAAATAGGGTTCGCATGATTCAGGAACAAAGATACCAGCCATTGCGCGAACGCATCTTTTTTGCGCTTTAAACACTGATTCTTTATTTGTGGCGTTGCCCCAGAATGTATTTGAGGGTTGGTGATACGTAAGCATGATAGGCAGTTAATAGAGTTGATAAATCGAAAATTTTTGATAATTTTTAAAGAGCATATGAGTATTGGTTCAGTTTACTGCATACTGTGTCCATGTGTGTTTGCCATGTCAAATCCTTATCTATCCACAGCTAGCTATAACTTTCAATTAACATCTCCCAGACACCAACCAATATAAAACTTAATTCGAATTCATAGTTTAACGATGTCAAGCATCCTTAAGAGTCATAAATCGCCTCGAGGGACAGCAGGACATTATTAAAATACCGCATCACAGTTGTGACACGTCTCTAATTAAATTTCGCATGAGATCGTAAAATTGTAAGTACCCTTTAGAGTTTTAGACAGTTTATTGATGTTGGAGTTAGTGTTGGAAGATATATTTGGATGGCCGTTGAGGGGGTTGATGCACATTACATAATATATGACTATACGGTATGAGCAAGGTTTGGCAGAGTTGATATAGCAAACTTTTGAGAAATCGAAACTTATTTATTTATCAATCTGCCTAGCCTTTTCCCAACTATGTTGGGGTCAGCTTCCAGTCTAACCGGATGCAGCTGAATATCAGTATTTTACATGGAGCGACTGCCTATCTGACCTCCACAACCCAGTAACTGGGTAATACGATACCCCTTGGTAAGACTGGTGTCAGACTTTCGGGCCTCTGACGACCCGTAACGACTGTCAAAGATCCACGAATGACAGCCGGGTCCACCGGCTTAACGTGCTTTCCGAGGCACGGAGGATTCTCGGTATGTAAAGATGGTCACCCATCCACTGACCAACCCCGGCAAACGTAGCTTAACCTGATGGACCGACCAGTGCGGCTGTTGGTACTTAGCCACGAGCTCCTCTAAACTAAAAAAAACTTATTAATTTATCATTGACAAAAAAGTATATGTGTTTTTAAATGTTAAGGCGGATGCGCTAAGATAGTCCGCGAAATTATTTTTTTTGCAATTTGCAGGTCAGTGTGAGGTTGTATGTTGATTAAAATATGATTCGCGACCGTAAATAATAAATGCTTTACAGAATAATAATGATTAAAATCAGCAATACAACTCCTTAAGTTAGTATAATCTTCAAATATCATGATTTCATGAAATAGTCATTCAATAGGATTACATGAACTTAGAGAAGTGAATTGATGATTTCCTCGCTGGTTTTCTCACGATGTTTTGGGAGCTGTGGTGTTGAAATTATTTACACAAAGTAAAGCGTCTGTTTGGGTTCGAACGTTACGATCTGAGCTCCAGGTTTTAGCCAGTTAAATCCAAAGCTATAGCAGTGATAGCCTAGTGGTGTGACCATCAGACTGTCAAGTCATAGGTCTCGAGTTCTAACCCAAGGCACGCACGTCTGACTTTTCGGATTCACTTGCTTCAAAAACGGTGAAGGAAAACATCGTGAGGAAACATGCGGCATACCTGAGAGATATTTCTGGACGGCATGTGGAGCTGAGTAAGAGGCCCATGGGCGGCTTTAAAACGCAGATACCAGGTTAGTCACTAACCACACAAAAAAAACAGAATCCAAAGCTTCTTAAAAACATACACTGGCTGGTCCTTTACCAATGCTCGCCGTAATTCTATTTGCTCCAACAAGGAAAACTTACTTAGTCGAGTGGTTTTCCTGCAATCAAAGAAAATACTCCCGGTCGTATATAATTCTAATACAATACTAACACATTAGAAACACGGTAACATAACCGTATATACACAGTGGCACAGTGGGCCGAGTAATGAATGCTCCTGAGAATAATAAGCTAACAAAAGAAAATCGCTATTTGTTTTCCGCATTTCTCCTTCCCTAGCGGCGGATCACGTCATTATTCTGTGAATCGAGGCTTTTATTCTTTTCTGGGGTTCCGTATGGAGTTTGGGTGTTATCCACTTTAGAAAGCTATACATACAAGCAAATACAGTACGACACAACTTAACCTGTTGGTCCTACGCCGCCTATCTCTCCGGTCATGTAGGTGCCATCCCATCGGACTATGAGAGAGAGGGAAGATTCAAAAAGACAAATATTAGATAAGTATAATGTCAAATAATGTAATTCGTTTCACAAAGTAAATGAACAAACAACCCGTCCATCCGTTCGTCTGTCACAGGCCTGTATCTTTGGAACCGTAAAAGGTAGATACTTGAAACTTACAAAAAATAATTATGTATTACTATGGCCGCTATAACAAAAAATAATAAAAATAAAATAAAGCTCAAAATTAAAAAGCATTGCAAGAAACGTGTTCTTTTTTAACCAAAGTGAAAATGTAGTGCTTATATTCTCCGGTGGTACGGAACCCTTCGTGTGCGAGTACGACTCGCACTTGGCCGCTTTTTCGCTTTATTGAAAGTCGTGTAGTAATTAAAGATAAATATAATATAAAACGTTCCACTTCACGAAGATCGTGTCTCGTTTAGCTTTTATTTTCTCTCCTGTGGCTAGATTGTCGGCCATTGTTTGTTTAATCTGTGGCGAAAACAATAAATCCATACTTTATATAATATTAATTCATTAATATCTAAACTAATAATACCTATTGTAGAGAGAAAAGATTAGATTTTTTGTATGTTTGTTTGTTAAGCTTTCACGCTAAAACGGCTGGATGGGATTTCGATGAATGCACAATGATGATGGGACATGGATAGATCATGACCTTTTTTTATCAAATAACTTCTCCCGCTCTGGGCGGAGCTGAGGGCGTGTCAGACTTTTACTGACTAAAACCCACCCGTGTTCCTTCCGTTGCCTGTGTGCCGGGGCCGCGATATTCCTTTCGGACAAACTCGCAACCCTGGCAGGATAGATAATGACCTGGGTTAGGACATAGGATACATTTTGTCCCGATATTGCCACGGGATCGAGAATTATGCAGGTGAAAACGCGAGACGCAGCTAGTCCTACTTCCTACTATATAATATTATACTCGTATTATATTATTACGGTATATAAGTAGTCGGATCGTATCGTATATAGTCGGTTGTTTAAAAATAAAATCTGCTGTTCCATACATTTTGACCGCGTAGGTATTGCACGTTTCTATGAAACAGCAGTTGTTTTTTAAAATAGGGTTCGGAATCATTTACTGAATCCATGGTAACAGTTTTCGGGTCGATGTCCCTGACAGTACGTAATGTATTATACAACTTGTCCGCATAGCTCGTCGAAATGTAGGGAACAGCTGATTTTTTTTCGCGATTTCAGCGTTGGTCCCATAGTGAAAGTTGTTCATAATGATGAGTACAATGACCTCTTCAGAGGTTTAGTGTAAACAAAAACTAAGGTTGTATATACATATAAGTCCACCCAGGCGGAGCCGCAGGCAAAAGCAAGTGATTTATAAGTTACTTTTAAAAGAAACAAAAGAAGATGTACAATGAAGGAACAAGGTACATACCCACTTGTTTTTTTTTTATTGCGGGTAATGAAGCTTTTGCTTGTTCAATTAAAAATACAATGGCGGTAGCAAATTAGTCTACTGGTTGTAGTCGAGTTGTTTTTACTTTTACCGTATATTTTTCCGACGATGTTATTTTAGAATAATTTTGCGTTGTCGGTCATTTATTTTGGCTTCCATTGTCCTTCAGTTCTTTTGTCAGTGTAAGTGTAAAAGCTACAGAATTCTGAAAGGCCAATTAGTTGATTTAAAAAATAGTTTTTTTTTTTTTTAAGACTGTATCCACAGTTTAAATAAGTAACAGTATTATATCTTCATAGAAAACGGCCACGGCACGGGTATATCAGTACGCAACAGTATTCAAAATTCCGCGTTCGTGCGTAACTGCCGCGCACTCAGCGCGGCAGTTACGCACGAACGCGGAATTTTTATCTACCGAGCGGCCGTAGTTAATTATTTCAAGATCAGTGCCGAGATATAATACTGTTACTTTATATTACTGTGCTGTAACCTACCTATTTTAAATGGTTTGGAAATCTTTTGAATACAATGCAGCACCTACCCTTACATGTTTTTATTTAAACTGTAGGTGTTAAGTACTGAAATTTAACATTTTATTTCGCCAAATGTCACCTTCATGTTTATCAATTCCCGAAATTGTTTTCAGCCAAAACACAGTAGCATTTTTTTTAGATAAAAGTTCTAACAATAACATCACTAATTTCTTTTTCAAAGTATAAAATAAAACTCTACACCTCCGTAATACCCTCACACATCGTATTAGTCGAAAATAAAGTTCTAACACAAAATGTAACAAGTTATAAGTGAGCGGGACTGTGACCAGACTACACCTGTCTGTTCCCACTGTGCCCACGTCAAGAGAGTAGGAGGCTTCTTAAGTTTTCTTTACATCTCTTAGAACCCGAAGGTTATAGGTATTGTATAAGTAAAAAGAATACAAAAAATCCTAGAACAAGTGTTCCAAAAATACATAGTTTCGAAGATAACACAAACTCTCGATGTGTGTATCTAAGTTTCATTGATAAGTTCGAGTTAACCATTTTCATTCAAAACAATCAAATCAACCTGCCTAGCCCTTTCCCAACTATGTTGGGGTCAGCTTCCAGTCTAACCGGATTCAGCTGAATATCAGTATTTTACATGGAGCGACTGCCTATCTGACCTCCACAACCCAGTAACTGGGTAATACGATACCCCTTGGTAAGACTGGTGTCAGACTTTCGGGCTTCTGACGACCCGTAACGACTGTCAAAGATCCACGAATGACAGCCGGGACCAACGGCTTAACGTGCTCACCGAGGCACGGAGGATTCTCGGTATGTAAAGATGGTCACCCATCCACTGACCAACCCCGACAAGCGTAGCTTAACCTGATGGATCGACCAGTGCGGCTGTTGTTACTTAGCCACGAGCTCCTCATTTCATTCAAAACAATCATTCATATTTAAAGCTCAGAAAATGCGTTGTAGTCATTTTTTTTGAAAGGGCAAAAATTGTCTGAATTAATTGTCTTTCACGTAAAGTTGTTTTACATAAATAATGGTGACTTGGAAAGTTTTTTTTTTTTTTATAAATACCAGTTGATTCTTTGACATCGGCTCATTGGCGTCTCATTGGCTCAGTTATGGAATATCAAAATGAACACGTTGTATAAATGTACAATATACAGGGTGGCAGGGACAAAGATTCTAGGTAACCGCTGTTTAAAAAAAAAGTAACCGATGAAAATTTTCAGAATCATGTACTGAATTCATGGTAACAGTTTTCGTGTCGATGTCCCTGCCACCCTGTTTATATTAAGTCGACCTGGTAATTGCACCACTACCATAAGGTTGAATGTCATAAAACAATGTCTTGATATTGACTATGTCACATTTAGATGGTTTCAACCAGGTTCAACACTTTAAACCTTAGTGAAGCTTCAATTAACTAAAAGTGACTGACTATGCATTGTTGCAATTTTAACATCTATGTAACAGAATCTTTCAACGTAATTTTCACCAATTTCAAAACGTCCGATTAAATTGAAAATTTGTTATCTACTGTCGTTAATAGTTCGTCTGCATTTACTTTTACAGTAACTTTGTTCTTGAATCAAGCGGAAGATTCAAGCAAAAACGAAAACTTTTTTTTGTTTTTCTATCTCAAGTTATCAAGAAGGATAGATCATAACAAAACCGTTAAAAGCCTAGTGAAAACATTAAACGCTCACCACAACGTAAAGAAAACCATTGACTAAAATCATTTCTACTTCACGTAGCATACCAATTTGTAATTATCATCGAATCCGCTAAAACACTTCTACTGTTAGATATTGGCAGTAAAGGAAACATGCCTCGACGTTCATAGTTCTTTTCCATCTCTTGACGGACCCCCCAAGTGGCTGCCAATGACTTTCATTAGAAGACTGACAAGCTCGAAAGGTACTTATTGGCTCTTACGACACTCCTGGGATTCGATAGCCTGATCTATTCTTAGCCAAAATCATACATCTTATACAGCCATCGTATATAGTCATCGTGCCATCTAACATCATAAAAGTGTTTATTTTCAAACATTCAAGGCGCCCAGTATATCTTGAACCTTCTCACCAGCGCTTCTTCTTCTTTCGTGTGGTTACTGACTAACCTGGTGTTAGAGTTTTTATGCCACCCATGAACCTCTGACTTGGCTTCACATGCCTTCGAGAAATATCTCTCAGGCAGTTTCGTCAAGATGTTTCCCTTCACCGTTTTTGAAGCAAGTGATAATTATACAATACGCACATGAATCCTTGCCTTGGTTTTTAACTCGACACCTATGACTTGGCAGTCCGACGGTTACACAACTATGCTATCACTGCTTTGTACACCAGCGCTGATTGTTAAGACACGTCAAACGAAACGTCAAATCAAGCACAATCATCAGGGGGCGTAATCTCTTAGGCCGTCAACGAAGATACGGGCCTATCCGGATGTAGTTCGAATCTTCGTAGTGAATTCTACAAACCGATTAATATTTTTTTTCGGACGGGTTAAAACACTTCAGGATTAGGGACAACTTCAAATCGTTGTGTCATTAATTTTTTGGTCAGGTCCACAACTAATCTTATGTTTATGAAGACGGAGTAGGAATTTTCCGTAACATCGGCCGAAACATCGGACGGCGCTGCTTTGTTCTGAATGGTGCTGATCCATGCGTCATGTTCGTGAACGGGCGCCGTCAGTGGGACTGACTATCTCTTAGCTGTCATGGCTTATTTTAATTTTTGGATTTTTTAAATCTTTTTATTACGGACGCTTTTAACGTGCACGTCTTTCTACATTGTTCTCACATGTATCATTTCAACATGAATGATGTGAACAATTTTTTTATTTGGAAGAGTGTCCGTGGAGTTTCTTCCCCGTTCTTCTCCATAAGTACCTACTTCGCTTTGGAATGGGCAACTAGCTTCAAATTTCTAACTGACCGACTCCTTGACAATTACAAAATGCCTGTAAATGGTTTAATTGAAATAAATACTTTGAGTTTGAGTTTGTGTTGAGTAGACCTCCTGGACTTAGTTCTATTTTTCTCCGCGTTTCAAGTAATGCTGGTCTATATAATAAGACCAGGCGAAACTACCCGACACATTGACGTAAAATAAGCAATTTCCTTTTGTATCAACCAAGGTGTTTGCTGTTTATGACGCCAACTTTACGATTTGTTTGTATTTGAACCACGGAGCGGTTTTAAAATCGAATTTCTAAAGTAGTTTCAATAAACGTGAACGTAAAATTTAATGTTTTATTAAAATAAGTTACTTAGACTGTCTGGTTTGTGTTTATGTTGACTTTAGTAGTTTATAACTGTTTGTTGCCACAGTATTTCATTGTGTATTTATTAGTGACCAACTGAAGCTTCGTTTTCGTTTTCGGCCATCTTCGGCCAAAAAAATCATGATTCGGCTATCTTTTGTTTTCGGCCAAAAATCGAAAATCAGAATTCGTGAATTGTCGCGTGTCATTCGTATCCAAAAATAAAACTATGTAATTTTCAAAATTTTGTATCCAAAAATGGAATTATCGTGGTAAATGGTATTATTTATTTGAAAGACTTTTATATTTGCTCTTTCTCTCAATAGGTGCAAAAAAAACAAAAAGATTTTAGTGTACAGCGGAAATATTAATATTTTTTAATGTCTACCATTTTTGGTTTCGGCTTCGTTTTGCGGACGAAAATAAAACTAAAGACGACGCTTCTGTTTCGTTTTCGGCTGAAAATCCATTTTCGGTCGGACACTATTTATGTTGGTCTGGTTGGTGTAATGGACGTTTTGAATAGGTGGTCGATAGTTGGCAAACTGTTGATGTTTATCCTATAAATTATTCTAGTATTTGGTCTGAAATTTTATGCCTCGATATTGGACTAGCGCAATCACTAAATCAATTAGGCTCTATCAACGTTGAAAATTCTAAGAAATTGTATTTTAATTGATGTCCTTGAATGTAAGTGTATGTGAAGACTTCAGCTTCACCCATAACCTCTAAATTAAAACCTTTGTTTACGAGTACCAATTACGATAAAAGCGAAATTGTAAAAAAATAACTATATACAGTTCTCTAGCAATGGTTTCAAACAATTCTGTTCATAATTTATAAATGTTGACTCAAAGAACCACAATTTTGATACAACCAAAATAGTAAAAAATATACAAAACAGCGTACAATCAAACATTCACATCAGGGAAACACCGATAAAAGACTCGAATCAATACATCCACAATAGAGGAATCAAAGCATCGTGGATGTCGTTGGAAAACACTGTAATTTTAGTCAGGGCACATTCTGTTGCCTGTTAAAAAAGAAACGCAAACGTGAGGGGAATGAGGAACAAAATGGCCGACGGACTGCATGGACGAATGGACACGGAATATATTAAAGAGGAGATACTGGATTGTGGAGCTGTGCGAGTAGCGTGTACTTTGATAATAGTTTTTTTTGTTGGGTGATGCCTAGGCTATGAAAGTAGACGTACAGTTTGTATCAAGGTGTAAAAACAAAAGATTTTTAAATCAATCTGCACGCTTGTTCAAGAACAAATGAACATAATTTAAAATTTTGTTGTCACCATAATTAGCAAAAACACCTTTTATGAACGCAAAACATAAAGTAATTGGTCGCATTTTTTATTTTTTCGTCATCTAGGTGTATTAACGAGCTATGTAGATAACGCAGCACGTCAATAAATTAAGAGCGTTCATTCTAAAAGTTGGCATCGTCGTAAGTACTCGTAGCTGTCAAATATTTACCTGTTTTGAATAATTTGGCAATATTACTGTATGTAAATATGAAATTTCGCTAACTAGTGAACTAAGGTATTAATAAATAATTGCAATTAAAATACTGAATTAAATATTTTAAGTGTAAAAAGGACATTTGGAAAGTTTCTTAGTTGCTTATTTGTACCTAAAACTAATTATTCGGTGTAACGATATTAATTACCTATTGCATGTCATAATCAATATTTTAGTTCACTAGTTCATATTTCCAAATTAATCAAAACAGCGAAATATTTGACAGCTATTTGCGACGTTGCCCACTTTTAGAATGAACGCTCTTAACGGGATTAAATGACCTAAACGTGCCTAAACTCAAGTTTTATAATGCCTAAAGTATATGAAAATAATTAATTGCATTCTGAATGCACGCTCTTAATTCTTTTTAATGAAGTGTATGAGATACTGCCAATATCACACAGACATAAAAAAACGAGACAAAGTAGGTACTGGTAAACAACCAGGACCAGTAAAAACTAATATTTTCTAAAGAAGTTGCCCACAGGATATCGTCGCCTCGCGTAAATAAATCCCTTTTCCCGACAATTCCTCCTTTATTCCCGAACTACGGTGTATATTATTGAAAACGTGTTCATCCGTGCGACTGTACATATATGTGACCAAACTCTAGTATCTCTTGTGAGACATTGAGGCTTCCGTTCACGGTACATTTGCCATATGAAATAAGATTTCGATTAGTGTCCTTACAATTTAAAAGCATCACTAGGATATAAATTCTGGAAAATAGTATTTTATTTTGGATAAATTGTCTAGTGTGTTTCTTCACTGTGTTGTCATCTTCTGGTGGTAGTGGTAGGTATACTAAACTTTTACTTGGCCGAAACGGGCGAATCGACACTTTTAATCATTTTATTTTTTCTTGAGGCGATTCGCACGAAGTTAATTTATTTGTAGGTGAATCGATTTCTGGAGTTGTCGATTCATGTACAAATAGATTAACTAACCTCGCCAATAAGCCGTCTGATCACATGGGAGATAAATAATTCAAATGATTGCTACCTACCTGTTTAAGTTTTATAGATAATGCGTTAAAAGATATGTATTTAAGACGGATCTCTGATAAAAAAATAAAAATTTTCATGTAGCTTGTGTACATGTTTTGCTTTTTTCATAATCTATATGTCAAAATGTTAAACAAAATTCAATTAAATACCTATTGATCGCTTAATGTTATATCTATTGCTGTAACCCCAGCGCCCAGCTTATAAATCGACAAATAAATATCTTTGGCAAATAGGGTCTGCAAACTAGGCTGAGAATCAGCACTTTTCGAACGTCAAAATTACATAAGATAGTCCGCCAAAACGCCCACCATTCACCGTTTCCTGGTGCTTTAGCTGGGAAGATGAAGCAACAAACTCCCCAGCAGCACAGCTGTCTGTTCAGTTAGAAAAAAAAAAACAACTTGATTCTATACTATAATATGCGAAATAAGTTACATTACTCAACACAAAACAGTAAATAAAATTATTTGCCAAAATGACAGCTAGTTAACAGAACTTAATACCGGAATAAAAGCTTCCAGGGCGTGCCGCTTACATATAGCTAATAAAGCTGTAACTCGAAGTCACATAGGATAAACTAGGACCATCGAAGTAAAAATAAATAACTAAATTACTACTGAGGCGGCACGGGCACTACAACATTTGTCGTATTAATCTGACTGGGGAGGTCAATAGGTTAATATGAAAAACAGCCACTCAATTCCCATACGTCATCAAAGTTCACGGCCTTTCAAAGTTCACGCATAATTGAAAACTTTGATAAGAATCCTAAACTTGGCATCATTTTGGGGTTAATAACTTTCCAATGTCGAATACAAATCTTTCAATTATACGGCAAGTCCGAGAAATATTCGATTAATCGTATGAATCGGTTTGGTCAAATTCAATCACGAAAAGGTCAATAATCAATATTATATGGAGTTTAGTATTCATAGTGAGGTAGCCTTTAGGGTATGACGCAGATGTTCGAACGTCGGAGCGATGAGTTATACATATTGGGTCAATAAAAGAAATGTACATAATAGTATACAAAATGTATTAATTATAATCCTTATTTTCTACTTACCTAATGAAACGATGAAAATGTTTACTTGTTCATTCAAAGGAGAGTTAAGAAGCATATTATTTTAAATTCTTCACGACTTTTATCTACTTCTTGTGAACTAAAATATTGATTATAAAATGCAATAATTAATATCATAACACCGAACTTTTAGTTTTAGATGTAAAAAATGTATTTGGACACTTTCCAAATGCCTTTTTTTACACCAAAACGATTACAGCATCAAATTCTGTGTTACAATTCATTGTTAGTGTTGTTGTTATTTCGTATTTAAAGTAATATTGCCAAATTAATCAAAACAGGTAAATATTTGACAGCTATTTGCGATGTTGCCAACGTTTAGAATGAAAGCTCTTAAATAAATGTCATTCACATTTCAAGAATTTCAAAACCAAAAACATTTCACCCACTATAATGACATTAATAAACCAAATGGCTGCTAATGGCAAAAATAAAATGGCTACTATCTCTCAAACAAAAGATATATCCGTCTAATGGAATTTAATCTTAAAAGGATTGACTTCTCTACCCGATATTGAAAGACTTCGCCGAAGGTAGAAAGATGTCAGACCTATAAAATTGAAGCCATCAATTTTATTATGTCTCTTTATACCAATGTAGATGCATTGTTCTGTAGTTTGAATTTAAATTATGTTTTTTTAAAGAGGTTATTTAGCAGAAGGTGAAGATTCTAAGTCAGATGCAAGTCCAAGTTATTTTAAGGGTGCGAACGGTACCATATTTCTAAGCCTCCGCTGTCCGTCCGTCCCGTCCGAACCGTAATAGGTAAACAGTTGAAATTTTCACAGATTCTGTATATCTATTGCCGCTATAACAACAAATTATAAAAATAAAATAAAGTTAATAATTTAAGGGTTGCTTTTTTACTAATGTATTTAAAAAAAATGTGTTAAATATTGTACGGTGGTATAGACGGAACGTTTCGCGTGCGAGTCCGACTCACATTTGGCCGATTTTTATAAATTGAAATGAAAAATTTCCTTCGGTAAGAGACAAAACATAGGTACCTACTTTATAACTATAAGTACTTATTTGAAACTTAAAACTAGTGTCCGACCGAAAATGGATTTTCAACAGAAAACGAAAAGGAAGTTTCGGCTTTAGTCTTATTTTCGGCCAAAAACGAAAATGATTTAACATAAAAAATATTGATATTTCCGCTGTACACTGAAATCTTGTATATGTTTTTTTTTACACCTCGGAGAGAAAGAGCAAATATAGGCTTAAAAAGAAGTAAAACTAAATAATTCCTATAAAGTATACAACATTTCGTGTGCCTACCTATTTCTTGTTGTATTGATTCACCAGATATTGCCGAGGTTTACAAAAGCGGCTGAATGACGCGTGACAATTCACGAACTTCTGATTTTCGGCTTGGCCGAAGTTTCGGCTGGTTTATGGCCGAATCATGATTTATTGGCCGAAAACGAAAACGAAGCTTCGGTCGGTCACTACTTAAAGCTAGAATTATTAGCACTACTCAGGGTTAATTTCGTACGAATTGAGTTACATTTTAATAATGTTGTTTTATCTATCCATTTAAATACCAAATTAATATTGTCCAATTCAATCAAAACAATCTGTTTGTAACCATACCGTCCTCTCACATTAACAATCTTTTCACATGAATAATGTCACTCAATTAGTACGAAATTAACCCTACCAATGCGACCGGCATTTAGCATGAAAAGGATGAACACCATCGGGTTAACATATAGCACCAATCTACTTACCTATAGCATAACGTTACAGTTGGTACAATTTGTTCAAATCCAAGTGAATTTTTCTTTCCTCTGCACTGTCACCGGGTAATTTACGAGGGGTCCGTTGTGTTTTAATACCTTTTCATTAACAATTTTAAGGTTCACTTTATTGAAGTCGTAAATAACTCGCACAATTGCCCAAGTGCACTGTCAGAGATGTAATTTGGAAAAAAAGATTAAATTGGTCCGAGGACTGTACAATTATTTTAATGTTCCCGTAAAAAGTTTGGTGATAATTAATTTTACCGTTTCATGTTTACGCGCACAAATAAAAAGGAACATGAATTTAACGATAAATTGTATGAAAATGTCTTCGTATAATTTAAAACTAGTGACAGTAAAAACAATTTCAATCCAATCAACTCGGTTTGATCAGATACGGTATGAACAGAATACGATATTACCTTCAATTTCAGTAACAACGTACCGCGAACTAACAACTTTGAAATTCGAAGTTTAAATATTCAAAATTAAATTGTCACCTCTTTTCCATTAGCCAGAAAATCTAGCATGGTTCCCATACTCTTAAATTATTAATTAACCCGCCATCGCCGCGTAGGGATTTATTGGAAAGGGGGGAGACGAAAAAAATAAATCACATAATGAAATCGGAGCCACCCCGCGGTCTCTACTCGAATACAAACGGTTGCCATTCCGATCGAGCTCGACCATGCGCGAAATCGTCATTAATATCGTACGGGAGCGCGAAAATACTAAACAATACGAGTATTGAAATATTTATGTTCATTAAATTTTGTGCTCATTCCACGATATTCTATCCTTTGATTGTGTTTCACTAAGTTTTTAAATTCGCTTCCCTGACGGAGTGTAACGAATGGTATGTCTGGCTTGCATCCATACGTGACGTCTTAGGTAATTAACTCATACAATTACTATTTCATTCGTGACAACAGTACACCTACCCACTTTGGGATCTCGCGTACTAGACGTCTACGACCACTACTGTTGGTCGCAAACCAGGTTAACTATAGGAACCAGCCGTTGCGACCAAGTGCCCGATTCATATTGGTTTCTACAATATGTAAAAAAATCCTGTCCGATTAAAAAATGGCGCAAAAGTACTGCAATAACATTACCAAAAAGTAGTAAAAATCTTATTATTGTTGAAAATAAAAAAAGGAATTGATATTTAAACTTCACATTTTTGGTACCCGTATTACCCCAAATCCATTAAAAATTAGCAAATTTTCATTAGGGGTCATAAGTTATAACTTGTAGACACCCGCTAAACGATGGCCGCCCGCGCCTCATGTAATAACCCGACAAAATTTTCCATTGAAAAAAAGGTACCGATGTTTTTTCCTTAAAATTACCACATTTATAGACTCTCAGTACCATACGTAACACCCTCACGGATCGGACAGTGTTTTTTTTTTAGATGTGGTATAGTTAGCATGTCGTGGTCGTGGCCGACTAGTGCGCGAGATCCCTTAAATAATGTCATAAAAAGTAAAACTTATCCACTTATTATTAATTCATTTATTTCAGATAATTATAATCCCTAAAAAACATTACACTCGATTTACACATTACCCTAAATTAAATAATATACATAATATTCATAATATACAATAAAATCAAAATCAAAATCGTGTTAGTATATGACGTAAACAATGTGTTAGTGAGTGCCCAAAACAATGCGCATCCATTTGTTTTGGATAGGGCAACAATCCGCACGAGATACAATCATCTGCAGGATGCCGTTGCTACTGCCTCGCACACGCTGTGACAAAGAAGCTACCCTTACCCCTACTACCTACTTACCTTACTACTTACTTTGCTACTTATGCATCAATCTCGACTTGGATTAGACAACTTCGTTTATCTTAAAGGCATCTCATATTCTTTGGTTTAACAATGCAATATCTACAACGAATCAAATCAATCAAACAAAAGTCCATTCAATTCAAAACGACAGAGACTAGGTACATTTATTTACTTGTCTATGCATTTATTTAAAAGCATTCCCATTTATTTATGCTATTTTGCTTATCTGCCTCCCAGTTGACTTCACAAATAATATGTGGTCTGAGTTCTCAGTAGATATTGAGAATTCGATACAAGTTTTTTACTATTTGCGATATCAAACGTTTGTCTGCCACAAGAGACCAAATAGCTAATGCAGAGTTCATGTCCAAAATATAAAATTCTCAATTTTACAAAGTTTTGTAAAAGTAAAAGGTTGTTAAATATATGCAGTCAATTTTGAAGTTGCGTTACGATTAATAAATAAGTAATAAGTTTTATTGAGACAGTTATGTAAATAAAAATTGTAGTCGATATTTCTCGACGGTATGTGAAGCCAATTGAGAGGCCCATGGGTGGCATAAAAACTCTGACATTAGGTTAGTCACTAACCACACGAAAAAGAACAAGAATAGTAGTCCAAATTTTAAGAAACATCTATCCGAATGGTCAAGGTGGTCGTGACTAAGTCATAACAGCCGCACGGGTCGACCCATCAGGTTACGCTACGCTTGCTGTGGTTGATTCGTGTATGGGTGACCATCTTTATTATACCGAGACTTCTTCGTGCCTCGGAAAGCACGTTAGCATTGGTCCCGGCTGTCATTCATGGATGTTTGACAGTAATTGAGGGTAGTCACAAGCCCGAAAATCTGACAACCAGTCTTACCAAAGGGTATCGTTACCCACGTATTGGGTTGTGGAACTCAGATAGGCAGTGGCTCAATGTAAAATACTGGTATTCAACTGCATCCAGTTAGATTCGAAGCCGACACCAACATAGTTGGGAAAAGGCTAGGCAGATTGCTTGAACTATACGAACGGTCATTTCTTTTCATCATTCATAAAACGGTAAGAATGAGAATGAGAATTAATCTATCCTACTCCGATATTCATAAAGCTGACCAAAAACTAACAAAAACACAAGAGCAAGATGAAAATATAAACACAAATAAAACAAAAGAACTTACTCATCCCTCAACGCACATATCCGTAATTATAAACAAAGTAAAAACGACCATTGAAAAACCCAGAGGGGCTTCAAAGGCTACAAAATATTTGTCCTAATAACACAAGTATAAAATGAATCGATTGCAACGCAAGTACACGCCACCCCTCGTATAATTTGATAGTCTATACATGCGCTTATGAAGCATTCTGACCTTGGGGAAGTCTGGTAACCTAGCAACGCCAGTATTGTACTTGGGCCCCCTAGGAGGGTCTAATCTGCAGATAATCATACTTATAGGGTTCCTATATCTGGTGTTTGTGAAGTTAGAAAAGTTGGTGTTTTCGGCGTGCGCTCATTTTTTGTTTAAAACGGTTTTGATTTTGATTAAACTATCAAAAATTTTATCATTTTGTTGTCTGTTATGAGCAACATTGTATTTCAGTTCTTTTTGCTTCTGCTCGTCCCCAGTTTGATTGAGGATATACTCTTTACGGCTGTATTTTTTCTATCAATTGACAAAAAATTTTTAGTTAGCAAACAATTGTTTAATTCATTAAAAATATTTTTCTTAATCATAGGTTTATTTATAAGTGCAACAATTACTTACATGTTAACATAACATGCACCATCAATGGTTGATTATATTTCTAAAGTAAATCATTAATGTTTTACATAAAACGAGAATCATTCGTCACTTCATATCAAAGTATATACGAAGTATCCAACTTAATTTCTTAACATAAACGTCTTCAATTCTTACATCATCGTTTTCCAATATCAGTCTTCACATTGGACTGCTCAATCGCCACATCGAAACCTCCACTGAAAGTTACAACGACAAAATATTCTAAGAATTCAAAAATAATAGCTTCAAGTCCGTCATGTCCATCCGCAATGCCTCCATAGGTATTCCCTGTACATGCGTCAGCTAACCCCCCGCCTGGCAACAGGGTTGTGCCACACCCAACCCTCCCGCGCCACAATCAAACTGATGAATACTTTCAACACTATATCAACCTGTATTGATGTTTGGTACAGACCTCTGCAACTGATGGAATTGAGATGAGAAAAAATTTGACGGAAATGTTATTGGGAGAATGCAAGGCGGAAAAGGTTTGTCGTTCAGAAAGTTTGATAAGAGATTGATACGTGTCGTTGGAGAGCAAAGAGATTATAAAAGAAACTATTATACTATAGTATATACATATAACTATAGTACATTGAACTGTATGAAGAGTTTATTTCTTTTGAGTGGAAAGCTGTTCTTGCCATGCTGTTTATGGGGTTATTTGATAAACATCGGTCAGGTATTGTTTTTCTTCATGATGTGATTATAGCCAAGTGTACGTAATGTTTAGTTCTGTTGTACCTGCTATTTCATAAATATTGTAAAACAGCCTCTTTTTTTATATACTTTTTTTAAGACTACCAAAGTGTCATACTTTGATTACTAAGTACAGTCGTTTATTGCCACAAGAGGAGATTGTGGCTATGTAATAACAGGTTAAGCAGTAACATCAGGTTTTGCCGCGGTTGGTCCGTGGATGGGTGACCATCTTTACACACCAAGAACCCTCCGTTCCTCGGAAAGCACGTTAAGCCGTTGGTCCCGGCTGTCATTTGTAGATCTTTGACAGTTGTTACGGGTCGTCAGAAGTCCGAAAGACTGGCAACCAGTCTTACCAAGGAGTATCGTGTTACCACTAACTAAGTTGTAGAGGTCAAATAGGGAGTCCATGTCCAGTCCATGTAAAATACTGGTATTCAGCTGCATCATTAGACTGGAAGCCGACACCACATAGTTGGGAAAAGGCTTGGCAGTTAGGAGTCATTTATTGCCAAACCATGATTGGTTTTACTCTTTATTATTTCATCAGCAACAAATTCATGCAGTATCAAGTAATATAAATATTTTCCCCATGCTATAAATATGCAACGAACAATGTTTCATTAATAAATATTCACACTCACGCACGCGCTTAAAACAATTTCACAATGCAGTTCATGTATGCAGAAATATTTTTCTGTTGACGCCGCGCGGCGTCAAATTTCCGTCCCCCAAAAACTGCATGTATGTGCATGTTTAAAGTTATACAAAACATCTTCAAAAGATCAGCACTGACACAGTGAACTGATGCGTGGCGACACACTTACCTTCTATGCAGTCAGCCCTCACATTTTTGTCCTTACAACACAGTCTCCCTGTGACACACTTGATGTTTCCCCCCAGTAATTACTTCCCCTTACCCTCGCCCCTTCCCCAAACCATAATACCTAGGTACCGACTGAGTCTAGGTATATCTACATTTGGGTGCTCGACGGGATTTGCGAGGGGAATGCTAAAAGGGTGCGAGCGTCGTGTGATATAAATTCGTATCAAAGTTATAGTGTACATGTTTGTGCGCAGGGGAGCGCGATACGGCGAGTCTGCCTTGTATTTTAAACAAATACTTTGCATGATATACACGATATCCGATACTTCACGAGCAAGGGATTAAATCTGTTTACCTTTTAAGGTATTCTTTGAATCAAAGACAGCCGGGAAATTCATCAAAGCATTTTTGGTCCGTCGTTAAAAGGATATCAAGTCAATGCTCCGTTTTAATGAATACTCCAGTCAACCAAATAAATTGGAAGTCACCTAAAAGAGTGTCCATTAAAAGGAATCTAACATCCACCTCAAATTAACTTCGGAGAAAGTTTACCCTCAAAATAATTAAGGATTCACCACAATTATCACCGCAAAATCAAACTTCCCTTTGATCATTATTTAAAAAAAATATAGCTTCGAATATTTACTTTAGCGGGAGCGGAATACGGTGGAAAATTGTGCAAGCGTGGTGCTTAGACGAATTTGTGTGGAGAAAATTTTAATAACGAAGAGGGCGTTACAAGAAGTTTTACACTTTGCCTTTTTGTGGAATCACCAAAGGGAGCCACAGTGATAATTATAATTATTTACCAATTGTGAATAAAGTTCAGAGTAAGTCCTGCGTAATTGCGAGCCGCTTAAAGTATCATTTAATGAATAATGTTCCGATTTCAATGGGGAGTTCGACTCGGCGCCGGCGAGGGCAGAGTTATCGAGGAGACGGGACGTATTTTAATTTTTTCCCAAAGAAGTCTCGTTCTGAAGTTAAATTATTTCGCTTGAGGAAATTCTTTAGGGCTTTACAATTTGCTACTGAATGTATTTGATACTAACGCGATGTTATGAAAATCTGATTTAATAAGGCTGTACTTCAGACATTCTGTCGTGGAAAACTTATCCAATGAGAGTACTCGTTGTCATTTGTCTCTTAAGCATTTAATTTAATGTCATTATATTTGAAGTTGGCAATTTGAAATCTGTCCACGGTTCATTCAATTTACGCTTGTAATTGGAAACTGTTTTAATTATTGCCATTTAGTGAAATTAAAATAAGTAGTTGTTCAATTAAACGATCTGTAAATTCTGCTTCACATAGCGTAGAAGAATTGAAGATATCGAGCAATGATTATTATCATTTACTTTATCTTTTTTTTTTTTTTATTTATCTTTTTTCTTCATCGCAAGACGTCAATTGCTGGACATAGGCCTCCCCCGAACCTCGACGTCCTTTGAGTAATGATGATAACCAATAATTTAACCCCTACTTTTCCCAATTCAACCTATTTGAATTTTGAAGCTATAGGCAGCAACGCCTACGTACAGTACAACTATTTTCTTAATGTCCCTCGGCAAACTTCGTGTTTCGTCTCTCGTCGGGTTTCTATCAGTTGCCCTTTGCACTTGATGCTTGTACGTATTGACTCCTACCGCTGCGCCCGCGTTGCCGTCAACCATATTTACCAAGTGCAAAGGGCAACTGATAGAAATCCAACGACTGACGAAACATGAATTTGCCGAGGGACATTGAGAAAATAGTTGTACTATACTTTTTGTGATCTTTTGCTGAATTTTGTTAGAATACCTTACCTACCATTTCCATTTTCTTTCATATTCATAGTCAATTTAATCTTCAATAATAACAGAATATTGAAGTTTTTTCTGTTTACATTTTCAGACTTCGTACTCACATATACACTACAAAAATAAAAATATCCTACCTTGTCAGGAAATCAGAAGTGCCTCTATCGCGGTGGTACCAATACATTTCATGTCGTAACAGCATCGAATTTCCTCTGTAGCATAAAGGAAAATAGCGCGAGGGGCATGTACAATGTACCTATGTTGATATATAAAAAGAGTATGTGACTTAAAGTATGTGTTGTAAGTTTCTCTTACATGGTTTTATCAGCAATAATACAGGGTGACTTGAAATTTGACGTATTCCCTCCAGGAGCAACAATTTAGCACCCCATAAACAATGAAGGCGATTAAATGTAAGAGTTTGGAGAGAAGTGATATTCAGTGACGAATTCAGGGAAATTATCAAGCCTGCCAGGGTTGCGAGTTTGTCCGAAAGGGATATCGCGGCCCCGGCACACAGGCAACGGAAGGAACACGGGTGGGTTTTAGTCAGTAAAAGTCTGACACGCCCTCCCGCTCCGCCCAGAGCGGGAGAAGTTATTTGATAATTTGCCACTATCAAAAAAAAAAAAAAAATAAGGTAATTATCAAAAATACATAAAAAATTTGGGTTTTACGGAATCCCATGAATTTTTGCCTTGGCTATAAAGCACCATACCGTGTGTTCCGGCGGCAGTGTGACCCGATCAAGTTCCCGATCAAATTCAACGATTAAGCACCTATACTTAATTGTTGCAAATGTGTCACACTGCCACGTCCTGGAAGGAATACGTCAAATTACAAGTCAACCTGTATATGGTACAAGATTTTTCTTCTACGTCGTTTTTCCTTGGATAGTGTGAAGTGAGCATAACCATTTCGCCTACGGACAGACCCTGAAGTTTTACAAATAGTAATTATGTTATACTAGCTTTTTCCCGCGGCTTCGCCCGCGTGGAGGTCGGAAATTATCCCACGGGAACGTAATACTGGGATAAAAAGTATCCTATGTGTTAATCCAGGTTATAAACTATTTGTGTGCCAAATGTAAACCAAATCCGTTGAACCGTTTTTGCGTGATTGAGTAACAAACATTTACATTTATAATATTAGTAGGATGCTCAGTAGTGGAAGTTTAAGCGCCAATCTCTATGATGATAATAATACCTACTCAAGAAGAAAACAAATAAACAGTCAAATGTCTTGCCTCGTCTATTCAGTATGAAAAATAGAAAAATCTCTGTCATTTTTATTATAAGGTGTAAGAGAACTACTCAAGACCTCAGTGCAATCAATCATCGTTGTCACTCTGTTATCATGCATGGCTTTATTTAGTAAAAAGCCATGAAATGAAGCCGTCAGGGGTTCGGCAGGGCCATCAATCAGATGACGGCTTCTGAGCTTGTCAAATCTTATCTTGTCTCGTCCAACGGAGCGAGTAATAGCTATTTACCTGTTCTCGTCTCGGATTATCTCGATTTTGATTCTTTTTAGATATGAGGGGTCGTTTGTTGCAATTTGTTTGAAGAGATATGTATTAAAATTGGTTGGATTTTTTAAATTGCGTGTTTGTGCGTATTCCGCGTCGGTGTCTTTCTTTTTACCGATGAAACATAAGCATAAATATATTGCATAATCATCCTATATAATGTTCCCCCTGCTGAGACACCAGTGCGAACGATCTTAAAAATTACGGGAATTGCCCCTCTGGCCTCTTCGAGAGGGAGTGGGCTGTAATCCACCACGCGGGCCCAGTGCGGGTTGGTAGATGTCACATATCTAGTGTCTAGGACATGCTGTCTGTCTGTGCCTACCCCACACCGCTTACGCACGCTGCCAAGGTCTCGAAGGCCTGACAACCCGCGGCCTACCCCGCGAATACCCCGCAAGCCAGGCCTCCACGAGCTACCGACACTACCTGCAGGTCTCACGAGGGCCGTCCTGCCTGTCACCGGGCCTGCGCTGAGCAGGTCCCCCCACGTCTACCACGTGTTGCCAAGGAGTACCCTACATTAATAATTAACTGTGATAGTGCTCGGAACAGAACAAGTGACTCACCCGTGATCTAGCCGTGTTATTGCCTAGTTAAAATGATTATATGTATGAACATATTCCTTGTGTTTCAATGGTCTACCTAACTACCTACCTATCAGTTAGCGGAGACTGCCTGCAAAGCCCAAGCCGTTACAGTGGCCGGTCACCTGGTTCTAGGACATGCTGGTTTCCTCACGATCTTTTTCTTCACCGTTTTGAGAGCAGTGGTGATGAAATTGTTTCCGAAAAGTGAAGCACCTGCCTGGGTTCGTACCCACGACCTCTCAAGCTGCTCTAAGCATACATATTGCAGCATGTCGCTGCCAAGCCAACTTTTTTATTTGCCAAAAAGGCTTAACATGTTTTTCTCTTAAAATGTGGTTACGCTTGACACATTTTTGAATATTTTTTTTATCGAATGAAAAGACGGTTTTGTTTTTTTGAAGGAACGACGATTGGTGTCATTGGTGTCGTGTCATACGGAGCTAGCGGTTTGATTATATTTGTTTCCGATTTAACACATTTATTTCAGTCTTTGGCATATTTTACCGCAAAATCTTTATTGTTATAATTTCATAAAAAAGTCTCATTTGTGTTTTATATATATATCCAGGAAAAACTACCTTTAATTGTTTCAAAAGGCCTCGTTGAGGCCCCTGGCTTACCCGTCTCCAGCTGTGGCTGTAGCCAGGGAGGAGTGCAGTCCGCCAAGTCCACAGTCGTGTCCATCTGCGCGTGGTTCCAATACCACGTCTCCTCGTGGTGTCGCCGGCCAACCAGAAGTCGCTGCGTCGTCGACGTGTCAGACGCTGTCGCATAACGTTGCAGGCAACATCTTTCACCATCCTCATTTGGCAGCCGTACATTTTTTTTTTTTTAAAAAATCGCGTTGTAATTTTTTACCGTTACTTTAAATTGTCCGTTACCCATCCTAATTAAAATAGTGTTTAAGCCAGCGTATCTTATACATATAGCACAACGGTTCTTCGTGTTAGATACACGTTCGTGATTTTTTTTTTTTTTCTCCTTAACGCAAACGAGCTCTCAGCCTTGGCCAATGCTAGTTCCCCTCGCCCAGCGTCAGCCCTAAAAATACCTTTTCCGAAGAATCTGGCGTTCTATATAATACCATTTTTTATTTTTTTCTAAATATCTTCCACTACCACCAATTTATTATTATTTTTTTTATCTGAGTTTAAATTATGTTTTTCTTTTTTTCGTTATAAACTAATTAAATTATACAGTGTGACTTCAAATTTTTCTGTGTTTCATTAAACGTTCTCCATCATCCTGGGTTCGATTCCCAGTGATTTTTTATATGTAATATAGCGGAAAATCATTTATATCGCTATAATATGTAAGCATAACCAGCCTATACCGTTCCCACTGCTGGGACACAGGTCTCCTCTCAGGGGAGTGAAGCGGTCAAATCTATATATATAAAAGAAAGTCGTGTTAGTTACACTATTTATAACTCAAGAACGGCTGAACCGATTTAGCTGAAAATTTGTGGAAAGGTAGCTTAGAACCAGGAGTCTATCATGAAACATTATCGAAAATTAACTTTAAAAAGGGGGGTCTATCTTTAATTATTTTTATAATTTTTTCAGTTTTTCTTATTTTTATTTTTATAGTTTTTCAGTATCCCGCTATGATTTTATGGATTTACATTTGTGTTTTTTTAAATAAATACTGTTTTTTTTGGAAAAAAAAAATCTTCACCTCCGTTTTTTTTCATAGTCGACAAATTTTAGTAAAAATGTTTAGTTAATCCGATGAAATAAGCTCAGCCTCATAAGCTATTAGAAATAATAAACAGAATCCAAATCGAGCCAATAACATAGAAGATATGTCAAACGCTACTAAAAACATAAAAAATTGAATAACATGAAAAATATTAAAGATAGACCCCCCTTTTTAAAGTTAATTTTCGATAATTTTTCATGAATATTCAGAAAAATACGGGCGGTCACATGCCCATGAGCGACATTGTATATACAGGGTGTTCGGCAGAAGGTTGAACATACGAAAAGCGGATCCGTGGGGCCGCCTACTACGTTTTTAGGTCCAATAACAAGACCCAGGCCACAAGGATTTTTTAAATTATTTTTTCGGAATTTGGCGTTGCCAAAACTTCAAACGTCAATAATTTCATTTAAAAGTAACAAAACTGGCAACATTAATTTAATTTTTTTTCTAGAATAATTGTAGAATCTAATATGTAAAAAAATGGGTGGTACTTTTTATCCCGGAAACCACCCTCTAAAAGGGTGAAAAGGGGGGTGAAAGTTTGTATGGGAAATTAAAAACTGATGACTGGATTTGGATGAAAATTTAGTACTAGGCTTGCATGAATTCACGATAGTATTTAATTTTTTGGAAAATCCAACGGAAAAGTAGTAGGTAGGTAGGTAGGTAGGTAGGTAGGTAGGCTAAGTAGGGTGGTAGGTAGCGTAGGTAAGGTAGCCAGGGTAGCTAGGGTAGGTAGGGTAGGTAGTTTGAATAGGTAGGGTAGGTAGGTGCACCGTAGATAAGTACTTAATGCTACCCGTGCGAAGCCCGGGCGGGCAACTAGTATAGTAATATAGGAACAGGGTGTAAAGTTCACTCATCCTCTATTGAAAAGGGAGGATCCTCCGACCAGATGGGTGTCGTGTCTAGCGGGCAAATGCCCAACGAATGATGTCGGATAGTCTTATATATGTCGTTTGCGTGGTAAACTCTAATTGCGCGATGCAGGATTTGTGTGACGTCAGGTCTTTGATGCGTAGTTCGCATGTGACGATGTAGATGCCGCCACATATACACTAAGGAAATATATTTTTATTCTCTCGTGGTCGCAAGCGCGAATGCTGAGCGGGGGGGGGGGGGGAGTCCTGTTATTGAATTTAGTAATAGCCCGATAGCCCGGAGTTTGGAAGTCGGTGTGGTGTGATACCCTCGTGCCTCGGAAGTCATGTTAAGCCGTTGGTCCTGCGCCTAATCTCTGTCCGGTCGTGTCGGATTGCCGTCTCATCGGACCATGAGAGTGAGGGAAGAGAGTGTGTGTGTTGTGCACTATAATATCTCCCGCGCCGAAGGCTAGTCGCCGTTGAGTTTGGCCACCATGGCTGAAATACGGTCTCGAGGACTATACGTATACTTCCCATAATATATTTAAAATTGTCTTAAAAGGTTTCAGAATTTTAAATAAACGCAAGAAACACACAGGTTCCATAACACACGCCTTGAAACCAGCTGAAATTAAAGTTTTTTACGCTTTATTTTTTTTAAACAAGCAAAAACCTGAGTTGTTTTAAAGACGGGTTCGTTATAAAATAAATCTATTAGCACCACCTGACTTTTTTAAATAAAGTTTAGAGGGAAGTTTTAATTAAGTTAAGATATCGCAGCTATAAAATCAGTAACTAGTACTGAATATACTTTAAATTTATAAAATGTGCTTTCGTTAAAAATATTTTAAGTGTACCGGTAGGTACTGGAAATAATCTAGACTAATATTGTATAGAAAAAGGATTTATATTTTTGTTTGTAATTAATAAATCAAACACTACTGGACCGATTTAAAAAAATCTTTTACCTGGCTGTGGTGTGCTATATTATCACTAAGTAACATAGGCTTTCTTCATCTTCTTTTCGTGTGGTTAGTGACTAACCTGGTGCCAGAGTTTTAAAGCCGCCCATGGGCGTCTAACTTGGCTTCACATGCCGTCGAGAAATATCTCTCAGGTTCCTCACGATGTTTTCGAACAACACGATGTCTAACATAGGCAATGTCAATGTTATAGGTTACGTCGATGTTATAACATAGGCTATATAAGTTATAAAGATATCACGCGGGTGAAGTCTCTGGCAAAAGCTGGTTTTATTAATAAAGATGCTATAAAACGGCCGCAACTGCGAATTATTTCTGACTAGCTTCTGCTCGCCACATCGTCCGTGTGCAAACATAAATATCCTGTCACAGATCAATAGTGTTGCTTTCTATTAGGTCCCCCACCTATGAAATCAGCGTTTTGTATGGAGAATTTTAAAGAAGTTGCATTTTTCATACTAACATTTTCTTAATTTATATAACAACCATGAACACGAATGTTTTAAAACTTTTAGGCACTAATGTTTAAAACCGTATTATGTCACTTAGATTAAGCGACAAAAATAAGTTTTGGCTAAGTTAAAACAAATAGTGGTCATTTCTGCTAACAAAATGAGGAGTCATTTTTAAGGTGTTTTTTATATTTATAAAACTATATGTAATAAAGTTTTTTTACTATTGGTCGTTGTCTATGATGGTCATTATTCAATATATTACCAAGCAATTGATGAATATTTTAAATCATAGAAGTGACGAGGTTCTCTATTTGTGAGAAAAAAAACGCCAATTTAATAGGTGGGAACCCAATATTAGTGAATGAATTTTCGTAATTGGTTCAATACCTTTAGGTATTACCTCTTACAAACAAACCATTTTAACTCTTTGTAATGTAAGTGTATAGATTTAAGTTTCTTCTTTTGTACAATCCACAGCTTGTTCTTCAGTATGATGATAGAATAAACAAGTTTCACTCTTCAATTTTATAATGGTAGTCTATAATTGGGTTTCATTTATTTTTTTAAGAATATATTTCCTATACTCCAGTATGATGATCGAAGAATATGAAAGTTTCACTCCTATTTTTTGTCTATAATTTAGTTTTTTTTTTTTTTAATAATAAAGTTCCTGTACTCCAGATGATCAAAGAACAAAGAAGTTTCACTCCTCTATTTTTTCGTAGCCAAGAAGAGAAACTATAATTTACCTTATCTAATTGAGTTGGGTTAATCCAATAAATATAAAATAATTGTCTTTCACTGATCAAGATTATTCCAGGGAATGGAACAAAAATAGCGAGCACAGCTGTTAATTATTATTCTGCGCAAGTCGTAAGAAGGGTTTGCAATATAAATATACCTAGCTAGGTTCTGTTAAGTGCCATTTTTATATCCATGAGCGTTATTTTTTTTTCGAAGAGGTTCCGAAAATAATACTTAGTTCCTAATGTACTTTTTCAAGAAACACATATGAGCGTTCATTCTAAAAGTTGGCAACGTCTCAAATAGCTGTCAAATATTTACCTGTTTTGATTAATTTGGCAATATTACTGTATGGAAATATGAAATATTGCAAACTAGTGAACTAGAATATTAATCATGATTTGCAATTATAACGCAGAATTTGATGTTGTAACCGGTTTAGGTGTAAAAAGGTAATTGGAAAGTTTCCAAATACTTTTTTTACATTTAAAACTAAATATTCGGTGTTACGATATTAATTATTTTCATAGTCGATATTTTAGTTCACTAGTTTAGCCTTATTTCATATTTCCATACAGCAACATTGCCAAATGAATCAAAACAGGTAAATATTTGACAACTATTTGCGACGTTGCCAACTTTTAGACTCAACTGTATCAATCGAAGAATTTTACTTGTGTCTTCAGTTGTTGTTTTTCTTTTAATTCATGATTAATCTTCTTTTTTTTTTTCATGCTGCCTTGTTTTTCCATTGCACTTTACACATTGGCAGAATATTCGACATCAGCTTTGCTTGCCATTTAATAAAAATAGAATAGAATAGAACTTTTAGAATTAACGCTTATAATGATGCATTATAAGTCGTCGTCGGCCGCGGTTACTGGCGGTACCGCGCGCGCGAACTAACTTGCTGCGTGAGGCGCCGCTGACGAGCGCGCTCCGCACTCTCAACCTCATTGCTGATGACATAGACATATTTTGTTGCGCTCTGGGTGAATTTGAAAGAATAGCTTTCTATAGAATTTGTTATGGTATAAGCAGTGGAATTTGTTAATTTTAAGGGTACTACAATATCGCATTGGGTCTAGCCTGTAAGGATATTTGTATGTTTGGAGTGAATAAATAAATAAATAAATTATTGGTTAGGTAGGTGTGCACCACAATGTAAATATACAGGTCTGCATTATTTACTATGTTCATTTTTGTAACACACTGATTGATAAAAGACAAAATAAAATTCTTAATCGCTAAGAAAATGCAATACATGTTCTTGGACTGCCCGACGATTAAAAGCTAAGAACATTTTTTGGGGTTGCACTCGGAAAGGGGCGACGCCAAAGAAGGGTGACTTAAAAGATAAAACGCATTAATAAATAACACGAGCGGAACTTTGGAAGGTTCTCAAGCCTTGACCCATATCCCTACTTCAAATAACTTTGTTGATTTAAGTTTGGTATGGCACTTTTACAAGACGAGCTCGTGGCTAAGTAATAACAGCCGCACAGTTCAATCGATCAGGTTAAGCTACACTTGCCGGGGTTGTTCCGTGGATTGGTGACCATCTTTCCATACAGAGACTCCTCCGTGCCCGTAACGACTGTCAAAGATCCACGAATGACAGCCGGGACCAACGGCTTAACGTGCTTTCTGAGCCACGGAGGAGTCTCGGTATTTAAAGATGTTCACCCATCCACAGAACAAACCCGCAAACGTAGCTTAACTTAATGGATCGACCCGTGCGGCTGTTATTACTTACCCACGAGCTCCTCAACGGCAAAAAAAAAAAAAACTGCAAATAAATAAAGCTTCATTCACACTACCAACATGAAACAGCGTTGTAAAATTATTTGCCACCCGCTAATTGCAAAAGCATTAAATATTCCAACATATCGCATGCATCAGGGTTCCCGAGCCCATTATCCCAACGGAACGTTCTGATTAACACTAATTCACGCCCCGAATAAAATACTACGGTGTAAAGTTATCAACAAGACTGGGACCTCACAAAATATAAACGGGACCTCTAATGGGTCACAAGGGACCGCTTCTTTAATGGTCACTCGTAAATTGAACGAAAATAATTAAAATCGCGTCCGTTCGTACAGTCGCAGACCAAAACATGGCCATTAGGAAAGTGGACTCGTATGGCACAAAAGGGTTTGCCATCCGATAAATAAAGAGTCGGGTATGTAGGTGTTGAAGCTAGAGTAATAGGGGACGTCTATGTGTATCTGTCAATGCGAGTGCTGTGAAAATTGGTATAGAATTTCCATGTTGGAGTCCGATTTTTTTGTTGTCTGCTGGCGTTACGTAAATGTTTTTACTAAAACTTAAGTTTTCTAAGAAAACGGTGAATGGTAATAAAATAACGACTGTCCAAATAATAAGCGTTTTGTGACACCTTAGAAAGTTTCCTCATTGGTCGGTATCGTTTCGGTATAGCATGCTCGGTGTACCGAAACGTCTATGTGTAGCCGTCAATGGGAGTGCTGTGAAAATTGAAATTGGATTTCCATGTTGGAGTCCGATTTTTTAGTTGTCTGATGTCGTTACGTAATTGTTTTTTACTAAAGCTTAAGTTTCCTAAGAAAACTGTGAATAGTCACACATAACGGCTGTCCAAATACAGAGCATTTTTTGACACCTTAGAACGTTTCCTCATTGGTCGTATAGCATGCTCGGTATACCGAAACTATATAATACCGCAATGCTTTCATTTTTCCTCATTGGTCGGCAAGCAGCAGTGCGGTATAGTATGCTCTGTATACCGAAACTATACCGCACTGCTTTAATTTTTCTTCATTGGTCGGTAAGCAGCAGTGCGGTATAGTATGCTCTGTATACCGAAACTATACCGCACTGCTTTCATTTTTCTTCATTGGTCGGTAAGCAGCAGTGCGGTATAGTATGCTCTGTATACCGAAACTATACCGCACTGCTTTAATTTTTCTTCATTGGTCGGTAAGCAGCAGTGCGGTATAGTATGCTCTGTATACCGAAACTATACCGCACTGCTTTCATTTTTCTTCATTGGTCGGTAAGCAGCAGTGCGGTATAGTATGCTCTGTATACCGAAACGATACCGCACTACTTTTATTTTTCCTCTTTGGTCGGTAAGCAGCAGTGCGGTATAGTATGCTCTGTATACCGAAACGATACCGCACTACTTTAATTTTTCCTCAATGGTCAGTAAGCAGCAGTGCGGTATAGTATGCTCTGTAATACCGAAACGATACCGCACTACTTTCATCTAGGGACCTGACGAGTTTCGGTATAATTTGTGCAGTGCCGCTTAATTCATTAAAATAATAATAAGGCGCTTGGTAAGCTTTCGGTACCGAGTATGGTGATCCCACACCGCTAACGTACCGACCAGTGAGGAAAGGGCCAGGAGCAGGATTGGCTACTTGGGCTTAATTATGCTGAAACGGAAAATCTTTTATCTTTCAAATATTAAAGTATTCATTATCTCATACTCACTAACACTCATCACACTCACTTCACACATGTGTTAACCTAACTTTAAAATTCTTAATATCTGTCGAAAGAGACTGGATCCTGCGATACAGGGTATCCTAGTGCGGGATCTAGTGTCATACCTAAATATTGTAACACTTGTTTGTTTATGAATCAATAAAAGATTTTCATGATGGCCGTTATAATATGACACTAGAAAACCAAAGCTTAAGAAATTCTACAAATGAAAATGATATTTCTTTACGTGTTTGCAAGACAAGTGCTCACTAAGTCACGAAAATAAAAAGAAACCAAAACACACAATTTAAATAAAAGACCAATTTCAATTAACAGAACGATATTGGATGATATCTATTACAAATTCTATTCTAAAGCAAAAGGGACAGACAGAAGTGGTATTTTCCGGTCGTTTGGGGACCGATAATAAATACTGCATGCCCACGGTCCACCAAAAAGACCGTATTTCCAATCCAACGCCACTCAGTTAGATTAAATTTGAATGTAGTTAATAAAGAAAGATGGCCGCTGCGTTAGATGAGAGTGACCGTTAAAATTCTGTAAAAAACTATAGGGAATAAAACTGGACTCGCTTTTCGTTTGCTATTTCACTGGCAGAGCTTTTAGATTTAGTACTTAGGATAGTTTATAGCTTGGTTCGGAATACGTTACCTTCTAAATGTAATTCAGTTATAACTATGAACTCAGATATTTTAAGTCGAGGGTCGTAAAAAAGAAAATATTTTTAAAAGCTGTTTAAATTTTTTATGTTTTCTTGCAGTGAACTGAAATATTATATACTGAAAAAAAGGGTGTTAAGGCATAGATAGGAAGGAAATGTTTATGCTATGTGTAGCTTACTTAATTACTTGTGTGACGAAGTTAGCTTCGTAAAATGAAACACAAAATCTAGTACCTACCTATTCGAACATAATTCAAACAATCCATAGAGGGTTATCACAAATCCAACCCAATAGGGTTGTACATTTTATAATCCACCTCTAAAATGACGTACAGCGTTGTTGTCTTAATATACGCCTCGGCTTTCGGCCATTAGTGTCTCCAAAGGACTAAGTGAAAGTTGAATTATACGAGTTTGTCTAGACGACCCATTGTAAGAAAAACAAATTAATTTGCCTCTCTATTGCACGCCGTCGAAAAGTGCCGTACGAAAAATTTATGTCCTCCATTGAATTATAGCACAGTGCTAAAAATGAAAGTGAAAATTAACTAACGCGCTTTCGAGAAAAAATATTTATGTGTTGAGCTAAAAGTTTCTGAGATAACATTTAGGTATTTGTTAGGGGTGGGCTGTAAAATACTAAGTCTTGGATTTAATAGTTTCGGCCCTAAAAAGTGGAGGTGGATTATACGATGACTGAGTAGTAAATTTTAAAGTAAAACATTGAATTTATAGCGCAATATAAATACCTCCAAACAGGTTCGTAGTTGTAGTTAACAAAATAATCGGCTGAAATTCTTAAATTCACTGACTGACAACGCACAACCAAAACCGATGGGTCTAAAAGTATGAAATTTTGCACAAGAGTTCTTTATATAGTTCACGAAAGTGAGCATTAAGGAAGGATGTTTGAAAACCATGTCATAAAGGGGTTAAATAAAGGATGAAAGTTTGTATGGAATGAGTGAATAACCGCGAAATTTCGCGTTTTGGCATTACTTTTTAATTAGTCGAGGTTTTTCATTAATATTCTTTATGGCACCTCTTTAGCTCATGAGCTATCCGAATATCAACAAATATTAGACTTTGGTCTTAAGGGGGAGGCGTGAGAATTGATTCGCTGTTACAATGTATAGTCAATTTTCTAATTTTTTCCCATCAGGCGAGCGCAGGCCTTTAAAAATATAAGTAATTGAAACTAGAATATTTTTTTTTTTGTACTTAAACTTTAACGTAAATACTAACATAAAACATGACAAAATGTAACTTTAAAATAAATGGTTCCGAAACTAGACGTTTGAACTAACTTTGACAAATAGGACGTCATTAGTTTCATCCCGCGTTTCGCAGATTGTTACTAATTAGTGCTTTTACATCATTTGTAGTCGCTTCACTTATTTTCCTGATTTGTTTATATTATTTTAAAGTTGTTTGACAGATAACGGAGGTTCTTAGGCTTTTTTGTAATTACTTTAATATTTTTTATTTCAAGTCATTTCTGCTTTAATTAGCATAATCAAACTATAATGTTCACTGCTGGGACTCAGGCCTCCTCTCTGTGAGAGGGAGTGGGCCGTAATCCACCACGCGGGCCCAGTGCGGGTTGGTAGATGTCACATGTCTTCGAATTTTTGGTTGTAGGAATTCCTCACGATGTTTTCCTTAACCGTTTTGAGAGCAGTGGTGATGAAATAATTTACACAAAGTAAAGCGGCTGTCAGAGTTCGAACCAACGACGATACCATTGGGTCACCGCTGCTCAGCTTTGATTGCATCTGCCGAATACAGAATAAGTCGTGAAAATTGAAAATATTTAAGGTGAGGAAGCAGACCCCCAACATTCTTGGGAAAGAGTTAGGCAAATGGTGTTAAGGTACTGTGGTGGTTATTTTCAGTGGTCCTTCTTGTTCAATATTGGTCCTTCGATACTTTTTCGTTAAGTACCTATCTGAAAAATAAAAGAAGAAGAATTAGAAGTGTCATTGAGTTTTTCCAATGGGAATTTCGACGAATGCTTCGTCTTCGCTTCCGGTACGCGGTCGCCACTCCAGAACCTTTCGACCCCATCGGCCATTTGTTCTACGAGCAATGTGCCCTGCCCATTGCAACTTAAGTTTGGAAATGGAAAAAAAAACAACTCAATGAACTCCACAGAATCGTGGAAGATTGATACCCTCCAAGATAAATAAGTAAAGATGTTACCGACTAGGTCAAGTTCGAACATTAAATTACACATGTACTATTAATTTACCAAAGACATATGAAAGGTCGAATCTGTCAGGGTTTATTGCTGAATTCAGAATGTAAATCACCTCAGCAATCCCTCTTTCTTATTTACGATTAAAATAAACACAAGTTAAATACAAAGCAAGTACATATAAAGGTGACGACATACTAGAGCATACTCAAAAAGTAAAAGTTCGATTTAAAATAATGTCTATGAAGATATGAGTGCGTTTCATCAAATAGTTTCTATGCCGCAATGTTAGCTCCACTGTTAAACAATATCAACAGACCTATGAGGAAGTGCCGTATAAATACGAATACGCTACGGCGCCGGCGTTACCTAATACGTTCTGAGCTAAATTACGGCAAAGGAACTATTTGATGAAACGCTCTCGTATATTACGTGGTAGGTATTGTTAGGCTTTATTTACGGCTAGCTACTGACCTAGCCAAAAATATAGCACACAGAGATAAAGAAAAAGTCCGGCTTTTTAGAGCGTCTTATCAATCGCTTTGCAGCTTTTTGTACACACGTTTTTCTTGCCGTGAAAAACTACTATTCGCCGTGGGTACGAACGGTCGTAAGTAGTGTTGTATGGATCACTATGGAAGCTTGTTGACAGACACGTTTTTTCTAGACAGTCTCTTTCTTAAACTCGTTGTGTCATATTCATCATCATCCACAGCCCAACTTTACCCACTGTTGGGCATAGGCCTCTCTTTTCTTGTGCCAATCCCCACGCTCTTGTGTCCAGACTCATCCAGGGTCTACCCGCGATGGTATCAATGTCGTCTGCCCATCTCGCCGCCGGACGACCGTGTGTATTACGTCCCGTAAACTACGTAATTCAACGAATCAGCATTTAAGTACTTGTAATGTCCCTCGTAATGTCCTCTGTAAGTATTGTCCGAGCTCGATGAAATGCTATACAAACCTCATATTTTGTATTAAAAATAAGTTGTAACGAACATCGAGCGTTTTGCTGATTGTTCGGTTTGCCACAGCGCGCAGCGGTTCAATGTTACAAGTAGGTAAATGCTGTAGTGTGTCCTCACCCTAAAGTGTCTTCGCTCACTATTTCAAAGTCTGTGTCGGTACGGCGACTTCTAATGTTTATCTGTAACGGTTCGTTGATTTTACTGCCAAAGTTACAGACCTCTTTAGTGGGGGTGACAGAAAAACTATGTAACTTCTTATATTTTAGCTAGATATAGTGTAGTGTTTTGTGGTGCAGTTGCAGAACAAAGTGGAGTGGACAGTAGGTACTTAACAAAATCTATCAAGATTTTTTTATAAAAAAATATTTTTTAATAATATCAACTTGGTGGAGGCCTTTGCCCAGCAGTGGAACAGAATTGGCAAAACAAACAAAAAAACAATAATAATATAACTTAATAATAACTTTTTACGCTTTCTACCTTATTGATTTTTTACACTCTCTTAGTAAGTACTTTCCTTATTCATTGTTTGCTTCTACTTTAACTTCACTCTCTCTTCGATATTAATCACCTACCCGCATAATATCGTAACAATTTATTGGTTTTCCTTGTAATTTTTAGGGTTCCGTACGTCCGAATAAAAATACCGAACCCTTATAGGATCACTCGTGTATCTATCGGGCTGGCAGGATGGCTAGCGGGCTGCCTGGCTGGCTGGCTGGCTGACTGGCTAGCTGGCTCGCTGGCTGCCAATTTACTCCGAAAATACTGGAACATTTTAGTTGAAATTTCGTAGCAATATACATTTCTGTTCAGACATGTAACGTAAATAAATGATTTTTTATTATGGGGTCACTTTTCAATGAGGACAAGTGGAAAAAAAAGAAAAAAAGATAGATATTTAAGAAAATTTATGAAAATTGACCATTCCCTACCTTATCTCCGAAACTACTGAGCCATTGTTTTTTTTTATATGGAGAATGGTTCTGGATTACAGGAAAACCTATAAAAACTGGTGCCTCTAAAAGCAAGTTAAGCAGTTGGTCCCGAAGTTTTCTTAGAAATTGTATTGTCCGAGTCGCGTCGCGGCGTCGCGTCGCGCTTGTCTGCACGAGCCTTAACTCTAAACTGGTCTTTCTTAAAATAACAAAATCTCTCAATATCACAAACTTACGTGCACCTAGCTTCTGACGTTTCATAAGTTCCTTATGGTTTATGTGAAATAAAATATTTTGAATTGAATTGAATTACATTTGCAGTTGGAATGTATGGGAGAACATGTTTTTTCAACAACAATGTTAAGTTTATTCTTGGGATAAATTCATACCAACTACGGAACCCTTCAATGTGCGTGGTCCGATAAGCACTTGGCCAGTTTTCAAACTACTGTCCGATCACATAAATGTATAAATTAACCACCCATTTTTACTTATTTATTTATCATTTACAATTTAATTCTCTTGTTTCAGAACCAGAGACCGTTTTCAAAATCTCCATAACAAAACCCATTTAATTATACCGAAAAATATCTTGTGGCGCCTATAATAATTAATATTCGTCGTTAAAACTACACTTTAACACCACTTTGATGTCTTATTAAAAGGGTTGTAAAATTTTATGTTGCGTTAGAACTTTCTTTAATTAAATACGTCCCCTGAATAATCAAGATGGTTTTAATATTTTAATATGTTTTCATCGCGACGTTTATTTGTATCGTGTATGAACTATGAACGTTATTAAATGATCTTTTATACTCAGCTGTATTTTATGTTTTAGGTGATAACTTTAGTTTGGGGGAATGAGTTATTGGGATACCTATACTCCATTTGAAATAAGATTAGACATTTAAATAAACCTTTTTTACAGTCCGTTCTGCAGCTGCAATTAATTGTCCTGCCGGCAACGCAATAGAAGTCAATATCGGTTGAACGGGACTGTAAAAGAGGTTTATTTAAATGTCTAATCTTATTTCAAATGAGAGGCGTGCACTTTTGGATTTTCCAAATGTTTTTATCTCTGTTTTTAATATCTCTTGCAAGCTGACAATTTGTGTTGTATGTATTGTAATCATGTTTGAGCAAATAAATGATTATTTTATCTTATCTAAGAGGGGCTCGTGGTTTAATAATAATAGCGGCATGGGTTGATCGAAAGTTAAGCTAAGCTTGCCGCGGTAAGTTTGCGGATGGGCGCAGCCGCGAGACACACTATCCTGACTTTAAACTTTTTTTCTTTGTTTCCTTTTTTCATTTTTATTTTTTATTTTTAGTGAATTATGTTGAGGAGCTCGTGGCAAAGTAATAACAGCCGAACGGGTCAAATCATCAGGTTAAGCTACGCTTGCCAGAGTTGGTCAGTGGATAGGTGACCATCTTTTACATATCGAGACTCCTCCGTGCCCCAGAAAGCATATTAAGCCTTTGGTCCCGGCTGTCATTCGTAGATCTTTGAAAGTCGTTACGTTTACGGTACGGGTAGTCAGGCGTCAGTCTTAACAAGGGTTATCGTGTTAGCCAGTAACTAAAAAATAAATAAAAATATATAAAATAAAATGTATTCAAGCATAAAGTAAAATTGTGATTTAAATTAATGTAAATCACAATTAATAAAATATAATAATAATATATATTATAATATATTAAATTAAAGAATAAAATTTTCCTCGATTGTAATTAATTACAATCGAGGAACATTTTATTCTAACTGTAATTTGGACCTGCCTGATCTAGGTTTATGAAAACCTGTGTTTCAGGCCACCAATTTACATCAAACATTTAAAAAGAAGACCATACATTTATTAGAAGCTAAATTAAAAAGAAGATACGAGTATATTACTTTCAATTACTTAAACATTAACTATTGTGCAGGTCAGATAGGCAGTCGCTCCATGTAAAATACTGGTATTCAGCTGCATCCAGTTAGCCTGGAAGCTGACCCCAACATAGTTGGGAAAAGGCTAAGCAGATTGATTGACGTTTTGTAAATTACTTGGCACACAAATTCGTCATATTATATCCAAAATAATTTACACTTAATATAAAACTTTTCACACGCTGACAGGCTGAGTAATCGATTTTTTAGAAAATCATTTTTTCACTAAGCAAGCAAAAATATTTTACTGCCACGTCTTTGGTTTGTCAGTGAAAAAAATGATATCAAGACGTTACCAATACTAGTAAAAAATACGTAACAGAAATAATAATAATGTCGTGTATGAGATTCTGATTTCTATAAATCGTAATATTTGTCAAAATATCTGAAATTGTAGCATTGCTGATATAAAATTTGAATATCAATTTTTTGACGTGTAATATCAGTTGAAAAATAGCGCTGAAGGAATACCTGAAAACTTAGGACTGTTGCATACAAAGCAACTCGATAAAACGGTATGGCAACTAGCAAAAGTTATTTTATGTAGGAACCTCGTATTCGATCAAGCAAGAAGTTTCTTGTTTTTGGTTAAAATTCAGTTAAATATAAACCCATTAAACCAAGGTCCCAAGGTCCAATGTTGCCTGGAAGAGATCGCAGAAAGCTAAACGGCCGCCCATTGTATGTTTTGTAGAGTAAAATTTATTATTTCTGGTGTACAATAAAGTATATATAAATATAAATAAACGATCATAGGTTTTTCCTTACCATGTAAAATCGTATGAGATGAATGTCTCCTACACCAACTGTAAATATAAAACCGGCCAAGTGCGTGTCAGACCACAATGAAGGGTTCCGTAGTTGGGATGAATTTATCCTAAATACGAACATACATTGTAGTTGAAAAACATGCTCACCCATACATCGATATACGTCACGGTCAATTCCTCTATGTACTTTTTCCATTACTTGTGCTGTGAGTCCTTGCTTCGTTTATAAACAAACCCCTCAATGTTTTATACCTTGGCGTAAACGCGGTATTTGAACGCAAGTGTATCGCAACTCTTGTGCAACAAAAAGTTACCTCGTGCATAAAAACACTTACAAAAATATCAGAACACAGCGTGATATTTTTTCAGTATAAAACTTGAAGCACCTAACTAGCCTTAAGTGTCGATTTGCATGCTAACTCACTATTATGTAAGCACTGGTATGGTTAGTGGTGGCATTATGTAAACACAGCGCCGCGTATGTCGAAGTTTCAATTATTCATCAAGTACTGTTAGATAGTGCACCCCTATTTGCATTATTTTGTATGCATTCATACATTTTTACCTGTAAAAGGTAAAAATTCACCTGCCTTTTAAATATGGAAACGGCTTTGTGATGTTTCGTGCTGTGTTGAGTAAGATAGTGGTACGTACTAAGGATATCCTATCTTACGGCCGCATGGTCAAACTTATCACAAGTACAAGTTGCCGTTGTGTTTCTCAGGTTGTCGCTGTAACTTCAACATGTACTTAGCTTAGGATATATTAAAAAAGAAAGAAACAAAAATTGTTTAATCTACACAAAGAAAATGCACATTACAAAAAAATATAATAAAAAGACAAAATACAAATAGACACATATCACAATTCAAATCCATATCACAAATCACATCCAAAGTAGGTAGCCAAAATCCTCGTACTCAACCAATAAAAATCAACTATGAGAAATTTAAGAGCGTATATTCTGAAAGTGGACAACGTCGCAAATAAATGTGAAATATTTCGCTGTTTTGATTAATTTGGCAATATTACTGTATGAAAATAAGAAATGTGGCTATCTAGCGAACTAGAATATTAATAATGAATTGCAAATAGGTATAACATTGAATTGTAACCGTTTTAGGTGTAGAAAAGAGGCATTTGGAAAGTTTCCAAATACTTTATTTTACATCTTAAACTAAAACGCACCCACGATACAAGAAGAAATTCTTAGTGTGGCGCAACGGGTAAAAAAAAAAAAGAAAAAAAAAAAAAAAATTGTTACGATATTAATTATTGCATTTCATAATCAATATTTTAGTTCACTAGTTAGCCACGTTTCATATTTTCATACAGTAATTTTGCAAATTAAACAAAACAGGTAAATATTTGACAGCTATTTGCGACGTTGCTAACTTTTTGGATGAACGCTTTAAGGGGGTTAGTTGGTTGGTTGATTAACCTCATGCGATACCCATACAGAAGGCTGAAGGTATATTTATATTCGTTGTCAGGATCATTATTTAAAGCTAAAACTCATTTTCAGTACAGGCTTCTTGAGAGAAACCATTACAACTTTCAACCATATTTAACCCTCACCAATCAGTACCAAAAGCAAAGATTTTCGTTAAGAAAAACGAGGTAATCTAACCCTCCACTATAACTTCAGCCGAAGTGGTAGTGGGCTGGTAAATGTCATGTGATTGCAGCTTCCCCAGCCATTGCGAAGATATTTATGGTGATCGTCGTATGTCCGGCCGGATCACTTATCGTTATTCAAGATTACTTTGTTGATCTTGACAACTTATGTTACGTAATTGACTTAGAAGTTTTGTGAGAAAATATTTTGGGATATCGTTTTTAGTTATTGTCATAAATGGACGTTTTCGCGCTGTTTTATCTGGGGTGGGTAAGATTTTAAGTGTTGGATGCTAAGTGAGAAGACAATGACAGTAGCAGTTGTGAGTAGTTGTTCCGGGTCTGGGTGTTAGTGTATCTGAGTTTCTATGTTTGTAAATGCACCCACGATACAGGAAGAAATTCTTAGTGTGGGGCAAAGTTTAAAAAAAAAAAAAAAAAAAAAAAACAATGACACCCTGTAGATCGAGTTGTCTGATGAATAACGGGTTTTATGGTAAAATATCTTGTATCGTAGTATCACGGAGTTAAGGAGCTCGTAGTTACGTAGTAACAGCTGCACGGGTCGATCCATCAGGTCTACGCTTGCTGGAGTTGGTCCGCGGGGGACTCCTCCGTGCCTCGGAAAGCACGTTGGTCCTAGTTGTCATTCGTGGATCTTTGACAGTCGTTACGGGTCGTCTGAAGCCCGAAAGTCTGACAAACAGTCTCACCAAGGGGTATTGTGTTACCCAGTAACTGGGTTATGGAGGTCAGATAGGCAGTCGCTCCATGTAAAATACTGGTACTCAGCTGCATCCGGTTAGACTGGAAGCCGACCCCAACATAGTTGGGAAAAGGCTAGGCGGATTGATTGCTTATTATAAGTCAACCACTTACGACGGGAATCGGAACTGTTTCTCCTAAACACAGGTTATTTTGTAACCTATCTAAGAGAACAGTAGGTACGGCACCCACTAACTAGATTTAAGAAACTTTATGCTTGTGATTTATGTTGTACCTTGCCATGTAATTTATTTTTCACTGCAACAAATGAATCCAAAGAAAACTCCTCAAGAATATTTTCTCCTCGTACAATTTGTTAACAGCGGCAGTTGCTCAAATCTGTTTTGTACGTGATCGAGCCGCGAGCAGTTTAGTTATAATGAACAAGTACTATCGCGGACACTGGCGGTGGACCACCTTTCAACCTTATTACTAAGGGCATAAGGGTGAAAAATAGTCGACCGCCATGGTCCGCGGTTGTTCTCTTTATGCCCTAAGAAACTGTTGAAACAAACCTTTTTACTAAGTGACGCGCGTCTAACAGATTTTGTAGTTTAATTAAAGATGCGGATTAGTTATCTTTAAGTATATATTTGGAGTTTTTGTTAACACTAAGCTCTATCGGGCTTTTGTTAAACATTGTTTTATTTTAAAACATGAGTAAACACTTCATTAATTCACCCGATTTTGTGGTTTTTGGAATTTATATAATGGAGTTTACGCCTTAAAAATCGATTTTCTGAATAAACGAATTTTTGATTTTTTTTTACGAATAAAACATAATAGATAAAGTTAACGCTTTTTTAAATTTGACTCTTCAGAAAATCCTTTTTTTTTTTGACACGGATTAACATTTTGAAAAAAACCTATTACATATTTCTATTTACACCTCCACAACCCAGTAACTGGGTAATACTGGTAATGAAATGAAATGAAATGAAATGAAATGAAATGAAATGAAATGAAATGAAATGAAATGAAATGAAATTGTTTATTCTGTAAATAGGATATCGGAATCACTTTTACACGTCATATAAAAAAATATTAAAAATAAGCTTGGTGAGGTCGGTGTTTCCTATCTGACTACTCTGAGAAGAAAGGCCGAAACAAACTCAGAGGTCACAGTCTCTTTTAAAGTCCAGACATAATCTTGGTCAAGTCATGTGAGGACCATGTAGATTAGTGTCTGAAATGGTCTTTTGAGGAAAGAACCACACAGATTTGAGTGAACCTGTCCAGTCAGTGCAAGCATTTGTCAGTAATCGTGGAGCTCAACTCAGAACTTAAGGAGCTCAACTCGACGAACAATACCAAGGAAAGGATATTTGGGTAGGCCGCATCAACTACTCAAACTGCCAGACCATCATTAAAACTGAGAAAGAAAAAAAGAAATGAAAAGGGAAAATAAAAATATCCACATAGTCCTCACATTCACAATAATTAAAATAATATAATACTTTACAAAGTAATCGTGTCATTTTGAACATAATTTTCAACAATGTCAATGTGTATATAAAACTGGTTTATTGTGATGAATAATTAAAATGTCAAGTTTTATGGTTTTCACAAGGCTTAGCAGAGCGAGCAGCTCAATCCCAAGCTTTTTTATCTTCTAAATAATCTGAAATTTTATAGTACCCTTTTTTACAAAGTTTGGTTTTAATACAGCTTTTAAATCGTTTAATGGGTAAGTTTCGAATGTCAATGGGAAGTTTGTTGTAAAAGCGTATACATTGACCCATGAACGAGTTGCTTACTCTGTGGAGACGTGTGCGATGTACAGCAAGGTTGTGTTTATTCCTAGTATTTAAACTATGAATATCGGACATTTTCTTAAAATTTGATATATTTTTGTGTACATACAATAGGTTTTCAAAAATATATTGTGAGGCTACAGTCAGAATATTTATTTCTCTGAATTTCTCTCGAAGGGAGTCTCTTGGACCTAGGTTGTAAATGGCTCGAACAGCCCTTTTCTGTAGAACAAAGATAGTATTAATGTCCGCACCGGTTCCCCAAAGAAGAATTCCATATGACATAAGACTATGAAAGTAACTAAAATAAACAATTCTGGCTGTATCTACGTCAGTTATCTGTCTAATTTTTTTAACAGCATAGGCGGCCGAACTAAGCCTTCCTGACAATTTTTCTATGTGTGGGCCCCATTGTAATTTACCGTCAATAGTTATTCCAAGAAAAACTGTTGACTCAACAGGGTCCAACTCTATTCCATTAACTTGAACATTAGTAGTTAGCTGCCTGACATTTGGCGTTGAAAATTTAATGAGTTTAGTCTTTTTTTCGTTCAAGAGAAGATTATTTACATTAAACCAATGCACAACTTTAGAGAGTGCATCGTTGACTTGTTCAAAGTTGACTAACTGACGTTTGATTTTAAAAATGAGGGAAGTGTCATCTGCGAATAATACGATCTTGTGATTATCCCTTATGTAGTAAGGTAAGTCATTTATGTAAATTAGAAATAAGAAAGGACCTACAATTGAACCCTGCGGAACGCCTATGGTGACCGCAGATCCTGCAGATCTCTTGCCATTAACATCGACCCTCTGAATTCTGTTATTCAGATAAGAAGTCAGAAGGTCAAGAGCCTTGTCCCTCATGCCATAATGGTACAGTTTCCTGATAAGAGTATCATGATGTACGCAATCGAAGGCCTTGGACAAGTCGCAGAAAATGCCAAGAGCATCTTGCGAATTCTCCCAGGCCTCGAATATGCTCTTCAGTAATTCCACGCCCGCGTCTGTAGTTGAACGACCCTTTGTAAAACCAAACTGTTTCAAATGAAGTAAATTATTTGCATTGAAATGTCCTAACATTTGTTTTAAAATTAATTTTTCAAAGATTTTACTCAATGTAGGTAATATCGAAATAGGCCGAAAATTTGTGGGATCAGTTGTGCTGCCAGATTTGAACAGTGGAATCACTTTGCTAAGTTTCATCAAATCAGGAAATACACCAGATGCAATACAAGAGTTAAAAACGATTGCTAAAAAGGGTGAAATAACATCAATTATTGAAGACATGGTATGTACTGATAATCCCCAAAGGTCAGCAGTTTTTTTTACATCAAGTTTATTAAAAGATTCTATAATGTCTTTAGCAGTAATAATTGTAAATTCAAAAAGTTTGTCACATTCTGGTACACATTCTTTAAGTATTGAGTAAGCAGAAGTGGAGGACGACAATGACAGAGTTTTGGTTGTTAAAATGGGAATATTAGTGAAGAAATTTTCAAACTCAGTTGCCACCTCCACGTCTGCCTTAATATCTACATTATTGATTTTTAGATGGAAGTCACGATTCCGTACTGTCGTTCTTCCCGTTTCTGAATTAATAATATTCCAAGTTGTTTTAATTTTATTTCCAGAAGATTTTATTTTATTTTTAATGTGTATGGCTTTTGCTGAGGAACAAGCTCTTTTAAAAGTTTTAGAATATGTCTTAACAAATTCTTTAAAAGTTTCATCATGGTTATATGTTTTTTCATGATACAATTCAAATAACCTGGGGGGTAAGACCCCCCCCCCCCCTGGTAAGACTGGTTGTCAGACTTCTGACGACCCGTAACGACTGTCAAAGGTCCACGAATGGCAGCCGGGACCAACGGCTTAACGTGCTTTCCGAAGCACGAAGGATTCTATTATACAGGGTGGCAGGGACATCGACGCGAAGCATGTTACCATGGGTTCATTTCGTCGGTTGTAAAAAAAAACAGCTCTTCCATACATTTTGACCGAGTGGGTATTGCACTTTTCTATGAAACAGCAGATTTTTTTTTAAATAACCAACAAGAAAAATCTACGCAGTGGGGTTCAGAATCATGTACTGAATCCATGGTAACAGTCGCGTCGATGTCCCTGACACCCTGTATGTAAATCGTAATCATTACAGCAAGCTATAAAATGAGAATAAGAAATTAAGGTTATTAAACAACAATAAAAAACTTAAACCTAAAAATACCAATTTTGGAAAAGACACCTTAACGATTTTTTTTTAAAGTTCAGTGTGGTGAGTGATTCGTTAATTAAAATTAAACTCATTTGTGTATGAGTTTTGTTAATACACAAAAATGATATTTTCTATCAATCAATAAAGAATAAGTATAAAAACCGGCCAAGTGCGTGTCCCACCACTCATAATGAAGGGGAGTAGTTGGGGTGAATTAATCCCCAAAAAAACTAAACATTTTAGTTGTATAACATGTTCTCTCATTCATTGATATACACCACGATCAATTCTCCACCTGGTTACAAAAAAAATATGTGATAAAACTACAAATTAACGATTTATTTGCGAGTATGCGAGTATATTCGCAAATAAATCAAAACCTTGGTCCTTCCTACGTAAGACCTACGTATTTGATATAGATTTCAACTTGATACCTCCACGCTTTCTTGAGAAAAGTGATCCTATAAGGGTTTCGTTTTTTTTCTTAACCCTAAAAAATTGAAACAAGTGAGCCATGCTTTCAGTCACATGAGTTTCATTCAAGGTGGATTTACAGAATGGCACTACATTATTAATTCTAGTCTTGTAGAGAATTCTGTGACTATTTTACAAATAAACACCCATTCAATTTACCAAATTGCTTAGAACAGCTACTCTGAAAAAGACGCCGATTAAGCAGAGGCACTTGAGACACATAAAACACTCAAAACAATTGAATCAACAGAAAAAAAAACCTTTTAAATTAAACTAAAAATCCATCTGAACGACTACGAAATGTTCCGTTACGACTCAACTACCGGACACCATCTCTCAAAGTATCGTTTGATAGTCGTAAAAACATCCCTTAACGGTCGTCCGATCTCACTCGCCCTTAAGGTTGCGAGCGGACAAGAGCGGAGTGGTGCTGAGCTAGGAAAATATTATCCAATACAGTTCCACAATTCTCACGACTCTGCTCCGCTCCGCTTAACTGGTAAATCGATGATATATCGAGTGATAATTTCAACGGTGAAATGAATGCTGAGCAGTATCCGCTGTTTGCTTCACTTCTTATTTTATGTTTTTGGATTGGTAACAAGCCTATTTCTTTCCTGACAGTAAGTGGTCTATGTGCCTATGGACACCTACAGTATCAGAGACATCATAGATGTTTTTGCCATCTAATAATTAGAGCATCTTGTCACTTATGCAACGCATCTTCGCACTGCTCCGCTTTCGTGAACAGGGACATTCCGCTACACAGTGTCTTCGCTCCGCTCATTTGCACAACCATCCTTAACCCCGCCCACCCTTGTCGCCAGCGCTTTATGCCCTGTTCGTCTTAACCCCAATAATAAAATGCTGGTTGTAAATAGATAATAAGGGTGAAATACGCGTAGAAACCATTAAGGGCGCCATCACTATACTTTAACTGTCGCTATCTGAACGCACTAATCGACGGCGTGTACTATTTTAATAAAGGTTTTATTGCACGATATGTATCATTCTGTTGTGGTTTATGGTGGAGGAAAAGTGCTTGTTCGACATAAACCAGAGAGGAGGTTGAGAGCGGATTATGCTTGATTTTTTTGAGAATAGAAATGGAGGGTTAGAATGATTTTTCATGGACCGGACCAGATTATAACACTCCGTTGAATTACATTATAGTAACTAATAACTTAAATTATGTTTATTATAAAACATCGTCCGTGATCCATCGTAGATCACATAAGCACAGCAGCTGCAGCTTTTGGTTATTTTATATAAAAGTCAGCCTATCGCAGTCCACTGCTGTACCTAGGCCTCTCTCAGGCTGCACCACAACACCCTGTCCTCCACCTTCTGCATCCAGTCTGTCCCAGCCACCTTTTTAAGGTCGTTGCTCCATCCAGCTGGAAAGCGTCACTGCGCTTGCTGATACGCGGTCTCCACTCTAGGACATGTCTGCTCCACTGGCCATACCACTTCAGCTTACTCTGCAGGGTACGTCGGTAACTCCGGTTTTTTTCCTGATAACTTCATTTCTGATCTTATCCTTCAAAGAAACTCCGGGTGCAGCTTTTGGTTATTTTATATTGGTGTGTATATATTTTTTTTGTAATCTTCTTCTTTTCGTGTGGTTAGTGACTAACCTGGTGTCAGAGTTTTAAAGCCGCCCATGGGCCTCTGACTTGACTTCACATGCCGTCGAGAAATATCTCTCAGGCATGCCGGTTTCCTCACGATGTTTTCCTTCACCGTTTTTTAAGCAAGTGATAATGATAATTATACAATACGCACATGAATCCGAAACGTCAGACGTGCGTGCCTTGGGTTCGAACTCGAGACCTATGACTTGGCAGTCTGACGGTCACACCACTAGGCTATCCCTGCTCTTTTTTTGTAATGTGCGTCTTGTTTATTAACAATTTTCCTTATTTCTTTTCAAAATCCTTTCGATAGGTCGTGATGCTTTTAGCATAAAAAACACCAGCAACATGAATGAATATGATCATATCATCCATCGTCATGAATCCAAATAAAACGTATTTTTTTAAATAAAAAATACATAGTGAACTGAATTGTTTTCAACTGGCATTTCCAATGACTGTGGATCAACACACTAAAAATGCATTCAATGAATTCAATCAAACTTTTTATTTGTGATGAAACAATAACGTAATTTTGAACGGTTTTCCGTGTTTTCATTCGTTCAATGTTATCGAAAGTTTAACTTTTTACCGATCGGTATTTTTGCATGATAACGAGCAATAAAGCGTGTTATTTATTGCTATAGATCGTGAGATGTCACATCAATTTATTCGACTTTCCTTGTGATTGGATAACCCGCAGTATTTGCTTGGATTCAATTTTCTTTTTCAAATTGCTTCAGTCTAGATTTTTTGCTAGATATGCATCGCTAAAGTATAATCTGAATATCAAAAATATTCGTAACATCTTTTCTTTTGTTACCTTTTTCTTTGGATTTTCGTATTTGTCATTACTTTGGCTTATGGTATCAAATATTTTCTGCACCGATTAAACGAACGGACAAAAAAAATGCCATGCCAATGCTTATTTATTTCCACAAAACAGAAGGTTTGTGGCTAAGTAATAATAGCCGCATGGGCCAATCGATCAGGTTAAGCTACGGCTTCGGGCCCTATCAGAATACCAGCGCTACGACATTTTTATTTATTTTTAAATGTCGCGGCATCATGCTGAGATAGGAGCCTTTTGGCCTCGTACAGGACTTCCTTCTTAAATTTTTTTTTTGTTTAAATTGTAACTTTGCTTTTTATTGTTTTTTATTTATGTTTAATGTGTTTTTAGTTATGTGTGATTTCCTGTGCGAGTCACAATAAATACTTTTTCTTTCTACGCTTGCCGCAGTTGTTTCGTGGATGGGTAACCATCATTACATACCAAGAACCCATCCGTGCCTCGAAAAGCACGTTAAGCCGTTGGTCCCGGGTGTCATTTTTGACAGTTGTTACGGGTCATCAGAGGTACGAAAGTCTGACAACGTCTTACCAAGGAATATCTTAACATAACATAACATCACGCCTGTATTTCCCGATGGGCTAGGCAGAGGTGCACCTATAGTACACCCACATTTCGCCAGTTATGTTTAAGTCCCATGTAATAGGGGGCGAGCCTATTGCCATCAACCGGGCACAAATTCAGACTCCGGGCTGCTACTGAGAAATTTCCAATGGAAAAACAAAATAACACTCTGCCTGAACTTTTTTTTTTTGGGGGGTGTGAAATCATCAAATGACTTCTCCCGCTCTGGGCAGAGCGAGAGGGCGTGTCAGATTTTTACTGACTAAAACTCACCCGTGTTCCTTCCGTTGCCTGTGTGCCGGGGCCGCGATATCCCTTTCGGACAAAACCGCATCCCCAGCAGGCATTGGTCCTTACGGTGGCCGAAAGTCGGCTCGTGACACCCGATGCCCGGGGCGTCTCCTGCGGCGACTAGGGCGTGAGGGCGTGCAGCTTGCATCTCCCTCGCGCGCTCCGCCTCCTCCTTCGCGAGCATAACTGCTTCGCAGAATGAGGTGACGGCCTCCTATGCACTCTCGCTCCAGACCATGGCCTGAACCAGAGCCGGACGCGAGAGATCGCCGCCGCCGATCGCCTCCGTGAGGACACGGCGGTGCTCCGCCCAAGCCGGCAGACCTCCACCGTATGCTCCACCGTGTCCTCCGGGCGATTCACACAATGGTGACACCCGGGCGTTTCCTCCTGCTTTATCCTGAACAGGAACCTCCCGACTCTGCCCGACCTGGGAATCGAATCCAGGACGTCATGCTCAGCAGTAGCGCTTGCGAACACTAGACCAACGAGGAAAGAAAGAAAGAAAGAAAGAAAATACGTTTATTTGCGGTACACATGACGCAAATAAAAAACAAAACACGAAAATAAACAATTTGGGGGAAAATATGCGTCACATCCACGCAAAACGGCCATCGCTCAGCATAATGCTGCGAGGCAGTCAAGGCAAGGGGTATCGTGTCACCCAGTAACTGGGTTGTGGAGGTCAGATAGGCAGTCGCTCCATGTAAAATACTGGTATTCAGCTGCATCCGGTTAGACTGGAAGCCGACCCCAATATAGGAAAAAGCTAGGCAAATCATGATTATTTCCACAGATCCATTGCCACGAATATCATATTAACTAAGTCACTAATGAATATTTCTACTTCACTTACAAAGACATTTGAGTAACTACGAGAGCCACACAACATCATCTAATAATGTGGAAAAAATTGTGGTGTCTGTACGATTACAATGCGAGACTCGTGTCAGGTAATCTAGTTAGTGCGGTCGCCCGGCGCCGCTCATTACAGCGGTGCGCGCGACCACGTACGAGGGACACGGAGGAAGAGACTGGATGTGTTCATGTAAATGTTGGAGAATAAAATAAAATAAAATTATTCTCTCTTACGCCAAACATTATGAAATATATATAATATAATATGGAATATAGAAATCAAATATAAATATGAAAATATGAATACATTATATATAATAACATAATTTAATATGAAAATAATTTCATAATAATTACCTACATTATTACATAAAATAATATACTATACCTGTAGGCACAAACCTAATAATATACAATATATATATATGACGGCACGGTTGGCGCAGTGGCTGAGCTGTCGACTGCTGCGCAACGTGTAGCGGGTTCAATCCCCGCACGGAACAAATATTTGTATGATCTGCAAGTAGTTTCTATGTGTGTAAACGCACCCACAATACAAGAAGAAATTCTTAGTGTGGGGCAACGTTTTAAAAAAAATAAAAATATATAAAAAATAAAAAAAATTATACATAATTATACACCCAAATAAACACATCCAATCATTTATAAAAATATTGAATTGCTTGAATCGATACTTAGCCCTCTTCTTCTCTCCTAATTTTGCTGTGCCCGACAGGGTCCATATTGGTCTTTTACTTTGTTAGGTATACCATCTAAGTACTCATAATACATATGGAATGCAATACAGAATTGAGTATTGGAGTTGGAGATGGGTTCTTTTAACGAGAGACTCTGAACCTAAGATGAGAGGCTTGGTAATTTATAATACGGTATAATAAAATGGTGGCCACATAGATTCCATAACTAAAAGCAGTCTTCCTATATCCGCAAGAGTCGTAAAAAGACATTGAATAATTGGTCATAGTAAGTTCTAAGCTAATTATTACGTAAGTGTGTAGTACCTCTTTGCTATTCGAATAAGCAGACCATAAGCGCAAAGATACAGGATCGTTCCAAATACTCGTAACCATGATGGAAAACGAAACATAAAAACGCCACTACACCGATGACGACGTAAACTGAGTTAACACACGGCTTGAAAGAAACGTCTTGAGTGTCATATCCAGTACTTTTACAATGTCGTGGTAATGTCTTCAGAGCGCGTCAGCAGTTTTGGCGAATGCAGGATAATTCCGATCGCTTTCCGAACGGTTCGCCCGTATAAACTTGTTACCGCACATGATACGGATTCCGTCATTTAATTTTTCCAATTGAGGAACATTGTACCGAATTACGTGTTCATTTCTTGCGCAATTTATTTGGTTACAACGCGAAAAATCGCTTACATGTGGAAATACATGGATATTTATGCAGTAGGTAAGGGAAACGAAAAATAGATAGCCATTGATGGGTGGGTTTACTGCAGTGTTAACAAAAATTGGACAATCTTATTTATTGTGGTTATGGTGGTCAACCCTATGTACTTAATTTGACAAATCTTTTATATGTAGTATTTTTTTCTAAATGTTATTTTTAATAATACAGTCACTCTGGAAGGTAACCATAATTTTGTTAATCGCACTACTGAATCACAAGATACAAGCGACGCATAGTTTGTGGTTCACCGAATTTGGCTTAATTGTATTGTTACTTTTTGATTAATAAACTTTATTATTATTAATTCGTTTATTCATTTTGTTTATTTTATTATTTAAAGTTTTAAATATTTCATATAAAAAATATTAAAAATGTAAGTCCCCGGTGTCGGGAGCAGCGTCCAAGCTACCGGGGGTTTGGGTTGCAGAGACTGGAACCTCCTCACAACGTGAGCAGTATCGAGGAGTACTGCCTTCTGGATCAGGCTCTTGATCCAACCGCCTAACGAGAGCCTCGAGAGATGTTGGTCGAGGCTTTCGGCTAGCAGACCATTGGCAATTACAACAAGCAGTAAAATGACAGCTAAGCACCGACAACCTCGTGAGCTAATTGTCGAGGTTGTCGACTAACGACCGGACCCAACAACCTATCTGTACGGGCAGTTTGTCCGTACACTGAGATGTAGCTTGTTGACGGGTATGAATCACACGGGATGTTGACGGGAAATAAAATCACTGTTTTGTGTCCGTTATTGATTGACTGATTTATTAGGAAAAACAGAAAATATATACACGTAAAGTAGGTGACTCGTGGTGGGCGCGATAGCTTATTCAGCGAATGTGGACGAGTAATCGGCGAATAAGCAAATGCTTGTTAAGGTAAAAACTAAAACAATACATTTCATGTGGCGATGCTCGTACACTATCTATCACCAGTTTTCACCAGTTACTGGAGAAACTTATCTATTATTTTAACGTCCCAATAATCTGTCAGAGAATAACGTGTTTACGGAATTGTGAGACGACATTCAATGACAGATAGAATCACCATCAATAGTGATCTGTCTTTTAGAGGCCTCACCCACGTGGCGCTTTTTGTAGCGATGCAATAGCGATGCTGTAACGCATATGTATCGATACAGCCGCGATGCTTTCGCTGGCTGTATACCTTCGCCCAGAGTCTGTATCGCTACTATCGCGATGCTGTCGCGCTTCAGGGCACATTCCCCAGCACCCCTCCCTCCGTTGTCCACTCTTTGTTTCCCCGATGTCGTCAAAAACGGTGGCGCGTTTGCATCGATACAGCCGCGCGCTTGCATCGTTTCTGTCGCCGTGGGCCTTACTGAAAATAGGTTATTGGGTTCAGCCGTTATATATATATATATATATATATATACGTCTTTATATTATTATTTTATACATAAAATTTTCATTTTTTAATACAAAAAAAAAAAAAAAAAAAAAATATATATATATAGTAGCCCACCGGTATCGGGAACAGGGTTCAAGCCACCGGCGGTTAAGGGTCCTAACGAGAAGAGAGGAATCTCCTAATGATACGCACCGTGTACAGAAGTACCGTTTTCTGGATCAAGCCCTTGATCCAGCTGCCCAACGAGAGCCTACTCAGGTGTTGGTCGAAGCTTTTGGCTATTATGCCATTGGCCGTCACGACTATCACAATGACTGCTGTGTCCTGGTTATTATTATTATCTTTATGACAACACTACTATCGAATCTCGTAGTAAGATTAGAAGTATACTCTTAAATAATGGGGAAAAGATACGGCTGATAATGATACATGTAATGGAAGAGGCGGGACAAAGATTAGTCACTGACCATAAAGAAATCCGATTGTTTCCACAGTCATATTTATTACTGAACATGACATACACATGATGTAGCTACGGAGAATATATTCCACTAATAGTTCCACTGACTACGCACCACTCAAATGACAAATTAACAAGCCTGTCAAAACGCATATCCATTATAATGGCATTTCCCGAAGCCGTCGGAAACAAATAAATCTGCACAATAACATTAGACGTCAGTGGAATAAATGTAACGTCAATCCGTGGCCATTTGTCGTCGTTAAATCTTTGGGACTGACCCACGGGTCGACTGTTCCGTTAGCATTTGGAATGAAGTTTGAACCGTCTTCAGATTTGCGAAAGGGAAGTGAGATGGGACGCGTGTACTGTGTAGTGTGTAGATTTTATTAATCGGTGATCGGTTGGGAGTTTCTGTAGAAATGACAAAAGAAACTGCTGACGAAAGAAATAATGAGTTTCGAAAAAATCTAATGAAGGATTTTTCACTAGCCTTCCACACCTATTCATTGGACATAATAAATTACCTAGTAGGTAGTTTGTTTAAGATTCTAAATGAATGGATAAACAGCTTTTCCCATTTTAAATTATAGGAGAGGCAAAGCGGCTTTTTCTTCCATTTAACTCAATCATTGCAGACGTGATTATAATTCCAACTAAATTGACACCAATCTTTATGTATACGTTGGCCAGTCTTCCTCCCCATGTTCACCCAACTATAAGCCTAACATCCAAGTGTAAGAAGGGGAAAGACAAAAACTTAATGACAAGTGGACAATGAAGGAGATTCGAGACGCTTGTCGCCGCGAGATTGTCAGGGAACGTCGCGGAACAGGGGGCTGCGACAACTTTATATAATCCTTAATAGAAACCTTGTTTCTTTTTTAACAAAGGAAAGATAAAGGGAATTGTTTTTATGACAAAATATTGTTATTGATTTTGTTGATAGTTGTCTCATGTTTTTTTTGTCGCATAGAGGTGGAACCTGAATACTGTCCAACATTGTGTTTTTATAACTTAGACTAAGTAATTTGACAGATCGATACATTATTCTAACATCAGAACTTGAAGGAAATCAACTGCTGTAAGACACGACGACACGGTTGGCGCAGTGGCTGAGCGATCGACTGCTGCGCAACGTGTCGCGGGTTCGATCCCCGCACGGAAAAAATATTTGTATGATATGCAAGTAGTTGTTCCGGGTCTGGGTCTTAGTGTATGTGAGTTTCTATGTTTGTAAACGCACCCACGATACAAGAAGAAATTCTTAGTGTGGGGCAAAGTAAAAAAAACATAAAAAAAAAACTATCAGATTTATCTGTGTCATTGAGAACAGCTGTAAAATAAAAATATATAAGGCTTTTAAAAACATGGCAACGAAAATACATGAAAACTCAACTCACGATATCTGGCCACCCGAAATCAGCCATGCGTTCAAGTGTAGGTCTTGCACCTGCGGTGGATTACGATATCTGGCCACTCGAAATCAGCCATGCGTTCAAGTGTAGGTCTTGCATTGTGGTGGATCACGATATCTGGTCACCTGAAATCAGCCATACCTACGTTCAAATGAAGGTCTTGCACCCGCGGTGGATGCGTCCCTGTTCTGGTCTCTATCAGAGTGCATTCTCAATCTGGAATCAGAAAAGGGGGATTCACTCCCAATCAACATCGAACCAGACCCAAAATAAACCAAAAACGAAAACAAACTCTTCTAAAAAAGGTAAATGGAAAACCCCGGAATTGTCCGAAGAGGATTATTTCAGACAATCTATTTGCTCAGCAACCTAAGAGGAGGCCCTCAAGAAAATCAAATCAGACAATCAAGTGGAAAAATCTATGTTCGTTGAACAAACAATCAGCTTTAGTTACTGTGGGTAGAGTGACGTAGGGTCCTCACCTACCATTTATTTGATCTACTCTTCAATCTCCTGGGAGCCTGGTACCTATTTGTTTTAAAGCTTTATTGCTAAGTAATGTGTGCATAGGTCAACCCTCTAAATTTTTACTGGAGATGTTGACCAATATGGTTAATGGAGGTCGGGTATGAGTATTTTAATTTTGTTGATATGGACAGATCATTAATTTGGTAGTCATTTAATTTAAATTGTTATTTGACTTCTCTTTCTGTTTAAGTAATTGCATTTTATCGACTATTTTCTGGAAGAAGAAATATGAAGTTGTAAACTGTCCATTTCTACATTTTGATTTTCTTTCAGCTCTTAATATCGACCGAATCATCACAGAAGTAAATATTATAATGCATGCTCTAATTAATACCTAACAAATTTTTAAAATGAATTAAGTTTGGCTTTTATTCCAACAGAAAACCTGATAATGTAATTCAAACAAATTCACACTTAAAATAGATATCAATAAATCATTCCAACATCCGACAGATCATTGATATTATAATCACATCAATAAATAAACCATTAATATATTTCATTACTTTCCCCACAATAAATTAAACGCAGTCGTAAACCAAAAACCCCATTGTGTCCAGTAATTTATTCACCGTTGGCAACACAGAAAACTTGTCCATCCCGGGAGAGGGTAACCCCGGTAAAAAGGTGTCAATTTTTGAAAGATTGGGCCCTGTCATGAATATTATATGAACGAATCGAGTTAAGGGTATTTTGCGATAATGTTCGACGTCGGTGGATACTGTCAGCCTATGTCATTTCATGAGGATTTGCCCTTTGTTAAAAGTAACACGTAGTATGTCAGGGGGGGGTCTGAGCTATCGTGTGTGAAATTTGCTGCTGAAAGCCCAGTTATGTTTACGTGATGTTGAGGGATGGGCTCATGGATTTATATTGAGATTTGCATGGTATAATAATATACTTCGCCAGGTATGGCATTCCGAAACAAAGTGATCACGTGGGCAACACAAGTCTACGTCATCACATCTGTGTTAAACTACCAGAAGTTTGTAATAATAACTCCCAAACCACCTTTATTACCTGTGCGAATCCGATAAAACAATGAGGTTTTAATTAACAATTACATCGATTTATGTTTAAATTGAATTGTTTCGTTCGATTAGACACACGAAACGACAATTTAAAAGCTTTGGTTTCTGAAAATCTTTCCTTAATCGTGTTTTGTTGCAATAGAGTGGCAACTGGATAGGGACGTAAGCATGTGTTAGTCCCGGAATGCCAAACCTTGTTTTATTAGACCATGGAGATTTGTATGATATTTAAAGATACCTACGAAGCTTTGAAGTTTGACAACTTTTTCATGCTTATCTTATGGCATAATTAAAGAAATGGTTGTTCACATTTTCTTTATCATGCAGGGTTTTACCTGAATACTAGTTTTGATTGGAAAACTTACGAAATTGTGTAAAAAACTTTATGTGAACAATTTTTTTATATCTTGTACCTATGGACTAGATACACTGTGTTTAACTCACTTTATTTTAAACTAGCTTCTGCCCGCGACTTCGTCCGCAGAATTAAAGAATTTTTCAAATCCAACTGGTAGTTCCGGAGAACACCCCTTACATACAAACTTACAAACAAACAAACAAAATTAACTCTTTATAATACTAGTATAAATATAGATATTCCTATACAATTATTCCAAGACTCCTTCTCAATATTTTCCAGTCCAGTAGTGACCGAAACTATCCAGCAAGGGGCGATTTTCTTTATTATTCAGCGAAAACACATAAAGCGTTAACGTCCCTTTGTCTGCAGTTTTGTAAAAACTAGCAACAAACGTAATAAATAATAAATTTTACGCGTTAACAGTTCGGTAGTAGATGGAAACGGAAATCGGAAACTATCGTAAAATAAGTTTTTCTACGTCGCCGCCGCCGCGCCGTCGTGCGTCGAGCGACGGATCTTGTCTCTGATATATTACCGTAGAGAGAATTCTTTATTTTTTTACCTGACAGCACGTCTTAAAATGTCAAGATCTTGGTTGAATGAAAATCAACCGTGAATGTATTCGCATTTATTATACGTAGGCAGTTAAAATAATCTTTTCTTTACATAGGTCAGTTGGGCATTCGCTGAATGTAAAATACTGGTATTCGGCTGCATCCGGTTAGACTGGAAGCTGACCTCAACAAGGCTAGGCAGATGATGATGGTATCATCTGAACATGTGGGAGTTTGTCCTATCAGGTACTATCGATGAAGTTCATAACTGACCACAGTAAGGACTATTCTTGCTTGCAGCGCTCGGCGGCTATAGCACCGGCCGGTAACAGATGTGGTCATCGTGTTCACGGGATTATGTTTTGAAACTGGTTAGATATGAACTTCTTTGATGGTACATTCTAATTTATTTGATAATTATCATAATCATCCTGTAATGTTCCCACTACTGGGACACTGGCCTCCTCTCTGTGAGAGGGAGTGGGCCGTAATCAACCACACGGGCCCAGTGCGGGTTGGTAGATGTCACATGTCTTCGAATTTTTGATTCTAGGACATGCCGGTTTCCTCACGATGTTTTCCTTCACTGTTTTGAAAGCAGTGGTGATGAAAATAATAATGTGCACATACAACACTTATAAGTTAAAAAAACACAGAGGTAGTTAAGAAAGTAGAGAAAAATAAACATAAAAAATAATTTTATTTCTGTTTAAACATTCTCGTGATAACGTAATGACATAAAAAAATAACGACGACTTAAAAAAAAAAAAAAGAATTCATTCCATTTGAAAGCTTTCAATTAGATATAGCTAAGTAATTAATTAGCCGAAAGAAGACAAATTTGACGCAAAATTAATTGAATAAATATTATTAATGAATCTTGCGACAGAACGAATTCAATTAGATATATTTATAAAACAAGCAGACACAAAGAAATCATTAGTATATTTCGTTGAATTAAATTTTAATAACATTGCAAACAATAATTATAGTAGGTATTTGAATATTTCATGTTCGTTAGAAACGTTTCTCCTCTTTTGCGCTTGTTCCCAACAAGTCACACCTCAACGGGTAACAGTGTGACTCGTTGGGAATGTTTTGGATAATAATTCCCAACGAGTCACAGTTACTGTTACACTGTTACTCGTTGGGATGATTTTTTCATTAGTTCCCAACGAGTCACACTTAACCTGTCACACTGTGACACGTTGGAAATAAATGTAAAAGATGTCCCAACGAGTAACAGTAGCTCCGACTCGTTATGCCGTCAACAGCGGCACAATGACTGGTTGACTTATTTTTATTCATCAGTTCTAAATAGTTATCCCTTGTTAGGGCTCTGTTTCTCGCCTGACATGACCAGTGCTAGTGTTCGTGGCCGCCTATATTTACTAGAATACGTAATCTCTCTACTTTCTTATTCACTTGTTTATGAAGATACTATTAATGGATAATGGTGTGAATACAGTGAAATGATAAGAGGATATTTGTGTTTTTTTTACCTCTTATTAATTTCAGCCACAATATAAAATATTATTTCTCTAAAATTAAATGTAAAGCACATATTTGCATGTTAAAGTTACACGTTTTTCGCCACGAGAACGACGCGGGGAGGGAGAGGGATGCTTGAATATTATCAGTTTGTGCTGTGCATTGAAGTGAAGTGCACGTCCCGCTGTTAACCATGACAGAATACATCGCGTCAACTTCGTCCAGCCTAGTGACATTTAGTTTTATACAAAGGAATGGTGGTACTATTTTGCTTCGTGGTGGATACGAATTTTATGCCAGGCGAAAGCATAATAGCGGATTAACAGTGTGGGCGTGCACGCAACGAAAAACTTGTAAAGGAGTCATACGAATAAAAGTAAGTATATCTACCTCTATACAAGATGTTGAAATAACCCAAAACTTAATTTGTTTAGAATCAGCAGCAAAATAGAAAGCAATATTTTTTAATACTTATATAGTTTAATTTTTTACCTAACATAATTATTTGTTTTGTCGTTTTTAATATTTTTTTAAACGCTACGTAAACAATCGAGCGGGCGAGTGTAAGTGAACTAGCGCGCGCGCTCAAGGTCAGCCGCTCCGCCGCCACCCCGCCGCCGCCGGCTACCGCCGTCCCTGTAGTCAATCTAGCGCGCGCCGGCGCGTGCGTCGTTTCATCTGAGGTTTTGGGTTATTCCATAAATATGTTGTATAAGTGACAATTTACTGATAACTACAAAGTATTTATTTTCAGTTTTAACTGAATATGCTGAGCTTGCTTAATTTACTGTTAACCGCTTTAATTCTGTTTTAATCATTATTGAGATCGTAAATGTTTTTTCATAGGACCAAAATATTCTGCATGAGACTGCTCATAGCCACGCCCCTGACTTTGCAAAAAACGAAATTGAGGAATCTGTCCAGAAATTAAAGACTGAATTGTACAAACCAGGTTTTCCAAATATCCCACAAAAGTATAATTCAATGATAAGTCAACTTAAAGATGCCGGAATGGATATCGTATCTAAAATACCCAAATTCACAAGTGTTAAAAGTACACTGTACAGACAACGAAATTCAGCAGCCGGAGTTTCTAAGATAGTGTACAAACAGGCACTAGACGTTGAAGTACCACCAAGATATAATGATTTTCTACTAGCAGATTACCAAAGTAATACGAACAATACTAGAATAATATTATTTTCGTCCAAGGAAGCGAGATTAATGGTGCACAATTTAAAAGACTGTTATGGTGATGGCACATTTAGAAGTTGTCCTAATCCCTTCATACAACTGTATACAATCCATGGGGATACTGGAAGTACAGTAAACCACACAAATATAATTCCTGTGGTGTATGCATTAATGAGCAACAGAACAACAGAAAGCTACTATATCCTGTTTAGTATGATAAAATCACAGCTACCTGATTGGAATCCAGCTCAATTCAGATGTGATTACGAAAAGCCAGCAATAAATGCAATCGCCAAAGTTTTTCCTTCAGTGATAGTAAAAGGGTGTTACTATCACTATAACAACGCGATATTTAAAAAGGGGAAAAAACTGAAAATGACAATGCGGACGTCACAAGATCCAAAGGAGGTGCGATTAGTTCAGCTCAGTGCTGTGCTTCCTTTGCTGCCAGAGCATGAAATAATAAACGGATGGGTATATATAATTGCTCGATACGGAGATAGCGAAAGTTCAAGCTGCAAACAGTTTATAAAATATATGGAAAGACAATGGCTGTGTAGAGAGTTTTTTAAAGTGTGGTGTGTTTTCGGAGAGCGGCACCGAACCACAAATGCCTTAGAAGCATGGCATGGTAAGTTGAATAAGACCATCGGAACAAAAAAACCGAACCTGATGCACTTCCTGCATACATTAAAAGAGGACTCTTCTCTTAATGTTGTCAGAAACATACTCACACAAACAAATAAATCACTAAAAAGAAAAAGAGCTAAAAAATATATTTTAAAAGACGATTTCATTCAAGAAGTGCAACAGGAGCTATCGGAAGGTTTGATAACAGTAGGCCATGCTTTAGAAATTTTACGAAATTAGATTATATACTGTGAGTCAAATACATATTATGTACAAGGCTGATTATATTAACATTAACTATTTCTTTATCATAACATTAACTTTATTTTAACTCAACGTTTTGTTTGGTCATACCAAACAAAACGTTGAGTTAAAATAAAGATACTACTTAAAAATGATTTGTTGAAAATTGTTGTACATTGATTTTATATTAATTAACGTGTAAGACTGATTATGGTTGTCATCATATCATTATTATGGATAATTATGAATCTACAATTATTAAAATCTACTTATTATCCATAATGATGTTATGATGATAACTCTATATTGAATTTATATTCAATTCCATAAGACTGATTATATTTAGAACAATTTTTTAATGTTAATACTTAATTAGTAAGTTTAATACTTACTAACATAAAAAAGAAACAACATACCACGTGTCCACGAGTTTGATTCACACGAAACAGCTTTAAGTGTTTCGTGCGAATCGAACTCGTGTTTTTTTTATTTCTCTTATATCGCCTGTATTAAGATACCAAAAGTTAAAGAAAAGTGGATGTTCTTACTTTAATCATTAAAATTAAAATATCTGTGATGATTCTGTGATTTATACCTAGATAAATATAGCTTTTTAAAAATATCTTATAATGTTTGAATTGTTATTTTGTTAATTTATAATTTCAGCTATTTGAAATTTGTTGTTTATTTTAAATGCCTTATTGCAAGTTTATAATTTCATAATATGAAACTAGTGATATCTGTAAAGATTTTTTAGTTTGATACAGATAGGTTGTTATAATGTGTAGATAATTTATAAATGTTTAAAATTGTAATTTTGTTGATTGATAATAAATCTGTTTGATATTTATTTACAGTGTCTTATTCCAATATATACCATATTCACTGATTTACAATTTCATAGGAATCTTTACGAGTAATCGTGTAACTGGCTGGGAATTGTTTAGTAAAAAAATCCCATTGAGTAACAGTGTGACCGGTTGGGAACGTCTCAAAAATAATTCCCAACGAGTAACATGCCCAACGAGTAACAGTATGACTGGTTGGGATTATTTTTAAAATTAATTCCCAACCGGTCACACTGTTACCCGTTGAGGTGTGACTCGTTGGGAACAAGCGCTCTTTTGTCTTCAAATATAATATTTTTAATATTTCTTATTAAATTTGAATCTTTTGAATGCTCAAATTTCTAAATGAACTTCAACAATTCAGTTTTCATATGCAGATATTATGAGATATTCCTCTTATTAAGAATATTTCAAAAAGCAATTATATTTGAAGTGCGGCTCCTTCTAAAACATATTGTAATTGAAGTTTCATTAAAATTGCGAATATTTTTTTCTGGAACTTTGTCGAAAATCTTGCCAAATGTGTTTTTTTTTTGATAGCCTATATTGTGTCCCACTGCTGGGCAAAGGCCTTCCCTTTTTCCTTTCATCCTTTTCTCTATTTTTTGCGATCTCTGGCCATTTTGGCCTCGCAAACATGATAAGATAGTCACACCACCTTGCCAAATGTTATATAAAAAATAAATTAATTAATTCAATTCCTAATGCTATAGAATCGGAACAGGAAGCATTCTAACTTAAAACAAAAAAACTATTCCTATTAATAAATCTAATGAAACCATGATATTCTTAAACCATAACATTAAGTGAAATAATAAGTGAGTTAGTTAGCTAACGTACTTACTCAACACAAGTAAACATACCCATCATGTCACGAAAGCTTAAATAAACGTACAAAAATATTGTGTGTAAAATACGAGTATTGCAACATTTGCCGTCGTCGACACTCCAATTTCGTTTTGCTTTCCCAATTTTTTATTAGCCATCACTCGCAAGCAAGTCAATTTTAAGTTGTTTTCGTGTTGTATCCGAACGAATAATGTTTATGTCAAACACAACGTTTTGGCGCCAACAAAGATGGCGGAGCGAAACGTCAAACTGCAACGATTACACTTGGATAATTCATTGTTATAAAATTGTAATCTGGATTTTTCATATTGCTTGAAAATTGGGTTCTGAGTTTTGTATTGTTAAGTTTTTTTCGGGTGGTTGTTTTGATTTGTGAATATATAGCCAAGTATTGTATTTTATTTGGCAGCGCAGCAAGTGGCGCCGTCTAGTTCTATAATTATAAAGTTACTAAGAACCATCGAAAAGATCGGGTATGAGTGACACTGTCTGATTACTACCATGGTCTAATAAAACAAGATCTGGCAATCCGGGAGTGACACAGTGGGTGTTTCGGTGGTTGGTAACACAGATGAGAAGACGTAGACTTGTGTCACCCACGTGACCACTGTATCTCGGAATGCTATACCTTGCGAAGTATATTAATAAATCATGATTACTATCACTCTGGCAGAGCGTCGGCGTCGTATCGATGGTTGCATGACGGCTGTCTTCTGATTACAGATGATGAGAGAGGGCCGCTTCATAGATAATAAACTGCGCTGTCGTATCACGGCCACAACGAACTACATACTATATTCCGGCAGAATTCTGATGATTTTGAAGCTGCAGAACCACTAAAACGATGACTACTTCTGGTAAAGTCTTTCCTGCGCCGTTATATTTATTATACAGAAAAATCGCTTCTTCTAAATCATGAATAGGTATTTAGAAGAAAAACACTTATTTGATCTTAATCTGAGATGTTTTTTTTTTTAGGTCTGCTTTTACCAAAATAATGTCACGAAACAAAATAATATTTTCCCAAATTCGGTAAACTCGGTAAAATGTTCAATCCAGGGCAAAAACCGCACATCTCGGCTTTATGAATAAAATAGCACACCTACCTATTTATTATTCAATTCCGAATATCGACACGTTGACAAACCCCAAATGAATTCCCTTTCATGTTGTTAAAGCAACAGCACTGAAATGGGAAATCATATTAGTCTACGTCGGTCCCACTTGTAATTCATTAAAACCTGTTTTTAGTCAAATGTAATGATTTATTTAAGCAACAAAAATCCCCAAAAGTAATATCCATTGAAGCGTATTTAACGCTGAGGCGGAGATGAGGAATAGTGATGGGGAATACTTACGGTAAATTGTGATTACAATGTATTATGTCATAAAGCGTAATATGTACCTATATACTCCATTGGATTAGGTAATTAAATAAAGGTAAACAAATAGTAAATAGGGGTTTTATAGATGACACTTTCTTGTAAAACCAAATAATTATTTTTCTTAATCTATGTTAAACTCACCATTTATTCTTACCTACTTCTTCATAGATGTCACTGCTTGAGCATAATTTTTTTGTTACATTTATAATAATAATATTTTGTAATCTGTCTACCTACGTAAAGTAAAGAGCCCAAACTCTAAACGTCAATGAATTATAACGTTGCTAAATTGAAGAGTACAACTGTGACGTAGCATGACAACTGAAGTGACAGATATTACGTTTACTCGGTTACTTGACAGTTGTCTCGTCACGTGGTTTTTTTTGGTTACCTTTATTTAACTACCTAAACCTATGGAGTTTAAGTGAATTTACACATTAGTAGGACTAAGTTACTAAACAAGTTCAATAGTTAAAGCAGAAAGTGGAAGTCGCTCAAGACTGATTAAATCAGAAATTAGATACTTCAGTATTTTTAAGTGATACAATGATTTTAAAGCTACAAATAATAAATCACAAATGGACCACTAAATTAAGTTTAAAACTAAGCGTCGATAAAATGCACCACTCTCCCGCCCCGCACTAAAAAGCCAAGGCTCACAGGAACGTATTATCATATAAATAATTCAGCATATCTTTCTGCGCATTATGTCATTTACGGCGTTACCTTTTAGAAGAGTATTTACACAAAAGAAGAGAGAATCAAAAATGATAATTACATGCAAATCTGGGGGTCGTTTGAGGGCACTTCTCTTCAAAATGTCTGCCTCTATTTGATGTTTAGGTTGATTCTTTTTTAGATCCTTAAAACGGTTGAGTGGAGTAATGACAAGCTTGAATGAGCTGTTAGCTGCGTTTAATATTTATGTCTGTTAATGCAGTTCAAATAATCCCTTGTACTTACCTACATTGTTTTGGGAAGAACTTTTGTTTAGATCTAACAACCAAGTTCGCGTACGTTGAGACGGTACGATGTTCAGTAGGTACGAGCTTTAGGTCTAGCCCGCACTGCGAATATAATTCGCGCGATTTTTATTTGTGAGGTTTATATTCAATGTACGGCATTGCAACGAGCGCGAATTTTAAATCGACAGTGTGTGTAGATACAACGTAAGTTACCATCATGTGTTAAAAATTGCTTTAAAAATTTCACACGATTTAGAGCGATTTATTAAATATATTTTTTAAAGAAAGAAAGGTTGTATGTTGATCTAAATATGATTCGCGATCGTATCAAATGTTTATTTATAGAACTATAATCATAACAGTCATCAATACAACTCTCTAAGTTCATGTAATCCTATTGAATGACAATTTCATGCAATCATGACATTTAAGGATTATGCTAACTTGAGTTGGACTTGGAGTTGTATTGTTTATTCTAATGAATATAATTCTGTAAAGCCATAATATATTTGTTACGATTGCAAATCATATTAAAACAATATACAACCTGACACTGACCCTCAAATTGCAAAAAAAAATTCGCAGGCAACCATAGCGCATCCCCCTTTTTTTTTTTTTTTGAGGATGGGAAATCATCAAATGACTTCTCCCGCTCTGGGCGGTGCGAGAGGGTGTGTCAGACTTTTACTGACTAAAACCCACCCGTGTTCCTTCCGTTGCCTGTGTGCCGGGGCCACGATATCCCTTTCGGACAAACCCGCATCCCCCTTAAAGGTTATTTACAGATGGTGTTATAGTTACGAATACCTTAGCTGTACAAGAACCTTTTGGCGCGTGGCCAAAATCGGAACTAACGCCGCCATCTTCTTTTTTCAATGCATTCCGCAAACCAGTTGCACATTTGTATTACCAACAGCGCCCCCCTGTCAACGTCATTCGAGCGTCAAAAGAGTGAAGTCCCTGACACTTGTGCTAGGTGGTAACCGGTGTTACATGAGCCAGTGCCCTCTCCCGGTGGAAATACTATTGAAAACATTATGTAATAAGATTAACAAAGGAGAAACAAAAACCGGCTAAGTGCGTGTCGGACCACGCACAATGAACGGTTCCATATTTGGGATGAATTTATCCCAAGAACAAACTTAACTTTGTAGTTTTTGCAACTGCAAATGGAAGTTGGTCGAATAATACTCGTTAACTTGTAAAGCCTACTTAACTGTGATAATTTTTCTTTTAATTTCGTTATAAATACTACACTGCCGTGATTTTTTTTTTTCGCGTAGCCAAGACCAACCTTAGCTGGCAGGGGGGGACACTTGACTCCAACAAAAATTTGCACTTTAAAGCTTAACATTTCGCAAACGGATCCTTGAATCCAAAAATGGTTTTCACAAACTATCAACATTTTTGAACGACCTTTCCAACGACACACACCATGGAGTATATGAGAAAAATAAACATCCCCACTTTACGTGTAGGGGAGGTACACAAAAAAAAAGATTTTATTGTTTACCACTTAGTGGACGTCGTATATATGTATACCCATGCCAAATTACAGCTTTCTAGTACTAAGAATCTCTGAGCTAAGCCGCGTACAGACAGACAGACGGACATGGCGAAACTATAAGGTTTCCTTGTCTATACGGAACCCTAAAAAAGACAAAAATGGTAAAAATGGTAAGAAATAGCCTGTAATGGTGATTGTGTGTATGCGTTTGTCTGTGTGTGTGTGTAAATTGAATGGCATGTTCAGGAAAAATTTATTGAGTTTCAATGACTTTCAACATAAATAACTGCTTATTTCACGTTAAACAACAACAAACAACCTACATTGTATATTCAAACATTGTTACTCCAAGATTCCTATTCAAGCGCATCTTCGGTCCAAAAAACAAACTAAAAATTCTCGGTGACATCAAGTATTCTTCGAACGAACGGTCTTCGTTAGACCCGACCCATACCTGCACTGCATATGTTACCATGCACAGTTTTCGAACAAAAATCCCATTCACATTGTTTATTCGTTACACAGGTTTGACGTAAAGGGACGACAAATCGAATTTCCCTTTGATTTTTCGATACAAGTTGGTAAAGAAAACAAAAGAAAAGCGAACATCTAAGCTAATGTGGAATAGTTTAAAGAAATTTTGGCTACCATTTGGAACGAGGCTGTGGTTTCACCCGCGTGGAAGTCGGAGATTATCACACAGGAACGTACGGACGGCATAAAAAGTATCCTATGCCTCCAACCCAGGTCATGGTCATGTCATACTTATAGTATGGGTTGATTACTATTCATTTATCAAGTTAAAAACTTAAGGCGAAATGGTATCGTTTCGGGAGCGGCGGTATGACCCGGCCCGCGCGCAATTCTATTGCACTATGTTTACAAATATTGAATTTAAACATTTTACTTGTGTTGATATCGAAAAATAAGTCCATAATTCCTTAAAGTATTTAATAGTGAACACTTAGACAAAATTTTCATACAATTGCTTTGATAACAATCGAATGGAATAGGTTTTTCTCTTAGTGGTTGTAACAAAAAAAGGAGATTTTAAGGTAACTTTGCCGTTTTTTCTATCAAGGAAAGTTTTGTCAATCGTGTTTCGGGCCTCATACTTCACTAAGGACACTCTTCAATTTTCGTAATCATAAAAAAATGCTAATTCGTAATTTTTTTAAAAGAAACATTGATTTTGCGTGAAGTCGAAACATTTGCTTTGGAACCTATATGACTTCAAAATTTGAATTAAATAAAAGGCATCCTTACATAAAGAAGATTGTCTGGCTATTATTTGCAAACAAGCTTAAACGAATCAGCTTTTGGTGAGGTCGAAGTAAAAAAACTCGAAGCGATAACTTACCGATGTAAATAAAGCCAAAAAAAACATGCTTTTCTTGAACAACAGTTTGGATTACAGCTGTTTAATTTAGCATAAAATAAATTAATATCACGCTGTATTCACTGAGAGGCTAGACAGAGGTGTACTTACTTAGAGTTTACCCACTTAACACCAGTTATGTTTAAGTCCCATGTAATAGGGGGCGAGCCTATCGCCATCAACCGGGCACAAATCCAGACTCCGGGATGCTACTGAGAAATTCCAGATGGAAAAACCAAAAACACTTTGCTCGACCCAGGAATCAAATCCAGGACCTCATGCTCGGCAGTAGCGTAGCAATTTACCGGAATGAAATAAAATATCCCGTGCCGTAGATTCACCAGAGTTGCCTGAAGGTTTCATAATCCTGAAAACAAAATGCAATTAGCCAACATCTTAAAACCCTTCTTACGTTTTACTTTATCACCAGAGTATTAATTCCCCACTAGATTATCACTCCTAAAGATCTTAATCGCTCACATTAACATCACCAATCTAATATTTTCGCCGAATAATGCCAAAAAGCCCCATAAATAACTTGGAATGTCCCCATAAATACATATTAACGAGTGATCAAGACAAAGGAGGTATTACGGCTCAACCCTTCTCTTTAACTAATGCATTTCATTATAATAATTGCTCCAACCACAGGAGTGACCTCTTAGGCGATGAGTTCGTTTCGTTTGGCGAATATTATTTAATAATATTCCTATTATTAAGATTGTGTGTTAATAATTAAATCGCTTTTAATTATGATTGTAAAGTCAATTTGTTTTATGGCAATTCATTGTTTTACCTTAATTGCTTTAATATTAGAGTTGGAGGAGGTCGTGGCTAAGTAATAACAGCCGCACGGGTCGATGCAACGCTTGCCGTGGATGGGTGATGATCTTTACAGACCGAGACTCCTCCGTGCCTCGGAAAGCACGTTAAGCCGTTGGTCCCGGCTCCACGAATGATCGTGGATCTTTGACAATCGTTACGGGTCGTCAGAAGCTTGAAAGTCTGACAACCAGTCTTACCAAGGGATTTCGTTTTACCCAGTAGCAGTCGCTCCATGAAAAATACTGGTATTCTTCATGGCATCCGGTTAGACTGGAAGCCGGCCCCGACATAGTTGGCAAAAGGCTAGGCAGATTGATTGCTTTATGGGCTATTGTTCTATGAAACAGCAGCGGTTTTGCAATATACATGATCCCCGTCTCTGGATTAATTCCATGAATACTATCTCACAATAAGGAAGTAGACATCACAATATGTGCTGTGCAGTTTTTATCTTAAAGGCACCGGTCTACATTCCAAAAATATTTCAAAAGGTGTGAAAATTACCTTACACTTCTTAAAGATTATCAAGCATAGCATTTTAGTCAAATGACCCATCGAAAAAATATCAATTGCCTTAGGCAATGCCACTGTCAATCATTTTCAACTTTTCCCCTATTTTCGCGCCGAACGTTACGTGTAGCGCCATCTATTAACGCAATACTGAACTATCTTTGAAGTTGAGTTTCCCAAGTTTTGATTAATTAAATTGAAATGTAATGAATTGTCTAGTTACATAAGTTGTTTTGAAATTAGAATCCTAATTAATATTATAAATGCGACAGTGAACTTGTTTGTTTGTTACTCTTTCACGCTAAAACGGCTGAACGGAATTAGATGAAATTTGGCACATGGATAGACCATGACCTAGGCTACTTTTCATCCTGGATCGCAGACGAAGTCGCGGGCAACAGCTAGTTATATAATAAAGCAACATAAATTGGAGAGATTCACAACATTATAATAATGTTAGAACTTAAATTAATATGTCATTGTGATCTCACTAACAAAGTGCTCTTGTAACAAACTATTTTAATACAAGTTTATACTGTTTTTGCATCACCATAAATTGATGATTTAATGGCTCAATAAATACTAAATGTGAAACATAAAGCTTCGTTGCTAGACAAAATAGTTTATTGTTGTAACTTTTAAAATATTTATAGGCCTATTTATTCTAACATAATATACGTTAACGCCGTATTTCTTGTTTCATTGCAATTTCTGAATAGTTTCTGAGTATTCACGGTCAGTCTGACCCTCAGTGGTATAAAAGTCGAACGACAAAGTAAAGTCAGATACTTTTCATATCTTTAACTTTGTAACTTTTAAATAGAACTACATTGATAGACTTGAAACACGTTTTAAAGTTACGTGCCCAACTTTTAACAAGTTATTTAAATAAAATTCAAAACATAATGTCCATAAAATTTTCTAATATACGAAGTTTTGAAAAAGTTTGTAGCAAATAAAAAAGATTTAATTCGGCCGAGTTTGAAAATAAGCAACGAGAGTCAGAGTAAAATTTTACTTTCGAGCAAATAAATAACAGAATAATCTGTGCTTGAATATGGATGTTGACAATTTTTTTTTAAATAGTATTAAAAATATTAGACACCTATTTTCGATTATTTTACTTAATCAAAAGATTACGGCAATACATTGAGTCAAAATATGGCATGACATCACTGTCCAGTAGATTTTATACTGAATTGTGACGTAGCGAGCCCGGTGTCTCCCCAACTTTAATGCATTTTATTCAAATCATTTTTATTAATATAATAAAGCAAAAAATGCGTGTGTAATATTTTTTTATTATCTGACTGACGGACATAATAGTTTTTTTTTTGTTTCAATTTCAATTGCATAGCGCATTTCGATACGTTGTTATTGGAGATCACCTTTTAAGCAAGGAATTGCTTGTGTTAAAATCAAACAAAGTTGGAGCTGCTAAAGAGTTTAAGACTATTTTTGCATTGTATAAAATCAATTTCCTTTGTATTATATACTTAATTTTAGAGCACAGGTTGAGTACTATGTACTAAAGAGCTAACATTTACCGGGTAATACGTATTTTATTGACTTGAATGTGCCCTGGCGGCTGTGAGTATGTCATGCTCACTCAGATGTCTCGCTGATGGTGGCGCGTGTGTTGGATCATTTAGCTCCCTTCAAAATAGTTGAGCTGAATGGTGCTAATCCATGCGTCATGTTCGTGAACGGGCGCCGTCAGTTGGGACAGGTCAACTCTTAGCTGCCTTGGCTGATTTAAATTTTTGAATTGTTCTTTGTTTTATATTTTTATTACGGACGCTTCTAACATGCACGTCTTTCTACATTGTTCTCACATGTTTAATTTCAACATGAATGATGTAACAAATACTTTGTAACAATTTATTTAAAAGAGTGTCCGTCGAGTTTCTTGCCCGTTCTTCTCCATAGGTACCTACCTACTACGCTTTGGAATGGGCAACTAGCTTCATATTTCTGACTGACCGATTCCTTGACAATTCAAAAGTGCCTGTAAATGGTTTAATTGAAATAAATGCTTTGAGTTTGAGTTTGAGTTTGAAACAAGAAAATATTAATGCTATGCAAATACAAACAAAACGAATACTTTCATTCAACAAAATCTATGAAGAATAAATTTTTAATAACCCGTCTAGACTAACATTTAACAGAAAGCGATTTCGGTTTCGCCAATCTCAAGTTTTCCACTTAAGCAGTAAGCATAACCAACATTGATCGGAATCCAGTTTTATTTGTGGTTGTTCGACTCCGTTCACTCAGCATTCATTCACTCATTCCTCTTGTTTAGACTCAATCACATTCAACATAATAAAAGAGAAAATAAAAACTATAATGAAGCAAGTTCATCTTGCAAATATTTTCTCGTCTGCCAACAGGAGAAATAATGATCAAGAAGTTGTGCCAACTTTGCGAAAGTTTTTTCTCTATTCGAATTCGCTGTTACGGCTAATTTTTATGTCAGGGTTTTATTATTATTTGCATTTTTACTGCATTGGAGGTTTTATCTTTCTGAAAAATGAAAAAGTCAGACTGGAAGGCAACAATATACGTATAAATAAAATTCAAGTTATTAATTTATGAATTTTTGCCAGCTTTTCTCTTCGCACTGAATTTTTTCTTTTAATTCCGTATTTTTACAACATCGCCGGCGGCGCTTCTGCAATTTTTTTCGTGTGGTTGGTAACTAACCCGGTGTCAGAGATTTTATGCCACCCATGAGCCTCTGACTTGGCTCCACATGCTACAATAGAGCTACTGTTTAAACTATGTATTTAAAATAGTGACTTCACTTTTTGCTCGAGCGTCGTCACAAGAAGAGCTGAGCGTACGGTGAACTCGTTTATGTGATTTATATTTAATAATTTAAAATAAAATAAATCTGTTCTAAACATTTTTGGTTTTACCAAAGTAAAAGTATAACCTAAAAGGCTTTAATTTAGCTTGTCTTATTCATATTCCAAACCGATACAACCAAAATACCTAATACCCTTAACGTGTCCCCGGTATAAACAAGCCCGGTCCACAAACTTCTCAACAACGCAATATTGACTTAAGTTCGTTGTCTTGTTGCCATCAATCTGTGAAAATGGCCGCCGCATTACAAAGTTGCGTCCCTCAAAGCCCAAGAGGTCACTTCCTCTTATAGTTAATTATAATAATTGGTAAAAGGGTCCACCACGTGCGCTATATTGAATAGCCACTTTGTGCTAACGAACAGTCGAGGCGATTTATGTTTTAAATAAAATACATATTTCAGTGTGTGTGTATGTGTGTCAGTTTTTTTAGCTGGGGGAGATGTTTAGGTGGCATATTTTATAATTGAATGAAATTGTATGTTTATTAGGTAAGTTTGGAGGTCATTCAAGGCTCGTGCAGGCTAAAACGACTTGTCGCGTGACACCGGTAATTCTTCTACCGTGCAGTTTTCTTATAAATTGTTTTGTTAGAGTCGCGTCAGTCTGCTCGAGTCTTCATTCTACGCTATAATAAAAATTGTCCAGAAAGGATTGTAACTTTTTAATTACAGTATATCTTCTTTTTTTTTTTTGGATTCTACTGCATGACCACTAAAGTTATGTCTACATTGTAGCTTTACAGCAGAGAATAAAAACTCCATCAGGTAACTAAATTAAATAAATCTTTATTTTAGACTAAGGTCCATAATTTTGTTAGTAACAATGGTGCTTAAATAAGTAGGTTAGTATTCACAAATTATTTATGTATGTAGACCTATTAGCGTCCCCACCCAGTGTCCCTGAAAGGAACAGTCCGGTCTGGCAGCGATCATTTTCGGAATGCTGTTGTCATTACCATGCAGGCTCTGTAGTAAGGAGGCCGCTTTCTTACGCATGATGTCACGGAAACCATCTGTGCGAGCGTCCACGAACATTCCCGAAGCGCTACAACTCCATGGCAGTCCTAACCACATCCTAAATTTTTTTAACAATATTAAATAGCAATATTAAAAATTATAAAAAAATGCCACCATAAAGCTTATAAAATTTCCATTTCCTTCGCTAGTACAAATTACAAGGAGGGGCTCAATTGACGCATAAACTAATTACCTGTTTTAGATAGCATGAGACCCTTCATTTATACTGCGTAACTTAATTACTCACACTGACAGACGAGCACCATACTACACACTACTAACCAGAATTACCTGACCCCGGGAAACAAAACGATACGGGAAGAACACACGAGGTTAACAAAACATTGAACTCGCACGGAGATCAATAAAACTGGTCGGCTTACTACGTATTGCTGAGGTATATTTGAGAATGTAGATTAGCTTTTGCCTCTTATAATACAACGAGGAGGAAAGTCAATTACTTGAACATAGTTCAAATACGTAGTATGTTAGTTGAAGAGCAATTGTGGCGTTATGGAAACTAATAAATTCGCGAAATTGCCAATATGATGGCGTCTTTGACGAGAAATCGAATTTTCAAGGGTTTTAGACGCTCGGAACTTGATAGGACGTTGTTGATGTTTGGGTAATGACTCTAAAATGTGATTAAATAAATGTAAATAGTTAAACAAAGCAGAATGAGTATGTATGGATCGTAGCAGGTTGTTTTCTGTAGTTTCTGCTTACCCCCATGGGAAGACGTGAGTTTATATAGGTAAGTAAATAGTTAAAAAAAAACAACCGACTTCCAAAAAAAAAGTGAAAAATAACTTTAATTTCCGAAGTTGTCTTTGGTTTAAAATTTTCGTTTTTTGCCACCGACTTCCGAAATTAAAGTAATTTTTCACTTTTTTTTTGGAAGTTTGTTGTTTTTTTTTTACTATTTACTGTAGTGTTTTTTTTGGAAGTCGATTGTTTTTTTTTTTGTAACATGTTTTTATTTCTCACTTTTTAGTTGTGGTACCTACCCCACACAAATTCCAATACCACTACCTGCTATTGAAATAACAGTGACAGGAAGTTATCATCATATCATCCACATATATTAAGTGGAAAAAATACGTATTATTGAAGCTAAATCAAAAACTTAGCAAAGTTAATAAAATTTATATGGGACAAACTTGAGAGCACACCCTTTCACACAAAAAAAGAATTTTCAAAATCGATCCACAATTGACGAATAAATCGGTGGACATACATTAAAAAAAAAGTACATACGCTTCGAACATAGAACGTCCTCCTCTTTGGAAGTCGATTTAAAAATACAGTAAACTTATTGGTACCTACTCGTAAAACATGGTTGAATCTATACATATTATAACACAAAGTCACTTTTGCGTTTGTTTGTATGTCCGCATTGTTCTTCTTAACCACGCAACAGATTTTGATGAGGTATTCACCATCGTTTAGAGAATTTATTCCGGAATGTTTATGTATATAATACATTAGTATTAAAGTTACGTTTACCTGAGAAATCTCGATGTTTTGTCAAGTCGTAAAAACCGTGCGAAGCAGGAACGAGTCGCTAGTTATTTATTTATTTTTATTTAGTACCTACATGGAGGACTTACATCTAATAAAAAAAGACAAAAAAAAAGGAGACCATAGTCACCAGAAAGCCAATTACAAATCCTCACGTATAGACATATAATAATAATTTATTTATTTTTATTTATCTATACCTACATAAACCCTTTTTACATCGCGGCAGAAAAATCGGGAAGCAACTCCATGTTTAATGTGGTATATTTTATAATTTTCTTAAAAATAAATCGTAATTTGGTCGAATTAATTCCAGTTAAAACCTGAAAGCATTGAGAAATATGCACAGGTTGGCAAATTCATTTAGTTTTTTCTAAGTTGTGTCTGCAGAGCTCGGCAGTCAACACATCACTTACTTCCAACTTGGCCACAATTCACGAACAATAACAGTTACAAACAAAACTTCTTATGATAAACAGCCCACAGTTTCATTTAAAATAGAAAACTTTAAAATATCCTTTTTCCGACAGTATGTTTATATGTATTTTCCCGGTAAACTTTTAATGTATGCCCGTTTCGCCTCTGAATGGGGAGATCCTGTGGTGGGAGAAAGGGGGGAGAAACTTGCTCCGTCGATTCCAGAAGCTTGAAGAACTAATTTAACTGCGTCCCCTAACTGCCACTTCAATAAATTCTAAACTAGATATATATTTTTTACCAAGTTTCAATCTTTCAGAATTTACAACGACTTTCGCGAAAGTTTTGAAAATGGAAGCAAACTCGGATCGGGTGTTTTCGATTTTGGAGGCAAATATTTTTAACAGTGAATACGAGTACGTCATTATTTGGTCATAAGTACGTGCTAAGCGTTGTTGCCATTGCGGGCAAAGCTGGATGAGTGTGGGGATAGGCACAAGAAAAAAGAGGCCTATGCCCAACAGTGGGTGGAGTGGGACCGTAGATGATGATGATAACTTTTTTTCTTTTCTTTTTTTCTTTTCTTTATTTTCTTTCTTTATTTTCTTTCTTTCCTTTCTTTATTTTCTTTCTTTATTTTCTTTCTTTCCTTTCTTTCTTCCTTTCTTTCTTCCTTTCTTTACTTTCTTTCTATGATGATTATGACGTGCTGCGAGTGGCCTTTTTCTGACACTAATAATTTTAATCACAACGATTGATTTCCAAAACTGTTGTGTGTTCCCCTTTCTATTTAAATGTTAATATTATGTATGGTCTTTCATTTGCTAATGATGAAAGTAAGTAAGCGATAATTTAGCCACTAGTGGCAGAAGAATGGTTATCATAATATCTTACCGATGGGATTAGGTTTCTAACAGAGCACTATCTGCCACTACGAGCTATACCTACAATTTAATGTAAACACTTTATTAGGGGCTTTTGTGTACCTACATGATAATTATTCAGATTTGTTACAGTTGTTACAGCAATCATGTCATTTCGTTTAAAATAGGATTTTATTTTTATGAATTTATTCATATTTTATGTACTTAGATTTCTTTTTTCTATTTTGTGAATGTGAGAACGCTGTAGGCTTAGTGGACTGTAGATTTATTGACTATCTTCTATTTTGTTAAGTACCTGGTACTTGTTGAAAGACCGACAATGTCCCTGTCACTGTTATTTGAAAATATTGTAAAAAACAAATATTTTTAAAACAGTAACCGTGGTGTTTCTTGCCAGCTCTTCTCCATAGGAAACGACCAATTGGAACCGTGCACTTAGCTTCTGACGTTTCATAAGTGTCCATGTACGTTCATGTGAAATAAAATATTTTGAATTTGAATTTGAATTGAGCACGTACGTACTACAGCTTAATATACGTAGGTACTTTATGAATAATCCCTTGTATTACCATGGTTTAACACCACCTAAAGGGTGCAAGTAATCGTAAAACCCAACTCGCAATATTATAACAAACAGCCCGACATAAACACTCACTCAAGAGGTAATATCTAGAAATTTTCATAGCCATTTCGCAAAATGATATCTGCAGTCCTTGTCAAAGTAGTTCTCCTAATTAGACGGGTGACTTCACGCCATGCATGTTAACGACTGACATTTGCATTTGGATCCCGGTTCATGCCTTGAGGGTTGGTTTCACTGAGCGAGCCGAAGAATTAGAACGAAAAAATATTTTGTTCGGGCGTTAGGGTGTAAGTGATCACTAATTGGATTGATATGTAATTTGGTGTGGTGGATAATTTTGTGATAAGACCGTCATTAAATGGATTGGCATTGGAATCTTTAACAGAGGTAATGTAACGTTTGTGACCTACGTTTAGCCAGGTTGGTTAAACATAGACTTCAATGATCCTTATCAAAGCATTTTGTTTGGAAGCTTAAGTTAAACATTTCAAACTAATTACAAGTTATTTTTTTATTAAACGACGGCCAAAACGAATAAAAACAGCTTACAGTGGAACCCCTGAACCAAGCCTTATTATAGAGGCTAAAGTGTATCCCTGGCTTTATAGAAGGTTTAGAAGAAATTAGAGTGTACCTGCCCATGGTGTATATGTCTAAGATACTTATAAAAAAGTAATATCGAACAAGTGACAATTTATGATGAAAATGTCAGAATATAAAATATTCTAAGATTTTTCTGCAAAAGGGAAAATGAATAGTATAAAATACAGTTTTGAATTCTAAAAGGTGTGATTTGTATAGTCAAGACCGCGTAAATAGTAAGAATAATAATTTATACTAAAAGATATGATTCTGTATTGCAAAATACCACAAATTCATGAATCGAAAGTAAGACTTCGCCTTTGGCTTTCACTTTTGTCCATCCTTTCTCAGATTCTGTTTAGGGATTTGCACTCAGAGAATGACCTATGGAGTCCTTTTGGCTACTATGGATGTTTATCCGTCTACTACAGTGGTCTCTCTCTATCAGTAGGTAAAAGATATTACATTGTGTCACCCTATGCAAAATTTCTACATTTATATCAGTAATTTATATAATAATACCAGCCTGTTACTGTCCCACTGCAGGGCAAAGGCCTCTTCTCATACAGAGAAGGCACGAGCATTGATCACCACGCTTGCTCAAGACGGGTTGGCGATTTCAGACTTATATTAACTATATAAGGACTCCAGGTTTCCAGTAATTTATTTATAGTTTAAAATATAAAAAAATATAATATATTACCAAAATCACAAGAGCACCGAACGAACATTCGCTCCCCCAAAACGTCAACGTAAATGACAACGGGCAAAGCTGGGGCAACTGTCAAAATCATCACGTGATCATTACACTGGGGAATGAGTCGGAAAATGAACGCTCACGGATAATTGGCGGCCCGGAATGAATTTGTGATTCTGTAATGTGATATTTTGATGAGGTGCGGATGACGTTGACTGTACTACATAATTGTACAAACGCTGTGTTGTTTTGGTTCAGTGGTTAGTACGGTGTGTTAGTGTTATGTGCTCAGAAGGGCTATTCTTGTACTTATAAAACGTTCACATTCAAATCGCAATCTGTCAAACTTGTCAAAAATGTTGGTAAATTGATTGTATTTTTGATAGATTGCGAATGAGATTAGCGAAGCTTTTTAAAATTACGGGAATTGCCCCTCAGTTATTGGGTATTCGGATTTCGAATTTTCATTTAGCTGTGTATCTGTTTACTTGGTAATTCCTGTGAATGTCAGCAAAACTTAAATCTACATAGGTACTTGATTTACTAAAATGGGCAGCAGTATTTATGATTCCCTGATGGGGTCTTACTTTGTGAAAACCTGCATCCTTTAATCGATTCAGAGGAAAAACTAATTTTATGGAAGTCATTTTTTGTACACGAAAAGTGATAATACGGAGAAGACTGACCTCTCACATTTTTTATAATATGGCGTTTCCATAGCAACATGTAACTTTGTGGGTGCAGAGGTGTCAAAATGAAACAGAAACGCGACATATATTTTGACGTGGTAAGGCGATTCTAACGATTTAAGTCTTTGCTTATATTGCATTCTTCTCAGATACTTATTAAATAAAACTCAGGCAAGTACTTTCTAATAAAATCGGAAGCTCATACGAGATAAAGATATACCTTTATCCAGCTTATGAGTTTCAAAAGCTATTGCTACAAGCACATATCCGAGCTATTCGAGCCAGCATTAAATTGTTATGGCGGTATTTACCGTAAACTGTAATAAGTGGTGTCTGGGGCTTCTGCACTGTGCTTTATTATTAAGGGCAAGATTTGCGTATTTTGAGTCGCTCAAAATGAGTTTAGGAATTTAGGCTCTACATTTAGTCCGAAAGGGATACCGTGGCCCCTGGCAACGTACAGGCAACTGAAGGAACACGGGTGGGTTTTAGTCAGTAAGAGTCTGACACGTCCTCCCACTCCGCCAAAATTTGTAAACGGCATTAATGTATGAAATCGAATGTAGCGTAATTCGGTGATTCATTTTCAGCGGCGAAAATAATGCTTGGTTACTTACAACCTCTTTTTCACGGCAATCCTTCGACGCAGTGGACGTCTTTCGACTGAAATCATGATGATGATGAGGCTTGTGTAACCTCTGCCTTATATATTGTGCAATGTACAACAAGGTTTATGATTAAGAAATCTGCCTCATTAGTGTAACGCTGCGTCGTTTTCCATATATTTTAAATGACATACCACATTAAAGCGCTGCGTCGTCTCACGCGACGTCTCAACGGATCGGCGGACGAGAGACGAAGCGGGGGGAGGGTGATGCGCTGCGCTGTCGGAGCTCCGGTGCGACGACGGACAGTGTTCCTTTGCTAGAGACTGACTGAGGTGCGTGCGTCGTGCGTCGTCGTAACGCAGGTGTAGCATACAATGCGTTGATCCCTTGCGACCAAGGCTCGGATACCGGTTAAATTTTCAAACCGTTATCATGTACTTGACGCAAAAACCTTTACATTCGGTTTCGTTCGCATAAACCGGTTTTTTTTAACCGGTATTTGGAAGAGTATTTGCATAAAGGTTTTTTCGGATTAAACGATTTAGAACTACAAAAACCGGTTAATACGGGCACGATAAACAAACGTCGCGCGCTGTTCGTACGTCTACATACCGCGGCGCTATGTACAGCATCCTTACAAGTATTCACAAGTTGCAACGCGTTTACCGACATGCTGTTCGTCAAATAAACCGGTTAATATAGGTTAAAATAAAGTTCTTAAAATGTTCACGTTCTTAAGAAAAGTTCGGAGGAATACCGAAATAAACCGGTATTAACCGGTATTTCTTAAACCGGTTCCGAGCCTTGCTTGCGACGACGCAACGCAACGCACTAATGAGGTATCGCCCTAAGGTGAACGCACCCATTATTTGCCACTAATGTATTTTTAGACCTTTTCTTAATTAAGAGACTCATCAGTAAATCAGTGCCTACTTTCTTTCAATTTTATGAGTTTCAGTTAAATTACTTAACGTTGATTAAAACTGTTTTAAAATAATAAATTATTTTTTTATTGTATGTAAGGTGATATCAATTAGGTAAATTAAGTTAGGTATCAGTGTTTTTATGTCATTCTTTTTTAATTAATTAGAACTAAGACAAAAGTCAACTCACTGTTAAAGTGTTACTGGTTTTACTGTATGCTAAAAGGGCTTTTAAGAGCCCTCTTACATTTCGGCGCTGCGCTAAAGCATTCTTGCGATACTGAGCGCACATTGCCGGCGCAATGAAATATATGGTACTTTTATTTTATTCATAAAAAAAATATAAATAGCAATAAAAAAAATTGTTTGTTATTGAGAAAATGTTGGAGATTATTTTAGTATAAATACTACGTACGAAAATGATGTAGAACTTCGGATATTCAGACTTGTTTTCAAACGTTTTTAGTAGAAAATTGAATTAGGTCCAGTCATTTTTTCTTTAAATAAAAGTCATATAACAAAAATGTATTCTATTATTATAAAAGTATCGGATATGTTTAATATGAGAAAAATTGTTTTGATGAATTATATTCAACAGAATCCGCAAATTAGAGCTCTCAAATGAGCTCTACATGAGTTTTTACCAAAACATGCATCAGGAGAAAGATTATTGCTAGATAAATAAATAAATAATGAAAAAATCGCTTTATTATTTTTGTAGAAGAGAAAACGAACTATTTTTACCAAGTAATTGTTATTTTTCAACGAGGAAATCATGCATTTACGCGCATTTTTGTAATAGGCCCCTTAAGCTTGTCTATAAAACGCTGAGTCTTAAAATTATCAAAACACAAAATTGAGTCAAAATTTCTACTTTTTTTTTTTTATTGCCTCGTTCCAAATCATTTCAAAACCCTAGGTGGAATGTAGGCTTTCACAATATCACAAAAAAATTGACTCGAAAATGTCGACTCTGTATCACTTGAACGTAAATTCCTCCTTTTCGATAAAAGATTTTGTATCTTGAATTAATGATAGGTTAGATTATTTAGATTATTTTATGTCTGAAAGAATATTTCAATAAAAATTGCAAAAAAAAGAATGTGAAAAAGCCGTGTAAAAAACAAAATCCCATAAGTTTACCACAATTTAAGAAAAAAAAAAAAAATATATATATATAACACGAAAACTATCAAGAATCGCGGAACATACGTGGGGTATTTTCGGACACGAGGGCATGAGGAATTTTTATGACGTCACTATTTGGACCATATAAGACAGAACATGATGATGAAAAATATTCAAAGAAAAAAACACAAATCTTGCACATTTTATATAGAAAAAAAAACATTTGCCAATAAGACAAGTTTTTTCATCCCCCGACTTGTAATACTTTCGTGTATAGTTGCTAGATAGCAGTGAAATTGCAATGCACTCCCTTGGGATATTATCGCGCTTCCTAGCCATGTAAAGTACCTTCCTGTTTATCGAAATATTGTAGACTTGATACTACTATTATGCTGTATTTACGTTTTGTTTACATTAACTTTGGCTGGCTCCCGAAGGAAGTAAGCACATATTTTGTGGATATCGAATATCGGGTTGCGAAGTCGGTGGATGGAGAAAAATAATGTTCTTTGACGGTATTGCGTATATTTTCAAAATTACATGGAGGATCCAGCCTATATGTCATTTTGTTGACATAAGATTAGAAGAACTCTAGTTGTTCAAATTTTATTTCGGCATGAGTTTTATAGGTAACCTACCCACACCTACCTGAGTTGAGCTCCACGCTTACTGAAAAATGCGTGCAGTGACTGGAGAGGTCCACTCAAATCTGTGTGCTTGATTCCTCATTTAATTTCAAGACCATTTCGAACACTAATCTGCATCGTCCTTTTATGGCCTGACCAAGTTAATAGATACTGTGACTCAGTTTGTTTCAGTCTTTCTTTTCAGAGTTTTCGCATAGGAACTAGCGGACTCATATACCTAGTTTTAAAACATAGGTAATTTATTTTTGACCTGTAAAAGTGTTTGTACAAACCTACTCACAGAAATAAAATCATTTATCATTTACAGTACCTGGGCGACCGAGCTCTGCTCTGGTGAAAATAGAGAATGCTCATTTAAAAGTATAGGAAAGTTCATGCTAATTCCATGTACAGTACATACTAATTCCATGCTGCCATGATAGTAGGTATTTACTAATTCCATGCTGCCATAATAGTAGGTACTTACTAATTCCATTTTGCTACGATAGTAGGTACTTACTAATTCCATGCTGCCATGTCATTATTCTAAGGTAGCCATCTTGTTCTAAACTTTGGACGACCGAGCTCTGCTCGGGTGAAAATACGGAGAAATCATATTTTCTTAGATATGAGACCTAGCTAGATCGGTTCTTCGCCTCCGTAAACCCCTATATTGCAACTTTCATTGAAATCGTTAGAGCCGTGTTCGAGAACGTGACTACAAATATATAAACAAATATTGCTCATAAAGGATAAAGAAAATTTACCGTAGTGAAAAGAATGACTAGCCAGCAAGGTTGGTACAGAGGTTGATTGATTTGACTGCTCAGGACTTAGGTAGTCACTTGTACTCCCTTACATATTAATAAATGAGCTAATGGGTACAAAATACACTGTAGTACCCATTGACGATTCTATAAATAAATATGTAACACGTAAATAGTAACCAAGAAAATTCTAAACAAAATTCTAAAAACAATTAATACAAACCCATGCATTTAAACAACCTAATAAACAAAACAAGGGTCCAAATAATTACTCAGTACAGGTACTCGTATTTATTAAGATCAGCGGGAGGGGTTGATTATGCACATGCCTGCCAAAAGTATTATAAAAAGGCTTTTGTGTACCACCCTTTCAGCATACGAAACGTTCTATGAAATGCTCTTTTATTCGTCAAGAGACGTACGAATAATGGCGTCGAAAACACGAGCCTGCAGAAACAGATACTGATACTCTTAAACAATGTGCGTTTTGATAATATAACGCTTTTTGGTTAGGGTTTTGTATGAAAGCCAAGAGGTTCCTTGCAATTGGTGGTGCGGAGTTTTTTTGAATTTTCCGATGCTCTTTTTTTTTCAGTTGCTTTTTAACTTAGAAGGGGTTGATGTGCGAGTATGTTTGGTGATTACTGTTTCGAAACTTTTGTGGTACGTATATACGTTTAGTTTGGGTTAGTTGGTACATATTTGGTAAATTTTCTTACATGTTTTCCATCAATCGAAACCATCATTTATCGTGGAAAAAGGGGAATCATTTAAGAAAATTCTTATCTTTATTTAGAAACCAGCTTCTACTCGCGACTTCGTTCGCGAGCCTATAACCTTCTTCATGAATAGGGTTATCCAATGCAATTTTTTTTTTTTTTATCTGGCTGGTAGTTCCGGCGATTACCCCATACATACAAACTTACCAACAAACAAACAAATGTTTCCTCTTTATAATCCTACTATATCCTATACTACTAATTATATCCTACTAATATAAACGCGAAAGTTTGTGAGTATGGATGGATGTATGGATGTTTGTTACTCTTTCACACAAAAACTACTGAACGGATTTGGATGAAATTTAGCACACAGATAGTTTATAACTTGGATTAATACATAGGATACTTTTTATTCCGATATTCCCACGGGATAGAGACTTATGCGGGTGAAACCGCGGGGCGCTGCTAGTATTTTATAATATAATTATGTAAGAATAGATTATAAGTACAGTCAAAAAAAGGCTATTCAGTAGTATCTACTAACTAAGAGTAGTAGGTACCAATTATATATTTTACTAATCTACTGTACAAATGCCAGGTAGGAAAGGAAAATTCAAAATATTCCCTTCCATATAATACAATATCTTCGTCTAAATAAGGGACGCAAAACATTTGACATAATAACCAAAGGTAGATAAGATAAGGACCAACTTCAAACATAGTTCCACGACGCATAAATAAAGTTACATCTGCGTAATAATCTCCAGAATGCGAACTCTTCCTCCCTTTCAAAGTTCGAAGGTACCAATCAAAGAGGTTTATGATATTACAGTAGAATTTACATCGTAAACACTAACTGCTATCAAAATTCCCCAATAGTTCCTCTTAAAGGATTACCTTTTGTAAACTAAAATGGGACGCAATCATCATCTTGCCGACCAGGATTACATGTATGAGGGCAAAGGATTATTGGTCAGGGCTGCCCAACCCTAGTTATGGAATTGGACATAGTCGACCATTCCACTCATAAAGATGAGTGGAATGGTCGACTATGTCGTATGTATGTGCGACCTAAAAATAACTGTATATTTCAGTACTTATGTCCTACCTCCTTAGGGAGTTTGCCCACTTAGCCGTATCCGGTTCGTGTTCGATTCGTGTTCAATAGGTGAAAAAAACGGACGGGAAATTCACGTACTAGCGTTTGCGCTTTATTTGATATAGGTACCTACTCGGTTTTGATCCGTCAAAAAACGACATGAAGTGAGACTTTACGAATTGAACTCAAACCGTATACGCATGAGTGCACAAACGTCCATACAATTACTAGGATGGCCAAACCGGATCAGAAACGAACACGAATCGAATACAAATCGGATACGGATAAGTGCTCGAACGCTCCCACCTGATATTTTTAAGCCAGAAATAGGTGGCTTTATGGTATAACAATCCTTCTCAGAGGTAAAAGAGATATTAAATCCTTTATTTCGAAAGGATCATTCATCAACTAAAAGAAACTAAATATTTGTTTTTCATCAAAATCAGTAATCAAGCATCTTGGATCTAGTTCACGCGTGTTATATAAACAGCTGGTTTATTCTGTGAATATCTCACCGCAAAAAAGTCATTCCAGGGACCGACACTATTGGCCGCTCACTTCACATAAATGTTCCCTTGTGTACGTGTAAAGTAAGGCGGTTCCGTAGTGAGACAACCCTGCGTCCAACTATGTCTTACTTGTGCAATAGCCGTCTCGCCCGCGGCCAAACATCCCTTTGGTCCTCTACAAATATTCCATATAATGATTCGCTTTTAATTATTATTGGTAGTGGCTAAGTTTTGTTTGATGTATTGATTAAAATCGTGTTTGTTGCCAAGTGCCATCATGGCGGGTCGTGTACTCGTGTCAATAGAGCTCCCGCGGGGGCCTATGTCGTATTGTATGGGGTGAAATCGAAATCCAGTGACAAAGTTTTGAGGAGTAATTATTTGTGGTTTTCATTTGAGGAGACACAGAACAATGTCATGTTTTGTGGGTGTTAATATTCATTTTGTTTGGTTATAACTTTTAGGGAGCAGTTACATCTGTTGTTAATACCGAGACTCTTGGGAGGGATGACGTATTTTGACAATAGTAAAAAAATACAGAATACTGTCCAGACATTTTCAAAAATACGCTGAACAAAATAAACCTCGAAGTACATGCATTATCACCACATAAAACAGATTTAAGAAATGGAGAAAACACAACATTAAAGGGCGTTATCTATTACACTGTATCATGCCTCAGTAATAAATACTCGCTCAGTGCCCGTAACACTGAAAATTTCATACACGGAACGTAAACAGGAGCGCGCACACTGTCGCAAACTAAACGACTAGAAACTTTACGAGGGCATAAACATAAACATAAAAAACTCATCGGAAAAATATGAAAATATACCTAATGTTCCGTACATGTGTTGGGATAAAAGTTTTTCCCATCTAGTGGGTACATCGCATTGTATTTCCCTATAGAAGTCATAAACATGATGGTTAGCGGGCAGCGTCTGTCCCCCACCCCCTTCACCCCCCTCAGTCGGGCTTTAACGTCTAAAAGTTCAATTTTATTTCAGTCTTTAGCGCCGAGAGAGAAATGTTATGCTTCCCTGTCCATTAACCGGTTTAAATTAGAGTTTTAATTTTTTATATGAATTTATCTTTTAAGTGAATTGGGCTTTGATAAAAAATGAGGATTCAAGCTAATGGAAAGATGTTATAGAGACGTTTATACCTACATCTTTTCGACAATTTAATTAGGTAGAAGGTAAGCTGTATAGATAAATAAAACATTTCTATCTGCATGTTCCTACACTGTACTGATGACTAATTATGACTTATTTGTGATTCAATTTGATTTAAGTCGAGCTGATCTGTTTCGATCTCGAGCACATTTATTATTTTCTTCACTAAACTTAATTTGACCACAATAATTAATCATTATAAATACATGAGGCAGATATCAGAATTATTTTCTGCATTTGAAATATCAAAAACGAACACCCCAAAGTGGATCACTTTAATTTAAATTAAATGAGGCATGTAAACACAACCTCCTACAGATGAAACAACGCAATAAAAACAAACGCACACCGAAAATTTTCCACAAAATTAACTACGCTTTGAAAAATTTATTCTAATAAAAACCATTTCCCTGTAAGTAAAGGCAATTTTTAATAATTACGTTATGTTGCCGTTTGAAGCAAAAATGTCTATAAGTGCCGTGCCGTTATGGGTATCAAGAGGCTTGGGCAGAAGCCGCGAGAGCAAACAAAGTTATGCCCAAAACGCGGTGTAATGAGAGTTCATTGGATTACGAGGCTTATGTAACCCCCAATAATAATAATAATAACCCAAAAATGCACGTGTACCCTGCGGTATTAAATAACTGACTCAATAATGTCTAATTTGGTCTGACCCGCGTGAATTCTTGCCTCGGGGTAAGGGTTTTGCGAATCCCGGGCTTGTGGTTCTATGTTTACGGTTATTTTCATTACGCTAAACGTTGAGTCTCTTGTGTTTATTTTTAAACATAAATCGGTTCGGGTTTACGAGAACAAGTGGGTTTCTAAGTTATGTGATGTAGCGAAGTACGATTAAGGCGGTCTATTGTTTGTTACAAAAAAAAAAGAAGCAGGGGGTCTTGTAACTGCTGCAATACGATTTACTTTTGCTCCAAAATTCAAAATTCGAAATTCATGGCTAATTAAAATGAAATTATTTTACTTAATATTTATTTATTTAATACTTCAAGCACACAAGTGTACAGAGGCGGATTTAATGCCATAGGCATTTTCTACCAGTGAACCTTGATGAACCGTGAAACAGAGACAAACAGTGGCAGGTGCAATAGCGAGAATTGAGAAATAAATATTTATTTAAATATAATGATATACATATATCTATCAAAACTATAAATATAATATATACACCTTATTATAAATATAAATATAAGTACAAATAAATACACATAAATATACTAAAACAACTAAGACAATCAATGAGAAAACATTACCGTTGTGATGATACTGCCAGTTTCTTGCGAATGTGCTCGCGAACTTTAACTTTAAACGATAATCGGTTGGTCACCATCGGTTGGTTGGTACTTTATATTATTTAGAGAGGAGCTCGTACCTAAGTGATAAGATCCGCACGGGTCGATCCATCAGGTTAAGCTACACTTGCCGGGGTTGGTCCGTGAATGGGTGATCATCTTACATACCGAGACTTCTCCGTGCCTCAGAAAGCACATTAAGCCGTTGGTCCCGGCAGTCATTACGGGTCGTCAGAAGCCAGAAAGTCTGACAACCAGTCTTACCAAGGGGTTTCGTACTAACCAGTTGGGTTGTGGAGATCAGATAGGCAGTCGCTCCATGTAAAATACTGGCATTCGGCTGCATCCGGTTAGACTAGAAGCCGACCCCAACATGGTTGGGAAAAGGCTAGGTTGACATTGATTGACTTTATATTATTTAAGTACCTAAGCATATGATTGCATTTTCTCCAACTCACATTGCACAACACAACTAAGAAAAGTACCTAATATTAGTTTTCCCTAACATGCTTGGAAATTCAAAAATTATTTTGTCAACCTTCGTACTGGTCGAATACATGCGAACGCCCGGTCAGCAATGTTTTTGTATGAGAATCCATAACTGTTGTTTTTAGCGGCCAAATAAATTACTATGAAAACTCTTATCCGTCGGGTTACTTAAAAATGGAACGAACTATTTACTTTAACACATGGCAACCAAGGAGGTAACTTATCAAAGACTTTATTTAAATTTCGATTTGGCTTATAAATAAACATGTTGGCTCGTGTAAAATTATCGTTGTTTGTCATTAATTCTGGAATTTATAATTAATTTACTTAGTTTGAATTTCCACGCATTATTTGTGAGAGGTACTATTCAAGCCTTGATCGCAACCAGGCATTGATGGACCCACGTATGTGTGCACCGGCTTCGCCTCGGCCCACATTTTCAAGATTGTCCATCAATGCCCTTGTTGCAGGCCGCGATAGTAATGTAGTAGTAGTAATAGCTATACACTGACAGTAAATACACTCATATGTTTATAAATACCTTATAATTACGTAGACGGGTACTTCTTCTTACTCACTACTACACGATAAGCAATAATATAATAAATTGGCTTAAAAGATTGAAGAAAATATTTCAAAAAATACTTAGATACCTATGTCCAGTGTCCAGACAAACACCTTTTTCCACTTAAATGTCCATTAAACAACGTAATTCACATTTTCTCTAAAATATTTGAGGAAAGGTTTTCGCTCACTCTTTCCGATGCAATTTATAAGAACATAGACAATGCAAGGGACGGAACGATCGTTTATTTATAAAGCGATAGTGGATAGTCGGGGATGTCGCCTAGACATGTTCCGAGCACGCTTTCAAATTTAATACAGTGACAGTGCAGTGATTTTACAGTGTAGAAATAACACTGTTAGTTGAAAATTAAACTTTAAGTTGTTTTGTGTTTATTCTTGCTTTTTAACTTACTTTTTGAAAGGTTGGAGCAATATCTAGTCTTTGAGAATATCTTTGCAAGGGGCGTTTTCAAGCATTGTCATTGAAGGCCCGTAGACGCTGCGTAGCCACTGCGTAGGCACCTTAGCCGTAGTAGCTACGTAGACCCCTAAGTAGCCACTGCGTAGGCACCTTAACCGTAGTAGTACGTAGACCGCTGCGTAGCCACTGCGTAGGCACCTTAGCCGTAGTAGCTACGTAGACCCCTAAGTAGCCACTGCGTAGGCACCTTAGCCATAGTAGCTGTGTAGACCCCTGCGGAGGCACCTTAGCCGTAGTAGCTACGTAGACCCCTAAGTAGCCACTGCGTAGGCACCTTGACCGTAGTAGTACGTAGACCGCTGCGTAGCGACTACGTACGCACCTTAGCCGTAGTAGCTGCGTAAACCCCTGCGTAGCCACTGCGTAGGCACCTTAGCCTTAGTAGCTGCGTAGACGACGCAAGAACGTTGCTGTATAGTTTCGATGCAGTCATCAAGAACTCAAATATGTACTCGTATATGTATTATTTGACTAAACATAAATTTTGTGGTAAGTAACCCACCTTGTGAAGGCCGCAGGAATCCGCTGGTTGAGAGAAGCACTGAACTGATCGAAGTGGCGGTGCTTGGGGAAGCCTATGGCCAGCAGTGGACGTCTTTCGGCTGAAGTGATGATGAACCTAGCTAGCCTACTTAGGTATCGGTTTTCTGACAGTACCCAAACTAACGAACATTTTTTCCTTTCTACAAGTGCATTTGTTCATCCAATATAAAACAGTGTTATCATCCACAGCTGAGTACATCACTAGTCAGCGCAGGTGTCGTATCGGAACAATTTGGAGTTGTTCATCCCGCGCCGGCGGCGACGCAATAATGCACCACGCTCCATTTACACTTGCAGCAATTTGTTTTAGATTATACGTGAATTTTTATCTCTCGTATCTTTTTCACTCTGCCAGTGCACTTTAAAAACGATTTAGCTGTCTGTTTTTCTTTTTCTTCTGTACCTAAATGGCTGGCGCTTTCATAGTTTTTGAATTAAGAACGCTAGAAAAATAAATGAACAGTTGTCACAGGGCTGAGTTAGATGTAAACAGTACATAAATTGCTTTTTTTTTAAGAAAAAAATAAATAATTTGTACACCTTTTGTGTCCATTGTATGAGATTTTTTTATGGAAAAAAATATAGAAGGTAATTTTGAAAGACCTGCCCTTCACTTCAAGTTTTGAAATAACATGTAGCTATTGAAGATGAATAGATTGGGGTACTTACTGAAAACACACTCAAGAATTTATAAGATCCTATCGTTTGCCACAACCCAAACCTATCGAAATCAAAACAAACCGACTGATACAACTCAACACAACATTAATACAGAAAAAGATTCAGCACCACGTCGTTCCTTTATATCTTTTGTTTCCGTTTTGTAAAATTTCACCCCATAACATTATGTTGATGGCGGTAATAAAGTTTGAAATATTTACGAATATCCGAACAAACGAGGCGGGTTGTGAAAAATAGTCGGTGCCGTGCCGGATTGACCGTGCCAGAATAAAGATTAGCTAGGGACCGCCAACATTTTTCACGCGACAACAATTTGTTCTGAGCTTCGTCGTTTTGCAAGAATGTTTTTTATGGACTTGGCACACTATCTTGTGTAAATAAAACGGAAAGTGATTTTATCAGGCGTTTTCATCAATTAGTTAACGGTTATTTATCTGCAAATGTTGTCTAGCAACTTAAAAACTGTAAAACATTACCACATAATAATAGTGCTACATGATTGCTTTATGGTTTTCCGTTGTATTATTTCACACACTATGTTTAACATTCTTTGTTTTAATAAACTATCTATACATATAATAAAATTAAAAATTATCAACTCCAAATAATATTACCAAATATGAAAAAAAACTTAAAAATGGTATTAGCGCCATCTAGCTTTTATAGTCAGCACTACGTCGCGAGCATGTCGGTGACGCCAATCCATAAATTTATCCCCTACCAAAAATCGCTCAACTCGTAAAGCAGTTTTCACAAAAAAAATAACGATATCAAAATATCGCCGACCTAATCATAATTATATCATCGTAAAGTAAGTCGCATCATCGACAGTCCCCCTTCATTAACAATAGATCTGACGGGCGTGGCGTCCGTCCCACAGTCCCTCTCATCTCAGATTATATCGGCTCTAAATCCCTGACGAACAGTCGCTAGTCGGCCACTTGGACCGCCTTGCTGATGCTCGTTTTGCAATTTGTCTATTGATACACACGGGAATAGTTTTGATAGATACATTGTTGTTATGACAATTTCTCTGTGCTTTTTTGTAGAGCGTATTTGTCTAGAACGAAAAGAAGGAAAGAAAAATTGTTTATTGACTCAATGGGTCTCAATCGTACTTTTACTACTCTTAAAATAATGTTAAAATAATTCGTGTCGTGTCGGACCACGCACAATGAAATGTTCCGTAGTTGGGATGAATTTATCCCAAGAACCAACTTAGCTTAGTAGTTGAGAAACATGTTCTCCCATACATCGATACCTATACGTCACTGTGTACGTACTTGTGCTGTGAGACCTTGCTTTCTGCCAAATTTTATGATTCTAGGTCAACGGGAAGTACCCTGTAGGTTTTGATTTATTTGCGAGTATCAAAATATGTCATATCCTAAATGGTAACTTTTTTTTTTTTGGTACTAAATTGTTTAGTACATTCAATTATTAGATACAATATATTACTTTAATTTATTTTAAAACTAACTATTATATATATTATGAACAAGAATGTAAAGAAAAAAAAATAAGATAATAAAATAAAGGGAAGAGCTCATTGGGCATCAAAAAATTCGTCCGGATTTTTTTATTGCTTCTAAGTCAACACTTAGAAGCTTGGTTTTTTTTTAGGTCCAACGGAACATAGATTACCTCCACGCGTTCCTTTGATAATGGGTCATGACAGACTGACGGACGGACAACGAAGTGATCCTATACGAGTTCCGTTTTTTCCGAATTGATAACCTCCTCCTTTTTGGGAAGTCGGTTAAAACTATGTTTTCTTTTTTATTTAAACACTTTTTTTTTTAGTTTTTAGTCTGTAAGTATCTTTGTACGATAAAATAACAATACCTACAAGTAATTAAAAAAAGTAAATAAATTGCATGTTCAGTGTAAACGATCCATTCCATTTATTTTAAAAAAAGTTTGGTCCAACAGCAAAGTGCTTCTCAAACTTATATTTTAATAAAATATAATAAGTTGCTAGCAATTCTTACCACCTGTGTGTATACGGTCAGCTTCAATAAAGTCCAGTTGTGTAACAGCTCTTAATTAGACCGGACTGCACCCTTACAGACCCAATTATTAATATACACATTTTGTAGTTACACTAATTGGCGAGTTTCTCTTTTGAAAGCTTTGTAGAGAGTATGAAGAGTCATAATATCCGGGTGACTATTAAAATGTAGATGTAGGTAGGTAACTTGTGATTGTGTTTTTATATGAAAGGGGTTCTTTCAAAATTCAAAAATTCAAAATTCAAAAGTCATTTATTCAAACTAGGCTGAGAATCAGCACTTTTCGAACGTCAAAATTACATAAGACAGTCCCCCAAAACGCCCACCCTTCACCACTTCCTAGTGCATTAGCTGGGAAGAAGAAGTGGCGCAACAAACTCCCCAGCAGCACAGCTGTCTGTTCAGTTAGAAGAACAAAAAAAAAGATTCTATATAATAGAATTCAAAATACTTTGCACCTGATGAAATTAATTGGCATCATCTTTTTGTATGACTCGAGAGGAGCTCGTGGCTAAGTAACAATAGCCGCACTGGTCGATCCATCAGGTTAAGCTACGCTTGCCGGGGTTGGTCAGTGGATGGGTGACCATCTTTACATACCGAGAATCCTCCGTGCCTCGGAAAGCACGTTAAGCCGTTGGTCCCGGCTGTCATTCGTGGATCTTTGACAGTCGTTACGAGTCGTCAGAAACCCGAAAGTCTGACACCAGTCTTACCAAGGGGTATCGTATTACCCAGTTACTGGGTTGTGGAGGTCAGATAGGCAGTCGCTCCATGTAACATACTGGTATTCAGCTGCGTCCGGTTAGACTGGAAGCCGACCCCAACATAGTTGGGAAAAGGCTAGGCAGATTGATCTTTTTGTATGACTAACGTCCGCAACCGTATTCTAGAATGCATAGAATAGAATAGAATAGTTCTTTATTTGCACAAAAAGTAGGTACAAGTTACAGAAGTTAAGGTTAAAATGATCCTTATACTAACTACCTTAACTAAGGCTTGCAAACAGTTTACTTAATATAAATATTATTAACAAATTCAATCAAATCAATACAAGTTTACCATGTCAAGAAATGATTAGTAGGTAGAGGACCTATCTGGGTGACGGAGCTCAGCTCGGGTGAATATAGAGAAAACGAATTTTCCCAGATATGAGACCTAGCCAGATCCTAGCTAGATCGATTTTTCACATTTTTTTTTATATTTTTCGATTTATTTTACATATAAAATATACAGGGTGGCATCATCGACGCGAAGCCGGCTGCCATGGATTCAGTACATGATTTTGAACGCCCCTGCGTTGAAATTTTTCGTCGGTTATTTAAAAAAAAAACAGCTGCTCCATACATTTTGACCACGTAGGTATTGCACTTTTCTATGAAACAGCTGTTTTTTTTTCAATATTTACAAATATTGCTCATTTAATAGTATGGGATAGGATATGAATAAATAAGTACTAACTAAGTAAACGAAATGAAAAGCCCTCTTCCTCTCTCCTACTTTTGCTGTGCCCGACAGGGTCCACAATGATCATATTATTTTGTTAAACCTACCACCTAAGTTCACATGTGGAAGCAATAAATATATTGAGGATTGAGTATTGAAATGTGATCAAGTTCTTTTTTAAATATATTAAAAATATTATTTTCAGCAAATATTCCGTACCTATCTGCCTGTAACTGTACTAGGTATAGAGTAAAATATATTTTGGAAATCCAAAAGTGCACGCCTCATAACGCTCATTCAAAGTTTTAATTAAATTAATTAAAAACATTTCAATATGGATAAAATTTCTCACCTCGCAATATTTACGTACTGGCAAAGACTATTTAGGTTTGCTTTGTTGGTTGCTAGGCAACGGAAGAGGGTTGAAGTTGGAAAAATATTTAAATAACATATTAGTTCGTTTTTTATTAATTATAATTAAACAACTTTGAATAAAAGAGCCATTTTCAATATTGTTCCTCATAAGACAGAAACGAATCTATAAAAAAAAAATTACTCAATTAATTGATTTTATTCGCAAGCTACAATGTTTTCAGGTTTCATACTTGATAAACTATTTTTTTTTTTTACTATTTAGATGGTTTTTTCGTTTCTGCTGCATTCTATATATAATGGTATATAAATTAAGTAGGATCTGTGTACTAGCAGGAGTGTAACAATAAAAACAGTTGCAGAAAGGAGGCAAAACAAATATTTCGATCGCAAAGCACTCTCTAATGCTTCGCATTATGAGTCGTGTAATACTGGATCAAATTATGCAAATCTTCCCACAACTGACCGCACTATAACTCCAAACGAGCAAAATGATCCTTAACAAAAGCTAGTCACCTTTGATCACATATTCACAAGCTTTGTTAGTTAACAAGTAAATCAAGATACCGAGATTATCATTTCTAATTCATGCGGCGTCACGATGTCTCTCCGACCCGATACGATTTCCCAGTGGACCGACTCAGCAAGATGAAGATATCTAATTACAAATTCGATGTATCCAATAAATATTCCGATCGTATCAAATTTACATAACCTCTTACATTCACAATATCCAATAACCAACAAATAGGTAGATACAACTTATATATTCCTTCAAAATAAATTGACAATCTATTTTTATCAGAACGAAAACAGTTGTTGTGTGTTAAACAAAGTAGAAAGAAAATCAAACAGTCCTGTCTACTATGCAGACGACATCAAAGTACAAAGAGACTCAATTACAATTTCCAATTGATAGTTCCAGAAAACCCTTATTAGGCGCACCACGAAATAAGGCAATTTCGCGGACAAAAGGCTGTCCCTCGTTGTATGGTCGCTGTCGGCGATTCAAAAGTTTCCAGTTGACGGCGATGGGGCACCCTAGCTGTCCGAATTTATTGAATTTCGTCGAAAGGAGGATGACCACACGCTATTGTTCCGTCGGAACATTGATTAGGGTGAACATTGTAGCAGGTATATCGAATATGTATGAATTATAATGATGCTGGGGTGTACCGGTAGTCATATTTTATCTAATTGAAAGTTTGATGGACAGTAGGTAAAGGAGAATTGTTTATGTAAATTATTAGGAGGAAATAAATGCCCATATGGACATTTCAGTTGATCAGAAATATATCCTAATCCTAATTAATATTATAAATGAGAAAGTGAATTTGTAAATACTCAAATAAATATTTAACTAAGTATAAATATTCTTTTTATCAAAGTCAAATTTAAAAAAAGCAAGCTTTTAAAATATTAATGTCCATTTAAACTTTGTTTAAAAAAATAGTATGTAAAGTCGTTTATTAAAAAAAAAACTCATTTTTCTAAGTTTGACCTTATATTTTTGCTTTCCCAGTCTCGCCTTAAAAAGTAAAACATTAAATCATCATGTTCCACGAAGAGCGACAAGAACAGACACAAAGCAAAGCGTTCCTTCCACGAAACATGACAGTATCTTAAACGCGCTCTGTAAGCTTTTATGTTATGCTTTGAAATCAAATAATGTTACAACTGCACAACAGTTTTGTTTTCACACTGTACTGGAAATACCTAAAGTTGTAACTTTTATAAGAAATTAAAGGAGGTAGGTACGTATTGAAAATGTAGACTGTAAATATTAGTAGACTAGCTATGCTCTGCGGTTTCACCCGCATAAGGCTGCACGTCCACTGTACTGGAGAGGAGAGGAGCGGAGTAGCGGTGTGCCAATATTAACCAATGGAATTGCATAAAACCACCGCTCCGCTTCAGTGGACTGAACTGAACGGAGGGATTTGCGAATTAGTTTAAAAAATCATACAAAACCGGGAAGTGGAGCGGGGAAACGGAGCGGAGAAGCGGAGAGGGGAAGCGAAGCGAGGAAACGGAGCGGAGAAGCGGAGAGGGGAAGCGAAGCGGGGAAACGGAGCGAGGAAGCGGAGAGGCGATGCGGAAAAATACGTGAACTCGGTCTAGCTCCGCACAGTTCGCAACACAAATCCGCTACCTCGCTCCGCACAGTCCGTAACTCCGCTCCTCTATCTCGCTCCGCACAGTCCGTAACTCCGCTCCGCTACCTCGCTCCGCATCAATGGACAGACACTGTCCGCAACTCCGCTCCACTCCGCTGCCATTCTCCTCTCCGCTGCCTCGCTCCGCTTCAATGGACAGGCAGCCTAAAGGCTCGAACCTCGATCCCATGAGAATATAGGGATAAAAAGTATCCTATGTCCTAATGGTTTACCTACAAATCCGTTCAGCCGTTTTAGCGTGAAAGAGTAACAAACAAAGTCACTTTCGCTTTTATAATAATTATTATTATTATATTATATTAGACTATTCAATCTCAATCTGCCTAGCCTTTTCCCAACTGGGGTCGGCTTCCAGTCTAATCGGATGCAGCTGAATACTGTTTTTTACATGGAGCGACTGCCTATCTGACCTCCACAACCTAGTAACTGTGTAATACGATACTCCTTGGTGGTAAGACTGGTTGTCAGACCAGATAGATACTATTAAGTGTTTGTTAACTAAAATAATATTTTTAAACAAGTATAAAATTATTCATTGCCGTAGAACAATTTCAATTAACTTTTAGCCTTATATTCATGTTTATTTATCAAAGTCATCATTGCAATCCTACCGTAGAAGTTCTGAATTTTACATTGAAAGGTAACGAACTAAAATATTATACGCATCCTAGAACTATACTCGTAGATATCAATCATCCTCGATTTCGAATTGATGAACTTCCTACTCTAGTCAAAACTAGTTTGAGTTTAGCTTTACTTTTAACTGCCATAATTATAATCAAACTCAGTTTCCACCAAATTAAAATCTTCTAATTGAGACACCCTCTATATCACAATATACCCACGTTCCCTCTAACAAAATCATAACTACAACAGTAAACAATCAACACGGTGCCCCCCCCCCCCCCCCCCACACGATGGTCGCCGTCGCCTCGCAACGCTCGACAATTTGTCCAAAACCAAGGGAGCTTTTCAATAATAATTCCTCTATAAATTCTACTGGTGACCGCATCTCGTACTATAGCCACAGTAGAAATATAAATCAGTAGCTCAACTAGGCTATTTATGTGATAGTTAAAAGTATAACGATGATCCATCGGTGCGTTTGGTTTACCAATCATTGCATTACATCAAATTATTAGATGGCCATTCGACTGGCATCATCAGTTCGTCAATCTGTTTTCAATCTGACCAAGATTGACGCCACAAATCAAGATAGCTGTATATTTTCGCAAAACTAGTAGAAATCGATAAATTAATACGTTATTGAACCATAATTACAGGATGAACTGATTGACTGTCTAATAGTTAACTTCCCACTAAAATGAATGCTACAACCACACTAACTAAATCGCAAAACTCTCTTGTAGGTCGTGAAGAGCTGAAGAGCCGTCTGTTTCTATAAATCCTTCGGTTCGGGTATTTCGGGTGTTTGTTCGTAGTTGTTCTACTTTTTATTTTACATTATGCTAAAGTGGACGTAGGCTAGTGGACGTAAGCTATTAATTATTATATTGCCTTTTTGGCTACATTCGTCGAATAGTTTCTTTATTGAGTCCTTTGTTATTTAGTTGGTATTCTATGCTGTTCTGATTCTGTAATAAACCGGCGAGTTTTAGTAAGGGATGCGGTTTCATAGAGAACGCTGTATTGTTTAATGTTAATACAGTGTACAAAATATGTCTTCTGTATTATGAAACCAGCTGACCCGACAGACGTATTCCTATCAAAGTCAAATCATTTATTTCAAATATTCCCCCTTTTGCCCTTGTCCTTGATCTTTGAACGTTAAAATAAAAAAATAAAATAATGTTTCTAGTCACCCCAACAATACGAGTAGTTCATACAAAACTGCCATAAAAAAAAGGAATTCCCATTTTTCCATTTTTCCAGGATATTTTTTAAAGATTTTCTTTTCCTAAAATCTTTATTCGGACTATTACGAAAAATAGCCAAAGCGGTCCAGTCGTTTTCAAGTGATGTGCTTACTAACGAACAGCATATCATTTTTATTTATTTACTAGATTGTAGAGTGTTTTTTATTTTATTCAGCTACGCGCGCGGCTTCGTCTGAAAATAAAGAGAAAATATTTAGTTTAATTAGTCATGAAACCATTAAAAAAAAGATTAATAAAAATAAAACTTACTTCAAATGAAATCCAATTGTCTCAGTGTCCATTATGACAACAAAAAATAAAAATGTGTTAAGTTTAAGCGAGCTATTCCATTTTTAAGATGAGCCATCTGGCAAATAGTACAAAAAAAAGCTCCGCGAATAAAGAAAAGAAAAAAAAAAAAAAGCAAGAAAGAAAGACAGAAAGAAAGAAAGAAAGAAATAATAATGTTTATTTGGACACAGTTTGTGATACATATAATAACCACACATAACCTCCTTCTTTTTTTGAAGTCAGTGACGATACTGGTACTAGTTTACCTAAATAAAAACGTCAAACTAAAATCCACAAGAAAATTGTAAACAGATTACCGTATATTACCATAGTTGATATTATAAGTTCATCCACCTCCAGGCCAGTCTGGTGCAATTCGTTACTGTAATGTGAGCAATCTGTCGTTCGCCGAGCAATATAACTCAGACCGCGTTATAAGCGCCCTATGAGCTATAATGGCGATTTTGTTAGCTTCTTTATTGTTATTGTTATAGTTTTTTTAGCAGTCGACAAGGAAGATACGGATTGACGCGATCAATTTGTCGGATTTATGAAGCAATATTTTTTCTGTGATGAGCTTGGCTGTAAATTAGAAGCGGAAAAAACAAGAACAGGAAAGATGTGGGAATTATGATTTTTCATAAGACAAGGAAATATCCTAAGAGTGTTTATTCTGAAAGTGGGTGACGTCGCAAATAGATGTAAATTAAGAAACAGGTAAATTATAACAGCTTGTACAGCTTTGTACTTTCCCAACTTTTAGGATAAACGCTCTTAACTTATGTAACTATTAATAAATACCATTTAAAATCTCATACGTAAATGTTGTTTTTGTGACATACTTAAATTGGCAACACCGGTTATGCATTAACATACCTAGTCTAGGATCCGTCCTAGGAACGACCTTCACCCATCTGTTTAATGGATTAAAAGTATTTTAAATCAAATTTAGTATGTTCGAAAATATATCACGAGTGGGTTGGCAAAAAAAATCCTGGCCAGACTGTTTTTTTTATTATTTTTGCATTAAACATTGCTAGATAAACACCAATTGAAAGACCTTTTCAAGGAGAACCTTTGTTACTAACTCGACTTTAGTCAATTCAGAGTTAATTACGTAATTATGTGACTACTAAGCTACTTAAGCTTTTGAATGTTCTTGGCGCCCAATAGCCATAAGTGATATACTCGTATCAATGGATAGAGCTTTTTAAGATTGTTTAAAGTTTTCATTAATCATAGTCTGATCAGGATTTTTTTACGGATCATAGACCAATAACATCACATGAGTTTGATGTTTCTACTAGGTATTATAAAATTCTCTCCACATTTTGCGCTGATCAGGAAACATCGTAATGTAAATTATAAAAGTATTTACCGAAGTATTTTATGGCATGACCCCTGCTTATAACCAACCCCTGCATAATTTCAACCCCTAAAAATTATTTAACCTTGACTCACATGCTACCCAAATGATTAAATGACGCCCCTTGCATTTGTAAATAATCTTCATTAAAATCTATGAGTATTAAATGTAAAACTATTAATAATGCCTTGTTGGTATAGTAGTCGTAAGCGATACTGCTGAGCATGAGGTCCTAGGTTCAATTCTCAAGTCGGGCAAAGTATTATTGGGCTATTCTTGCACACAATGTAAGAGCAGAGTAACTTTATCCCGGAATGAGATACGGAGGGTTTTGTGAAGTGTTGGAATAAAGTTTCACCAGCGCTTTGTCCGCAGCGCTACTGCAGAACATGAGGTCTTGGGTTCGATTCCCGGGTAGGACAAAGTATTATTGGGTTTTTTCATCAGGAATTGGTGGCAATAGGCTCGCCCCCTATTACATGGGACTTAAACATAACTGGCGAAATGTGTGTACACTTGTACCCTACCCTTCGGGATAACAGGCGTGATGTTATATTCAAAACAGATAAAGAAATCTATACTACAATCAAACAGTAATATAAACCCTTTAATGCTCCACAAACTACGCCAATTTTGATACGGAACAGCAATAAAACAACCATAACAATTAAGGCAATCTGCAACACGAAAACTTGCGAAGCTAAATAATATCAGCCGCACGGGTCGATCCATCAGGTTAAGCTACGCTTACCGAGGTTGGTCCGTAGATGGGTGACCATCTTTAAATACCGAGACTACGCGGTGCCTTGGAATTCACGCTAAGCCGTTGGTCCTGGCTGTTAGTCGTGGATCTTTGGCAGTCATTACGGGTCGTCAGAAGCCCAAAAGTCTGACAACCAGTCTTACCAAGGTGTATCGTATTACCCAGTTACTGGGTTGTGAAGGTCAGATGGGCAGTCGCTCGATATAAAATACTGGTATTCAGCTGCATCCGGTTAGACTGAAAGTCGACCCAACATATGTAGTTGGGAAATGGCTAGGCGGATTGATTGACATACGAAAACATCATACAATCATGATTGTATACACCATGGATACGGTCGGTACCATACCCTTAATTATAACCACACCTTTCGGATACATTCTCTTCTTTCTTCGTCCAGGCTGTCTTTTTTTGAAATGCTCTCCCTTTGAACATCATGCAGGACGGCATGCGGACGCGGTGGCTGCGCGGTGGCTGCGCGGTGGCGGCGCGGTGGCGGCGCGGTGGCTGAGCGGCGACGGCGTCGTGACCCCGAGCACTTTAAGTGATGGCACGTGATCATATTCGTAAGAAGTTGGCAGAATCATCCCAGCGCCACGCGCTGATTTGCTGGATAATTTTTTTCCTCTACCTATCGTTATTTCACCTAAGTTTATTTTGTTTATTTTGCTATGTATGTATCTATGGATTTGTATTTATTTTTTCTCGAATTATCTATCAATTATGTTGAAGCTGCCTCTGAGTCACCGTAAGATTGACTGGTAGAAAATGCCTCATGCATTAAGTCCGCCTTTGTACAGTATTTTTTACCTGTGCATATAAAGTATTAATAAATAAATAAATAATATATACCACAAAAAATCTTCCCATCGATTCAAAACTGCTTAATTCGCACCTCGTCCGCCCAATATATCTACGAGGCAAACTAAGGGAAAATTGTAAAATTGAGATCGTTACTCATAAAGTACTGCACACGAGGACCTTATTAAAGTTTAAAGGTCTGCCCCATTATTCATGAGTAGGATACAGTATACTGCAGGATACAGTAGGTATACGGTAGGATGCGGTCTCAGTTGATTCCCCACACGTAATAGTCGCTATAAATTTCGTGAACTTTATTGGCTATTAAAATAAGTAATGAAATTGTTCGTGTTTCGTAGTTTTCGTGAAAGTACCAACGATTAAATTGTAATGTTATAAGAATGCTCACGATTCTCATTAATGTATGCCTTTTTAAATTAGTTGTTATGTAGAAAAATCTGATATCGTTTTAGGTGTTGCTAAATTGATGTCAGCATTTGTAAATTGCTGGTTCAAACAGATTTTTTTTTTCATGTTATGTATTTTAGGTACTCGCCATTAAATGTAAAAAAAAAAGAAATATATCGGTCCATCTTTGTAGCTCTAAGACCGTTTGTCCACCGCACCGTGAACGGAATGTCATCGAGAACGAGATGACGACGCCGAAGCAGCGACGGTACATTTACTATGGCCGCGTAATATTGTAATCTTTTGTGTGTGTAATTGGTAGTTAAAATAAATGATTATAGCATTCTGAATATCTTTTCAGGATGACGCGGGCAGGACCCAACATGCTTTTCTACATCGCATTTGTTACGACCAAGATACCAAGCAGCGTCTGAACTCCACTTATCCATTCAATAAAATAAGAATAATACCACACCGTTACTGTTATAATTGGAGCTTATTATTTTCCTTAGTATTTTAAAAAACACAGACGTATAATCCCTTCTATTTTTACCAGTCAAGATCTCAGGTAAATAATAAAACAGGACATATTGTTAGACTTATTCAGAACTCTTGGATATTTTATTTCCATTAGATGACAAGATCAGACGACAGACAGACGCTCTGAAATAACGGGCTCATTAAATATGAAGAAATCTTACTCAGCAAAAATACTCAAGTATCCTCTTACAAAGATACTACTAATTTGCAACTTTATTTACTGTAAAAATGTACTTTTGTGTAATACCTCCCCCAGTCTTTGCTAGAGACTATTTTAATTAGTACAATGTGCATACTTATCGTTCGTTCAAGCTCAAAATAAGTGCCTTACAGTTACAGTACGAACCACTTACACAGTTAAGAGTTCTTTGTTTACATTTTGTTCAACTGTAATTTTGTACTCGTGAAAAATGTAAAGAACTGCTCACAGTATGTTGTTTGTGAATGAACTAATTGGCGAATACAGAAAGAGAAACTGTCTGCTATAAAAATAAATACTTTTGATGTTGATGTTAACGTAGACAGCAGCTCAGCATGAAAGAAAATAAATATGTGTTTTATTTACACAAATTATTTTTCTACTTTTTTCGTACATTTGTAGGTAAAGATGTCTGCTCGGGTGAAAGTAGAGAAAATTAATTTGCTAGATGTGAGACCTAGCTAGATTGATTTTTTTGCCCTATATTGCAACTTTCATCGGAATTCACAGTGATCGGTGATTACAAATATACTATATATGTATATACAAATATTGCTCATTTAATAGTATAGGATTGGATTATAACTTTTTGACTACCCACCGAATTATACAGAACAAGTCATGTATAAAACAGGTCAAAAATTTAAGTACCTTCCCCTAATTTTTTGGCCTGATCTCTGATCTTTTTCACCGTTTCATATTTATACCTTATTAGATTTGTTTCTTAAAAAAAAGGAATGTTTCCTTTGAGCGAAATTTGCTGTCTCCAGTGTTTGGGGTACTTTCCTTCCGGGTGAGGTTTGAGAATTCCAGCCTGTATAATGTATTATCAATTTTCTGATTCATTTGATTTATACAGGGTTATACAGGGTGGCAGGGACATCGACGCTAAGCCTGTTACCATGGATTTAGTACATGATTCTGAACGCCCCGGCGCTGAAATTTTTCGTAAATTATTTAAAAAAAACAGCTGTTTCATAGAAAAGTGCTACGCGGTCAAAATTTAGGTATTGTATTATAATTCTATTAATTATTGTATTTTCGCGTCGATGTCCCTGACACCCTGTATACTACATGTGGAAACTTTTAATTGGTCATATTTTGTACAAACTATTTCTAACTATAACTATAAACTACTGTATCTATTTAGCTGTAAGTTTTCCTAAAAAATTAAATAAATAAATTAGGCCTTTGACCCAATCTCTAATTATTTTCAGTAATCGGTAGGTATACTTTATTTTTAACCGACTTCAAAGAAAAAGAAGGTTATCAATTCGATACGTATATAGGTTATATTATTGGAACTGCAATATATTCAAATAATCTATTAGGGCTTCCAAACAAATATACAACATTTTATAGGTGTATAACATGTATGTATGTCCTTTATTGGCTTACCTTTACTTCAGTTTAGGGAACAGTGTAAGTTTCATCAAAATCGGTTTAGTAGTTTTCAAGATATGGACTAATACGTATGTGAAAGTGTGACGGCTTGGTGTCAAAGATACGCGCTACGGATGTGGTGTCAAGGGCAAAACATCTCAAAACCTTGATTAGTCATAGCTAAAAAGAGGAAAATAAAAAGGAAGTGAAAGAAATTGAAAGTTTTTTAACCCTCTAGGTACTTTTTTTGCTTCTAGATGGACATAGAAACTCCCTTAAGCATGGTTATAAGACACCAATATCTTAATCAAAATCCTCTTAAGAGCGTTTATTCTGAAAGTGGGCAACGTCGCAAATAGATGTCAAATATTTCGCTGTTTTGATTAATTTGGCAATATTACTGTATGGAAATAAGAAATGTGGCTAACTAGCGAACTAGAATATTGATTATGAAATGCAATAATTAATATCGTTACACCAAATATTTAGTTTTAGGTGTAAAAAAGTGTTTGAAAGCATTCCAAATGCCTTTTTAACACCTAAAACGGGTACAAAATCAAATTTAATGTTATAATTGCAATACATTATTAATATTCTACTACGTTAGTTAGCCACATTACTTATTTCCATACACTAATATTGCCAAATTAATCAAACGGGTACATTTTTGACAGCTATTTGCGACGTTGCCAACTTTTAGGATAAACGCTCTTAACACCCAACCGTAATCAAATGCGTCTTAATTAAATCAAACACGAATTCAGGAACCGCGCACAATCCTTTGACTTCACGGCATCCAACTCACGAGATCCGGATTTCCATTAAATTAAACACGATCTTCGCAAAACTATTTATAAAGATTCCGGATTCCGTGGTGAGGGGAGTTCTATTCAGGATGTGAAATTTGACGTGTGAGACCTTTACCGGTTCAAATAAAGCGTTCAAGAGGCTCTATTGTGTAGGTTTGAAAGGTGGAACATATCTATCTCATAACCATCGCGACGCCTTATTATTCCTTGTGATTTCTTCATTTTGGTGGAAAAAAGGGAGTTGTATAGAGACGTTGATACCGGTGGCAACAAAGACTGTCTGGTGTCTGTCTTTAATGTTCCCACTACTGGGACACTGGCCCCCTCTCTGTGAGAGGGAGTGGGCCGTAATCCACCACGCGGGCCCAGTGAGGGTTGGTAGATGTCACATGTCTTCGATTTTTCTTGTTCCAAGACATGCCGGCTTCCTCACGATGTTGTCCTTCACCGTTAGGAGACGTAAGTAATACACGTATTATATCTATAGAATTTATAGTACACAAATTATTCATCAACGGGTATAATATTGAGCCTCAAAATATTGAGCATCTACAGTCAATTATATAGCGGTCTGCAATTTTTTTCTGTCTTATCCTAACTATATATAATAATATAAATGCGAAAGTGAGTTTGTTTGTTTGTTACGCTTTCTCGCTAAAGTAGCTGAACGAATTTGGATGAAATTTGGCACATGGGTAGACCATGATCTGGGTTAGGGCATAGGATACTTTTTATCCCGATATTTTCACGGGATCGAGACTTATGCTGGTGAAGCCGCTTTGGTTGTCTATAAAAGATCGCTTTTAGCGATAAGACCGCCCATTGTGTCACCCTATGTAACATTTCTAAATTTATTTCTGTAATTTGTATGGTGTGCATAATAAAGAATATTCTATCTATCTATCTAAGCCGCGGGGTGCAGCTAGTGTTAAATATTTATTAAAAGACCATATAATTATTCATCAAAAGTTTTATTGTTTACATGATCTGTGTACAGAAGCTGACTTTAGCTAAAAATAAATTATTTTTGAAAATAAAACAAAGAGTGGTATTAACAACTCCAGCGATATTTTCATCTAAGATATGAAAACGTAGCCCATTGCGTGTGAATAAGAATACACGTAAAGGGCTCTATACGACCCACGTGTATTACACGACCGATATCAAATGGCCCTCGCAAATTCGTTTCAAGAGCCCTTTTCCTCCCATTCTTTAAAAAATACGTGCAGAAGGGAAGTTCAAGCTACACCGGTCGTTTTTGAAGATGATCGCAAAACGTGTAAGTTCGCATTTATAAAGATTCCGAACGCATTCCGCAAATGAACATAATTTAAAGACGAATGCGTTTTTGGATTCTCAATTTGAATGAACGTTCGGAGCTCGATTCGACCGTAATGATGTCATATTTTCTCTGCCCAATGTTTGGGGAAGACACAAAGGGATGACAGCTAAATCGTTTGTGCAGATGAAAGAATATGTAGTATCTTCATACAGGTTATTTTATTTGATAGCTTATTTCTTATCTCGTATATCTATTTACGTATATCTATAAAAATCAATGCCACTTTTCGTTGTAATTTTATAACTCAAGAACGGCTGGGCCGATTTAGCTGATTTTGGTTTTGAAATGTTTGTCATAGTCCAGGGAAGGTTTAAACGGTGAGAAAATTAGGGTAGGGTAGGTAGGGTAGGTAGGGTTGGTAGGGTAGGTAGGGTAGGTAGGGTAGGTAGGGTAGGTAGGGTAGGTAGGGTAGGGTAGGTAGGGTAGGTAGGGTAGGTAGGGTTGGTAGGGTAGGTAGGGTTTAAAGCTACCCGTGCGAAGTCGGGGCGGGTAAAGCTAGTCTACGTATAACTTAAAAGCATGACGTGTGTTTGGTCGTAGCCAGAAACCGTTATTTTTGTCAGTTAATGATTTGTTTTTATCTGCTGCGATTTGATGGAACCACTACAGACCGTTCACTATAACTTGTCTCTTGACGCCATATTCGCACCATTGCTTGTCAAGCTTAGTTTCAATACTAATAGAGTTCAAAATGGCGACTGACACAACAGTGCTACTAATCGCGTCACGGGAAAACTACAGTGCGGTTATGTCAAGATGCAGTGACACTTATAGGTATATGTGTCACTGCAGCTTGGCATAACTTTACTCAACTTTTACCATGGACTTTGTTCTAAATAGATCTTTTAAAGACAAACTTTTGATGAACCTTTACAATTAAGGCCAGGATATTCGAGCGTAGTAGGCATTTAGCGTTACCTCACTCCCCGCGTGGCAGCTCGCGCGAACGCGCAGTTCAAATGAACTCGCTGACCCCGATGTGCAAAAATTTTGCGTCACAGTATAAAATTGTAACAGTAAGTACAGTTAACTTTGTTTTACGGAATTCATGTTAATATTTCGGGTGTTTAATTTTTAAGGAAATATAAATAAAAACAACATAATTTATTTTTAACCGACTTCCAAAAGGTGGAGGTTATCAATTCGATTGTTTACGGGCGTAACTCCGTCATTTATAGACGGATTTTCAAAATTCTTTTTTTGTTTGAAAGGGTATACAGAGATGGTCCCATTGTCATTAGGTCAGGATCTGATGATGAGATCCTGGAGAAATCGTGGGAACTCTTCAAATATTATTAGATTACATAAATATGAATACCAAGCAATTTATGCTTGTCACAATGTATATGGACAAGTGGAGCTGATGGTGAAGAACCAGGAGAACTCCTCAACGATTAACGTCCCTGCTTCGGGAAAAGCAATATTTTGTAAAAGGTGATGATTAGTCAACATTAGGCAATTGTAACTTAGATAAATTACAAACTGACCCACTAAAAAGCGAAAAATAAAAGTCTCACAGCTGCTCCATACATTTTGACCGCGTAGGTATTGCACTTTTCTATGAAACAGCAGATTTTTTTTTTAATAACCGGGGAAAAATTTCAACGCAGGGGGGTTCAGAATCATGTACTGAATCCCTGCCACCCTGTATACTTTGGACTAAATAAATTCGGATAAAACTCATTACAATATAATACACAGGCCAGTAAATTCTTTATTAGAAATAAGAAACACTAACTCACGGCAATTGCAAATGCAATACAAAAAATAATCAAAAATCACAAATATTAATCACGCGCGTGCTTGGACCTGGTTGCTGCAAATTTGGTTGAGGCCGAGAGCGTGTACTGGATGCGCACTTATCAGGCTGCTCATTTTCCTTATCTTGCAATGCATGGTTTCTAATTGGCATGCCACGTTCATTCCTACTGTCTACGATTTCTGGCAGTAAGCATTTGAGGTAAAACTGTACAAGCTTTGGCTCCATACTTGCTAGCCAGAAATTGTCATCTCTTTCTATGTGTTCTGTGTACAAAGGCTCATTCTCACCTGCCCAGATTCCAAGAAGACATACCTGCCGTCCTGTGACATGTAGTTGGCCCTGAATTTGGTAGTACCAATTGCTCTTTTTATTTATGGAGCAGGTATTCGTATTTTTGTTATATTTTAATATTTGAATTTTATTTTCTTCAATTGCTTTTGCCATTCCTTTTCTGGAAGCTGTAATAGGACACTTTATTTCAACTATCATGTCATCATCTATCAACCCGTCAGGAGTGGCCCCGATAAATGGGTGTATGGGGTCGATAAATAATCCACAGGGCGAGATCTCGACATTCTCCTGTCGCTGCAATTGCAGCAGAGCCTGTTTTTCATTCTCTATTCCATGAGCAATGGAAGTCACATGGGCCAAATTTTTCTTATATAATATATTTTTTACCAAATTAGCTGTATTCGATGATGATTTTCGTTTGCATATTGGGCCAAAGTTTGATGCTGTAATTAATTTTCGTCTTATCTCCAACCACTCACTACTTTCCCTTTGCAATACAGTTGCTCGTTCTATTGACTTTCTGTCTGCGGTAAGCGATTCTAAGTTTTTTATGAATTCTTCTTGTGCCATTTTTAGTTCTTCTTGCGACATGTCTGGTGCAGAACTGGAAGGGCCATAATCGTGTTGTTTTTTGTTTGTTTCTTTCAATGCTCTTTTTTTCTTCACTGGGTGCTCAACAAAATACTTCCGTTTAAGTGCTCTCTTATGTTCCATCTCTTCAATTTTACCGCCGGGATCTTTGCCTGTGAATACTTTTTGGATGGATGAAATAGCACATTTCGTGTTAAACGAGACTACTGCCGCTGAGCATCTACCTTGGTAGCCTCGTTTTTGGGCTAAATTGGTCCTTTTCCCCCCAATAAACTTAGCTATAACGCTATTAAAGCATTCTACAATATTGGTGTCCACATCTTCAATTAAACTTCGCAATTTAGCTGCTACACTTGAAACAATTGCATTGATTCGAAATGCATATGTTGAGTTTTGTATATTTTTGAGTTCGTTATTGTCATTGTCTTTTTTTTCACAGTAGTAGCTCTGGCACATTTTGTGATCGCCGTAAGCGTGTGGCATCGAATTGACAATATCATTGTGCAGAATCGATATGGCAACATTTCTAGGATTCTCAGAAGCCTTGTGATATTTTATGCATTTCACAATAGCTTTCCTCATTGTCATTATTCTTACGTTGCTAAGCGTTTTTCGATATTGCAGCAAATACTTGGTTTCCGTTGTCAGTCCACGTAATTTTTTACAGAAATTTCGCAATATATGATTGCGGCACTCAATTTTCTCAACTGTCACATTTTGAGTTTCATAGGGTTTGGCGTTGAGTATTTTTGCGTATGTCGACGCATCACCATCCCCTATCATTCTATTGTAAATGAGACCGTACATAGAAATTGAAGCTTTGAACCCTTCTAGTATTATTTCTGTCTCCATTAAACTCGAAGAGCCCTCAAAGTTTTTGAAACAAGCATGTTCCTTTGGAGCAATATTTTTAGTTTCTGCTCTGGCACACACCGTACAATACTTATTTTTTACTCCAATATAAAGGACCTCTTTAGTTTTCCTCCCGATTATTGCCGCAGTACCGGAAGAAGCTTTATAATTGGTACCGTACGACCTAGCACACCACGAGCCATCTACAAAAACATCGATTATAGGATAACCGTTTTTGATTCGGCCTTCTGCAATAGCCATCTCTCTTTCTTTTTTAGCAGCAGCCTCCATAGATGCACATGCAGTTTGTTCCCATTTTTCATAAACTTCAGTTTGTAACTTGTTGTAGTATTTTGGAGAAAATATTGGAACATCCATAGAAGAGCACAGTTCTTCAAACTGTGCAAATCCAATGCCGGAAGCCACGATCCCAGTAGTTGCGGCTATGTTTAAATTTACTCGCTCCGTATTCTCAGTATCTTCCGAATGGATCAGACAGGTTTCTTGACACATACCAAATTGAAATTTAAAAACAGAAGTTAGCCCTAGTCTTTTTTCGCTAATCAAGCGAAAGCTACTAATTTTACAATCAAATAAACTGCTGTGACGCGCTTTTACTTGCAATTCTCGCAAAAGAAAATTTATGTCGACAATTCTTCGTCCTGAAACGGGTTGAAAGTCATCTTCCTTGTTTACCACTTCAACAGTAAAATCATATGAATCATGACTGTCACTGAAACAATAAAAGGAAAAGAGTTACTTTTTATTTGGTTCAAGATATTATAATTAAAACTTAAAATAAACAAAAATAAAGCCTACACTAGTCTAATAAATCCTGGAAGCATTGCCAGGTTGTATGGCAATTCTTAGTCTTTGGGCTAAATAGAAGCCAGCGTTTACTTTAGTTATATTTAGTTTTTAGATTATATTAATATCTGTTTTATAAGGTTTTCTCTGTAAATAAATTCTTACAAATAAACATATTCCAGATAATACAATTCGTTAAAATTTGGAAAACCGACCTGGCTAGTTGAGAAGTTATTACAGGTTCAGAAGCTCCAGGTGAAACAAGTACATTTAGTGACACTTGTTCGCTACTTTGGCTTGAAATCCTTAAACAGATTTTTTTCTTATTAACATTTCATAATTTCAAAAAAATACGATTATGAATACTAATAATACACTAAACTTACTCATTACGCCCAGTTATTTGCAAGTCAACAGGATCCAGTGCAGTAAAAGCGGTATTATGTTTTCCAGTTCCATCTGCACTGGTACTTTCCGGTGCTTCAGAGTGTCTGAAAAATAGGTCAATGCAAAAAAAAAAAACGACTTCAGCTGCATTCGCAGGGTTATCCCTATTGCTAAGTTGTATAGTTATCTATGTAGTATTGTTATAATACATAACGAAATATATAAATTGAGCCATAGCGGGGCGTCTGGCAGTTGTGAAACATTGAAACTATGTTAGTCTAGCTTTGCCCCGCGGTTTCACCCGCGTTATTAAATTTCCCGCAGGAAGTCAGTCAGTAACTCGGTAAGTCAGTCGGTAAGTCCGTCGGTAAGTTAGGAGATAACAGGTATCGATACCAAGATATAAAGGCGTATTCACTCTAGTCACAATTTTGTGTGAAAGTGCAACAACACCAACATCTTGCATGTTATTTTAATTTGTACAAAAGATACAGTAGGCGCGCGAGTTGAATTGATGCAATAGGTACATGTCTGTCGCTCACGAAGTAGAACGAAGAGAAGCAAATACTGCCGTCGCGTCGTCGTCATTCTAAATCCCATTCTCTAATAAATAAAAAAAATTGAGTTGTAGGATAGGTACTTACTGTTCGCCTGTGCACTTTTTTTGTAAATACGCCTTTATATCTTGGTATCGATGAACTGGAAAGATAAAAAGTTTTATTTGCAAAATCGATCTTTTTTGTAGTTGCGCTACTGTTATTTCTGTAAACTGTAATATTAAAAACGAAAATATCAACTACATAATTATTTACTTTGATATTACTATAATTGTAAATTTATGGTACCTGCTACTGCTAATACTGTGACGAAAGCAAGTAGGTACCTAATTACCTATTCAACTACAATGTTACTATGTCGCGTCATTTTTTATGGGTAGGTAGTTATAAATAAGTAGAAAAATAATTATAATCAATCTTACCTTATTTTTTTTTTAAGCTTCCGCAGTTCAATCCTGGATACTTTTTTCTTTCTTCGATTTTTATTCCCCATTATTTAATCTTAAATACCACTATATATTACAAGACTTTAAACTAATATCTACAGTTAAATAATTAATAATAGAACCTACAACAATATTTACAGACTGATTTTTAAATCTACTATACAAACACGGAAATAAACAATAATTTATCGTATAGTAGCGGGAACGCAGCGAGCCAGCAATATCGACACAGGTCCTGCCTCGAAGACGCCTCGCGGGCTACTGAAGCGAAGCGCGCGGGCCACCTTGTTATATAATATCTTGTTAAAACAATAAAAAACTGTTTGGAGAAAAAATAATCATAGAATATTCTTCTAAACGTCATAGCCTATTTATTGACATTTTTTTCTGGAGTAAAAGTTTGGTCTACTTCAAGTACGACTTAAAAAACGATCAAAAACTTCCCTGTTTTCGCGATTTTTTATGATCGAGTGAACTTATAAATATCGTGTTTTGAACCATAGAATAATCAAGAATGTTTATTAAACTATAAAATGTATTTTTATCAGATAAAAACAAAGAATATTTGATTGTTTAATGTTGAATCTAAAATAGGTCGATTCCGGGACTCCTGGCCTTAACCACGAGAATTTGAATTGATGGAATATTTGTATATCTAAAATCTACTCAACTAAGTACTTACACACCAGTAAAATACATGATAACGCTCTAACACCACCACTTCTTCCTACTTACAATGCAAATTAATTCCACCAATAACAAATACCACTTGAAGTGCTCATCAAATTGTAATATTTTGCTCTGCAAATAACCTGAGGGAATTGCAAAGCCGTAGAAAGCCATACTTGTGCGGCATTAGCATGAAGTATATGACATACACTCGACGAATTAATCCATATTAGGCATGCATCAAAGACTCCAAACGATATGGGGTGCGCCAGTGATTTGAACAATGGGAATTATGAGAGAACGTTACGTTTGAGAGCTCCTTGACCTAATATCGAATTACCGAGCTTTATTGTAAGGGAAATTGGACATTAGGAAGTCGGGTTAAGGCATTGTATAATTGCATGGCACATGTGTGAGTACTATGTACCGACTATAAAGCTACCATTTAGGTACTGGGTATGTCTTTCATTGACTTGAATGTGCCTTGGCGGCTGAGAGTAGTCATGCTCACTCTAATGTCTCGCTGACGGTGGCGTGTGTGTTGGATCATTTAGCTCCCTTCAAAATGGTTGAGCTGAATGGTGCTAATCCATGCGTCATATTCGTGAACGGGCGCCGTCAGTGGGGACTGGTCATCTCTTAGGCTTACCAAGGCTTATTTTAATTTAGTTTAATTTTTGAATTGTTATTTTTTTTATTTTTGTTACGGACGCTTTTAACGTTTTGCATCGTTCTCACATGTATAACTTCAACATGAATGATGTAACCAATATTCTATAACCATATCATGATTTAAAAGAGTGTCCGTGGAGTTTCTTGCCCGTTCTTCTCCATAGGTACCTACTACGCTTTGGAATGGGCATCTAGCTTCATCTTTCTGACAAACCGACCTCTTGACAATTCAAAAGTGCCTGTAATTGTTTTTTTTTAAATAAATGCTTGAATTGAGTTTGAGTTTGGTATAAAAATTATTTTGAAATGATACAATTCAATTGTGGGATTTTGAGTGGCTCTAAGTGCCATGTCAATGTAAGTGTGAGTTTTTAATTTTAAATAATTATACAACAAGGGTGTTACTATTTTGTCACTATTTACATAAGAGCGTTTCGAACAAAAACAAAGAAATTAAGTAAAAAAACCGTCAATAACACAATATTTATTACACGATTTATTACACATGTAGGAAAATACGTTATCTGTAAACGATTAAACTTTCTTTTATTTATTTTTTATAAAATTCAACGATTCACGATTCACAATTCACGATTTCAATTTCAATTTTCAATTCACGATTTCAATCTAAAAACGTGATACATAAACAATTAATATTACTTATCTATATTTAATATTCACGAACTGTGACGTGAGCTATATATTTTTAATGGTTTTTGTCATTTATAAGCTCCTGCAATGTTCTAACGGTCAGTACTTTCCCATTGATCAAGATGGAAGGCAAACTTGTTCTAGCGACATGTCTCATGTTATTTGTCCCTTTTATATTGGGGGATAGCAATAGTGAAAGTAAAAGTCGCAGTTGTAAGTATTTCTCATTTATTTTTACAACTTTTTCGCGACTATTTACCTGCTTATTACATTGCGCTGACTATTTACATTGCGATTTTTTTTCTTTTTTTTTCCGTTGCGGACAATACAAAAGAATATTAAAAAAAAAATATATACAGACAAAATAATTTTTCAATACTTATTACACACACACAGAAGTGTCTCAGTCAGTCTCTTTATTTTTTTGTAGATAAAAATTGCAAAGAGACCTCGATAAAAAAAATCGAATTAATTTTTTCTTTTTATTTAGCATGCATATAGTTCCGTGTGGTGCCGGACGTAAAGAATAGTACCATCCCATTTCTTCCCGTGGGTGTAGTAAAAGGCAACTAAGAGGCTCACTAGAGAATGGGCAGCAGCGTTCTCTAAGTATTGTAACACCATACAGCGATAGCCAACCCGCCTGCCAAGCGTGGCGATTATGGCAAACCCCCCCATTTGGGGGAGGCCTATGTCCAGCAGTGGACGTGTTTCGGCTGAAATTATAATAATAATAATAATTTAGCATACAAATTACTTTTAGATTACATGTTTATTTTGTATGCTGCTTTTGGATGTCTTAGATTTTACAAGCTTTTTATTAATTTGCTTCGTCTATATGTGTTTCGGGTTACTCCCTTTGTCATCCATTTTTCAAGCGGCTGAATCTTTTTGACTAGTTCGCTGTTCTTGCGACACGGCTACTCGGAGTCCAAGCACAAGCGATCTTGCTCGCCCATGGCAATGCTCGCGTTTTGGCAGCACTTTAATGTTGTTTTTTTTTTCTCTAGCTGCGACCACGATCACTATGCCAGGTTCGAAGAAAATGCATAAGGGCCCTATGACTAGTGAGTGATTTTTTTTTGTAATAAGGTGTGCTACAAACTTGTTTGAAATTATAATAAATAACATGTACATATATATTCCGTTTTGCCACCCGGCTGTGCCGAATCATACCGACCCGAACAAGCTTGTATAGGTATCCAATAGTAAAAGTTCTTAAAAACTAGCTTTAGTTTGAAAGACAGAATGAAAAAGTTTTTATTGAGACTGAGATTGAGAGTTTGTTACAGCTATTCAATCTCGATAGCGATCTGTGATCAAAATCAATGAACGCGATCTAGATTTATGTTCCAAAGCAACTCTAATTCCTAAGAACAAAAGTACCAGCTCCTTAATCTAGGAATCTAAATTTACCAATGGATTTAAAATTGTGGTATAGAAAATCGGTGTTAGATTAAACAAGTAACATACTTTAATGTACGTTATACACAGCTGTGCAGATGTACGTGCGCAGGTCGACCTGCGTGTCGTACGTTCCAAGAACTGCACAGGTCTTTACGGGTCGTCAGAAGCCCGAAAGTTTGACAGCCAGTCTTACATACCAAGGGGTATCATATTACCCAGTTACTGGGATGTAGAGGTCAGATAGGCAGTTGCTCCAGGTAAAATACACACAACACACAGTATTTTACACCTCTGCTTAACTCTTCAGGAAGCAAGGCGTGATTTTATGTTATACTTCAATCAATCTACCTAGCCTTTTCCCAAATATATTGGAGTTGGCTACCAGTCTAACCGCAAGCAGTTAAATACCAGTAATTTACATGGAGCGACTTCCAATCTGACCTTCACAACTCAGTTACTGGGCAACACGATACAGTACGACACAACTTAGATGTAGCATAAATTTGAAAATTTGCAAACAATCATTTGAATTTTACGAATGTATTTGGTTATTGACTTCACAAGTTATTGCGTTTGCGTAAAGATCATTTTCACCTAAAACAGTAATAAATATTGGTGATTTTGAAGGCGCACTCAGTTTAGATGGTGATCGGTTTTACGAATTTTACCGATGCTACATCTAAGTTGTGTCTGTACCTGATTGGTACACGATGCCAAAATATTGTACGTTTTTTTTTTTTTGTGGGTGGGAAATTATCGAATAACTTCTCCCGCTCTGGGCAGAGCGGGAGGGTGTATCAGACTTTTACTGACTAAAACCCACCCGTGTTCCTTCCGTTGCCTGTGTGCCGGGGCCGCGATATCCCTTTCGGACAAACTCGCAACCCCGGCAGGCATTGGCTAAGGGCCAATGCCTGCCGGACCCCGTCAAAAATATTGTACTTGACTTATCTTTTACGTTTTGTTTTCAGTGACTATGGCCCAATCTGAAAGCAAAGGTACGGTAGGCAAAGCATCGGCAACTCGGTCCTGAAGCCATTGCTTTTATATATATTTTTTAATATTTTTTTATTTATTAATTTATTAATATTTATATAAATAAGTCGCGTCAGCCCAGTGATTAAGTCCTCGCCTCTCATGCACGAGGTTTGTAGGTTCAAATCCGGGCAAGTATAACGCCGGTAGCACACCTTCAGCAGCGAAGCCGCAGTAGTTCAATTCAATAGACTTCATGTCCCGCTTCTCGAATCGGATGGGTGTAGCGCAAAATGACGCGAGTGTTTGATGTTCGATTGAACTGAACTACTGCGGTTTCGCTGCTAAGGTTTCGTGGCGGAGGTGTGCTACCGGCTTGAATGTAACATTTTCAATTCATTTATTTATTTATATATACTTTATTGTACACCAGATTATACATTACATAAAGAAAAAGTAATACAATACAAAATATACAATGGGCCGCCTTATCGCTTACTGCGATCTCTTCCAGGCAACCTTGGAATGGACAGTGATTTTCTGGACATAAAATGGGGTTGTCTTAGGTGCAAATAAATGGTATATAAGTACAATATACTATAATAGATACACAGATAAATGCTATATAATAGATACATGGATACATACATACTAACTATATAAGCAACGAAAATAAATGACGAATATTATTACAGCTAACGATAAAAACAGAATCATAACGACAAGTAATGTTCTTTCACGAGTCTTTTAAACACTGGCAACGATTGCGCGCGCTTTATTGGAACTGGTAATGCATTCCACAAACGAGCTGCCTGGACAGTAAAGGATTTGTCAAGGAAAGTTGTGGAATGCATTGGCATTTTAAGCTTCAAGTTATCTGATGACCTTAATAATTTCGTGTGAGAGTCACAAAGAAACTGGAAACGTTTCTTGAGATAAAGAGGGGTGGAAGGGGAAAAGAGCACATTATACAAAAGGGAAAGAATATGAGCATTCCGGCGAAGGCGAATTGGTAACCACTTGAGCTTCACGCGAAATTCGGAAACATGGTCATATTTGCGTAAACCGTATATAAACCTTATACAAAAATTTTGAAGCCGCTCAAGTTTATCGAGTTGGTCTTGAGTAAGGTCAAGATAGCTGGCATCAGCATAATCAAGGATCGGTAGAAGAAGAGATTGTGCAAGCGCAATCTTGGTGGCAGTCGGTAGAAAATTACGTATTCTTTTCAAAGATGCAGCGGAAGCAAACAGCTTGCGGCTTACTTGCTGTAGCTGGGCAGTCCAAGAGAAGTTCTTATCAATGAAAATCCCCAAGTTTTTAACTCAAACTTCATATGTACTTTCTGAGTTTACCTTGGACATTAATGACATTGCTGAAGAAAAAACATCGTGAGGAAACCTGGACTTATAGTTGATATAAGTCTGAAATCGTAAACCCGTCTTGAACAAGCGTGGTGATCAGTGCTCAAGCTTTCGCTATAAAGAGTGACATAAAAAAGAAATTGTAACATTTTTTTTTGTTGTAATACGACTAAAATGACACGGAGTATATATTTTTTTTTAATGAATGTTTATTAGTAATTGGATACATGAAGTGGGCTGCTTTTGTAAGACGACTAAAATGTCACGGTGTATAAGAAGAGGCCTTTGCCCTGCAGAGGGACAATAACAGGCTGGTATTATTATTATGATTACTTATCTAAATCTAATAATCAAAAAATATAATAATCTTAATTCTACACAACAGAAACATTTCCGCTTAGTCAAAACAATCAGGAAAAAAAACTATCGGGCCATAAGAGGGGCGACCAAATGGAAATTAATAAAAATAAATATTCATTAGGCACATAAAATAATCATTATATTTTTTTTATTTCTATTGTTATATGTTTTGTACCTAATGTTACAGCATCTTCAACTGACAATGGAAATTGCAATAATGGGGGCTCAGGATCAGCTGCATCGTCCGCGGCTAACGCTGCATCGCAATCAAGTATGTTGAAGCTTCTCAGAACTTTCTTATTCATCAGTCATAATGTTGTCAGACCAGCATCTTATAGCTATTTACAACCATTCAACAGAGTATCGTGTCGAAAATGACACATTTCGATAACTTGATCTACCTTGCCCCGACAGCAAACAGCTGTCGGAAAATAGCAGTCGTCTATTTGATTTAAACTGACAAAATTATCGGGTTTTTGATTTGTGAACAGCGGTTAGCGGACTCGTTTGATAACTTTGATTGATATTCGATTCGATACGAAAGCGTATCGATTGGTTGTGAATAGCTATGCGACAGCTCTGTCATTTGCCTCATATAATACCCGCACCGAAATGCCTGCTGAGAGCATTTTCATTTAATGCCTGTCACAGATGGAAAGTTAGTTGTTATAATTAGGTACATTATTCAAAATAGTACTTTATGAAATAGTTGTATAATGAGGGTATTAAAACACGGGTTTGTGTTTAAAAAGCGAGCCGTAAGCAACGTTTTTAATAGTATCACACGAGTGTTTTAATACTTAGTAATCAGCGCTATTTACCTCTAATGGACAGATAACTATATTAGGTACGTATGACTTTTTAACGCGTTTATTTTTATAATTTATATAAAAGATCATCGCATTAAATAATACATCAATGAATTCGAATCATACTACGATCGGCACTTTTCGCAACGTACGGCAGTTGAGGAATGTTTGTATTTTTCTATACTGATGTAACGGAGAGTGTACGCAGGCGTCACTTATGTCTGTAACATGCTGGCAGTTTAGTACCTACTGCCTATGTGAGAGCTTACGCTATAAGTTACACTGTGTAAGCAGAAAATAAGAAATTAATTAAAATCCGAAATCTTTCAGAAAATTATAAATTATATTTTATTATAATATAGGTACTTACTACTATTCTGATTCAGATTCAGATAACTTTATTTGCTCAAACATGTGTATACATACAATACAGTGCATGCAAGTTGTTATAAAAGTACATGGAGTTGTGCTACATGTTTACCATGGGTCCACCCTTTAAAGCAGAACTTTTTATGTCATAATATTATTTTGCATAACAGCGGATAGCATAAACTTCATTTCGCAGAAAATCGTTTGGAAAATTGATAGGGCTGTATATGCTAATCTATAAAAAAATAAGTTAAATGCAGGTCGTTTGTAAGCGCGTAATTTAAAAAAATGAAAAGTTGGCCGGATAATTGGGAAATTCTGAAAGTGTTTTTTTCTATGAACTCAAGCCCTTTTTGGGACAACGTGTATCGAGTTAGCTAGTTATGTATAAGATCTTAAATTTTTTACATTCGCCTAAGGAATGTTGTTGTTTTGTTCATGTTCATGTAACTCATAATTTTGTAAGTCAGAATCATCTTTTAGCATAAATTTCATATCCTTAATTATTAAAAAGTAGACCCATCATATCGCAGCAAGTCTACAGTCAGAGTCGTCTTTTGGCATACATTTCATATCGATAGTCTTTAAAAGGCAGAACTATCATATCTCAAAAAGTTTACAGTTGGAATCATCTTTTGGCATACATTTCATATCCATAATAATTGAAAGAATCATCTATCACATTACAGAAAATTCATAGTTATATTAATATAGTATTTCTTACCATAATAATAAAATTTATTGAACACTTTTTTTTTTCGCCACGTACGTTCGACGATAACGGTTATTACTAGATCTTTCTGATCAAGCGTTAATCAAATCATTTTTCCTGTAAGAAGCATGCAAACATGCAAACAAGCTTACACCATGCATGCAGAATGCAAACATGCAAACAAGCTTACACCATGCATGCAGAATGCAAACATGCAAACAAGCTTACACCATGCATGCAGAATGCAAACATGCAAACAAGCTTACACCATGCATGCAGAATGCGAACATGCAAACAAACATACACCATGCATGCAGCCAGCAAGCAAGCATGCAGTATGCAAGCAAGCATACACCATGCATGCAGCAAGCAAGCAAGCATGCAGCATGCAAGCAAGCATACACCATGCATGCAGCAAGCAAGCCAGCATGCAACATGCAGCAGACATGGTTTCTGTCACGGCTCCGGCGCTGCGGGGCTCCGGCGGTCCCACGCGAGCTTATCGTCGCAGATGGTTTTAATGCTCACCACCTGCTCCTCAGCTCGCGGGCCGCCCCACCCCTCCGCGCCTACGCGGGCTTAAATTACACTCTAGGGGTAGGGCAGACAAGACTACGTGGAGTCGGTTTTGCAGCGATTCGTTTCTGTCACTACCTTTTATAGCACAACGTATTGACTTTTTAAGACAATATTTTTATTTTTGTTTAAGGTTAAAAATGCTGTTTTATAGAAATGGCAATATGCCTAATAAAATTATTCCAAATGAAATTCTGCCATCTTCATATGTAGTATGCCAAATGAAATTGTACCAAACAATCGTCGCTCTAAATAAACGTTATGCTAAACGAAATTATGCGGAATTTTAACTTTGCCAAAGGTAGTTATGCCAAATAAAATTCTGCCATCATAAAAGTATGCCATTGTAAAGTCGGACATATAAACATTACAATCATTCGTTTAAATATTTTTTATACCTTTAAAATATTCGTTTAATCAAGATTATGCCAAGTGTGTTATGCCAAATAAATTTCGGAGCATCAAAATTCTGCCAGATAGAGGGAACCCGTTTACCATATTGTCATGGTGTGCAAAAATATTAATGAAAAAATTAGAATTTAAACAAAATAATAACTTATGTCAGCATTGTCAATGTTAATGTATGTTACATTAACATTGACAATGCTGACATAAGTTAAATTAAATTAAATTGATTGATGACATAATTAATTTATATAAAAATAGATAGGAGTTACATCCACAATTGTCAAATATTCAGTTATCAAAAATAAAATAAAACATATTACAAAACTAAAATAAAAATAATGTCAACGTTGGTCCAAAATATTCAATACAAGAGCATGACACATGAACATTACAAGAGCAAATAAAAAAGCATGTCAATTTAAAATGATTCCCTTAAAAAATCATTCACATCATAATAACTGCTGCGCAACGTGTCGCGGGTTCAATCCCCGCACGGAACAAATATTTGTATGATCTGCAAGTAGTTGTTTCGGGTCTGGGTGTTAGTGTATGTGAGTTTCTATGTTTGTAAACGCACCCACGATACAAGAAGAAATTCTTAGTGTGGGGCAACGTTTTTAAAAAAAAAAAAGAAAAAAATAGAATAAGCTTTACTAGCTAAAAAAGATTTTACTATCCTTTTAAATGCTGCTACGCTTAGCTCTTTCCAACCATTTGGAAACTTATTGTAAATAATTGGAGCCATACAAAAACACTTTTGCGCATCAGTGCACTCCGAGACCTATGTTGACAAAGTTGACTGTTATCACGTCTATTTCTAGGAAACCGGTCTACCATGCGGGGAAATAGCATAAGATTTGATTTAACAAAATCGCGACTTCCAAAATGTAAATTGATGGTAAAGTCAAGATATTGTGGCTTATAAAAAGGGCCTGCAGCTATCAGTCATTTTTAATTTAAATATGGATCTAAGGCACTTTGTTTGGGCTTTAAATGTGCGATATCTCTGTCAGTAGAGAGTCCCCAAAACTTAATGCCGTATCTGATAATGGGCTCTGCTGTGGTTAATAGGGCATCAGTCATCAGTATCCGCGATAGTTTATATAATGCGAATGCACTGTTACTTAGTTTTTTGCTAATTACCTCTATGTGAGCCTTCCAATTTAAACTACGATCTATGGTTAATCCTAAAAACTTAGTGGAATTTACTGCGTCAATAACATTATTAATATATTTAATTTAATAAATTGGAAATTTTAACTGCCTTTGGCTAAAGTGCATTATTACTGTTTTATTTAAGTTGATATTGAGGTTATTATTTTCTAACCATAGAATCGCATTGTTTAATGTATTATTTATATCAGTTTTATACATATGCTTATTATCGCAAGGAATGGTTATCGTGCTGTCATCTGCAAAAAGTGACATACTGTGTTCTATACATTTAGGAAAATCGTTGATATAAATGTTAAATAGCGGTGGTCCTAATACGCTTCCTTGCGGTACCCCATAGTTGACGTTACGCTCCCCAGATGAAAAAATTACGTTTAGTACTCGCATTTATCGTCGTTATTATATTATATATTCAAACATATTCATAATACAAATATATTCATATTTGTATGGTAGTACAACTGACATACCTTTTTTTTACTTTTCAAGTAATATTATACTCTACTACCATCTGGTTTTTTTTTTACTACCTTTCATATTTGTATGGAAGTATAATTGACATCTGTGTACTCTACCATCAATGTTTATTAAAGTTTTACATTATGACCGCAGACGGGAATGGCGGTTCCAGCTACTCTGGTGCACAATCTGCCGCTGCCGCTGGTTCTCAACAAGGTGATTTTAAAACTCTATCATGTGATGCTAATAACACTAAACGGGGTACTCATCGACAGGTTCATACTGCCCGTCCTAACATACGGTGCTTAAAGCTGATCACTTACTCAACAACAGAAGTCCAAACTCAAGATTTTCCAACGTGCATTTCATTTTTTTTAAATAGATATAGGTATATACTTCAGCACTATTTACCTCTAATGGACAGATGACTATATTAGGTACGTATGTAAGCCGACTTTATAACGCCTTTATTTTTATAATTTATTGATATAAGATCATCGCAGTAGATAATACATCAATGAATCCGAATCATACTACGGTTGGTAGTTTTCGAAACGTACGGCAGTTGAGAAATGTTTGTACTTTTCTATACTGATGTAACGGAGAGTGTACGCAGGCGTCACTTATGTCTGTAACACGCTGGCAGTTTAGTACCTACTGCCTATGTATGAGCTTACGCTTTATGTATGTAAGCAGAAAATAAGAAATAATTAAAATACGAGATCTTTCAGAAAATTATATTATAATATAATATACTTACTACTATTCATATTTGTATGGAAGTCCAACTGACATACCCTTTTTTTTTTAAGTAATATTATACCCATTTCGGTTTTGATATTGCGGCTCTTGAAGTCTTGACAGCTTTCCTCGGACAATGATTTAACATTTTTTTCATAGACACAGTTTTAATTCCATATTCTTTGAAGACTAAATAGACACTATAAAATAAAGCTACATAAAAATATTAATTTAATTTCAGGTCAAGGATATAATGGAAATCAGCCTTATTGTAACAACAACGGCAACAACCCAGGTAACCATAAAATAATATACTAAGAACGATATATATTATATACTCCAACCTCAATTTGATACAGAACCAGCTTTTGTACAGACGTTTGCCCCAGCTATGAAAGAATTTGTGAGTATCTAAAAGATTTGACAAGTCAAATCACTCAAAATCTTAGTATTCTCCCGATTGTTACTGAACCAATGAGCCGGGTAATGGTCGCGAGAAATAGATAGTGGTAAAATAAAATGGACACCCAGTTGAAAAGAAGCTCCTTTTGCTTTAGCACGACATTTTTTCTACATAACAAAACTGTTGTGACGTCCGAAATGTTACACTTTTTCCGGTCTACTCGTAGCTCTCATTCGCCAATTGTGCAGAGTATAATGTGCGATAAGGAACTTCGGTCCAATAAAAAATAATGCAAATAGTAAGGCACCTTTGTGCCTAAAGATACCTCACAGAGCATTGTCTACTTTTGTGTTAGAAAGAATAATTTGATTCTATACATTAATAAACATTAAAAAACAAAGAAACTTAGCACTCATAATTATCATTATTTCGTATCTGTATTTATTTTACTGTGTGTACATAAATAAATAAATAAAAAACACAAGACATTTAATCAAATTATTTGCCGTATGTCAGCTAGCATACGCCATTTATATCATTAATTTATTTAATAAACTTTTCGAACGTAAATATGTTTAACATAGTCTTAGATTTTTAATTTTAAAAGTACGAGTAATACAATAATATATATACTTACGAGTAGATTGTATGTTTAACATTATTACTATAGTAATCAACCGCATTATGAGAGCTATAATAATTCCTTAATTAAATTGCACAAGACTTTTGCATCTATGAATTACATTACAAACCACCAAAAAATATATTTATTTAATTATATAATTATATTTATTTATGCATAGAAGTACTTACATCTAATTATTAGTTGTTTACAAAACAAAAGAATCCAACAAATGTTTATTAAAGTTTTTACATTTTGACCGTAGGCGGCAATGGACCTAGCGGACCACCTTACAACAATGGCGGTAACGGGGGTAAGGCACCTTTATTACAAATACTCTGCAGTTAAGAGATATCTAACTGAAGGAAAAATTATATTATACTTAATATTTATAATAATTCCTTAACTAAATTGCCCAAGACTTTTGCATCTATGAATTACATTATAAACCACCAAAAAAAAAAAAAAAAAATTTATGCATAGAAGTAGTTACATCTACTTATTAGTTGTTTAACGAATGTATTTGGTTATTGACTTCACAAGTTATTGCGTTTGCGTAAAGATCATTTTCACCTAAAGCAGTAATAAATATTGGTGATTTTGAAGGCGCACTCAGTTTAGATGGTGATCGGTTTTACGAATTTTACCGATGCTACATCTAAGTTGTGTCGTACTGTACCTGATTGGTACACGATGCCAAAATATTGTACGTTTTTTTTTTTTGTGGTTGGGAAATTATCTAATAACTTCTCCCGCTCTGGGCGGAGCGGGAGGGTGTATCAGACTTTTACTGACTAAAACCCACCCGTGTTCCTTCCGTTGCCTGTGTGCCGGGGCCGCGATATCCCTTTCGGACAAACTCGCAACCCCGGCAGGCATTGGCCCTTACGGACCCCGTCAAAAATATTGTACTTGACTTATCTTTTACGTTTTGTTTTCAGTGACTATGGCCCAATCTGAAAGCAAAGGTACGGTAGGCAAAGCATCGGCAACTGTCGGTCCTGAAGCCATTGCTTTTATATTTTTTTATTTATTAATTTATTAATATTTATATAAATAAGTCGCGTCAGCCCAGTGATTAAGTCCTCGCCTCTCATGCACGAGGTTTGTAGGTTCAAATCCGGGCAAGTATAACGCCGGTAGCACACCTTCAGCAGCGAAGCCGCAGTAGTTCAATTCAATAGACTTCATGTCCCGCTTCTCGAATCGGATGGGAGTAGCGAAAAATGACGCGAGTGTTTGATGTTCGATTGAACTGAACTACTGCGGTTTCGCTGCTAAGGTTTCGTGGCAGAGGTGTGCTACCGGCTTGAATGTAACATTTTCAATTCATTTGTACTTTCTGAGTTTACCTTGGACATTAATGACATTGGTGAAGAAAAAACATCGTGAGGAAACCTGGACTTATAGTTGATATAAGTCTGAAATCGTAAACCCGTCTTGAACAAGCGTGGTGATCAGTGCTCAAGCTTTCGCTATAAAGCGTGACATAAAAAAGAAATTGTAACATTTTTTTTTGTTGTAATACGACTAAAATGACACGGAGTATATTTTTTTTTTTTAATGAATGTTTATTAGTAATTGGATACATGAAGTGGGCTGCTTTTGTAAGACGACTAAAATGTCACGGTGTATAAGAAGAGGCCTTTGCCCTGCAGAGGGACAATGACAGGCTGGTATTATTATTATGATTACTTATCTAAATCTAATAATCAAAAAATATAATAATCTTAATTCTACACAACAGAAACATTTCCGCTTAGTCAAAACAATCAGGAAAATAAACTATCGGGCCATAAGAGGGGCGACCAAATGGAAATTAATAAAAATAAATATTCATTAGGCACATAAAATAATCATTATATTTTTTTTATTTCTATTGTTATATGTTTTGTACCTAATGTTACAGCATCTTCAACTGACAATGGAAATTGCAATAATGGGGGCTCAGGATCAGCTGCATCGTCCGCGGCTAACGCTGCATCGCAATCAAGTATGTTGAAGCTTCTCAGAACTTTCTTATTCATCAGTCATAATGTTGTCAGACCAGCATCTTATAGCTATTTACAACCATTCATCAGAGTATCGTGTCGAAAATGACACATTTCGATAACTTGATCTACCTTGCCCCGACAGCAAACAGCTGTCGGAAAATAGCAGTCGTCTATTTGATTTAAACTGACAAAATTATCGGGTTTTTGATTTGTGAACAGCGGTTAGCGGACTCGTTTGATAACTTTGATTGATATTCGATTCGATACGAAAGCGTATCGATTGGTTGTGAATAGCTATGCGACAGCTCTGTCATTTGCCTCATATAATACCCGCACCGAAATGCCTGCTGAGAGCATTTTCATTTAATGCCTGTCACAGATGGAAAGTTAGTTGTTATAATTAGGTACATTATTCAAAATAGTACTTTATGAAATAGTTGTATAATGAGGGTATTAAAACACGGGTTTGTGTTTAAAAAGCGAGCCGTAAGCAACGTTTTTAATAGTATCACACGAGTGTTTTAATACTTAGTAATCAGCGCTATTTACCTCTAATGGACAGATAACTATATTAGGTACGTATGACTTTTTAACGCGTTTATTTTTATAATTTATATAAAAGATCATCGCATTAAATAATACATCAATGAATTCGAATCATACTACGATCGGCACTTTTCGCAACGTACGGCAGTTGAGGAATGTTTGTATTTTTCTATACTGATGTAACGGAGAGTGTACGCAGGCGTCACTTATGTCTGTAACATGCTGGCAGTTTAGTACCTACTGCCTATGTGAGAGCTTACGCTATAAGTTACACTGTGTAAGCAGAAAATAAGAAATTAATTAAAATCCGAAATCTTTCAGAAAATTATAAATTATATTTTATTATAATATAGGTACTTACTACTATTCTGATTCAGATTCAGATAACTTTATTTGCTCAAACATGTGTATACATACAATACAGTGCATGCAAGTTGTTATAAAAGTACATGGAGTTGTGCTACATGTTTACCATGGGTCCACCCTTTAAAGCAGAACTTTTTATGTCATAATATTATTTTGCATAACAGCGGATAGCATAAACTTCATTTCGCAGAAAATCGTTTGGAAAATTGATAGGGCTGTATATGCTAATCTATAAAAAAATAAGTTAAATGCAGGTCGTTTGTAAGCGCGTAATTTAAAAAAATGAAAAGTTGGCCGGATAATTGGGAAATTCTGAAAGTGTTTTTTTCTATGAACTCAAGCCCTTTTTGGGACAACGTGTATCGAGTTAGCTAGTTATGTATAAGATCTTAAATTTTTTACATTCGCCTAAGGAATGTTGTTGTTTTGTTCATGTTCATGTAACTCATAATTTTGTAAGTCAGAATCATCTTTTAGCATAAATTTCATATCCTTAATTATTAAAAAGTAGACCCATCATATCGCAGCAAGTCTACAGTCAGAGTCGTCTTTTGGCATACATTTCATATCGATAGTCTTTAAAAGGCAGAACTATCATATCTCAAAAAGTTTACAGTTGGAATCATCTTTTGGCATACATTTCATATCCATAATAATTGAAAGAATCATCTATCACATTACAGAAAATTCATAGTTATATTAATATAGTATTTCTTACCATAATAATAAAATTTATTGAACACTTTTTTTTTTCGCCACGTACGTTCGACGATAACGGTTATTACTAGATCTTTCTGATCAAGCGTTAATCAAATCATTTTTCCTGTAAGAAGCATGCAAACATGCAAACAAGCTTACACCATGCATGCAGAATGCAAACATGCAAACAAGCTTACACCATGCATGCAGAATGCAAACATGCAAACAAGCTTACACCATGCATGCAGAATGCAAACATGCAAACAAGCTTACACCATGCATGCAGAATGCGAACATGCAAACAAACATACACCATGCATGCAGCCAGCAAGCAAGCATGCAGTATGCAAGCAAGCATACACCATGCATGCAGCAAGCAAGCAAGCATGCAGCATGCAAGCAAGCATACACCATGCATGCAGCAAGCAAGCCAGCATGCAACATGCAGCAGACATGGTTTCTGTCACGGCTCCGGCGCTGCGGGGCTCCGGCGGTCCCACGCGAGCTTATCGTCGCAGATGGTTTTAATGCTCACCACCTGCTCCTCAGCTCGCGGGCCGCCCCACCCCTCCGCGCCTACGCGGGCTTAAATTACACTCTAGGGGTAGGGCAGACAAGACTACGTGGAGTCGGTTTTGCAGCGATTCGTTTCTGTCACTACCTTTTATAGCACAACGTATTGACTTTTTAAGACAATATTTTTATTTTTGTTTAAGGTTAAAAATGCTGTTTTATAGAAATGGCAATATGCCTAATAAAATTATTCCAAATGAAATTCTGCCATCTTCATATGTAGTATGCCAAATGAAATTGTACCAAACAATCGTCGCTCTAAATAAACGTTATGCTAAACGAAATTATGCGGAATTTTAACTTTGCCAAAGGTAGTTATGCCAAATAAAATTCTGCCATCATAAAAGTATGCCATTGTAAAGTCGGACATATAAACATTACAATCATTCGTTTAAATATTTTTTATACCTTTAAAATATTCGTTTAATCAAGATTATGCCAAGTGTGTTATGCCAAATAAATTTCGGAGCATCAAAATTCTGCCAGATAGAGGGAACCCGTTTACCATATTGTCATGGTGTGCAAAAATATTAATGAAAAAATTAGAATTTAAACAAAATAATAACTTATGTCAGCATTGTCAATGTTAATGTATGTTACATTAACATTGACAATGCTGACATAAGTTAAATTAAATTAAATTGATTGATGACATAATTAATTTATATAAAAATAGATAGGAGTTACATCCACAATTGTCAAATATTCAGTTATCAAAAATAAAATAAAACATATTACAAAACTAAAATAAAAATAATGTCAACGTTGGTCCAAAATATTCAATACAAGAGCATGACACATGAACATTACAAGAGCAAATAAAAAAGCATGTCAATTTAAAATGATTCCCTTAAAAAATCATTCACATCATAATAACTGCTGCGCAACGTGTCGCGGGTTCAATCCCCGCACGGAACAAATATTTGTATGATCTGCAAGTAGTTGTTTCGGGTCTGGGTGTTAGTGTATGTGAGTTTCTATGTTTGTAAACGCACCCACGATACAAGAAGAAATTCTTAGTGTGGGGCAACGTTTTTAAAAAAAAAAAAGAAAAAAATAGAATAAGCTTTACTAGCTAAAAAAGATTTTACTATCCTTTTAAATGCTGCTACGCTTAGCTCTTTCCAACCATTTGGAAACTTATTGTAAATAATTGGAGCCATACAAAAACACTTTTGCGCATCAGTGCACTCCGAGACCTATGTTGACAAAGTTGACTGTTATCACGTCTATTTCTAGGAAACCGGTCTACCATGCGGGGAAATAGCATAAGATTTGATTTAACAAAATCGCGACTTCCAAAATGTAAATTGATGGTAAAGTCAAGATATTGTGGCTTATAAAAAGGGCCTGCAGCTATCAGTCATTTTTAATTTAAATATGGATCTAAGGCACTTTGTTTGGGCTTTCTGTAGTAGTTTTTTGCTAATTACCTCTATGTGAGCCTTCCAATTTAAACTACGATCTATGGTTCATCCTAAAAACTTAGTGGAATTTACTGCGTCAATTAACATTATTAATATATTTAATTTAATAAATTGGAAATTTTAACTGCCTTTGGCTAAAGTGCATTATTACTGTTTTATTTAAGTTGATATTGAGGTTATTATTTTCTAACCATAGAATCGCATTGTTTAATGTATTATTTATATCAGTTTTATACATATGCTTATTATCGCAAGGAATGGTTATCGTGCTGTCATCTGCAAAAGGTGACATACTGTGTTCTATACATTTAGGAAAATCGTTGATATAAATGTTAAATAGCGGTGGTCCTAATACGCTTCCTTGCGGTACCCCATAGTTGACGTTACGCTCCCCAGATGAAAAAATTACTTCACGTTTAGTACTCGCATTTATCGTCGTTATTATATTATATATTCAAACATATTCATAATACAAATATATTCATATTTGTATGGTAGTACAACTGACATACCTTTTTTTTACTTTTCAAGTAATATTATACTCTACTACCATCTGGTTTTTTTTTTACTACCTTTCATATTTGTATGGAAGTATAATTGACATCTGTGTACTCTACCATCAATGTTTATTAAAGTTTTACATTATGACCGCAGACGGGAATGGCGGTTCCAGCTACTCTGGTGCACAATCTGCCGCTGCCGCTGGTTCTCAACAAGGTGATTTTAAAACTCTATCATGTGATGCTAATAACACTAAACGGGGTACTCATCGACAGGTTCATACTGCCCGTCCTAACATACGGTGCTTAAAGCTGATCACTTACTCAACAACAGAAGTCCAAACTCAAGATTTTCCAACGTGCATTTCATTTTTTTTAAATAGATATAGGTATATACTTCAGCACTATTTACCTCTAATGGACAGATGACTATATTAGGTACGTATGTAAGCCGACTTTATAACGCCTTTATTTTTATAATTTATTGATATAAGATCATCGCAGTAGATAATACATCAATGAATCCGAATCATACTACGGTTGGTAGTTTTCGAAACGTACGGCAGTTGAGAAATGTTTGTACTTTTCTATACTGATGTAACGGAGAGTGTACGCAGGCGTCACTTATGTCTGTAACACGCTGGCAGTTTAGTACCTACTGCCTATGTATGAGCTTACGCTTTATGTATGTAAGCAGAAAATAAGAAATAATTAAAATACGAGATCTTTCAGAAAATTATATTATAATATAATATACTTACTACTATTCATATTTGTATGGAAGTCCAACTGACATACCCTTTTTTTTTTAAGTAATATTATACCCATTTCGGTTTTGATATTGCGGCTCTTGAAGTCTTGACAGCTTTCCTCGGACAATGATTTAACATTTTTTTCATAGACACAGTTTTAATTCCATATTCTTTGAAGACTAAATAGACACTATAAAATAAAGCTACATAAAAATATTAATTTAATTTCAGGTCAAGGATATAATGGAAATCAGCCTTATTGTAACAACAACGGCAACAACCCAGGTAACCATAAAATAATATACTAAGAACGATATATATTATATACTCCAACCTCAATTTGATACAGAACCAGCTTTTGTACAGACGTTTGCCCCAGCTATGAAAGAATTTGTGAGTATCTAAAAGATTTGACAAGTCAAATCACTCAAAATCTTAGTATTCTCCCGATTGTTACTGAACCAATGAGCCGGGTAATGGTCGCGAGAAATAGATAGTGGTAAAATAAAATGGACACCCAGTTGAAAAGAAGCTCCTTTTGCTTTAGCACGACATTTTTTCTACATAACAAAACTGTTGTGACGTCCGAAATGTTACACTTTTTCCGGTCTACTCGTAGCTCTCATTCGCCAATTGTGCAGAGTATAATGTGCGATAAGGAACTTCGGTCCAATAAAAAATAATGCAAATAGTAAGGCACCTTTGTGCCTAAAGATACCTCACAGAGCATTGTCTACTTTTGTGTTAGAAAGAATAATTTGATTCTATACATTAATAAACATTAAAAAACAAAGAAACTTAGCACTCATAATTATCATTATTTCGTATCTGTATTTATTTTACTGTGTGTACATAAATAAATAAATAAAAAACACAAGACATTTAATCAAATTATTTGCCGTATGTCAGCTAGCATACGCCATTTATATCATTAATTTATTTAATAAACTTTTCGAACGTAAATATGTTTAACATAGTCTTAGATTTTTTATTTTAAAAGTACGAGTAATACAATAATATATATACTTACGAGTAGATTGTATGTTTAACATTATTACTATAGTAATGAACCGCATTATGAGAGCTATAATAATTCCTTAATTAAATTGCACAAGACTTTTGCATCTATGAATTTAAAACATTATAAACCACCAAAAAAAAAAAAATATAATTATATTTATTTATGCATGGAAGTACTTACATCTATGAAGTAGTTGTTTACAAAACGTAAGAATCCAACAAATGTTTATTAAATTATGACCGTAGGCGGCAATGGACCTAGCGGACCACCTTACAACAATGGCGGTAACGGGGGTAAGGCACCTTTATTACTAATACTCTGCAGTTAAGAGATATCTAACTGAAGGGAAAATTATAAATTATATTATACCTAATATTTATTATAATTCCCTAACTAAATTGCCCAAGACTTTTGCATCTAAGAATTACATTATAAGCCACCAAAAAAATTATTAATTTAATTATATAATTATATTTATTTATGCATAGAAGTACTTACATCTACATAGGTTTATTAAAGTTTTTACATTTTGACCGTAGGCGGCAATGGACCTAGCGGACCACCTTACAACAATGGCGGTAACGGGGGTAAGGCACCTTTATTACTAATACTCTGCAGTTAAGAGATATCTAACTGAAGGGAAAATTATAAATTATATTATGCCCAATATTTATTATAATTCCTTAACTAAATTGCACAAGACTTTTGCATCTATGAATTACATTACAAACCACCAAAAAATATATTTATTTAATTATATAATTATATTTATTTATGCATAGAAGTACTTACATCTAATTATTAGTTGTTTACAAAACAAAAGAATCCAACAAATGTTTATTAAAGTTTTTACATTTTGACCGTAGGCGGCAATGGACCTAGCGGACCACCTTACAACAATGGCGGTAACGGGGGTAAGGCACCTTTATTACAAATACTCTGCAGTTAAGAGATATCTAACTGAAGGGAAAATTATAAATTATATTATACCTAATATTTATAATAATTCCTTAATTAAATTGCCCAAGACTTTTGCATCTATGAATTACATTATAAACCACCAAAAAAATTATTAATTTAATTATATTTATTTATGCATAGAAGTTACATCAACTTATTAGTTGTTTACAAAACATAAGAATCCAACAAATGTTTATTAAAGTTTTTACATTTTAACCGTAGGCGGTAATGGACCTTGCGGACCACCTTACAACAATGGCGGTAACGGGGGTAAGGCACCTTTATTACAAATACTCTGCAGTTAAGAGATATCTAACTGAAGGAAAAATTATATTATACCTAATATTTATAATAATTCCTTAACTAAATTGCCCAAGACTTTTGCATCTAAGAATTACATTGTAAACAACCAAAAAAAAAAAAAAAATTTATGCATAGAAGTAGTTACATCTACTTATTAGTTGTTTACAAAACATAAGAATCCAACAAATGTTTATTAAAGTTTTTACATTTTGACCGTAGGTGGCAATGGACCTAGCGGACCACCTTACAACAATGGCGGTAACGGGGGTAAGGCACCTTTATTACAAACACACTGCAGTTAAGGGATATCTAACTGAAGGGAAAAGTGAAAATTATCAATCTGCCTAGCCTTTTCCCAACTATGTTGGGGTCGGCTTCCAGTCTAACCGGATGCAGCTGAACTAAGCAAGCAGTGTGTGTGTGTGTGTGTGTGTGCGCTGAGCTGTGATTTTACATGGAGCGACTGCCTATCTGACCTCCACAACCCAGTAACTAGGTAATACGATACCCCTTGGTAAGACTGGTGTCAGACTTTCGGGCTTCTGACTACTCGTAAATTGCCTATAAATTTCACTATAAAATTACCATGTCTATTTCTATCTAATAAAATAGTGACGAAGTGCAAACTGTTCATTGAATATAAAAAAAATATATATAAAAATTGCAACGAGGTGTGGCAACTAGACTGAAAAATGTGTCTTTCAGTCTTAGATTTTTATTTTTTTGCCTCGGTCTAGTGGTCGCGAGGCTACTGCTGAGTATGAGGTCCTGGGTTCAATTCCCAGGTCGGGTAAAAGTGTTATTGGGTTTTTCCATTAGAAATTACTCAGTAGCAGCCCGGAGTCTGGAATAGGGATGATGACAAAAAACATTTTTTTAGTCCGTGTGTCTTTGTGATTATAAAAAAAATTTGGACATGGATATTTCCTTTTTTTACGTAATCTAACTAGATAGGTAGCGGTAGATAACGGCGATACATTGAGGTAAAATGTGCCATGACGTCACAAGTATGTAGATTTTATACATACTAGAGACGTAGCGACCCCCACTCCCCAACTTAAAATGCGTTATATCTTAGTAATTTTTTATTAATATGATAAAGCAAAAAATACGTGTTTAATATTTTTTTTATTATCTGATGGACGGACTAATTAGAATTTAATTTTTTTAACCCAGGCATCATCCGTATTGTGCCCGGTTGATAACAATAGGCTCGTCCCCTATTACATGGGACTTAAACATAACTGGCGAAATGTAGGTGTACTATAAGTACACCTCTGTTTAAACCTTTGGGGATTACAGGCATGAGGTTATGTTATGTTACAATAATATTGAGATTTTAATATGATCCATCACGGTTTTTTCATTTCGGCTCTCCTCGCTAAATGATTTAATTATTTTTTTATAGACATAGTTTTAATACCATATTATTTACCTACTGTAAAATTAAGCTACAAGGTCAAGGAAATAATGGAAATAATGGAGATCTTTCAGAAAATTATATTTTATTATTATAATATACTTACTACTATTCATATTTGTATGGAAGTACAACTGACATACCCTTTTTTTTTAAGTAATATTATACCCATTTCGGTTTTGATATTACGGCTCTTGAAGTCTTGACAGCTTTCCTCGGAAAATGATTTAACATTTTTTTCATAGACACAGTTTTAATTCCATATTCTTTGAAGAAATACCCACTATAAAATAAAGCTACATAAAAATATTAATTTAATTTCAGGTCAAGGATATAATGGAAATCAGCCTTATTGTAACAACAACGGCAACAACCCAGGTAACCATAAAATAATATACTAAGAGAGATAAGAACAAAAACGGCTGAACTGATTAGGATAAAATTTTAAACACAGTTTATAATCTGGATTACCACATAAGGTACTATTAATTCCGGTATTTTCTGACTTCCACGCGGGTGTAGCTGTGGGCAAAAGCTAGAAATAAATTAAATAAATAGTTTTTTTTTTACTACCTTTCACATTTGTATGGAAGTATAATTGACATCTGTGTACTCTACCATCAATGTTTATTAAAGTTTTACATTATGACCGCAGGCGGGAATGGCGGTTCCAGCTACTCTGAAGCACAATCTGCCGCTGCCGCTGGTTCCCAACAAGGTGATTTTAAAACTCTATCATGTGATGCTAATAACACTAAACAGGGTACTCATCGACAGGTTCATACTGCCCGTCCTAACATACGGTGCTTAAAGCTGATCCCTTACTCAAGAACAGAACACCAAACTCAAGATTTTTATTTAAATAGATATAGGTATAGATATTATTTGGATCATCTAAACAATTATATCAGAAATGTTCACAAATGAGCATGTTATGTCTGCTATACCGATTACTTTTTCGACAATTTTTATAATCAGCGCTATTTACCTCTAATGGACAGATGAGTATATTAGGTACGTATGTAAGCCGACTTTTTAACGCCTTTATTTTCATATAAAATCATCACTTTAGATAATACATCAATTAATCCGAGTCATACTTACGGTTGGCAGTTTTCGCAAAATACGGCAGTTGAGAAATGTTTGTATTTTTCTAAACTGATTACCACATAGGGTATTTTTAATTCCGGTTTTTTTCCGACTTCCACGCGGGTGTAGCCGCGGGCAAAAGCTAGAAATAAATTAAATAAATAGTTATTTTTTTTACTACCTTTCATATTTGTATGGAAGTACAATTGACATCTGTGTACTCTACCATCAATGTTTATTCATGTATTTACATTATGACCGCAGGCGGGAATGGCGGTTCCAGCAACTCTGAAGCACAATCTGCCGCTGCCGCTGGTTCCCAACAAGGTGATTTTAAAACTCTATCATGTGATGCTAATAACACTAAACAGGGTACTCATCGACAGGTTCATACTGCCCGTCCTAACATACGGTGCTTAAAGCTGATCCCTTACTCAAGAACAGAACACCAAACTCAAGATTTTTATTTAAATAGATATAGGTATAGATATTATTTGGATCATCTAAACAATTATCTCAGAAATGTTCACAAATGAGCATGTTATGTCTGCTATACCGATTACTTTTTCGACAATTTTTATAATCAGCGCTATTTACCTCTAATGGACAGATGAGTATATTAGGTACGTATGTAAGCCGGGGTTCATACTTCCCAGTGCTTAAAGCTGATCACTAACTGAACAACAGAAGTCGAAACTCAAGATTTTTCAACGTGCACTGGAGTGCAGCATACTGGGTGTTAAACTTTCATTTGATTGTCAAATAGCACTCTTTTGCGATAAGTTACACCTTTCCAACCAATACTAGATAGTGTCTCGGTGCAGAGCAAAAACCGTTATTCTTCCTTCCTTGTTCTCTTAACTCCATCTACGTGGATTGTAGAGGAGTACGTACTACGAGCAGTGGTACGTCTTCGTGTATTAATTTTGTTGACCCAAAATATCGCCGATTCCAGGGCAAGTCCGCTTATAACAAACCTCTGTGTACCAATCTTAAGAGACAGCTATAAATTATACACTTTTCATATATTACTACATAATTTTTATTCAAACAGGTTGATAAACATCAGACATGCAAGCTGCCTCAAATTCTTAAACAGGTAAACATTACCCCATAAATACGACATTATTAAATTGGCGTTATGGGCCCCAGATTTTTACATCCTTAAATTTCCATCTACTTTTAAATAGAAATAATTTCTTTGAATTAAAGCAACGTAGGAAATATTCCCGGAAGAAGTCACTGGCTCCTGAAATACCGAAGCCAGGGTCTCAAATTTCCGGCCACCGTAGGCGCGGGCTTGCGGACGGTGAGCAATGGGTAGCTCGCCGTCCGATAAGGACCAGGCCTGGGACGACGGCGCGTTGTGTTCCACGCGCGCCTCAAAGAGATGTCAGCACCAACTGACGGGGTCCGTAAGGGCCAATGCCTGCCAGGGTTGCGAGTTTGTCCGAAAGGGATATCGCGGCCCCAGCATTCAGGCAGTGGAAGGAACACGGGTGGGTTTTAGTCAGTAAAAGTCTGACACGCCCTCCCGCTCCACCCAGAGCGGCAGAAGTTATTTGATAATTTCCCATCATAAAAAAAAAAAAAAAAAGCGTCTAAATTTTTTCTGTAACCGGTTTATGGCAATATTTTTATTTATTTATTTATTATTCTTATAAAGCCCTATTGTATAATTTCATCCTAACCACAGTGTAAATCTATTTGTTACAGCAGGCAGCAATGTTCCAGTTAGTCATATATTTTGGACAAACCCTATGCAAAAACACATACTGTACTTATTACACACACATACATACATTCTTCCAAAAATATAAACAATATCTATGGTTTTTTTAATAAATTAATTTTTGGCACATTCAGTACTGTTTTTTTAATCAATTGTCCTCCCTTCGATCCTGCTTTAAAGTATCCTGTGATTACAAAAATATTATGAAGATCAGAAAAATAAAACCTCTAGATCAGTGGCTCCCAAAGTTTACTTGACTACGACCCACATAACAAAATCTTACAAATTCGGAACTCTTGGCTGTCATGGAGAACAAAAGGGGGGCACAACTATAATTATGAAAAAAAAAAATTAAGGCCCGAACTATGGGTCGCAACCCACTGAAGGGTCGCGAGTGAATATTGGGTGGGCCACTGCTCTAGGTCATAGCTTACCGATCAACCGATAATGTATCTACCGCACACATTATAAACTCAGATTTTATCAAGATAAATAATGTAAGAAAACGTAGCGTTTACTTGCTAAGATGACACACTTAACTAAAGTGGTTTCATTAGAAACTATCTGACCCGATAGATGTTGTCCAAACAATAGCTCATACAAAGGTCCCATAGAAAAAAATATGTTCAGTTTTTCCAAAATTTTTAAGGAAACTATTCCAATTTATCTTTTCTTAAAAACCTAATTCAGACTTTTACCAGAGATTAATACAGATGGGACACTCCGCAAAATCATTTAAATAAAAAGCGACTGTTGCTACGACACAATTAACTGCAATTCAGGTCGCGCAGCACTAATTGCCTACAATTATATTTACCTAGACGTTGCCTCTGTTTCTATCGCGTAACTCTTAGATCTTCTGACTACGTTACACTCACTGAATTGGCCCAACAAGACGGGCCCGCCGCGTACTTGTAGCTTCATCAGTAGCATCAGTGCTTTTACGGACATTTAAACCAAATCGGTCCAGCTGCAGCCGTTAAAAAGTGATGCGCTTACAAACGAACAGCATTTCATTTTTATTTAGGAACTGTATTTAGTGCCGCTATCGGCACTTTATCCCTACCGGATAAAGTGCCGCTATTTGCGGCATAATAGCTGCGCTGCTTCGGCTCGGCTAAAGTGCCGTAAACATTGCATTGTCATTGGCACTTGTTATCTTGTTTGATTCTTGAGGTTAGTTCGCCGCCTTTTGTATTGATTGATCGTATTTGTTTTAAATAATTATATCAAAAGTCACTACAATGACTGAATTTACGAAAAATTAAGTAGCAAATGAAAATGGCTGAAAGGTAGGTTAGGTTAGAACTGTGACCACACAACGCACGAACCGGGTGAGTGAAGCAAGCGGTGCCGCGGCAACAGCCGGCGAGTGCAAGGGTCCGTTTAAACATAGGAGAATGTAATGTTTTGCGAATGTGTTGTTACACAGCGAACTAATGTAGTGACAATAACAATACAATGCTTGAGGCAACACCACTATTATGCCGTTAGCGGCACTTTATCCGATAGGGATAGAATGCTGCTAGCGGCACCCTACACTGCCAACTTCTTTAGGCGCGTTTAGCGATTTTTGGTAGGAGATAAACTTATGGATTCATGTCACTGGCATGCTCGAGCCGTCCTGCTGTATACAGCACGCGCTTACAGCGGACTCGGTCAAACTATAGCAGCAAGTTTAAAGGTCGTGACTGCGTGTTGAATTTTATTTAAAACTAAGTGTGCAATCGACAGTAAGTGGATAAATATTTATGTATAAGTAGTTACATCGTTGTAGATAATATTTGCACGAAACAATATTCGCGAAGCATTCGAAAATATTGAGTAATATTCGGAATTATTCGCCGAGAGAGTTCGACTGGTAACCGCTAGATGGCGACTATTTGAAAGTTTTTAAGTTTTCGCTTCTGTCAGCTGTACCCCAAAAACACATATATTTTAATTTAATATTTAAAAAAAAAAAATATATTTTAACATGATATTTTAAGTAATTACACTACGAGTAGTGTAATCAATTAAAATATCAGTTCAAAAACCATTTTTTTGTATTTTTTTCCTATACACATCACGTCTGCTGAGTTTCGCTAGCTAATTAAAATTGACCCTATATAGATACCTATAGATAATGGTTATATTTGCATTATTTCCATTAGCAACGAATTTAAAGTATCACAAAAAATATTGTAAACATCCCAAGACTTGGGCCCACTTGCACCACCAATCACTAAACGTGGTTAGTTAGCGCTAAACATATTTAAAATGTGGCGAAATGTTGGAGTACTATATACACCTATACATATTTCTCTTCGGGATATTTAAAACATCATTGTGACTGTCAGTCGTTACGGGTCGTCATAAGCCTAAAAGTCTGACAACCAGTCTTACCAAAGGGTATCGTATTAACCAGTTACTGGGTTGTGGAGGTCAGATAGGCAGTCGCTCCATGTAAAATACTGGTATTCATCTGCATCTGGTTAGACTGGAAGCTGGCCTCAATATCGTTGGGAAAAGGCCAAGCGGGTTGATTGTGACTGTCATTTTTAAACAATTGACGGAAACAGAGCGACGTTTAAAATTCAAAAGTCATTTATTCAAACTAGGCTGAGAATCAGCACGTTTTGAACGTCAAAATTACATAAGACGGTCCCCCAAAACCGTCCGCCCTTCACCACTTCCTAGTGCTTTAGCTGGGAAGAAGAAGTGGCGCAACAAACTCCCTAACTAAAATCAAGTTTTTCTAACTGAACAGACCGCTGTGCTAGCTGTCTGTTCAGTTAGAAAAACTTGATTCTAAACAATAGTACTTATGCAAAACAATTTTTCTTAAACATTAAAACATTAAACGAAATTATTTTTAAATAAATTTTGCGATTTGTGGTACAACTGTGCCTTAATCTATCCATAAGTTATTTGATCAATGCGTATTACATTGAATTTAGAATCATTAAAGAGCCGCATAATAAGCACTAACGCTAGCTTATATGTGATCTCTTTGATCAGAGGAAACAACCAGTAATTTATTACAATGTGATTGACTCAAAAGCCCCTTTACATAGTACGATTGTATATCTTAATATGTAAAGTCAAAGTTTTTATTTGTACATTTGTTTATTTGTAAACATAGGTGTTTTAAATAAAATAAGTACAAATATCAAAATGGTATTCAAAATTACAATGTAGTAAGCTATCAACACTAAATTATATTCTAAAACAAAGTTCGCAATATTACAAACTAAATTTAATTTGAACATTTAATTTGTTAAAAACATAATACCATTTCTGATACGATTTGTACCCTATAGCTTGCTAAGCAAGATCTTAACTAATCAAGACTTTACTAATCTCAGAAACTAATTTCAGAAATATCGAATGGTCTAAATAGATGGATCTGCAATGCTACAATGTCTACATAAACCATTCAATGTACTTATTGATTTAAAAGACTAAAGTGCTACTACACTTATATTCAAGCAATCAGCAAGAAAGCACGTTAGTTTCACAATCATGAGTCAAGCATACAAATCGTACGATACTTTGAAGCAAGATTTTTTGGGTGAAATGGATTTCATCAGTAACATCGGCGTCAAGTTTTTTATTTATCCTTTCATTGGCCGATCCAAACTCATAACATACTGTTACTACTTCACTTATGGCCTCCTATTTCTCACAACGACGCAGCTACTGGTCACTCTTTGCTTAATTTGCATCAATGACTTTGACTGGTTCGAGATCATCAACGTCGCTCCCAATATCGGAGTCTGCCTCATGATCCTTATCAAATATAGAAAAATACATGACAATAAAGAATTGTACGACGAAATATTTAAACATTTTCAGTTCGACCTATGGGAAGCAGTGTCTGATACAGCAGAACACAAGAACATTTTGAATCGATACACGAAGATTACAAGGCTGATATTGAGATTTGAATTTTATTACACCATTGGACTAGCTGTGATTGTTGATTTATTTCCTAGAATCATTATGGTTTACCAGAACGACATTCTTGGTAAGGAAAAGCAGTATTTGTACCCATTTGATGGATGGTACCCCTTCGACAAGAAACAGTGGTATAACGCTGCTTATATCTGGGAAAGCTTTATGACTACAGTCGTCATTTTTATCTACGTTTTTGTCAATATGCTTCATATTTCTTTCACTCGATATATTTGTATGGAATTAAAAATTCTTGGGAGTACCATGGAAGGGCTCATTAGTGATGAGGACGTGGTTAAAATTAAGGAAGGAAGAGAGATTGAAAAAACACATAACGACATCAGAAACAAATTGAAATTTATTATTTGCAGGCACCAGTTTTTGGCCAAGTAAAAAAATTACATATGTGATTTTTTTATTATGTTTATTAATCATCTAGCAAAATAATGAAATACCTCTTTTAATTACAGAATCACATCAGAGCTAGATGATGTATTGGGAGATGGAATGTTTCTTACATATGCATTTGGATCTGTGTTTATATGTCTTACAGCATTTACAGCAACAGTAACTCTTTTTTTTACTGTTATACTCGAAGGTTTTACAAACTATACGTATAAGTAATATATTTTTATTTTCTAGGTGGTTGATGATCTGTACCAATCTATGCGCTACTTTTCCTTTTTCTGTTCGTTGCTCGTGGAAGTCTTCTTTCAGTGCATAATGGGACAACTCCTCATTGACCATGTATGATTTTGAATTTTTTCACTCTGGCTCTTATGATTCTGTCATTCAAATGAAAATATGTATTTACTTACGTACCAATTCTTTGGTGCTTTTAGCATAGCTTTTAAGTTTTTTATACCTAATCAACTAACATATGGATCGTTGTTGTGTAAATAAATAAATAAAATTAATTCAATTTAATTTAGATTTTTGTCATATAGTTTTCAACCCCTGCTACTAGATAGGCGATAGTCACCCTTTTAATGAATTGAATGATCTTGAACGAACTTGACCGACGTTATGTGCTATCAAATTTATCAAAGTAGAGCGCTAAAACGTTGATGTGTTTTTCCAGAGTAATAAGTTGGAAAAAGCCATATATTTCGCAGACTGGGTATACGCTGATTCTGATACGAAGAAGATGGTGCAAATTTTCTTGATGCGTTCTCAAAAACCTTTTGAATTTAGTGCCAGAGGTTACTTGACTATGAATTTAGATACTTTCAGTGGGGTACGTACAGATCATGATACAGTATGGTTTGATTATGAACTATAAAAAATTAAATGAATTGAAGATGAACTAAACCTAGTAAACATTGTGTGGTTGATGGAGATAATAATATCGACAATTTTTTTTATTTGTTTGCACTAAAAATATGTGACATCTACCAACCCGCACTGGGCCCGCGTGGTAAATTACAGCCCACACCCTCTCGAAGATAGAAGGGCTGTGTCCCAGCTTTGGGAACATTATAGGCTAATAATGTACTCGTATGTATTAATGATCTTAATATTTTTTTCAGATCTGTAGTCTATCCTACCAGTTTTTCAATTTGCTTCGCACCGCATACTCGGAATGACATTTTATTTTTATCTTTATTTTTATCTTCATTTTTATCTTTCTTTTTTATCTTTATGTTATTTAAATTTTTATCTTTATCTTGTCTCCTTTGCCTTTATGTAACTTAGACGATTATTGGAGTTTATTCTTACTATAATGATCAAAATATTACATAACGAGGATTACTTGTAAAAAAAAACAAGATCAATCTAATTGTAAAATTGCACGCATTAAATTACTATTGAAGCACTGAATTGTATCGTTTTATTTTCATTTTCAATGTCCTAGATCTCAATATTAGTATACTAACAACCTCAAACGGCGCAAACACTCCAATCTTATTGGGACTTATATGTTCATAGCATTATAATTATTCAAAAAGACATTCGGTCTGGAATTTGAATACATTAAGCGGGTTAACCAAATGTACTTTCTTTGGTATTGTTCGTCGAGTCGTTACGATTACCGACAAATCTTTGCACTGACTGGACAGGTCCACTCAAATCTGTGTGGTTCTTTCCTCAAAATACCATTTCAGACACTAATTTACATGGTCCTCATAAGGCCTGACTAAGATTATGTATGGACTTTAAAAGAGACTTTGACCATTGAGTTTATTTCGCCATTTCTTCTCAGTGATAGTTAGATCGGAAATGTCGACTCCATCTAGTTTTTTGTTAAATATAATAATAATAAATATTTATAATAATATAATATGTATATATTTGAATATTTTTTAATATGACGTGTAAAAGTGATTCCGATATCCTATTTACAGAATAAACAGTTGCAAAAAGCTATGCGGACGATTTTTTTGATGCCCTATGATTCCCCCCCCCCCCCCTTTTTATATACTTGTAAATATAATAATTAGGTATTATTTTAAGACTCTCAGCTTTTAAATTATGTAAATATAATCTTGAAAATTAAAATAAGCTGTAAAATAGTTCATAAGGAAGTTCCATCTATCTACTGCTAAATATGATTTTACAACAATATTAGCTGATAATACGTACTCGTAGAAGTAAGATACGTGTAGTATATAGTACCTACTCACGGAGTAGATATAATTAATAAATAAGTATATAACAAATCAATATTATTTAGATACAAGTACCACAGCTTTACCATTTATTGACAATTCCAACTGCAATGGTTAGCAGAGTGTGTGTATGAGTTAAGAAACACATCTAATAAAAGATTTCAGAATCAGATACATCAATATTCAATACCACAAAAATCCAGACACCTAGCTAAACAAAAATTTCCATGTAAAGCCAAACATACTATGAATATTTGTGAGGAGATTTCACAAAATAACGGTGTGCACACGGCGGCCAAAACGTGGAAAAATGAACGTGAACAGGGAATGGCTTTGTATATTGAAATCGGCTCAGCTCGACCACAGAATAGTATCTACAGAAGGTCAGCTCCATACAACTAGAGAAAAGTTGCGCGCGTAGGAGGCGATCTCAGTCTGTCTCGGTCGTATGCCAGTCGTGAGTGTGCTTACTCTCGGCGAACGTGAAGCGTGTCTACATAAGTGTGCGTGTATTTTTGCTCACTGTATGGTGGCGCCTTCTGTACCTACGTATTCTGTGGCTCAACAACGTCATAAAAGCAAGATGTCTACATTCATATCGAGAGACTTCGTAAAAAATAGGCATATTGAGACGGTATTGTCTCACTGCATATTATTTGCACCCTATATTGAGTCGTTTTATTTCGGAAATAAAAGCCTAATGGGTTTATTTAGATGAAACTCCTATGCAAAGATATTACACAAATATCGTGAGCCACAGTAAAAAGAGTGAATATTACTCTTTGAAACCACACATGATTATTACAAGATGCAAAATTGTATTTGACAACCAGTTGCAACACAGCGCAGCGTTGCAATTAATATTAGTACTGATATTTATGAAGGTCTGGTTTTAAGTACCTACAAATAAATGGAGTGACAGGTTAGCACGTGATTAATGGTAAAAAAAATCTTTCAGACCTTCATAAATGTCAGTACTAATATAACATTATTATTATATATATTATTTAATACTAGTATTGATATTTTCAGATTTTTTATTAATAACAATAATACCATGATTGGTCTTAACGACATACTCACGACGATAAGCTGCTAATATGCTATTTATTTTATTTTATACTTTAATCATAGATTCATTTTACAATGTGCTATTATCGAAACCAATAATAATTATTAAAAAATAATTGTATCACGCTATAATTTCCCACATGATTTTATATCTACGTATACGTATAATTGCTTTAAAACGGCTCTTGATCAACTCCTTCCTGCAGTCTCCTTAAAGTGACTGACGATATAAGGCGGGGAATGGAAGACACTAAATTTAGTCTTAGTGTTAATTGACTTCTCCAATGCTTTTAATACCGTCACTCATGAAGTCCTTTTATCCATCCTTTCCTATCTCCTGGTCTCTCCGGAGGTATTGGAATGGTTTTTGTCTTATCTTCGTGGGCGTCAGCAGTTTGTTCTTGCTGGAGACTCATCGTTGAGTTGGTGTATTTTTGCAGTTGGCGTTCCATAAGGCGGAATATTATCTCCTCTTTTGTTCTCAATTTTTTATAATATCATCACCACCGTGCTTTCGACTGCGTATCATCTTTAAGCTGACGATTTGCAGCTTTACTGCCTTGCAAGTGTTGCCAACAATAGGATTTGCTCCAGTATTTCTGATAATGATAACGGATACTAAGTAACCATACCTCTGATTCAAGACAGTGAACGGAATAATCAATACGAAAATTTAATATAAAATAGAATCGAAAATGTTTTCCACGACCATTTTTAGGGTACCCAAAGGGTGCCAAACGGAACCCTATTACTAAGGCTCCGCTGTCCGTTCGTCCGTCTGTCTGTCAGCGGGCTGTATCTCATGAACCGTAATAGGTAGTCAGTTGAAATTTTCACAGATTATGTATTATTAATGCCGCTTTATCAAAAAATAATAAACATAAATAAAGTTAAAAATTAAAGGGGGTCGGTCGGTTCACAAGAAACGTTTTTTGATAAATACTGTACGGTGGTCCGGAATTCTTCGTTCGCGAGTCTGACTCGCACTTGGCCGGTTTTTATTATACGTTATATTGAAAACTGTTATCTACTTAATATGGATCACGACCACAATAAATAAAGTGAACTACTTCATAGAAATAAAACTTTTATTAAATTAATTACTCACGAATATTATGTTAGGTTCATTTTAAGTGTGAAAAAAAATCCTTAAATACCTGGACTTAGTTGGCTATAGTTCAGTCACTCGTTGGGGAAGATGGGTACCCAGCGCTGGACTTACGTCATTTTATTTATTTTGCCCTTGGGCATACTAGCGACACACGCAGGTGAGTTTGGTTTCATCACTTTTTGCTGAAAAGGAAATAAATTCGTACAAAAAATATTTTCAATGTTTTTTTGAATTGAACCTAGCTTACGAACTGGGATCGAAATCCACGACAGACACAGAAAAAAAAAAATGATCATAACAGTCCCCGAAACGATCAATTGCAATTGTCAATTTTTACGTGATTGAAACACATTGATGCGCAAATTGATCAGCAACCAATTGATCAATTATTGCAATTGATCGTTTCGCCCCCTTATTTTTTCTATTGAATAACACTTAGGTTGCTCCATAGAACGGAAACAGTTACCCTCATTTCTAAAAATATGTTCTTACTGCTCTCCGGAGACTATTTAGACCATATCAGTAAATAAGTTTATGTATTGTAGGTAACAGAGGCTCCCGAAGTTCTGCTGCTGCCCAATCAGGTATAATAACTTTTATTATCCCATTTCGTATTACCTCATTGGATACACTAACGTCCACTAGTTTTGTATGTGAGCTATGCATATTCTTCAAAATAAATATAAGAGCCCTATCACACGTACCACAAACACACCACAACCACAACGACAACATGTGGGCGGGCGCGCTAATTTGTATGAAAATTGTTTGTTAGTTAAGTCGCACATACCACATTTGGCCGTCAAAATTAACCGTGTGAGTGATACCGACCACATCAAGGCCACCTCGCAGCCACAACGCAACCACCAGCAAGACCGCGCACTAGCAGCCGGCCACATCACAACTACAATGAACTGACTGTCTACAAACACTAGCCATAACGTAACCACATTGCAACTACTAGCGTCAGCGCAAACACATCGAAATTTTGTAGTTACCACAACGCAACTGCAAGAAGCTGCAGCGACACTATTCACACGTAACCACTGCATGCCCGCATTTTATTGCTGCTATGTGGTGTGGTTGTTGTACCTGTGGTCGGGCCTAAAAAGTTCACACTATATTCTAAAACCAATTTGTTATTTTTTCGAGTGCATCAGTGCCGACACCATTCGAATTTCAGACGAACAATAAAAAAATAAAAAGTTTTTTTTCATAAATATTTATGAAATCTGTTATGTTCTTAATTCATGGTGATGGTTTACCCATCCATCCCCAGCGAGGTCAACGTGTATAGTCAGTTGCAAAACGGATGCACCCTCAGTCTAAGATACATTCATTGGCATTTTTTTACTCGTGCATAATTGCATGAAGGCGTCCAAGCTATTTCAATTAGTTTAAATGGACACATCAAGATAGTAAAATTAATTTTTTGTTAATCCTGGCTGACAGGATTAACTGTGATGTTAATAGATGGAGAATCTTTGAGCAAAGCGTCGTTTACATAACGAACTCTTTGCTATTTTTTCTAGAAGGGTAGTTTATTTTTTATATTTTAACAGTAGGATACATCCTACCGTTCAAATATTTGTATCTTCACACGAACACTATTCACTAATAAAAGTACTTTTCAAATACAGCGGCTTATGGAGATGACAGCTCATCATTTGCTGGAGCCGAAAGTGGTAAGTCATTTTGTTTTATATGTTTATCTTATATTTATATATATTATATTAATACGTGAAGCAAAAACTTTGTACCCCATTTTACGAAAATTACGCGGACGGAGGAGTATGAAAGGAGAAACCCAAACTCCATAGAAACTTGGGCCTGGCGTTACAGGGCTGGAATTTAGCCATAAATTAGATCATTTAGGAAGGATTCACGACCCCAATTTTCACGTCTCCCAGCAATGGCCAAATTGGTAAAATCAGACAATGTTTACTTTTTAGGTTATTTTATTATTTGAGTTATTTTAATAAGAAGTGATATTTTGAGGCTTTGTTTCCTACGAAAATCGGGAACGCACGTGCGCTGTACTGGTTTCAGCGCCTGCAGCCTATCACGATGAGGTTTAAGATACACACGGCTACCCATCCAGCTATAGTTTTCCACTCTAAGCTGATCTCGCATTGTATAGGATTTCCGTACAATGCGAGGTCAACTTAAGCTGGAACGTATAGCCTAGTACATAAAAAACGCTTAGCCCGACTTCTGATTTGGTATCCGATTGATCTTACTTAAACCTCAGCTGAAAACGATGTTTATTTAACAAATGCAAGCCAGTAGTGTTGTTAGTGGGTTATAACACTACTGGCTTGCATTTGTTAATATTGTATCTACTAGAGGATTAGATGCAATCTCAGATTACAGTCATCTGAGATTGCAAAGATATATTAAAATAAAAACACATAATTGTGATACATGGTTTTATTAATCACCTTCTTCATTAGGATTATCATAATATAATACCCTGGTGCCATGCCCAACCACGATACCATAATTATGCTCATGGTGTGGGCACAGCAAACAACCATTCTTTTGCCAACGATACAGGTGCAATAATATTGGAGTATAGCATCATCCCACTTAGCGAGCTGTCGACTAATATATAAACTATTACTTATATGCTTGGATTATATTCATCCTCTCAACATCCAGGTTGAGTCCGATGTTGACAGCTCTTGCTGTAGGTGGTTCTGGTGGTCACCGTCCATCTCTCTACACACTTCTATATTTCTATTCGTCGGTGTCCTATAGGTGTCAGTTCACTCTCTTCTGGTCTATTATCATGAAGAGATACAGCATTAGCATGATTTCAGGAAGCTTGGCAGTTAAAGTCTTTTTCATTTAAGTACCTGAAACAAACATATATCATTTGACTATTAGGTCTAGCACTAGCATTTAGCAATAAACATCTGAGTGGCACATTTGGTAAACATAAGCCTTATTACATTTCCACTGCAGGGCCACAGGCCTCCTCTCTGAGAGAGGGAAAACGACCCACTGACCGGAATAGGCTGTAATTAACCATGTAGGTTCAGTCCGGATTGGTCATGTCTTCGAATATGAATTTGTTGCACATTTTGGTCATTACATAGTACAAAAATGTTACAATACAAAAATATCGGATACTAACCGTTTGAGGCGCGACCCATTCCTGTACAATTGAAAGAATCATTTCATCTTCCAATCTTCGCCTTCCTATTGTATTGCAGCGGTCTGGTGCGGGAGCGTTTCTGGTTATTGTATCCGTTGCTATTAAGCAATTAATGCACAGGCTCATGATGTCGTTATATCCAGTCGTCAAAAGAGCATTATACAGATCCAGTTTTCCAGCAAAGGTCAGCAGGATTGGCAGGGTACGGTGTCCAATGTTCAAACAAGGGCAATCAGAAGGCAAACAATTTCGGAGTCCAATAGTCGAGCAGAGGTCAAATAATTAAATCCGGAGAAATACGGACAAACAATAATCAAATATGCAAAAATACAAGCGAATGACAAGACAACATCAACATGACGTGACAATTGACAGACGTTGACATTGACATTTGCCGTTTACTAGTGCAATCCATGGTGCAATCGATTATAACGATTATTATTTTATATATTTTAATGATTTTTTAATGGTGGTTACGTTAAAAATCAATTAGATTTAAGATTTTTTATTTTACATTGATATTATTAGTACCTAAGAAAACAATTATACTTAAACAATGGAGTATTATTTAATTATTTGCGACAATATCGATTTCCATTAAATCGATCACGTTGTTGTCGTTGTTGTTTTTTTTTATTTTTTTATTATTATTCATTGTTTGTATTCCCTGTGCGTGTCCCAAATAAAATATTTTTCGTTCTTTCTTTCTTTGTTAGGGTACGCTCTATTGATATAATGCCAACGTTTGTGAAGTTAGATACGTATAATGAAATAAGTGTTGTAACGGTTTACAAAGGTTGTTTAAAAAAATAAAATAGAAATCTACTTATTTTCTACACTTGGCCATTGCTATTAAGGCTAAGATTTAAATGGGTTGATTAAACAAAATATATTTTTTTTTGGTACATATCTGATTCGTGTAACGGTTAGGCCCAGAACCGGGTTTCTCCTTTGGCAAGTTAAAGTTTTTATGGAGAAGGAGTGCAGAAAGCTAATATTTTTATATAATATAAATTAGAAATAAATTAAATTAATTAAAAAAACATCTACCACTAGTACTATTAAATGAGCATTATTTGTATATACTCGTAAATATATATATATTTGTAATCACGTTCTCGAAAACGGCTCTAACGATTTCGATGAAAGTTGCAATATAGGGGTTTACGGGGGCGAAAAATCAATTTAGCTAGGTCTCATATCTGGGAAAATTCGTTTTCTCAATATTTTTACCTGACCAGCGCTTGGTCGCCTTAAGTTTAGAATAAGATGGCTACCTTAGAATATTGACATGGCAGCATGGAATTAATTAGTACCTACTATCATGGCACCATGGAATTAGTTAGTACCTAAAAGTACGTATTAAATGAGCATTCTCTATTTTCACCAGAGCAGAACTCGGTCGCTCAGGTACTTACCAACTAAGCACATACATTTATAGTTATACTCGGCTCCTAATTTTCTTTTTCTTGGTTCAATAATATAATCATTGGCCACACCCTAAGGCCTTTTGTCAACCGCACCGAGAACGGGACGTCAACGAGAACAAGATGACGGCGCCGAAGGAGCGACAGTACATTAACTACCGCGTAATATCGTTTCTCGTCGACGTGCCATTCACGATGCGGTGGACAAATAGTAACATTGCACAAAATAATTGACGCGTCTTTTTACACGCGTTACTTTTGTACCAAACTTTAACTAATGATGATATTTTGTTATGATACAGAAGCTGACGGAGAAAACGGAGATGATGACTCTGAGGCAGACGCTTACAGCGGTGGTAATATAATTTATTTAAAAAAATATTATAAAGTTCTCATTGATTACGCTAACTAGCTTTTTATCGATGAGAGCTATATCTGGCGCAGCTATAATTAAATACAAGAATGGAAAAACAATGGGTTTCCTATTTTTCTTTCTAAATACCATTGAATATTAGAAATCAAAATAGGAACAAACTCCTAAGAGAAAAACCCAAAAGTTTACAACTCAATCATGAATGTTGGAATCGTGAACGATATATGAACTAAAAAATACAATAATAATACCAGTGAAATAAAAAGCCATAAATTATGCTAATAGTTTAAAAATAAATATGAGTAAAGCTATTAACTAAAAGATATCGTCGAAATATTTCTCCGCATCACTGTCAACCATTAGAGTGCCCGAAAGACTGGCGGTATTGCCACGTTGGATGGCATTGCTCACCTTTGCGCTGCCTGCCCTGGGCCAAAGTAAAAGTCGGCATGATTATTGGTAGAAATTAAGAGTCTCATTTTATTACAGCTTCTAGTGATGGAGGATCGTCATCAGCTGTAGCAGGCGCTGCCAGTTGTAAGTAAATTATAATTTATTGCTAACTAGTTGCCCACCCCAGCTTCGCGCTTATCTACGGCGCACCTACCTACCTACCTCCATACCTACCATTTCTGATAAAACAACTGCTCCAATTTCATGAAATTTTGCAGGGTACATTTTGAATAGATAATTTATCTAATGTCAGCGTTTTTTTACAGACAAACACAGAAAATAAAATCACAAAAAATTAAGACGTTTGAGTAGGTACTAACCGTTTGATTACGTAACATTATTTTGGTTCAAAAAAATGTATAAACAGTCTATTTTGGTTCAAATATTATCTAAAGCTATATACTATCTACATAGAAATGAGGACTTATTGACTTACCAGCAATTACATATGCAAATCAGACACAAAACTCTAAATAACACAACATTCACTTTTTCCACTGACACTTGGTTTACATTTTGTTGGTTGGTTCAAAATAGGTATAATACGATGTTATTTAGTGCAAATATTATCCACCACGATGTAAAAACCACTTAGTAATGAAAATAACACCACTTCCTGTCGATTTACACAAGAAAAACAATATAAAATAACGAAATACATGCCGAGCGCGCACTCGCGACCATGTTAGTTCGACTCGCGTTTGACGTACGAGAACTGTAAGTTTCAACATTTTTTTACAGTGTTTTCTATAAATATTTTTGTATGCGAATGATTTACTCGATTACTCTATACATCAGACCATAGAGTGAAACTGCCCACAGACCATAATAAGCCCTTATTTTACAGTAAAAATAGAGATTTAACCCGCGTGTACATACCGAGGCCATAAGGCTGCAGTGGGATTTTGGCGGTGTTAACTTTGTGATTGATTATTTTAGAACTTTTATTTACCTTTTGTTAAGTTGAGTCTTTACCTAAGTCTAGATTCCCCTTTTAATAAATAATTATATCTCGTGAATAAAGATGCTTAATAAATCAAAATCTATTACAATCACTCATTGAGACATCCAAATACTACGTTTTAGGACGCTCATAACAGCCTTATGATAAAATAGTTTTCTGTGATGAAAAATATTGACGCAAAAAAATAAAGCAAAAAGCTATTACGAATGTCTTTTAATATGTGTATCTGGATGCCTCAAGAAGAGGAAGAGATTTGTTTAAACATTCACGAGGTAATTTTTTTTTTAAGTGGCATTACTTATGGACTCTTTACCAATTTTTCTAATACAATCACATAGCTTTACAATATTATTAATACTTTTCTTAAAAAATAATATCTCGTGAATGTTTAAAAAGATCTCTTCCACTTCTTCTGACCTCCGTAAAAAATAAAGACTATTTTTTAAACGATGGGGATTTGTGGACAAGAAAGTTCACAAATCCCCATGGATGGGGATTGTCAATAGGGATTAGAGAATAACCCACCTTTGCACTGCTTGCCCTGGCCAAAGTAAAAGTCAGAATGATTATTGGTAGAAATTAAGGGTCTCATTTTATTACAGCTTCTGGTCGAGGAAGATCAGCAGCTGTAGCAGGCGCTGCCAGTTGTAAGTAAATTATAATTTATTGCTAACTAGTTGCCCACCCCGGCTTCGCGCTTATCTACGGCGCACCTACCTACCTACCTCCATACCTACCATTTCTGATAAAACAACTGCTCCAATTTCACGAAATTTTGCAGGGTACATTTTGAATAGATAATTTATCTAATGTCAGCGTTTTTTTACAGACAAACACAGAAAATAAAATCACAAAAAATTAAGACGTTTGAGTAGGTACTAACCGTTTGATTACGTAACATTATTTTGGTTCAAAAAAATGTATAAACAGTCTATTTTGGTTCAAATATTATCTAAAGCTATATACTATCTACATAGAAATGAGGACTTATTAACTTACCTGCAATTACATACATACATACTGCCCACCCCAGCTACGCACTTATCTACGGCGCACCTACCTACCTACCTACATACCTACCTACACACCTACCTACATACCTACTTACCTACCTACATGCCTACCTACATACCTACTTACTTACATACATACCTACCTACCTACTCCATTTATTTGTAGGTACTTAAACCTCCAGAAACCTCAATATGCCTATTTTTCACGAAGTCTCTCGATATTAATGTAGACGTCTTGCTTTTATGACGTTGTTGAACCACAGAATACATAGGTACAGAAGGTTGCCACAATACAGTGAGAGAAAATACAAGCACACATATGTAGACACGCTTCTCGTTCGCCAAGAGTAAGCGCACTCGGGAACAAATCCCCATAGTTTTAAAAATAAAGTCTTTACTTTATTTTTAAAACGATGGGGATTTGTGAACTCTAGTTCCCAAATTCCGATTGATGGGGATTTGTGGATAAGAAAGTTCACAAATCCCCATGGATGGGGATTGTCAATAGGGATTAGAGAATAACCCACCTTTGCACTGCTTGCCCTGGCCAAAGTAAAAGTCAGAATGAATATTGGTAGAAATTAAGGGTCTCATTTTTTTACAGCTTCTGGTCGAGGAAGATCAGCAGCTGTAGCAGGCGCTGCCAGTTGTAAGTAAATTATAATTTATTGCTAACTAGCTGCCCACCCCAGCTACGCACTTATCTACGACGCACCTACCTACCTACCTACATACCTACCTACACACCTACCTACATAGCTACTTACCTACCTACATGCCTACCTACATACCTACTTACTTACATACATACCTACCTACCCACTCCATTTATTTGTAGGTACTTAAACCTCCAGAAACCTCAATATGCCTATTTTTCACGAAGTCTCTCGATATTAATGTAGACGTCTTGCTTTTATGACGTTGTTGAACCACAGAATACATAGGTACAGAAGGTTACCACAATACAGTGAGAGAAAATACAAGCACACATATGTAGACACGCTTCTCGTTCGCCAAGAGTAAGCGCACTCGGGAACAAATCCCCATAGTTTTAAAAATAAAGTCTTTACTTTATTTTTAAAACGATGGGGATTTGTGAACTCTAGTTCCCAAATTCCGATTGATGGGGATTTGTGGTCAAGAAAGTTCACAAATCCCCATTGATGGGGATTGTCAATAGGGATTAGAGAATAACCCACCTTTGCACTGCTTGCCCTGGCCAAAGTAAAAGTCAGAATGAATATTGGTAGAAATTAAGGGTCGCATTTTATTACAGCTTCTGGTCGAGGAAGATCAGCAGCTGTAGCAGGCGCTGCCAGTTGTAAGTAAATTATAATTTATTGCTAACTAGCTGCCCACCCCAGCTACGCACTTATCTACGGCGCACTTACCTACATACCTACCTACACACCTACCTAGCTACCTACATACCTACTTACCTACCGACATGCCTACCTACATACTCACTTACTTACATACATACATACCTACCTACCTATCTACATACCTACTTACTTACACTTCTATCTACTTACCCACTCCATTTATTCGTAGGTACTTAAACCTCCAGAAACCTCAATATGCCTATTTTTCACGAAGTCTCTCGATATTAATGTAGACGTCTTGCTTTTATGACGTTGTTGAACCACAGAATACATAGGTACAGAAGGTTGGCACAATACAGTGAGAGAAAATACAAGCACACATAAGTAGACACGCTTCTCGTTCGCACAGAGTAAGTGCACTCACGACTGGCATTCGACCGAGACAGACCGAGATCACCTCCTACGCGCGCCCCTTTTCTCTTGTTATATGGAGCTGACCTTCTGTAGATACTATTCTGTGGTCGAGCTGAGCCGATGTACTACTACTATACGGATAAAGCCATTGCCTGTTTACGTTATTTTTCCACGTTTACGCTGCCGTGTGCACACCGTTATTTTGTGAAATATCCTCACAAATGTTCATATTATTTACATGCATGCTTTACATGGAAATTTTTGTTAAATAGTAATAATAATAATAAGGTTCCTGTCTCTGGAGCCCTAACCACCGGTAGCTTGGACCTTGCTCCCGACACCGGCGGAATACTATTTTTTATATTTTCAAATGTTTTTTATATATAGTTTTTAATAAATATTTAAAAATGTATTTAAATGTTAAAATATTAATAAAGGAGATAATAATAATAAATCTTTATTTGCAGACCATGAAGTCCAAGCGCTAAGCTAAGCGCGCGTGCGTGTGTTAAGCTAGGTGTCTGGATTTTCGTGGTATTGAATATTGATGTATGTGATGCTGAAATCTCTTATCAGATTTGCGTTTCTTAACTCAAACACAATCTGCTAACCATTACGGTTTGAATTGTGAATAAAAAGTAAAGCTGTGGTACTTGTATCTAAATAAGATTGATTTTATATACTTCATTATATCTACTCCGTCCGTAGGTACAATATCCTACACGTATCTTACTTAGTATACTATTATCAGATAATATTGTTATTAAATTATTAAATATATTATTATAAAGTTCTCATTGATTAAGCTAACCAGCTTTTTATCGATGACAGCTACATCTGCCGCACCTATAATTAAATACAAAAATGGAAAAACAATGGGTGTCCTATCTTTCTTTATAAATACCATTGAATATTAGAAATTAAAATAGGACCAAACTTCTAAGAGAAAAACCCAAAAGTTTACATCTCAATCGTGAATGTTTGGAATCGAACGATAAACGAACGAAAAAATCACAATAATAATACCAGTGAAATAAAAAGCCATAAATTATGCTAATAGTTTAAAAATAAATACGAGTATAGCTATTAACTAAAAGATATCGTCGAAATATTTCTCCGCATCACTGTCAACCATTAGCGTGCCCGAAAGACTGGCGGTATTGCCACGTTGGACGGACGGCATTGCTCATCTTTGCAGCGGGCCTGCCCTGGGCCAAAGTAAAAGTCGGAATGAATATTGGTAGAAATTAAGGGTCTCATTTTATTACAGCTTCTAGTGGTGGAGGATCATCATCAGCTGTAGCAGGCGCTGCCAGTAGTAAGTAAATTATAATTTATTGCTAACTAGCTGCCCACCCCAGCTACGCACTTATCTACGGCGCACCTACCTACCTACCTACATACCTACCTACACACCTACCTACATACCTACTTACCTACCTACATGCCTACCTACATACCTACTTACTTACATACATACCTACCTACCCAATTCATTTATTTGTAGGTACTTAAACCTCCAGAAACCTCAATATGCCTATTTTTCACGAAGTCTCTCGATATTAATGTAGACGTCTTGCTTTTATGACGTTGTTGAACCACAGAATACATAGGTACAGAAGGTTGCCACAATACAGTGAGAGAAAATACAAGCACACATATGTAGACACGCTTCTCGTTCGCCAAGAGTAAGCGCACTCGGGAACAAATCCCCATAGTTTTAAAAATAAAGTCTTTACTTTATTTTTAAAACGATGGGGATTTGTGAACTCTAGTTCCCAAATTCCGATTGATGGGGATTTGTGGTCAAGAAAGTTCACAAATCCCCATTGATGGGGATTGTCAATAGGGATTAGAGAATAACCCACCTTTGCACTGCTTGCCCTGGCCAAAGTAAAAGTCAGAATGAATATTGGTAGAAATTAAGGGTCGCATTTTATTACAGCTTCTAGTGGTGGAGGATCATCATCAGCTGTAGCAGGCGCTGCCAGTAGTAAGTAAATTATAATTTATTGCTGACTAGCTGCCCACCCTGGCTTCGCACTTATCTACGGCGCACCTACCTACCTACCCTACCTACCTACCCTACCTACCTACCCTACCCTACCTATCTACCTACCCTACCTACCTACCCTACCTACCCTACCTACCTACCCTACCTACCTACCCTACCTACATACCTTACCTACCTTACCTACCTAACCTACCTACCTACCCTACCTACCCTACCTACCTACCTACCTACCCTACCTACCTACTCTACCTACCCTACCTACCTACCCTACCTACATACCGTACCTACCTACCCTACCTACCGTTCACGAGTTTTGCGGTCAGCAACACTTATAGCGATTAATTTTTTATATTATAATAAATAATTTAGTAAAAAATCATGAACAATCTGAGTAGGTATGTACTTACATAAAGCTACCGCAACAAAACTAATTGACACAAAGTTTTTTCAAATGCTGGAAATAATTATTTTTAGAAAAACAATCCTAATGAAATTACTATTAAGATGACAGACAGTGCTATGAAATGTACGAGTATTAAGTAAGTAATTATATATCAAGAAATGGTAAAATGTAAGTTTTTGTAACAATATAGGTTCTGGCGAAAAAGGCGGAAATAGTGGAAGTACTGCACAATCCTTTGCAAGTTCATCCAGCATTAAGAATGATTTAATTAAATTACATATATTTCAAATGGTTTAAAAGTTAAGATACTTATTAACAGTCATGTATCTTTGCAGAAGGAAATGGTCGGAGTTCTGCAAAATCAGGAGCATATGCAGATGCTGGAAGCGGCAGAGGTGAGAATTTAAACATACAAGAATTATCAAGCAACGCTTAACTTTCAGACGTTCTTAAAAGTATTTATTCGCTGCTGTACACATTAAAGTGACGGAGACAGCATGAGATTTACGGCTTCTTAAAATTTTAAAGATTAAATACAAAAGCCACCAAGATTTTTTATTGTATTTTCATTCCATTACTCGCTTTTCATTCTGAGTGGGAAAATAAAGATTTTGGACTACGGGGTATGGTTGCAAGTTGAAACATAAAGGATTTGACGGAAGGGCACCACCAGCACGCGTTTTCAACGGTTTTTGTCGACGGAAGAATAAACGAAATGCTTGTGATTGTTGATCTATCGTTTTGTCTATTCTTCCGACGACAAACCCTGTTTCTATGGTGGTCAAGCGAAGCGTACTAGAGTGGAAGCCTGTGGCTTAATCTGACTCAGCACGGGAAATCTCACCAGGTCCAGACACCGGAAGGATTGACAAATTAACAACTCTTGATTCAGTGGGTACTAGAATTAAAAGCAAGTAGTGGAAACTAAATACAAATAAATGGAAAATATAAATAGACAGATATAATATATCGCCGATATAATTTCAACTAAAGATTAAAATATCAAGGTGTAAAGTGGTTCATTTTAGTTTTATTGTCGAGCTCAGCAACACCTATCGGGGTTGTTATGTAGACGGAGTATGCGTCAACAACATTAGTTATGCTGATGATATGGTGTTGCTGAGCCCTTCGATTAATGCAATGATGAGCCTGCTTACAATATGTGAGAGGTACGCGGGGACTCATGGGCTCAGATACAATGTTAAGAAGAGTGAGGTACTAGTTTCCAAGGCGGGCACTAAAACATACCCTTTTGAACCTCACTTGAAACTTTGCGGAAGTTCCTTAAAGCAAGTCTTCACTTCTTTCAAGTATCTGGGCCACTGGGTTTCCGAAGACCTACAAGACAGTCTGAATATTGAGCGTGAGCGCAGGGTGTTGGCTGTCCGCTGCAATATGTTGGCACGCAGATTTGCGAATTGCTCGACTGAAGTAAAGGCTACACTATTTACAGCGTACTGTCAGTCGTTCTATACATGCAATCTGTGGGTCAACTACACGCAGAGGGCATACAGCGCCCTGCGCGTTCAATACAATAATGCGTTCAGGGTGTTGATGGGGTTGCCGCGATACTGCAGTGCTTCCGGCATGTTTGTAGAGGCGAGAATTGATGGCTTTCATGCCATCATGCGCAAGCGTTGCGCTTCCATTATGCGCAGGGTACGCGCCAGCCCCAACAGCATCCTGAAAACTATATCTGATAGGTGGGACAGCCCCATACTGGGACATTGGATACGCCTACATGCCACTGTGGCGTATTAATTAATAGTTTGTGTTGTTTTTCTGGTAAGTACTAACACTAGTTTTTAAGTCGAGTGTATACTAACCAAATGGACTAGTTATGGGTCCGAAATAAAAGATTATTACTATTTCAAATAGTGATGTATAGTGCAATAACATAAAAGATGCGCATACGAGCACCATGCGCCTATTAATTTTACCTTCTATTTATGCAGGATTTGACAGAAATTTTGGATTCCCCTTCTATAACGGTAATTTTTTTTTTCTACTCTTTATTAATTTTGTGTTAGCCATGTAGACACTTTCATTTAATAATCGTATCTTAATGGGCATGCGCTAAGGTAGCCCGCGAAATTCAAATTTTCTTTAGTATTTTTACATTTTGCAGGTCAGTGTGAGGTTTCATGTTGATTAAAATATGATTTGCGACCGTAACATATGACTTTACATAATTATAATCATTACAATCAGCAATACAGCTCCATGAGTAAGCACAATCGTCAAATGTCATGATTTCATGAAATAGTCATTCAATGCGATTATATGAACTTAGAGAGTTGTATTGATCATTTTTATGAATATATTTCTATAAATAAACATTTGATACAGCCGCAAATCATATTTAGATCAACATATAACATGATACTGACCTGCAAATTGCAAAAAACGTAAGAAAATTTTAATTTCGCGGGCTACCTTGACGCTTTCTCCTTAATAGGTACTGTACCAAAAAGAAACGTATTTATTTATACCGTATTTTGTTAGTCGTATTGACCTTAAAAAACATTAAGCATATGTTTCCTTAATACTATATACTCAATTTCCATGAGAACTCACACTCGTTTAATTTTTAACAGGATCGCCTTTCGGACCTAGAACAGGATCTGGCTCTTCAGCGACAGGTGATTAATAATTGTAAAAAAAATCCGAGTAGTCACCTAATCTTGATCTAAGAAACACAGTATTTTAACAAACCCTGAAAATCTACACAATACGCGAATTCAATTTGCTTAATTTATTAATGAATTTCTGACAATCGTAACTACAGTTATTAAGGTAAAACAAAAAAATATATCTTTAGTAATAATAGATAGATAGATAGACAACTCAGTAATAAAAAGTAGTAGTCAGTATTAATAGTTAGTAGTAATCCTACTAATCCTACATACATATATACATTATAATATCCTACTATCCTGCTAATCCGACTTATATAAATAAACATATATGCAGGGCGTCACACGGATATGCCACATGGAGGGAAAGTACCTTAAATATTGTAGATGGAACATTTTACTGAAAGAAGACATTATTTGAATTTAAAAAACTCATAGATATTTAAATAAGAAAGAAAGAAAGAAAAATGCGTTTATTGGCAAACAGCAGAAAAATACACCTTATAACTAAAAAAATACAAAAAACAATGATTATAATGCCAATAAGGCTCTATTGGCAGCTCAGCATAAATGTCAGAAGGCAACACACAGTGTACCACCTGACGCTGATTTTCAGCTGCAACCCACGAGAGCCATACGCTAGAATAATAAAGACAGGGAAGTGTGTGTCCGTTGTAATAAATTAAATTAACAGAATAAATTAAAGGTAAGTAGTAAAAAGCTCACAAAATCAAATAAATGCTGTGACTTAGATCAGTGTGTGTGGTGTGTTGTGAAAGAGAAACTAAAATAAATAAATACCCAATATCTGTGTCTTAGTAGCTACATTAAAATTAAAATAATAAATATATCCTCTATAAATGGAAAGTAGGTGCCTTCAATGCAAAAAATCGTGTGACTGCGTTGTTCTTCTAAACTACGAAACGGAACGGATTTTGATGAGGTTCTTAATATCATGAAAACAACCGCCAAGAACACCATGACGTCGACCCTTAGAATAAAAACTCGTCGACCGGTGCAACATAAAATGAAATAGTCAAATAATTAAAAATAAAAAAGATAAACAATTGAATTATAAAAATTAATTATAAGATGATTTATTTAATTAAAAAACAAAATAATTACATGGTTGAACCGGGAATCGAACCCGTTACATGAGAAAAATAATCACCACATAATGTAGCTTTATCATAACGATCGAAAGGCTTCATCATAAGGATTATTTTTTTGCTAAATTAAATAGTATCACAAATAAAAGAAAGACCATGAATTTAAAAAATTGACAGAGAGCGAAATAATCAAAAGAGAGCGACTTTGTATTCAACAGGAAGGGACTCATTTTGAGCATTTGATAAATTGATTAATTTTATATCAAAAATGTTAAAATTCTTGGTCTTCCTTTTATTTTTGACACTATGTTATTTAGCAAAAAAAAATCCTTATGATGAAGCCGATTTTGATCGGTATGATAAAGCTACAGGTTGATTATTTTTCTCGTTCGATTTCCGGTTCAACCATGTAATTATTTAAATATCTATGAATGCAGTTTAAATTGATTTTAAAATTCAAATAATGTCTTCTTTCAGTAAAATGTTCCATCTACAATATTCAAGGTACTTTCCCTCCATGTGGCATATCCGTGGGACGCCCTGTATATAATTATATCCTACTAATATTATAAATGTGAAAGTTTGTATGTTTGTGTGTTTGTTACTCAATCATGCAAAAAAGACGGATTTGTATGAAATTTGGCGTGCAGATAGTTTATTACCTGGATTAACACATAGGATACTTCTTATTCCGGTAGTACATTCCCGTAGGATAATTCTTGACCTCCACGCGGGCGAAGCCGCGAGAGAAAGCAAGTTATATAGTAGTAATTAGTTATTTTAGTAAGTGAATGAGTTTTTTTTTTTTGTTTTTCAGCCTTTTCGGACGCAAGCAGTAGAGGTGGCAAGTCTTCATCTCAAGCTGTTGCAGGTATAACCTTTATAAAAAGAAAGAAAAACATATTTCTAAACACAATGTGATTACAGTAATATAATATTATAACGAGCCTCGCATTGAAAACACTAGTTAGCTTGAAATCATTTAAAAAATTCAAAGCAATTATTCGATATTATAATCGTTTATTCAACATCAAAACTACACACGAAGGTTTCGGTACCACCGTACGATATTTAGCTAAAAACGCCGAAAAAAACACGTCTCTTGTATGAGTCTTTACGCCCTTTAATAAATAATTTTATTTCATTGTTATTATTCATTCTGACGGCGGCAATAGTAAAACACAATCCGTGAAAATGTCTACCGATTACGTTTCATGTGATACAGTTCCCAGTTTCCCATTGCAAGACAATGACCTCTTCTCTTACAAAGAAGTAACATTTCTTCATATTCATAAAAAAAAATATCTTCTTCTTTTTCAGTGGCCAGCAGCAAACCAAGCCAACCGGAGAACCCCCCTAAGGAACCAAGCCAACCAGAAAATCCTCCTAAAGAACCTAGCCAACCGGAAAAGCCCCCTAAGGAACCAAGCCAACCAGAACAGCCTCCAAAGGGACCTAGCCAACCACAAAACCCCCCTAAGGAACCTAGCCAACCGGAAAAGCCTCCTAAGGAACCAAGCCAACCGGAGAACCACCCTAAGGAACCAAGTAATCCAGAACAGCCTCCTAAAGAACCTAGCCAACCAGAACAACCTCCTAAGGAACCTAGCCAACCACAAAACCCCCCTAAGGAACCAAGCCAACCAGAACAGCCTCCTAAGGAACCTAGCCAACCACAAAACCCCCCTAAGGAACCAAGCCAACCAGAAAACCCTCCTAAAGAACCTAGCCAACCACAAAGCCCCCCTAAGGAACCAAGCCAACCAGAAAACCCCCCTAAGGAACCCAGCCAACCGATGAACCCCCCTAAGGAACCAAGCCAACCAGAAAAGCCTCCTAAGGAACCAAGCCAACCGAAGAACCCCCCTAAGGAACCTAGCCAACCACAAAACCCCCCTAAGGAACCAAGCCAACCGCAAAACCCCCCTAAAGAACCAAGCCAACCAGAAAACCCTCCTAAAGAACCAAGCCAACCAGAACAGCCTCCTAAGGAACCTAGCCAACCACAAAACCCCCCTAAGGAACCAAGCCAGCCACAAAACCCCCCTAAGGAACCAAGCCAACCAGAACAGCCTCCTAAGGAACCTAGCCAACCAGAACAACCCCCTAAGGAACCAAGCCAACCACAAAACCCCCCTAAGGAACCAAGCCAACCAGAAAACCCTCCTAAAGAACCTAGCCAACCACAAAGCCCCCCTAAGGAACCAAGCCAACCACAAAACCCCCCTAAGGAACCAAGCCAACCAGAAAATCCTCCTACAGAACCTAGCCAACCACAAAGCCCCCCTAAGGAACCTAGCCAACCACAAAACCCCCCTAAGGAACCTAGCCAACCAGAACAGCCTCCTAAGGAACCTAGCCAACCACAAAGCCCCCCTAAGGAACCAAGCCAACCACAAAACCCCCCTAAGGAACCTAGCCAACCACAAAACCCCCCTAAGGAACCTAGCCAACCAGAAAACCCTCCTAAAGAACCAAGCCAACCAGAACAGCCTCCTAAGGAACCTAGCCAACCACAAAACCCCCCTAAGGAACCAAGCCAACCAGAAAACCCTCCTAAAGAACCAAGCCAGCCACAAAACCCCCCTAAGGAACCAAGCCAACCAGAACAGCCTCCTAAGGAACCTAGCCAACCACAAAAACTCCCTAAGGAACCAAGCCAACCACAAAACCCCCCTAAGGAACCAAGCCAACCAGAAAACCCTCCTAAGGAACCTAGCCAACCACAAAACCCCCCTAAGGAACCAAGCCAACCAGAAAACCCTCCTAAAGAACCAAGCCAACCACAAAACCCCCCTAAGGAACCAAGCCAACCAGAAAACCCTCCTAAAGACCCTAGCCAACCACAAAACCCCACTAAGGAACCAATCCAACCGGAGAACCCCCCTAAGGAACCAAGCCAACCACAAAACCCCCCTAAGGAACCAAGCCAACCAGAAAATCCTCCTAAAGAACCTAGCCAACCACAAAGCCCCCCTAAGAAACCAAGCCAACCACAAAACCCCCCTAAGGAACCTAGCCAACCACAAAATCCCCCTAAGGAACCTAGCCAACCAGAACAGCCTCCTAAGGAACCTAGCCAACCACAAAACCCCCCTAAGGAACCAAGCCAACCAGAACAGCCTCCTAAGGAACCTAGCCAACCAGAACAACCTCCTAAGGAACCTAGCCAACCACAAAGCCCCCCTAAGGAACCAAGCCAACCACAAAACCCCCCTAAGGAACCTAGCCAACCACAAAACCCCCCTAAGGAACCTAGCCAACCACAAAACCCCCCTAAGGAACCAAGCCAACCGGAGAACCCCCCTAAGGAACCAAGCCAACCACAAAACCCCCCTAAGGAACCAAGCCAACCAGAAAACCCTCCTAAAGAACCTAGCCAACCACAAAGCCCCCCTAAGGAACCAAGCCAACCACAAAACCCCCCTAAGGAACCAAGCCAACCAGAAAATCCTCCTACAGAACCTAGCCAACCACAAAGCCCCCCTAAGGAACCAAGCCAACCACAAAGCCCCCCTAAGGAACCTAGCCAACCACAAAACCCCCCTAAGGAACCTAGCCAACCAGAACAGCCTCCTAAGGAACCTAGCCAACCACAAAGCCCCCCTAAGGAACCAAGCCAACCACAAAACCCCCCTAAGGAACCTAGCCAACCACAAAACCCCCCTAAGGAACCTAGCCAACCAGAACAGCCTCCTAAGGAACCTAGCCAACCACAAAACCCCCCTAAGGAACCAAGCCAGCCACAAAACCCCCCTAAGGAACCTAGCCAACCAGAACAACCTCCTAAGGAACCTAGCCAACCACAAAGCCCCCCTAAGGAACCAAGCCAACCACAAAACCCCCCTAAGGAACCTAGCCAACCACAAAACCCCCCTAAGGAACCTAGCCAACCAGAACAGCCTCCTAAGGAACCTAGCCAACCACAAAACCCCCCTAAGGAACCAAGCCAGCCACAAAACCCCCCTAAGGAACCAAGCCAACCAGAACAGCCTCCTAAGGAACCTAGCCAACCAGAACAACCCCCTAAGGAACCAAGCCAACCACAAAACCCCCCTAAGGAACCAAGCCAACCAGAAAACCCTCCTAAAGAACCTAGCCAACCACAAAGCCCCCCTAAGGAACCAAGCCAACCACAAAACCCCCCTAAGGAACCAAGCCAACCAGAAAATCCTCCTACAGAACCTAGCCAACCACAAAGCCCCCCTAAGGAACCAAGCCAACCACAAAGCCCCCCTAAGGAACCTAGCCAACCACAAAACCCCCCTAAGGAACCTAGCCAACCAGAACAGCCTCCTAAGGAACCTAGCCAACCACAAAGCCCCCCTAAGGAACCAAGCCAACCACAAAACCCCCCTAAGGAACCTAGCCAACCACAAAACCCCCCTAAGGAACCTAGCCAACCAGAACAGCCTCCTAAGGAACCTAGCCAACCACAAAACCCCCCTAAGGAACCAAGCCAGCCACAAAACCCCCCTAAGGAACCTAGCCAACCAGAACAACCTCCTAAGGAACCTAGCCAACCACAAAGCCCCCCTAAGGAACCAAGCCAACCACAAAACCCCCCTAAGGAACCTAGCCAACCACAAAACCCCCCTAAGGAACCTAGCCAACCAGAACAGCCTCCTAAGGAACCTAGCCAACCACAAAACCCCCCTAAGGAACCAAGCCAGCCACAAAACCCCCCTAAGGAACCAAGCCAACCAGAACAGCCTCCTAAGGAACCTAGCCAACCAGAACAACCTCCTAAGGAACCTAGCCAACCACAAAACCCCCCTAAGGAACCAAGCCAGCCACAAAACCCCCCTAAGGAACCAAGCCAACCAGAACAGCCTCCTAAGGAACCTAGCCAACCAGAACAACCCCCTAAGGAACCAAGCCAACCACAAAACCCCCCTAAGGAACCAAGCCAACCAGAAAACCCTCCTAAAGAACCTAGCCAACCACAAAGCCCCCCTAAGGAACCAAGCCAACCACAAAACCCCCCTAAGGAACCAAGCCAACCAGAAAATCCTCCTACAGAACCTAGCCAACCACAAAGCCCCCCTAAGGAACCAAGCCAACCACAAAGCCCCCCTAAGGAACCTAGCCAACCACAAAACCCCCCTAAGGAACCTAGCCAACCAGAACAGCCTCCTAAGGAACCTAGCCAACCACAAAGCCCCCCTAAGGAACCAAGCCAACCACAAAACCCCCCTAAGGAACCTAGCCAACCACAAAACCCCCCTAAGGAACCTAGCCAACCAGAACAGCCTCCTAAGGAACCTAGCCAACCACAAAACCCCCCTAAGGAACCAAGCCAGCCACAAAACCCCCCTAAGGAACCTAGCCAACCAGAACAACCTCCTAAGGAACCTAGCCAACCACAAAGCCCCCCTAAGGAACCAAGCCAACCACAAAACCCCCCTAAGGAACCTAGCCAACCACAAAACCCCCCTAAGGAACCTAGCCAACCAGAACAGCCTCCTAAGGAACCTAGCCAACCACAAAACCCCCCTAAGGAACCAAGCCAGCCACAAAACCCCCCTAAGGAACCAAGCCAACCAGAACAGCCTCCTAAGGAACCTAGCCAACCAGAACAACCTCCTAAGGAACCTAGCCAACCACAAGACCCCCCTAAGGAACCAAGCCAACCAGAAAACCCTCCTAAAGAACCTAGCCAACCACAAAACCCCCCTAAGGAACCTAGCCAACCACAAAGCCCCCCTAAGGAACCAAGCCAACCACAAAACCCCCCTAAGGAACCAAGCCAACCAGAAAATCCTCCTACAGAACCTAGCCAACCACAAAGCCCCCCTAAGGAACCAAGCCAACCACAAAACCCCCCTAAGGAACCAAGCCAACCGGAGAACCCCCCTAAGGAACCAAGCCAACCACAAAACCCCCCTAAGGAACCAAGCCAACCAGAAAACCCTCCTAAAGAACCTAGCCAACCACAAAGCCCCCCTAAGGAACCAAGCCAACCACAAAACCCCCCTAAGGAACCAAGCCAACCAGAAAATCCTCCTACAGAACCTAGCCAACCACAAAGCCCCCCTAAGGAACCAAGCCAACCAGAACAGCCTCCTAAGGAACCTAGCCAACCAGAACAACCTCCTAAGGAACCTAGCCAACCACAAAGCCCCCCTAAGGAACCAAGCCAACCACAAAACCCCCCTAAGGAACCTAGCCAACCACAAAACCCCCCTAAGGAACCTAGCCAACCAGAACAGCCTCCTAAGGAACCTAGCCAACCACAAAACCCCCCTAAGGAACCAAGCCAGCCACAAAACCCCCCTAAGGAACCAAGCCAACCAGAACAGCCTCCTAAGGAACCTAGCCAACCACAAAACCCCCCTAAGGAACCAAGCCAACCAGAAAACCCTCCTAAAGAACCTAGCCAACCACAAAGCCCCCCTAAGGAACCAAGCCAACCACAAAACCCCCCTAAGGAACCTAGCCAACCAGAAAATCCTCCTACAGAACCTAGCCAACCACAAAGCCCCCCTAAGGAACCTAGCCAACCACAAAACCCCCCTAAGGAACCTAGCCAACCAGAACAGCCTCCTAAGGAACCTAGCCAACCAGAAAACCCTCCTAAAGAACCAAGCCAACCAGAACAGCCTCCTAAGGAACCTAGCCAACCACAAAACCCCCCTAAGGAACCAAGCCAACCAGAAAACCCTCCTAAAGAACCAAGCCAGCCACAAAACCCCCCTAAGGAACCAAGCCAACCAGAACAGCCTCCTAAGGAACCTAGCCAACCAGAACAGCCTCCTAAGGAACCAAGCCAACCAGAACAGCCTCCTAAGGAACCTAGCCAACCACAAAACCCCCCTAAGGAACCAAGCCAACCAGAACAGCCTCCTAAGGAACCTAGCCAACCACAAAACCCCCCTAAGGAACCAAGCCAACCAGAACAGCCTCCTAAGGAACCTAGCCAACCAGAACAACCTCCTAAGGAACCTAGCCAACCACAAAACCCCCCTAAGGAACCAAGCCAACCAGAAAACCCTCCTAAAGAACCAAGCCAACCACAAAACCCCCCCAAGGAACCAAGCCAACCAGAACAGCCTCCTAAGGAACCTAGCCAACCAGAACAGCCTCCTAAGGAACCTAGCCAACCACAAAACCCCCCTAAGGAACCAAGCCAACCAGAACAGCCTCCTAAGGAACCTAGCCAACCAGAACAACCTCCTAAGGAACCTAGCCAACCACAAAACCCCCCTAAGGAACCAAGCCAACCGGAGAACCCCCCTAAGGAACCAAGTAATCCAGAACAGCCTCCTAAAGAACCTAGCCAACCGGAACAGCCTCCTAAGGAACCAAGCCAACCAGAACAGCCTCCTAAGGAACCTAGCCAACCACAAAACCCCCCTAAGGAACCAAGCCAACCAGAACAGCCTCCTAAGGAACCTAGCCAACCAGAACAGCCTCCTAAGGAACCAAGCCAACCAGAACAGCCTCCTAAGGAACCTAGCCAACCACAAAACCCCCCTAAGGAACCAAGCCAACCAGAACAGCCTCCTAAGGAACCTAGCCAACCAGAACAGCCTCCTAAGGAACCTAGCCAACCAGAACAACCTCCTAAGGAACCTAGCCAACCACAAAACCCCCCTAAGGAACCAAGCCAACCAGAAAACCCTCCTAAAGAACCAAGCCAACCACAAAACCCCCCTAAGGAACCAAGCCAACCAGAACAGCCTCCTATGGAACCTAGCCAACCACAAAACCCCCCTAAGGAACCAAGCCAACCAGAACAGCCTCCTAAGGAACCTAGCCAACCAGAACAGCCTCCTAAGGGACCTAGCCAACCACAAAACCCCCCTAAGGAACCAAGCCAACCAGAAAACCCCCCTAAGGAACCCAGCCAACCGGTGAACCCCCCTAAGGAACCAAGCCAACCAGAAAAGCCTCCTAAGGAACCAAGCCAACCGAAGAACCCCCCTAAGGAACCTAGCCAACCACAAAACCCCCCTAAGGAACCAAGCCAACCAGAAAACCCTCCTAAAGAACCTAGCCAACCACAAAACCCCCCTAAGGAACCAAGCCAACCGCAAAACCCCCCTAAAGAACCAAGCCAACCAGAAAACCCTCCTAAAGAACCAAGCCAACCAGAACAGCCTCCTAAGGAACCAAGCCAACCACAAAACCCCCCTAAGGAACCAAGCCAACCAGAACAGCCTCCAAAGGGACCTAGCCAACCACAAAACCCCCCTAAGGAACCAAGCCAACCACAAAACCCCCCTAAGGAACCAAGCCAACCAGAAAACCCCCCTAAGGAACCAAGCCAACCAGAACAGCCTCCTAAGGAACCTAGCCAACCACAAAACCCCCCTAAGGAACCAAGCCAACCGCAAAACCCCCCTAAGGAACCAAGCAAACCAGAAAATCCTCCTAAAGAACCTAGCCAACCGGAAAAGCCCCCTACGGAGCCAAGCCAACCAGAACAGCCTCCAAAGGGACCTAGCCAACCACAAAACCCCCCTAAGGAACCAAGCCAACCAGAAAACCCCCCTAAGGAACCCAGCCAACCGGTGAACCCCCCTAAGGAACCAAGCCAACCAGAAAAGCCTCCTAAGGAACCAAGCCAACCGAAGAACCCCCCTAAGGAACCTAGCCAACCACAAAACCCCCCTAAGGAACCAAGCCAACCAGAAAACCCTCCTAAAGAACCTAGCCAACCACAAAACCCCCCTAAGGAACCAAGCCAACCGCAAAACCCCCCTAAAGAACCAAGCCAACCAGAAAACCCTCCTAAAGAACCAAGCCAACCAGAACAGCCTCCTAAGGAACCAAGCCAACCACAAAACCCCCCTAAGGAACCAAGCCAACCAGAACAGCCTCCTAAGGAACCTAGCCAACCACAAAACCCCCCTAAGGAACCAAGCCAACCACAAAACCCCCCTAAGGAACCAAGCCAACCAGAAAACCCTCCTAAAGAACCTAGCCAACCACAAAACCCCCCTAAGGAACCAAGCCAACCAGAAAACCCTCCTAAGGAACCTAGCCAACCACAAAACCCCCCTAAGGAACCAAGCCAACCAGAAAGCCCTCCTAAAGAACCAAGCCAACCACAAAACCCCCCTAAGGAACCAAGCCAACCAGAAAACCCTCCTAAGGAACCAAGCCAACCAGAACAGCCTCCTAAGGAACCTAGCCAACCACAAAACCCCCCTAAGGAACCAAGCCAACCAGAACAGCCTCCTAAGGAACCAAGCCAACCGGAGAACCCCCCTAAGGAACCAAGCCAACCAGAACAGCCTCCTAAGGAACCTAGCCAACCACAAAACCCCCCTAAAGAACCAAGCCAACCAGAAAACCCTCCTAAAGAACCAAGCCAACCAGAACAGCCTCCTAAGGAACCTAGCCAACCACAAAACCCCCCTAAGGAACCAAGCCTACCAGAAAACCCTCCTAAAGAACCAAGCCAACCACAAAACCCCCCTAAGGAACCATGCCAACCAGAACAGCCTCCTAAGGAACCTAGCCAACCACAAAACCCCCCTAAGGAACCAAGCCAACCACAAAACCCCCCTAAGGAACCAAGCCAACCAGAAAACCCTCCTAAAGAACCAAGCCAACCACAAAACCCCCCTAAGGAACCAAGCCAACCAGAAAACCCTCCTAAGGAACCAAGCCAACCAGAACAGCCTCCTAAGGAACCTAGCCAACCACAAAACCCCCCTAAGGAACCAAGCCAACCGGAGAACCCCCCTAAGGAACCTAGCCAACCACAAAACCCCCCTAAGGAACCAAGCCAACCAGAACAGCCTCCTAAGGAACCTAGCCAACCACAAAACCCCCCTAAGGAACCAAACCAACCAGAAAACCCTCCTAAGGAACCAAGCCAACCAGAACAGCCTCCTAAGGAGCCTAGCCAACCACAAAACCCCCCTAAGGAACCAAGCCAACCAGAAAACCCTCCTAAGGAACCTAGCCAACCACAAAACCCCCCTAAGGAACCAAGCCAACCAGAACAGCCTCCTAAGGAACCTAGCCAACCACAAAACCCCCCTAAGGAACCAAGCCAACCAGAAAATCCTCCTAAAGAACCTAGCCAACCGGAAAAGCCTCCTAAGGTACCTAGCCAACCACAAAACCCCCCTAAGGAACCAAGCCAACCAGAAAAGCCTCCAAAGGAACCTTGCCAACCGGAAAATCCCCCTAAGGAACCCAGCCAACCAGAAAAGCCTCCTAAGGAACCTAGCCAACCGGAAAACCCCTCTAAAGAATCCAGCCAACCAGATAAGGAACCTAGTAAACCTGAACCAACAGACGAACACAGTGGAACGGCAACCAGTACAACTGGATCTCAAATTGGTACGCATGATTTTTTTTATCGACATGCAAGTTTCGTTTCATACCAGTTAATATTGTTTCTATTATGAACGTTTCGTGAGTAGAAAAATACAAAAAACAATGATTAAAATGCCAATAGGGCCTCAGCTCAGCATAAATGTCAGATGGCAACACAAAGTGTACCACCTGACGCTGAAAATAACGCCGTAAATAGCGTTTACCCTCGATCAGTTCTTGGATAGTTGACCATTTTTGGGGTTCCGTACCGTTAAAAACGGAACCCTTATAGGATCCCTCGTGTGTCTGTCTGTCTGTCCATGACTCCATCGTCTGTCACAGCCAATTTGCTACGAATCCAATGAACCGATTAAGTTGAAATTTGGTACACAATTATATTAGACACGGATGTGTAACGTATAAATGAATTTTGAATATGGGGGTCACTTTTGAAAGACAGACTGTTTTTCAAACTAGAAATTTAAAGGTGTGTCATATTAAATGAAAGGGCTTACCTACTGTGAGGGTCTCATATATTTTTATTAATTTTAAAATTAATAGTTTATACTTATTAAAGAAAATTTATGAAAATTTACCATTGGAGGCCTCCCCCATTATCTCCACAACTACCGAGACAAAAAATTAAAAAAAACTACACAAAACAATTCTGTATTCATAAACTACAGGAAAAAAAAATTGCATCCTGATTTGAGAGCTTAAGCTGACATTGTGCTGTCAAGAGCGAGCGGAGCGAAGCGAGCTAGAAATCTGACTCAGATACTTTAAGTTTTCATTGAAGAGCGAGCGAAGCTGGCTCTAAATTAGAAGCATTCTGAACTGGGATTGGAGAAGATTTCATTGGAATCTTACTAAGAAAATGCGAGAGCAAGCGAAGATAGCTAGAAATTTGGAGAATCATGACTCAGATAGGTTAAATTGTCATTGAATAGGAGAATGTAAGAGAGAGCGAGGTGAGCTCGAAAATAGGAGCATCCTGCTTCGTAGGTTATATTTTCTGTGTGATTTTACTGTTGAATGTTCTTACATTAATTGTTTGCTTGTGAGTTAGAACGTGCATTTAGCTTGAAGCCTTAGTAAGTCATAAACAAACTACGTTAATTTTCATATTTTAAATAGATATTCTTCCATTACGGGCTCCTCATCAGTAAGAATTTGAGGTTTTGGATAGTGTTGAACGAATTTTTGCTTACACACCTAGGGACCCTGTGCCTTGGGGGCTCCGTATAACTGATACGGCTGATACGCTACTGCTATGCAGTGTGTAATTTTTACAGAATATATTTTATTCATATTAAATATATATATTCCGTGTGGTGCGGGACGTTAAGAATAGTACCAACCCATTTCTTCCCGTGGGTGTCGTAAAAGGCGACTAAGGGACTTACTAGAGAATGGATAACAGCATTCTCTATGTATTTTAACACCATACTGCGATCACCAACCAACGTGGCGATTATGGCAAACCTCCTCATTTGGGGAGGCCTATGTCCAGCAGTGGACGTCTTTCGGCTGATATGATGATGATGATGATTATTATAAATAATATATTAGTGTTATCTTCCTAAAAAATTGTCGAAATCCCTTTTAACTTAAAAAGCAACTTGGAGCATGGATACTTTGCTCTATATCCATGCTCGTAAATCCTCTGTATAACAAAAACAGTTTCTCTGTAGAGGCTCTCTCGCAACAGGACATGTCTGGAAACCATAGCAAAGCTGTTTGTTAAACAAGGTTTACTTGAGCGTTGAGGGTGTAAGGAGACGCTTAACGAAGCCGAGATTACTTTATAGACCTCATTATTGTGATAGTTCTAGGGTTCCGCACCTCAAAAGAGAAAAACGGAACCCTAATAGGATCACTTCTTTGTCCGTCCGTCCGTCTGTCTGTCAAAACCCTTTTTCTCAGGAACACATGTAGGTATCATGTTGAAATTAATATCAAATACGAAGGTCTACGGACCTTTGAAGCTTAAGAAAAATCAAGCTTCTAAGTCAACACAATCAATATCTACGGCCATTTATGCGATAAATTATGATTCTCAAAGCAAGGTACAGCACAAGTAAAGGAAAATGTCCGAAAATTGTTAATTTGTAGTCACATTTTTTTTTTTGCCAATGTGAACTTAGTTTTGCAGTTGGAGAATTGACCGTGTAATTCTCCAACTGCAAAAGATGTATGTGAGATTTTTTTTTCAACTTCAAAGTTAAGTTTGTTCTTGGGATAAATTCATCCCAACTACGGAACCCCATCATTGTGTGTGATCTGACACGCAATTGGCCGGGTTTATTTTTCGGATAAGAACCTAGGAACATTCTTGTTTCGGAGATATCAAAGTTTCAACTGTTTATTACTTTGCTTTCGCGAAAACACGTTTCTAATGCTTAAAATTAACTATAAATAACTCCACAACTCTTGTACCGTTGCATGCATCTATAAACCAAATGTTTTGCGTGCGTTACATTGTGCGTTTCAGCAATAATTTTTGTGCAATGTTATTTAGTTTGATGTACAGAATGCGAAGATAACGGCTATGTGATGAGTCTTTCTACAGCCTTACTACAGCAATTAATAATGTATGACATTATTAATTATTATTTTGTGTAAACATTAATCAAAAGCAATAATTTTTTAACAGCCAAGAGTGAAGATAAAAATGCATCGGAAACAACTGAAACCAAGACTATAACTACAGGTATTTAAATCTAAAATAACAGAAAGTTTAAGTTTTAAATAAACGTAACAAAATCTCACCTTACTCAAACAAAAAATGTTATATCTAGTATACCTAATTAAGGCCCTGTATAATATATGCTTCAAAGTATTCGGTTAGTGGTTAGTATTAAGATAAACTTTTTTTTTACAGCATCTACCACAGGCAATGGCACGGCTGTCTCTGTGGCTATCGCCACCTCTAAAGGTAAATTTTTTTATAATTATCTTTGCCGTTACGATTCTTGTCTGATTCACTTACCCTGTGACTAATGAATACTGACCAGTGTTATCCTATTAGTAACGTCAGTGCGATGTAATGTTAATGGAGTGCAAGTTCTACTTAACGTAAATTATTCTATTGGCATCATTGCCTAAATTATGAACGACTACGACATAATCGCATCGCCACTCTTGTACTCACTTCAATACACGACGAGTAAAGTCAAGGGGGCAACTTTTCTGATCGTGGCTGTGATGTTCAAGTAAAGCATTTATTAATTATCTTTGTTTTACAGTAACTAACAAAACCAAACCAGCGCCAGAGCCAAGCCCAAAGACAAAGCCAGCAGAGACACCTACTAATAATACAGTAACCAGTAGTAGTGGATCTCTAAGTGGTAATTATAAATTTGACCGACATACAAGTTTTTTTTTACATATACCAGTTGATAGTGTTAGGAGTTTATCGGTTTCTTAAAGTAAGCTAAGCAGCTGATATCCAAATAATATTGTTTTATTTATTTTCTAGTTGCTAAGTCGGGCTCGGGAGGAGCAGCAAACACAACGGGATCATCTGAAGGTATGTACCTATGCAGTTATACTGTATTTTATATTTAGAGAATAAATAAATAAAATATTCAAAAAAAAAAAGAGTTATCTTCATAAAAAGTAGTCCCAAATCATTTTTATATAAATTAATAAAGCAATTTGGACTCAATTTTATTTTAGAGTTGTAGGAGCATGGTTTTTCTTCTCTATATCTACTGTCGTAAATCCTCTGTATAACACAAACAGATTCTCAGTAGAGGCTCACACGCAAAAGGACATGTTTGGAACCATCTGCAAAGCTGTTTGTTTAACAAGGTATACTTGAGCGTCACATTGTGCGATTATATCCAATGTTTGTAAAAAGACGCTTTACGAAGGCGAGAGTACTTTACAGTCCTCATTATTGTGATATTTTTAAGGTTCCGTACCCTAAGTCTGTGGACACGAAATTAGCGGCAGCCGAGTGATGGCGACAGCGGAACGGCGTGTGGCAGCGGGCACGAAATTTACGGCGGCCGACCGATGGCGACAGCGGAACGGGGCGTTCTGGCAGCGGCCTAGGCGTGGGCATGAAACTGGCGGTAAAAAATACAACACTATACTGGAACGAGCGGCCATCGAGCGGCGAAATCAAACAAGTTAGTTCCTTTTGCTTGCGCGTCGCCACCGCCCGTTTCGTGCGCGTCACTTCAGATTACTATACGTTTGTTTACGTCGCCGTCGCCGCCGCTCCGCGCCGCTCCGCTATCGCCATCGCTCGGCCGCCGCTAATTTCGTGCCCGCAAACTAAAAGGAAAAAACGGAACCCTTATTGTATAAGATCACTTCGTTGTCCGTTCGTCTGTCTGTGTAGACCCTTTGTAGAAGTATCAAGTTGAAATTAAAATGAAATCATTGGTCTACGGTTCCTTGAAGCTCTATAAAAATCAAGCATCTTAGACAACGCAATTAAAAAAATACGGCCTTTTATGCGACATATTTTGACACTCGCAAATAAATCAATACCTGGGGCACTTCCTGTTGACCTAAAATCATAAAATTTAGCAAAAAGCAAGGTCGCACATCACAAGTAAAGGAAAAAATGAGAAAATCGTTTTTTTAACTTAAGTTTATTCTTGGTATAAATTCATCCCAACTACGGAACTCTTAATTTTTTGTGGTTCGATACGCACTTGGCCAGTTTTTTTGTATGAGAACTGAGAACTTTCTGGTTATATTGAAGATCAAAGTTTCAACTATTTTAAATATTTTCACGATAACATGTTTTGATTTTATAATATAACTATAAATAACGTCACAATTTCTGTACAGTTGCATGCACTTTCGTTCTTTTTTTTGCGTGCGTTACATTGCACAAAAAAAAGTACTTTTCCACCTATAATTTTTGTGCAATGTTACTTAGTTTGATGTACAGTCACGAGCACCAATATGTATACACTTAGCAACTTTAAAAAGTGTTTTTCTGCTACTATGGTGATCGTAATTTTATGTTGTTACGAACATAGTATTTTGGAACCCACACTAATATGAAATAGGTCTTATCTCAAAGTTGCAGTCGTTATTCCATGCGAATATCGCTTTTGAATTTTGCTAATGGATACATATTGGTGCTCGTGACTGTACAGAATGCGTAGATAACGGCTAAGTGATGGGTATTTTTACAGCCTGTACATTCCATTAAAATAATGAATAATGTCTTATTGTGTAAACATTAATCGAAAGCAACAATTTTTTAACAGCCAAAAGTGAAGATAAAAGTGCAACGGAAACAACTGAAACGACGACTACAACTGCAGGTACTTAAACCTAAAATAACACGAAGACAAAGTTTTAAATAAACGTAACAATATCACGCCTTTATTAGTATTTATACCTACCTAGTGTTTATACGACGCCGCGACGGAACCGGGCGTGCAAGCCGTGTGTCGTCTCATTAGTGAAAAGAAAATCTAACATAACAGAGATGGTGTGCAAAAATGTTCGCTTGCTTTTGCATTTTCGACAAAATCCAGCCTATGTCTACGTGAATGGTCAAAAGAAAATCTAATCACTTCAAAAAGGGACGCAAAAAAAATCGAGCTCGCCTCGCTCGCTCTTACATCCTATGCTTTCTTAATTCTTACCCAAATACATTTTTCTACATTTATGTCAACAAAGTTAATTCTTTAAGAACGGACAAAAGTAACCCTAACTAAAAACACTAAAGAGTATTTTGTCAGTCTTACAGACCAATGCGCCCGCGCATTGGTACAGGAAGGTTAAATCTTAGGTTGTCTTAGTAGGGACCTAAATGAAAGGAAAAGGAGAGCATAATGTTGCACCGAAGTCGCAACTCTTCGAAAAAATCCTGCCGGTGCGAGGCGAGGGATACATACGTATACACGGTGACATTTGAATCACATTTTTGCTAGAAGAAACGTTGTTCAGACCAAGGTCTAGAGCTAACAAAGAGGCGGTTTCGTATAAAACATACATTGAAAGTCTTTTGTACAAGCTTTGTCAGATTGTATCGTGGTAGACTTAAAAACACTTCTTTTTTATTTTCAGCCTCTACCGTTGGTGATTCTGCAGGTGGTTCGGTCGCTTACGGATCAGCAGAAGGTTTGCATTTATTTTTTATTTGATTGATTTGAAAGGAGACGAATTAAATAATCAAGCACTCTTTCATAGTATGCAGACATTTCAGTATCAATCAATCCTCCGACATCAAGTTGAAGCTGTGGGTAGCCACCGCTTCAACTCCCTTCTAACTTACTGTACGGCAGCGCTATAAATAAAACTAATAAAAAAGCCGTCATGTTAATAGTTCTGTCTTTCTAGTAAATGAAGATACACGAGACGGAGACACAGCTGAGACGGGTTCAGAAGAGGGAGACACAGCTGACACGGGTTCTGATGACGAAGACACAGCTGACACGGGTTCAGAAGAAGGAAACACAGCTGAGACAGGTTCTGATGAAGAAGACACAGCTGACACGGGTTCGGAAGAGGAAGACACAGCTGACACGGGTTCAGAAGAGGGAGTCACAGCTGACACGGGTTCTGATGATGAAGACACAGCTGACACGGGTTCAGAAGAAGGAAACACAGCTGAGACAGGTTCTGATGAAGAAGACACAGCTGACACGGGTTCGGAAGAGGAAGACACAGCTGACACGGGTTCAGAAGAGGGAGTCACAGCTGACACGGGTTCTGATGATGAAGACACAGCTGACACGGGCTCAGAAGAGGGAGACACAGCTGAGACGGGTTCAGAAAACGAAGACTCAGCTGACACGGGTTCAGAAGAGGGAGACACAGCTGAGACCGGTTCTGATGACGAAGACACAGCTGACATGGGTTCTGATGACGAAGACACAGCTGACACAGGTTCAGAAGAGGGAGACACAGCTGAGACGGGTTCTGATGAAGAAGACACAACTGACATGGGTTCTGATGACGAAGACACAGCTGACACGGGTTCAGAAGAGGGAGACACAGCTGACATGGGTTCTGATGATGAAGACACTGCTGACACGGGTTCAGAAGAAGGAGACACAGCTGACATGGGTTCAGAAGAAGAAAACACAGCTGACATGTGCCCAGAAGACGAAGAAATAGCTGACATGGATTCAGAAAACGGAGACGCACCTGACACAGCTTCTGATGACGAAGACACAGCTGACATGGGTTCGGAAGAGGGAGACACAGCTGACACGGGTTCTGATGACGCAGACACAGCTGACATGGGTTCAGAAGAGGGAGACACAGCTGAGACGGGTTCTGATGAAGAAGACACAGCTGAGACGGGTTCTGATGACGAAGACTCAGCTGACACGGGTTCAGAAGAAGGAAACACAGCTGAGACGGGTTCTGATGAAGAAGACTCAACTGACATGGGTTTTGATGACGAAGACACAGCTGACACGGGTTCAGAAGAGGGAGACACAGCTGACATGGGTGCTGATGATGAAGACACAGCTGACACGGGTTCAGAAGAAGGAGGCACAGCAGAGACGGGTTCAGAAGATGGAGACACAGCTGACATGGGTTCAAAAGATGAAGACACAGCTGACATGGGTTCAGAAGAAGAAAACACAGCTGACATGTGCCCAGAAGACGAAGAAATAGCTGACGTGGATTCAGAAAACGGAGACGCACCTGACACAGCTTCTGATGACGAAGACACAGCTGACATGGGTTCGGAAGAGGGAGACACAGCTGACACGGGTTCTGATGACGCAGACACAGCTGACATGGGTTCAGAAGAGGGAGACACAGCTGAGACGGGTTCTGATGAAGAAGACACAGCTGAGACGGGTTCTGATGACGAAGACTCAGCTGACACGGGTTCAGAAGAAGGAAACACAGCTGAGACGGGTTCTGATGAAGAAGACTCAACTGACATGGGTTTTGATGACGAAGACACAGCTGACACGGGTTCAGAAGAGGGAGACACAGCTGACATGGGTGCTGATGACGAAGACACAGCTGACACGGGTTCAGAAGAAGGAGGCACAGCAGAGACGGGTTCAGAAGATGGAGACACAGCTGACATGGGTTCAAAAGATGAAGACACAGCTGACATGGGTTCAGAAGAAGAAAACACAGCTGACATGTGCCCAGAAGACGAAGAAATAGCTGACGTGGATTCAGAAAACGGAGACGCACCTGACACAGCTTCTGATGACGAAGACACAGCTGACATGGGTTCAGAAGAGGGAGACACAGCTGAGACGGGTTTTGATGAAGAAGACACAGCTGACATGGGTTCTGATGACGAAGACACAGATGACACGGGTTCAGAAGAGGGAGACACAGCTGACACGGGTTCTGATGACGAAGACACAGCTGACACGGGTTCAGAAGAAGGAAACACAGCTGAGACAGGTTCTGATGACGAAGACACAGCTGACACGGGTTCAGAAGAGGGAAACACAGCTGAGACGGGTTCAGATGAAGAAGACACAACTGACATGGGTTCTGATGACGAAGACACAGCTGACACGGGTTCAGAAGAGGGAGACACAGCTGACATAGGTTCTGATGACGAAGACACAGCTGACATGGGTTCGGAAGAGGGAGACACAGCTGAAATGGGTTCTGAAGAAGAAAACACAGCTGACATGTGCCCAGAAGACGAAGAAATAGCTGACGTGGATTCAGAAAACGGAGACGCACCTGACACAGCTTCTGATGACGAAGACACAGCTGACATGGGTTCGGAAGAGGGAGACACAGCTGACACGGGTTCTGATGACGCAGACACAGCTGACACGGGTTCAGAAGAGGGAAACACAGCTGAGACGGGTTCAGATGAAGAAGACACAACTGACATGGGTTCTGATGACGAAGACACAGCTGACACGGGTTCAGAAGAGGGAGACACAGCTGACATGGGTTCTGATGACGAAGACACAGCTGACACGGGTTCAGAAGAGGGAGACACAGCTGACATGGGTTCTGATGACGAAGACACAGCTGACACGGGTTCAGAAGAAGGAGACACAGCTGAAATGGGTTCTGAAGAAGAAAACACAGCTGACATGTGCCCAGAAGACGAAGAAATAGCTGACGTGGATTCAGAAAACGGAGACGCACCTGACACAGCTTCTGATGACGAAGACACAGCTGACATGGGTTCGGAAGAGGGAGACACAGCTGACACGGGTTCTGATGACGCAGACACAGCTGACACGGGTTCAGAAGAGGGAAACACAGCCGACACGGGTTCTGATGACGAAGACACAGCTGACATGGGTTCAGAAGAAGAAAACACAGCTTACATGTGCCCAGAAGACGAAGAATTAGCTGATGCGGATTCAGTAAATGAAGACACACCTGACACGGCTTCTGATGACAAAGACACAGCTGACACGGGTTCAGAAGACGAAGAACCATCTTACATTGAAGATGAACCAGGTAAAGAATGGTTTGCACCATATTTTTATAGAACTTGCAATTTTTTATATGGTTCGCGTAAAAGAATCACGGTTTGCGAATGGATTAGGACAGACCCCGATTCATCCGCCCGGATACGTATTTGAATGTTAAATATCGCCCGCACCGCATCGCACTGCATCGACCGCTCCCTCGCTACTTGTCCATCAATGCCAAAGCGTGTGGACATATAATAAGCAAAATATATTTTTCACTCTAATGAGGGATCTTTCTGGGCAACAATAAGGGATAGACCAGAAGGATTACGCAAAAGTGTGAATTTGGGTGGATAGATCCGGCTCAGTCCTTAATGCCTTGATCACACGTACCGAGTAGATGGGCGAGACAGTGCACTCTGCCGACTGTTCGGTACATGTAAACACAGCACCGAGTGCTCGGCCGAGCACTCCGTTGAGGTAATGGGCGAGACAGTCGCTCGGCCCTGTTCTATTTATAAGACCGAGTGCCCAACCCCGCGCTTCCCCGCACTGACTAACTTGTTCACTCGGCAGGAATAAACAATGCACTCGGTGCGTACTCGCCACTCGGCAGACTCACGTCACTCGCAGCACGTACAATTTTTAATTATCTTTTTGGCGATCAAATAGCTCGCTAGTCCACAGCGTCGAAACTGAACTGAAAGACTGACTCGGTGCCAATTTAATTTAAAAAATACATACTTTTTCACTCAGCTCTCACATCCAACTACTCGGTACGTGTGATCAAGGCATAACCATCGCAGTATAAATAACCGAACGTTCATATTGAGACATCAAGTTTAAGAAAGATACTGTCACCCAAGGTTCACAAGTTACAGTCACAGCTGATGCGACGCTCTGCAAAGTCACAGTTTTTCTAATACTCGATTTGCCATAATACCCACTGCATACTATATTTTATTACAACTGCCCCGTTGGTCTCGTAGTCGCAAGCACGACTGTTGAGCGTGGGGTCCTGGGTTCGATTCCCAGGTCACCCGATCGGGCAAAGTGTTATTGAGATTTTCCATTACAAATTTCTTAGTCTTCCGGAGTTTGGAAATTGCCCTGGGCGCTGTGATTCCCCTGTGCCTTGGAAAGCACGTTAAGCCGTTGGTAGTGCACCTGATCGCTTTCCAGTCGTGTCGCATTGCGTGCCGTCCCATAGGACTATGAGAGTGAAGGAAAAGAGAGCGTACCTGTGTACGCACGTGACACACTTGTGCACTATAATGTCTCCCGCGCCGAACGCTAGTCTCCGTTGGGAATGGGCGCCATGCGGTCTGGAGGACAAATTTATTTTATTTACTTATTATTTATGTACACACAGTCAAATACATAGAGATACGACATAATTATAATTTGAGTACAAAGGTACTGCTTATTTCTTAAGAAATTTCTTCCAGTAGACCTGCGAAAGGAGAAATGAGAAAGAAATGTAGACAATAGTGTGTGAGAACAAAATAAGAAAAATACAAAAAAAAAAACAAATATAAATAACACGTATAATGTAATAAATTAACATATACTTAAATAAATACATAAAGCTTAAATAAATAAACATACATATTATAGGTATATAAATACTCACAGTAGAGAGGAAAGGTAATGTTCTTTTACTCGATATTTAAATTGTGAAACAGTACTAGACAGTAAACAGTTAGTGTTTTATTTTATTACTAGCATTAAAAAAAATTTTTGCTCTAACGAAACGTAAACTTGGCTCGTTGCCACACAAGACTGTGGGTATTAGGCTATAACAATTACTTTTCGGGTAGTAATAAAAGTTCCGAAAAAAAATTTTAATATAGGCATACTCAAAATATGAAATTTACTGCTTTAAATACTAATTTTCCGACAACTTATAAGCGAGAAGAAATAAAGAAACGAAAGAATAAAATACTGATAATTCCGAAAATCAATACAGCTTAAATTGCGTTTTAACGAAAACGACAGTTAGTCATTCTCATCCCAAAACCCGGATTAGAAGATGGTGAAAAAAATTCTGCGAGCAATTTGGAAGTAGCGCTCGCCGGCCGCTGCCACGGCACCGTCGCTACGCTCGCTCGGCTCGCGCGCGGTTGGTCATAGTTCTAACCTAACCTAACCTATTTCACCCACTTTTTCACCTCTGCAACCGAACGCAACTATCGGTAGGTAGTTATTTTCATTAAAATTTTGAGTTAAAAAGTTATTATTTATCCAATAGTAGAAAATAAGCTGGTTTCTATAGAGCTTAAGAAAACGATTATTTTAGCGGAACATTATGCTTTCGGAAACTTAGTATTTTTTTCGGTAATTCATTTTAACATAGCTTAGATAGTAGGTATTACAGTCAACCACAGATCGCTGGAAGTTAATTTGTTTTTCGGAAGCTTTATTGTTTCCCTTACTTTTCATTCCTAATATAATAAAAGAAGGTCCATATGAACCAAAATATGAGATATATGACCCAGGAGAAGAGCCAACGCAAACAAATGAAGAGACAACTGAACCAGTAGAAGAGTGTACGGAATTTTCCAAACCTGGTCAATCAGGTAAAACTCGCAAGCCAAAGAGACGTATAATATCTCCAGGCTTTCCGCTTTCAGATTTGTCTATTGAAGAATTCTACCCGTTCGAACTCAGTCCCATCTCGCGCGGTAAGCTAAACACGATTTTTTGTAACTAATAAAATTATATTGTTACACAAAATATTTACTTTTGTGAACAAGGAGACAAATATGAAACCGATAACAAAGTACAACAAAAAAAAAATACATTGCTGAACTCATATTCAGTTGTCAAATCTTTGACAATTTAGAAGCGACCAAAAATATATACAAATTAAACCAAGTTCCATGACCACTTTTATAATATTACTAGCTCCTGTCTGCGACTTCCTTCCTATAGCCTTCCTCAAGAACGCTTCCAATGCTAAAATATTTTTTCAAATCCAACTGATAGTTCCGGAGATTATGCCCTACATACAAACTTACAAATTTTCCTCTTTTTCTTTATAATAATATTAAAATATTAATATTACAGCTCGAGATCGTGCAAGCAGTAGATACCCATCGCCAAGATCACGAAAACTAAGGAAACTGTGCGTCTGCGGTGTTCAAGTACCCAATTATAACTAGAGGTACAAACATATTTTTATTTTGCTTTTCTCTCCTACTATTTTACCGTTGGTCTGAGCGAGACATCACAAGATTGCAGTCCATTCTAAACTTACAAAGACAGAAAAATATTTCAATTGTTATTGCATCTATAATTTATTTATACAATCATGTTTTTGTCGGTTAGAAGCCTTTAGTAATTGCTCTATTGTCCCAGAAATGCCTAAAAACATAAAACAATTTAGACACCCAAATATGTAGATTGTAAGTGTTTGATAAGGTCTGTCGGTGAAGAATGCAACAATCATCTTTGAATTTTTACAAAGCAGCTATTGCAGTGACTGTGAGAAATTAAATGATGAATTACAACTACATAAAATAGCCTAATGACAAAAACCCGTTATAAAAATAGAAATCGTAATCTAACTAACTATAAATTGTTTCAGTTATTAGAAAAAGAAGAAGAATAAATAAACCAAAGACGTAAGAAGAAATGACCGCTACATGAAAAAGGACTCCGATTTTTGTTTAATATTGTATAATTATAAATATTCACGGTAATGGAAACCTATTTAATCACAATAAATTTAAGCAAGCATATTTTTTTTTTTACTGGTTACTTTATCTTGTAACGCTACTTACTTTTTTAATACTTCTTGGATAACACTATTACTCACATATTATTAGAAAGGTGTAGGATGACATATACGTTCATAGGTACTCGAACCTATCCATAGAGTGCGCGCAAGATAAGTCTGCGCCTGACTGATGGTTTAGTATAATAACGTTGACCTTGCTCGAATGGGCGTTACCGCTGAGAATGCCCCGCGCACCCCCTCATCATAATTACGCGCGAAGCGGTCACAAAGTTTCTTTTTGCGGGGCTGCCATAGTGCCATGGCTCGCGACGCTAGCATAGGTAGCCCGTTCAGACCAGTGGTTCAGAATAGTTTTTGGTTAAAATTTGAATCTTATAAAAAAACAAATAAGTACAACACTTGTGTAAATTATTGAACCACTATTGTGTCTACATAAAAATATTTTTTACAAAATAAGAACTCGTTGTAATATTATTAAAACACACAGCTATAATCTGGCAAGAGTATGACTTTTCACAAAAAAAAAATGCCGTACACACAAACTCTTCGACATTAGTTTCCGTTCCCTAGATGGCGCTGTTATCAAACCAACTTTATAAGATTTCTAAAAATGTTAAAAAAAGCATAAATAAACAATTATTGAATAAAAATTTTACAGGGTAAGCTTATGATATTAGTCAGACACTTTTTGATGTAAAATAACTCAAAAATTTCCTAAAAATCAAGAACTTATAACCAAAAATCTTACATCGCACAAGCAAAATTTTTTATAGTTTGTATTGGGTTGATTCCGATATAACTATTAGCAGTGTATTCAGTGTGATTGTTACCACTGATTATAGATCTCTAGCACTTCCTTGTTTAGTAAGTACCTACACCAAACCAATTATCATCGTTTATCACTACTTATTTGCTATTGCAATGCAATTATTGCAAGCTTTTCATAAAGCTCTGAACAAATTTCGAATCACATGATCACATCACCTTACGGCAGGCCACAGAGTAATAAAATACCTAGTTTCTATTAGTAGGATCAGCTGTAGTCTACAAATAATAAAAGGAAGAAGCGTAATTGTAAACATAATCAACGAAAAATTCAGCTCTAAACAAAACATCACTACATTCAACAAACTACATTGACAAAATTATCTCGAGTATTCGAACCTCAGAGTAAAATAACTAAAGCAATTCGAACGAAAGAACACACATGCAAATAAGCCAATGAGCTGTGCTCGCGTAACGCGTTGCATTCCGGCAAGCGCGGTGATTGGTTCTCGGCAGGGTAGATAATAGTAATTGGTTCGCGCGCCTGCTACTTATACAGTGCGAGATGCGTGGACGATGTTTATGCTTAATAATAATAATATGCTGCTCGTCGGGCAGGCTGGATCAGGGCTTGATTCAGAAAGCGGTACTTCTGGACACGGCTCGCATTGTCAGGAGGTTCCTCTCTCTGGAGCCCTGACCGCCGGTAGCTTGGACCCCGTTCCCGATACCGGTGGGATACTATTTTTTTATATTTTTAAATATTTTAATTTTTTATATTCTAATATTTAAAAATATAATTTATAAGTATTTACAATGGAATAAAGGAAATAATAATAATAATAATAAACATTTATTTTCTCTAGAATAAACAAGAAATAATACAATAAACATAACTAAAATGAAAAAACGAAAGAAATATAGAAACATCAAAATGACGCTGTCAAACTCGGACTCCCTTAAACAAATGATGTAAGATTAGAAAACCAAATAAGTATGTTGACGAGATCAGCAGCTCGCCGTGCACGCCTACTACCCCCGGACTCGCCGCTCAGCTCCGCCTCGCCGCCGCCGGTACCCAGCCCCATCGTGAGCGCTGTGTCGACACCGGCCGTGGTAGTTGCTTCGAGCTCGAGCGACGAGTATTTCTCCCCTCCGACGTCGCCAACACCTATACGTCGGCAAGGGAGAGGCCGGCCACCGAGAAGCTTGGGACTTAGGGGCCAACCGGCCCCGAGCCGGGTCCCCGCTGCCGGTGGTTATGTGCAGCGCATGAGATGGACTCAGTCTATGAACGAGAACGTCATGCGCGCATATTACGGGTCTACAGAAGGAGGAACTAACCTCACTGCGTACCGTGTTAGGATGCTGTCTCTGTTTTAGGAACTAGAGCCAACCGTCAACGTCTCGGCCCAACGATTGTCGGATCAGGTGCGTGTCATCCAACGCAATCATAGGTTGGACGATGCCGCACTTGATAGGCTGCGCTCAGAGGTACTGAGCAACCATATCGTATCAACTCCGGCACAAACCGCGGCACAAACGTCAAATACTGATGCAATCCCGCCGCGGTTCAATCATGGTGTTGCAGAGGAGGATGATAGGGTTGACACAGTAAGTAGCCAGTGCAACGTCCGATTGAGGAGCGCACTGGAGGATGCGTTTCGCGAGTATAGGCACACGCCGACCGAACTTAGACCCCGACTTCCACGCTTACCCATGCATTCTCGGGGACTGGAATCAGTCCTCAAGAATACATGTCCCGTGTTACAGAGCGCATCGACTTCCTGAAGCAGAAAGTTTGTGCATGGGCGAGCCGAATTCGGCGGTGTAAGCGGCGGGTTGACCGATACACGCAAAATCGCATGTTCCAGAGCGATGAGAGGTGGGTATATAGAGCTTGGGAGCGGCCTGAACAAAATGTGACAGACGTGTGCCGCCCAGATGATGCCGCCACGAGTGCATTCTGGCGCAGCATATGGTCGGTACCCGTCTGTCACGCTGAGGCTGGCTGGATGCAGGATGTCGAGCGAGTGTGTGAAACTATACCAGAAATGGATAAGGTGCAAATCACGCCATTAGATATAGCCAGTGCAGCCCGTCCGTTACCGAACTGGAAATCACTGGGACCGGACGGACTGCACAACTTTTGGCTAAAATGGCTAATTAGTTCACACACTTGCCTGGCATCTCAATTCCAGTCATCCTTAGAGACTGGGTTGCTACCACAGCTCCTTACAACAGGCGTTACCCACCTGCTCCATAAGTCAGGTAGTCCCGCGGAACCCAAGAATTATAGACCGATCACATGTTTGTCGACGATTTATAAACTTCTTACATCCATTTTGAGAGCGAAAATTAACACACACATTGACAATAACTCGTTTATGTCTGCCTCTCAAAATGGATGTAGGAATGGGTCCCGCGGAACTAAGGAGCTACTCCTCATTGACATGGTCATAAGCCAACAGGTTCGTCGATCCCGCAAGGATCTGTCGATATGCTGGATAGACTATAAGAAGGCCTACGACTCGGTGCCACATACATGGCTCATGAAGGTGCTGGAGTTGTACAATATAGATGCAACTCTGCGCACCTTCCTGATGTCGTGTATGGGGCAATGGAGGACGGTCCTTCGCTACCCAGGATGTTAACAGATCCAGGGGAATGATGAGCCTGTATAGATTAAACGGGGAATATTTCAGGGAGACAGTTTGAGTCCACTTTGGTTCTACTTAGCCCTGAATCCTCTAAGCACACTGCTGGAAGATTCAGGTCTGGGCTATCGGTTGAGGAGAGGTGGTCAGGTCATATCTCACCTCCTCTACATGGATGACTTGAAACTCTTTGCCCCCAACAAATTGCGACTGATGGAGCTACTGAAGGTAACTGAAACATTCAGTAGCGCCATCAGGATGGAATTTGGTGTGGACAAATGTGCAGTCATGCATGTAAAGCGAGGGGAGATTATGGAATCCGAGGGAACTCAACTCTCGGACTCCATACACCTTAGATCCCTCTCCTCAGCCGAAAGCTATAAGTATTTGTGTATGTCGGAAGCGTTAGGCATCAACGTTGCTGACATGAAGCAATCGTTGAAGAAGCGCTTCTTTGGTCGCCTGAAGAAGGTTTTAATTAGTCTTCTTTCGGGCGGAAACAAGGTGCCGCCTACAACGGTTGGGTCATGCCGGTTTTGATGTACTCTTTCGGCATACTCAAATGGACTCAGACTGAACTCGACGCCCTGGACAGAAGGGTCCGTACACTCCTGACCGCAAACCGGATGCATCACTCACGTTCATCGGTGATGAGACTGTACATCCCGCGGAAGTGCGGGGGTCGAGGCTTTTTAAACGCTAAGACCCTCCACAACCGCGAGGTGTGCAGCCTCAGGGATTATTTTTTTAAAGCCGAAGTGGGTATGCACCGGGATGTGGTCGCAGTGGACAAGGGACTCACCCCGCTCTCCATGGCTAATGAGAACTGGCGCAAACCTGTAATACTTACTACAGATGACCGCAAGGAGGTATGGCAGAGAAACGAGCTTCACGGGCGCTACTATCGGGCTCTTCATGAGCCTGGTGTAGATTTCTTAGCGTCCGTATCCTGGCTACGTTTCGGTGACCTTTTCGGGGAAACTGAAGGTTTTGTCTGTGCAATTATGGATGAAGTTATCTTGACGAATAACTACCGGAGACATATTATGAAGGACGGGACGGTTGACGTGTGTCGGGCATGCCATCCTCCGGGTGAGTCCATCAGACATATTATCTCTGGTTGTTCGCGTCTGGCTAACGGCGAGTACTTACCCAGGCATAACCAAGTGGCCAGGATTATTCACCAGCAACTTGCTTTGAAATATAAACTTGTTGACTCTGAGATACCGTATTACAAGTATGTGCCCGACCCAGTTCTCGAAAATGACCATGTCACGTTGTACTGGGATCGGTCTATCATTACTGACAGGACTATTGTTGCCAATAAGCCTGATATAGTGGTGATAGACCGATTAGCGCGCCGCGCAATGGTAGTCGATGTTACCATCCCACATGACGGGAACCTCGTGAAAGCTGAGAAAGAGAAACAAATAAAATATCTCGACTTAGCACACGTGGTTTTTGACATGTGGAATGTGAACTCGGCTATCATTGTACCGATTGTCGTAACGGCCAATGGCCTGATGGCCGAAAGCCTCGACCAACATCTCTCGAGGCTCTCGTTAGGCGGTTGGATCAAGCGCCTGATTCAGAAGGCAGTACTCCTCGATACGGCTCGCATTGTGAGCAGGTTCCTGTCTCTGCAGCCCTAACCACCGGTAGCTTGGACCTTGCTCCCGACACCGGCGGAATACTATTTTTTATATTTTTAAATGTTTTTTATATAGTTTTTAAGAAATATTTAAAAATGTATTTTATATGTTAAAATGTTAATAAAGGAGATAATAAACATTTATTTCAGACCAGGTCCATATTCTTGTTAGTAACAATATACTTAAAAACTAATGTTAGTACTCATCACAACACAAATTAAAATGAGACACGAAGCCGCATCCATCTCTGCAGCATGGGGGACTCCCCCCGATCTGCAAATACACACAGTATAGAGTTGGAACTACCACGAACGCGAGTGAGTAGGGAGGCACATCTTTTCCTTATGACAGCGGCAAATCCATCAACCCGCGCTTCAGCAAACATCCCTGACGCACTACAACGCCATGGCAGCCCCAACAGTACCCTGAGTGCATTGTTGTATTGGACCCGCAGATCGCTGTATGCCCGCTGCGAATAACTGACCCACAGGCTGCAGGTGTAAAAAGATTGGCAATATGCTTTAAAAAGCGTGATCTTAACCGCATTCGTACACCGTGCAAACCTGCGGGCCAGCATGTTACAACGGACAGCCAGCGACCTGCGTTCCCTTTCTATGTCTACATTATCACTTAAATCTTCGGTGACCCAGTGACCCAAATATTTAAATTTAGACACCTTGCACAGTGGAGTGCCATAAAGTGACACATTCGGAAATGCTGGGTAAGAAAAACCACTTGCTTTGAAGAGCATTAGTTCACTCTTCCCAACATTATACTTAAGCCCATGAGTATGAAAGGATAAGTCGTAATAAAAATGATTATATTTTGCACTATCCGTATCAGTTGGATTCATTTGTTGTAATTTAACTAAACCATTCTTGAATACACTTATTTAAAAGTTTGAGTTTCTAGTTTTTGAATTACTTTAAATGTTTAATGCGTTGTAGTAGGTAGATATTGTATCGTAAGCATCTAAAATTAAGAAGTATTTTAATCAGTTTAAGGCTTTAGGTTTAGGCTTTAGGCAGGTTTAATTTACCAACGAATAATAGAGTGATTGGTCGCGTCAATGTCAGACCAGATGCGAGGATGTTGTTATGAAAAATAAGTAAACTTGTTTACGTGGCTACTTTTTATCCGGCTGCCCCAGAAGGATGGTAATGTTTTTCGAGAGTATGTACCTATGTATGTACATTATGTGTATTTCTTTGGCACACTCTGTAGCCTAAACGGCTTGATGGATTTACATAATAATATGAGGTGTCGTTAGATTCGTCTTAATTGTGGGAGTGACATTAAATGTTCAATTATACTGATGCATATTATAATTTTTCCTTTTAACTAAAAACAAAAACCCGCAATATCAAGTGAAATTTCAAAATAAGCCTTTCATGCTGCGTTCGTATTGCATAACGCTTTCCAGAGGCACAAGTATTAGGATTTCAAAATGTTTATTTTACTCAACCACCCACCGCGGTACAGTTTGCGTTGTGCCGCCGTTTTTGAGCTTGAGTTACATTTCTTGACTTTCATTATTCGTTTAAAGCAACGAACGCAAGACGTAATTTACTATAAAAATTTCAAATCAGTAGTAACATCACACTGAGTACACTACTTGTACTTACAACGGAATCAACCGAATACTTACTGTAGGTAGAAAATTTTAATTGCGCGATGTAGGATTTTTGGTTATAATTTCTTGTTTTTAGGAAATTGGTGAGTTATTTTACATCAAAAAGTGTCTAACTAATATCATTGTGTGGCAAACATCGTAAACATATACGTAAGAAAAAGAAACCTGTGGCAGGGTGGAACTTACATGTTGCCGAAGCACACAGGGAAGCTAAGCAGAAATTTTATTTGTGGTGTTGGTATGGCAAACCAAATTCAGGTGCAACTTATAACGAGATGTGTGAGGCCAGGAAAATCTTTAAGAACCGACTGAGATGGTGTCAGAACCATGAAGATCAGGTAAAAATTGATATTTTGGCCTCTCATCACTCAAAAAACGATTTTCGATCATTTTGGAAAGCTACGAACAAACTTAATAACAAACCGGTTACTCCTGTGTGTATCGACGGCGTAAGTGATGCCGGTGAAATAGCAGATCTGTTTCGACAACATTTTAGTGTCAAATCGCCGTTGGGGTCCTCACAGTCGGTGATCAATGTTAAGAACGGTGAAAAGATAGGTTTTGTATGTACAACTAGAGAAGTGAAGTTGATAATCAAATCAATGACTAGAGGTAAATCTCCCGGCCATGACGGGTTGAGCATTGAACATCTACAGCATGCTGGACCCCACTTGCCGAGATTGTTGGCTATGCTGTTTAACCTTTGTCTGAGCCACTCATATCTGCCTGATGAGATGATTAAGACCATTGATAAACCTATCGTTAAAAATAAGACAGCTGATCTATCTGATAGGAACAACTACAGGCCTATCTCTCTTGCCACAGTGGTATCGAAGGTATTTGACAGCATGTTGAACTCACAGCTGACGAAACGCATTGAACTTCATGACAATCAGTTCGGCTTCCGGGGCGGACTATCCACTGAAAGTGCAGTTTTGTGTGTTAAGCATGCTGTCAAATACTACACAAGGCGTCAAACATCGGTTCACGCATGCTTTCTTGATCTTTCGAAAGCTTTTGACCTGGTTTCCTATGATATTCTATGGGAAAAGTTAGAAAACACAAATCTACCAATAGAACTCATCAACATGGCGTGCGATGGTCGGGAACCATGTCGCAGTCGTACAGGTTGGAGTGCGGGGTGAGGCAGGGGGGGTTGTCCTCGCCAACCCTATTTAACCTGTATATGAATGATCTGATTTTGGCACTCAGTAGCACCCGGGTAGGTTGTCACATAGACGGAATCAATGTAAACAACATAAGTTATGCTGATGACATGGTGCTACTTAGTGCATCGGTATGTGGTATTAAAAAACTGCTTACCATCTGTGAAGCATATGCCGAGGAACACGGATTAAAGTATAATCCACTCAAAAGTGAAGTCATGGTCTTTGAGGGCAGAGGAAACAATACAGGTATCGTGTTTCCCAGTATTACGCTAAATGGTACAGCTTTGCGTAGAGTGTCAAAATTTAAGTACTTAGGACATATGCTGACCTCTGACCTCAAGGACAATGATGACATAGAGAGGGAACGGAGGGCGCTGGCAGTGAGGGCGAACATGATAGCTCGCAGGTTTGCACGTTGTTCGACAGAAGTCAAAATTACACTTTTTAGGTCTTATTGTACATCACTCTACACGTGCAGCCTGTGGGCCGACTATACTCAAAAGTCTTACAGTGCTCTCCGAGTCCAATTCAATAATGCGTTCAGGGTGCTGATGGGGCTGCGGCGATTCTGTAGTGCATCAGGGATGTTTGCTGAACATCGCGTAGACTGCTTTTATGCTACGATGCGTAAAAGGTGCGCATCCTTGGTGCATAGAGTACGTAGCAGCGCCAACAGCATCCTTAGCATGATCGCTAGTCGGCTGGACTGTAGTTTCATCAATCATTGCTGCGTCATTTGTCATGGAATGGCGCAGTAGTGATTGTCGGCGGAATCCTTCACAGGTCTTAAATTCTACGTTGGACGATATTGTTACCATCGAGGGCAGGACTTGGATGATGTTGGCACAGGAGCGTGGGCATTAGAACAAGAAAAGAGAAGCCTGTGCTCAGCCCATAGATATAAGAAAGAAGGAGATATGCCCGGTAGTTGAAAATGTATCGAAACCCAATGTCTTCAATTTATCCCTACTTCCTAGCCTACAACTACACATGCGATCAGTAAACCCAATAAATACGAGGTCCCGCTCACACTTGCAATTTACAAATCAGAACGTACTACACAATCAATTATAAACCTTATCCCATCAAACACAGCGTGCATTTACCATGCACCGTACAACTCACTCACACGAAAACATCGTTCGCTATTGTTGTGCTGTGCAAAAGCCATTTATTTTACATATACGCTAGTGATTGACTAAATCGGAAAGTTATGGATTCTCCCATTTATTATTGTATTAAAAATTTTTGAAGTTCCTGAAAAAATTATAAATAAAAAACGATATACATAATTATAATAAGATGATATAAATAAACAATAAGTAAGTAAAAAAAAGAAATATTAAGTAAACCAAAAAAATTCAACATTATGAGAAAATCTAAATGAGTATAAAACCAGATTTCACATCGGTCTTCCAATCAGGCTATAACTGTTGACCAATTGAAGAATAAACTTTAATAGTAATATATATTCATAAGACAATCGACATTATTGTCGATAGCCTACGTTAGTGGATCTGCACAACCACATCACTAACCCGTCGCAAGACGTTGCGGCCGTACAACTGCTTAAAGAAAATATCGATTTGTGATTTTTACATTGCTTGTCCAGTTACTTAGCGACATACTTTGGTAGTGGTAAAGAAGCAATGTATTTACTACAATAATAGTACAGTCGCTGTGATATATGAAAACAAAAATAACGTAGTAAAGGCAATAAATATTTTAAGATTTGTTGTTTTTCATGATTTTCAACACAAATATAGTAAAATACTTGTGCTGATTTATGAAAAGTGGTTCTACGATTTATAAAGTTTCTAGTTTAGCTTCCGATTTTTACAAGAAACCACTGAACAACACGGTATTCTTAAATCTTATCACGATCGCTTTCGAAAGCGCACTATTTAGCGGAGACGGCCATTTGCCTGAGGCATGAGCATTGTGATCAGGACGCGCGGACACATACACGCCCCCATACCACTTCTCCTGTTGTTTATATTTCTATGGCTCAGCCAGTGCATGAAGTCAGGCCGTGGATGATTGATGATGATGTGAAGGATTCAGGCTGAAGACGCCGCACATCCCATCACGTTGTCTTATTATTAGACATCAGATTATATGCACTATCAAAATGCCAAAATATGCATGCATATGCACTAAAAAAGGGCGAAATATGCACAAAATATACACAATCAAAATACTCTTTATATATAGAATTAACGTTTATTTTCACAATATATTTATAATAATAAAAGTTGTAATTCTTGTGACAATATACAATTAAATATTTTGGGACGTTTGACACTTAAATATTATTTTGTAGGCTGAAAATGACCTCACTACGTCAATTGACGATACTGGACTGAACTTGAAATTTGGCGCCATTTCTGAAGAACCCTCGTCAGGCACAGTTTGGCCGGTACCGTTGATAAATGCGTCGACTTTCTTTATTTTTATATACGTAGAACATTAAATTTAATTTTAATTTGAATAAAAATCAATGAAATAGTACTAAAATATGCAATAATGCTATAAAAATTGCGTTATAACCACTTAGACGTTCCGCCCGCGTGACCATGTATGGTGCGTGACGTTCGCCGCGCGCGGCCGCCGTCCGGCGGGCGACCTGGCCCGCTCCGTCGTAACTAAAACCTCTATAGCTGTTTATCCGTAAAAGCTACAGTAAAGATAAAAATACGAAAAATTTATTTGAAAACTACAGATCAAACTTATTTATTCTTATAAAGGGTTAACTTAATTCTATGATACTTAAAACGAGCTTAAAGACAACATTAGAGCGGCCATTTGTTTTCGGAACAACCATACTTTGATGTCAGAATTAGACTCGATTTATCAAATAAAACTGTGATATGTAACCATCATTGTAAAGGACCAATCTTCTAGTTTATTTGGATATATAACACTCGTAATATTAATAACATATTCGCAGCCACTTTCAAAATCACTACACGACAAAATCAAAATCAAAATTCATTTATTCAAACTAGGCTGAGAATCAGCACTTTTCGAACGTCAAAATTACATAAGACAGTACCCGCGAAATTTCGCGGTTTTTATTTTTTATTCATAGGTCTATCAGGAGCTATCCGAAATCAAAAAATATTAGGCCTAGGTCAAGGAGGAAGCATACTAGCATCAACTGTAACCTATGGCATTGCATTAGAGTCGATCATCTCTAGACACCAGAGGGGCTAGTCCCGTAATTTTTAAGAACATTCACATTCACATCTCATTCGCAATCTGTCAAAAATACAATCAATTTACTAAAATTGTTGACAAGTTTGACAGATTGCGACTTGAATGTGAACGTTTTTAACCGACTTCCAAAAAGGAGGAGGTTATATGTTCGACGCGTACGTATGTTTTTTTTATTATTTTTTATGTATGTCCATCGATTTCTCCGTCAATTGTGGACGGATTTTGGAAAAAAAAATTGTTTGAAAGGGTATGCTCCCAGATTGGTCCCATATAAATGTTATTAACTTTGCTTCGATAGTTTTTGAGTAAGCTTCAATAATACGTATTTTTTTCCCACTTAGTATAAGTGGATGATAACTTCCTGTGACTTATATACATAGCAGGTATTCGAATTTGTGTGGGGTAGGTACCACAACTAAAAAGTGTAAAATAAAAACTTTTAACAAAAAAAAAAAACAACCGGCTTCCGAAAAAAAACACTACAAAGTGAAAAATCGGTGTCTTTGGTTTTGAATTTTTGATTTTTGCCACCGACTTCCGAAATTAAAGTTATTTTTCACTTAGTAGTGTTTTTTTTTCGGAAGTCGGTTGTTATTTTTTTTTAAGTTTTTTAAATACGAGAATTGGCCTTCAGGATACAATCCTCGTATTCTATACTTCCCCACAAAAGAAATAAAACTAGTAGGTAAGCAAACTAATCCACAAATATTTACAACGACACATCTAGACAAAACAGAGTTATGATATTAAAATATGACAATTATGACATTTGAAGCTGACATTAATAGATTTTAATGTTGCCATGGGAGCTAAATTCTCCAAAAAACATACACATAGTGCATTCATTTAACTATCATATACAATAAGCTAATACACATTTATTCATATAAAACATCTTGCAAATACAAATAGGCAGTGACTCCAAAGCTTGGAATAATACTCTTGTGTTTCAAGAGACAGGAATCTGCTTCTACAAAATGTCTTAGATTTGATGGAACAGAACTGAGTTATCAATAATAATTAACATCTTGTCCTGTAATACTCCTCTACATTATGAGTAATAGTGTAAGCGATGAAACCACTACCACAAAAATCCTGCTAGTTAGCAATTGTAGAAATACCATAATAATATTCTGGTGAGTATGGCAACTCCATAGCTTCCGTCACAGGTTCTACGTTTAGATATTTCAAATAATTGCGTTTTGATAAATAGTCAGATTTAATCAAATATTAGTTTAATGTTTTTTTTTTCTTTGTGCAGCTTATTAAAAAAAGCTGATGCATAAAGAAAAACTGTTTCATACGAGTATAATGTACATATGTACTTTCATTCATGAACGCTTCTGAAAATAAGCTAAACCAGAACCACCAATCTTCATTCTTTCGCTGTTGGTTCTGGGGCGAAAGATGTATGGATGCAGAGCAATCTCCTTTCCATACCGGGGCTCAATATGAAAATAGATTCTGAAGGAGTAATCTCCAAAAAACGTATAAAAAGTAAATTAATATTTTTCTGTCCTTATAGATAAGCTCTATAAGGTAGTCATTTATTAAGATAACATAAAATATGTTGCAATGGTGAAATGAGCTGTCAATAGAATCAATCCTTCTTAGGTAGAAATACAGCCAACTTAAAGCTCACTTCAACAAAGTTTTCACGCTGATATTTTTAATAGGCAGTCAGCCTATCTATTAAAAATATCAAAAAAGTTAGGTTATATAACAAGTATAATGACAGCTAACACCTCACGACAAAAAAAAACATGGCGATATGTTTAAAAGATAGGCTGGATATTTTTACAGAATATACCAACTGGTTTATTAACAACAATATTCCCTCTGTCAGTGACGATAGATTCATTCTATAGTTTGACCGAGACCGCTGTTTTGCGCGGTATGTGTGTGGCGAGACCGGGCAGCGCAGGCCGCTCATTCTTCAATGCTCACGGCACGCGGCGTCCCGCCCGCCGCTCATTCGTCAACGCTGCCCCGACATTTACCGTTCATAGCGGTCCCAGTCAAACTATAGTACAATGTAACGTGAGCATTGTCAACAGCATTGTCACGTGTAGTTTTAATTTATTAGTCATTCGGATTTATGAACATAAAGTACGTCACTCTAACCGATTGATTATATGAAACAGTCACGAAGTAATAATAAATTAATTACGTCAATTGCTTAAAAAAATCACGATGCACTAATATATCGGACCATTTTATTGCCCTATATAAACATCATTTTATAATATTTCACTATTAGTTGACAAACCTACTAACGCTTTAATTTATTAGTAATTAGGATTTATGAAATTAAAGTATGTCACTCAAACCGATTGATTATATGAAACAGTCACGAAGTAATAATAAATTAATTACGTCAATTGCATTAAAAAAAATCACGATGCGATCGAACCATTTTATTGCCCTATATAGCTATCACTTTATAATTTTTGCTATTAGTTCACAAACCTACTAACGCAAAAGATGGCGACGAATCGGTACATTTTAATATATGTCTTGGTCTTAACGGTGGTTGTTGGTAAGTATAGCACTATAAATCAAATCATCCATATAGGGTAAAAAGGGTAAAAGCAGTATGAAAGTTTCGGTCCCCGAAAGGATCAAATTCGAATTGTCAATGTTTTGTGTGCTTATTGTCAATCGCTTCAATTGCATTTTGTAGACGATCATTTTCCGCATCAATGTTTATCAATCACGTAAAAATTGACAATTGCAATTGATCGTTTCGTTTTTGGAGGAGCTCGTGGCTAAGTAATAACTTGCCGGGGTTGGTCCGTGGATGGGTGACCATCTTTACATACCGAGACTCCTCAGTGCTTCGAAAAGCACGTGAAGCCGTTGTTCCCGGCTGTCATTCGTGGATCTTTGACAGTCGTCAGAAGTCTCAAAGTCTGACAACCAGTCTTACCAAGGAGTATCGTATTACCCAGTTACTGGGGTGTGGAGCTCAGATAAGCAGTCGCTCCATGTAGAATTATTCAGCTGCATCCGGTTAGACTGGAAGCCGACCCCAACATAGTTGGGAAAAGGCTAGGCACATTGATTAGAATTGATCGTTTCGGTTTAGACACCACAAAAATCACCACAAAAATCGATTGATTACTAAATCAATCGATTTTTGTGGTATGAACAGCTTATTCGAAAACATGAGGAGCACGTGACTGAATGGCTAGAATGGTTGGAAAGTGAAGTGCAAAAAAAGACGAATCAGATGAATTATTCTTTAATGTCATATTGGCGAAGATAAGTAAAAACCCTTTTTTCATTAAAAAAACCTGATATTTATAATCTTTAATCCATTTCAAAGAGTTATTCGATAATGTTTAAAACCTGGTTCATACGATTAATAATATGTCTAAAAATTAAGAAGGCAATGTTTTACTTAATGCTACTTGTTGCTCTAAAAACTATACTGGCGCATGAGTTATTTAAGATAGCAAACAATATAAAGCTACATATAAATATCAATTAGTTTGGGTGACTTGTCAGATTATTATATAGATTATATAGAATTAAGTTATTAGAATGTGCACGAAGTAAAATTGTTAATAATTAATGTCAACCATGTAATTATTGCTCGTTCTTAGACAAAGGCGCCATTTGATTGGTGCATGAAAATGATTAATGATTAATTTAAGGAGGAACACATATTCAAAAACCTGACTCCAATTGCGACTCTAAGCCAGAACCAAAACCTGCAGCAAACCCTGAACCTAGTTGCGGGACCGACACTAAGCCAAAGCCTGAACCTACGCCGGAACCAAAGCCTGAACCTAGTTGCGGGACCGACACTAAGCCAAAACCTGAATCCAAGCCGGAACCGAAACCAGAACCTAATCCCAGTTGCGGGCCAGGACCTCCGCCAAAACCAAAGCCTGCACCTACGCCAGAACCAAAGCCTGAACCTAGTTGCGGGACCGACACTAAGCCGAAGCCTGAACCCAAGCCGAAACCGCCACCACAACCTAATCCCAGTTGTGGGACTGGACCTAACCCAGAACCGAAGCCTGAAACTAAACCAAAACCTAATCCTAAACCTACACCAGAACCGCATCCTGCACCAAAGCCTAAACCTAGTTGCGGGAATGACACTAAGCCAAAGCCTGAACCTACGCCAGAACCGAAACCAGAACCTAATCCCAGTTGCGGGCCAGGACCTCAGCCAAAACCAAAGCCTGCACCTACGCCAGAACCAAAGCCTGAACCTAGTTGCGGGACCGACACTAAGCCAAAACCTGAATCCAAACCGGAACCGAAACCAGAACCTAATCCCAGTTGCGGGCCAGGACCTCAGCCAAAACCAAAGCCTGCACCTACGCCAAAACCAAAGCCTGAACCTAGTTGCGGGACCGACACTAAGCCGAAGCCTGAACCCAAGCCGAAACCGCAACCACAACCTAATCCCAGTTGTGGGCCTGGACCTAACCTAGAACCGAAGCCTGAAACTAAACCAAAACCTAATCCTAAACCTACACCCGAACCGCATCCTGCACCAAAGCCTAAACCTAGTTGCGGGAACGACACTAAGCCAAAGCCTGAACCTACGCCAGAACCGAAACCAGAACCTCATCCCAGTTGCGGGCCAGGACCTCAGCCAAAACCAAAGCCTGCACCTACGCCAGAACCAAAGCCTGAACCTAGTTGCGGGACCGACACTAAGCCGAAACCTGAACCCAAGCCGAAACCGCCACCACAACCTAATCCCAGTTGTGGGCCTGGACCTAACCCAGAACCGAACCCTGAGACTAAACCAAAACCTAATCCTGAACCTACGCCAGAACCGCATCCTGCACCAAAACCTAAACCCAGTTGCGGGAACGACACTAAGCCAAAGCCTGAACCTACGCCAGAACCTAATCCCAGTTGCGGGCCAGGACCTCAGCCAAAACCAAAGCCTGCACCTACGCCAGAACCAAAGCCTGAACCTAGTTGCGGGACCGACACTAAGCCGAAACCTGAACCCAAGCCGAAACCGCCACCACAACCTAATCCCAGTTGTGGGCCTGGACCTAACCCAGAACCGAACCCTCAAACTCAACCAAAACCTAATCCTGAACCTACGCCAGAACCGCATCCTGCACCAAAGCCTAAACCCAGTTGCGGGAACGACACTAAGCCAAAGCCTGAACCTACGCCAGAACCTAAACCAGAACCTAATCCCAGTTGCGGGCCAGGACCTCAGCCAAAACCAATGCCTGCACCTACGCCAGAACCAAAGCCTAAACCTAGTTGCGGGACCGACACTAAGCCGAAGCCTGAACCCAAGCCGGAACAGAAACCAGTACCTAATCCCAGTTGTGGGCCTGGACCTAATCCAGAACCGAAGCCTGAAACTAAACCAAAACCTACGCCAGAACCACAACCTGCACCAAAGCCCGCACCGAAGAATGAAAAAGATTCCAATTGTGAGCCCGAACCCAAGAAGAAGAAGCCAAAGTCTACGGGACGCTGGAAATACGCGCAAAAAGAATAGATTTCCCGTAAGTTTCTTTTGATTCCTCTTCACCTCGAGGTTGTCGAACATCTGAAGGGCAGTTCCCGTAATTAAAAACGTTCAAAATCTATTTGCAATCTCATTTCAGCGACGCGTCGCTGAGATGAGATTGCAAATAGATTTTAACCGTCGCGTCGCGACGCGATGGTCGATGTCAAAATCATAGGTAAATATTATTATGTATAATTATGCTCTGTTGGTAAATGTAAATTCGAGAATTTTTTGACAGATTGAGATTAAGATAAAAACGCGAATGTTCTTAAAAACACGGGAGTTGCCCTATGAACCGAACTTATTGTAACATCCTGAATTTCGTTTATGTTTGTGATTTTGTTTACTTACTTACACATGGGCATACCCAGCTTTTGGTACAGTGGGGGGCGGCAAATCAAAAATGTTTTAAACCGCGTTCCTCGCACATGTTTTACATAGTTTGATATGGTTATCGAATTCATATGTTTTTCCGTCGCTTATGTTTGGCTCCTGCAAAACCGCTGGCGCTGGCGGTTGGCGAGCGAGCCTAATTGCTTGCTAGCTGCGTTCACATATTTTGCATGATGCAACATGACCGGCCGTGCAGCGCGGTTTTTTCTATAATTAATGCATACGTATATAGGTAAGGTGTAGATATTATATTTCGTATTTTTTTTCCATGTACTTGCTCATCATTTGACGGACCGAATTTTGTTTTCGTTAAGAACGAGTAGAGAACTAATTGATGCAGTGAAGAATATATTTGGGAAACATAATTTTTTTGGAAACAGGAATATCATGTAGAAAGCATCTACAAAAAGATCACGATAATCTGATTAAATAAAACTATACCTAAATAAATCCAACTTGTTTTAATTAACACGTACAAACCCACAATATTATCAATATCGTAGATAATGTATAAAGGCGGAAACTGACTTGCAACGTTTGTTTTAATGTACACACGCACGAGTATGTATCCACTTAGCAAAATTCAAAAGCGATTTTTGCATGGAATAACGACTGCAACTTTGAGATAAGACCTATTTCATATTAGTGTGGGTTCCAAAATACTAATGCTCGTAACAACATAACATTACAATCACCACAGTAGGAGAAAATCACTTTTTAAAGTTGCTAAGTGTATACATATTGGTGCTCGTGATTGTACCATTCGAGGTGAGGTTGGTTACAAAACGGCGATACACAAGACGCGGCGAACGCTCGCTTCGAGCACATGCTCGAAGCGAGCTTTCGCCGCGTGGCTCAAGCGCGCTCCATTTATTGTTTCAAAAGGGTAATAAACTAAACATGGCGAACGCTTGGTTCGACCACTTGACTCAAGCGAGCTCCATTTTTATTCAGATTGACGGACGTAGAGATTGACATGCACTAGCAATGCTCGCATCGAGCGGCTCGGCTCGCTGCACTGACTACTACGAGGGTGACACTGAAAGTTCTTAGAAAATCAAAAACTGAACAAACTAGCAAGTAGTTTTATTATATCTTTTCAAAATAGTGTCCATTTACATCAATACATCGCTGCATCCGATGGAACCACTGAGAAAAGCACTTTGCCCACTCGTCCTTAGGGGTCTCTTCGATGATATTTTGAAACGCAGCCACTGTTTCCTCGGCGTCCATAAAACGTTTTCCTCGAAGTTTTTCTTTTATTTTCGGAAATAAATAAAAATCGCAAGGTGCGAGGTCGGGGCTATAGGGCGGGTGACCCATTAATTCCACGTCTGACGTCGCCAAGTAGTAGATTGTTTGCTTGGCGATGTGCGACGAGGCGTTGTCGTGGTGAAGGAGGATCCTACTGCGAGGTCGTTTCTCCCGAACTTTTTCTAAGACAAGTGGCAAACAATTGTTAGTGTACCACTCTGCAGTAACTGTTTTTCAATCCTCTAAAACAATTTTTGCGTAATGACCCGTCCTTTCGAAGAACGAGGTCACCATCTCTTTTCCCACGCATCGACCTCTCTTCACTTTAGTTGGCAACTCCTCGGAAGGAAACACCCAGACAGCAGACTGTCTCTTAGTTTCAGGATCATAACAATAAATCCAGCTTTCAGCATTTGAGTCATTTCCGTTAAATCGTTGAACCATTTCACGACACCAATCAACACGACGGAGTTTTTGGGGCTCTGTCAAATTATAAGGTATCCACCGGGCACAAAGCTTCCTGACCGCTAAATGTTCATGGAGGATTTTGTGCACTTGACTCATACCGATGCCTAAGCTTGTCCGAATCTGCTGATAAGTCACTATTTGTCAGTCTCTATAATACGCCGCACAACACTGTCGAATTACAAAGAAAAACATAATAAACAAAAACGAAATAGTTCTGAAAGAACTGAAAATACTATATGAAAACACCCACACATCTAATATTGCTTTACTCACGGTAAACGGATTTTCTGTCCATGATTTGAATATCAAAAAGGATGTTCTTAAAAAATCGTCTTGTCTTTGAAGGATGTGTGCAGACGTGATAGATTCCACATAATGGCATTGGATACAAAACAGAAGGTAGACCGCATCCGAAACCAAATCTAATTTAAAAATAAATAACCCTCGTAAGAGAACATCCGTGTCCTGAGGGTTCTGGAGGACACAGGGGACTAAATTGCAGTTCTTTTTACTTAGGGGTACTTTGCAACTGGGCTTTATAGCTTTCTTCTATGCAATCATCAAGATGATTTGGTCGTAAAAAGGGGTAATGTGCGGAAAGTTAGCGTCGGGTCACACCGGAATGGCAGCGGCTGGCAGCGACGCGGCGAGCACTTTCAGTGTGAAATAAATTTTAAACTTTATCTTCATACTTAAAAGACCATTATCACTTGAAAAGCTTGAAAGGTCCCGAGGCCGGTCGCGCTGCCGCGAGCGGCCGCGCGCCACGCGCATCTTGTCGATGGTTCTGCCTGCGGCTGCCAGCGGCAATGCGAGGCCTCGCGCGGCACCGCGGGCGGCCGCGTGTTTGTAATGTAGAAACAAAACTAGTCAAGAGGAGACTAAGCACGGGGGATCTGAAGGTCACGCGAGGCCGCCAGCGGCGACGCCGGAGGCCGCTGCCGGCCGCAGTCATTCTGGTGTGACTCGGCCCTTAAGAGCAATAATGGATTTAAAAAATAGATATAACCAGAGAGTACACTACGATTTGTAAACACTTACAAATAATTACGTTGGTAAAACTGAATATCTAAACATCATCATCATCATTTCAGCCGAAAGACGTCCACTGCTGGACAAAGGCCTCCCCCAAAGCTCCCCTTTCTAAGTATGACGGCACCGCGGCAGGCCCAGGAGCTGGTGGGACGAACCTGGCTTTTTTCAGAAGGATTGGCCACACATTAAAAGATAGAGATAAGTAGAAGTGCAGTGGGACACAAACAGCTGATAATAATAATAAATATGTATTTAAACAATACAAGTACCTACCGAATTAAATCGTTTCCAATTCCTCTCATTTTAGTAGCAAGCTTTACGATTACACTGAGCTAACTGCTAAACTATCAAATATTTGTACAAGGTAACATTTTGCCAGATATTAGCATAAACACGACGTGTTCGTGAATGTAGATAAAATGCTAAAACATTGAGTAATTGTGGCGATTTGGAAAGGCAAGAATAATTTGATCAATTAGTTGGTCCGATTAGTTTAATCCTAGTTACACAAATCCAGACCCTGAGCCACTACTGAGAAATTCCAGATAGAACTTTGCCCGACACGGGAATCGAACCCGGACCTCATGCTCAGCAGTAGCATTTGCAACCACTGGACCAACGAGGCAATACTATTGTCGTGATTTCTTTGATTTAATTTAAAAATGTATTACTTTAGTAGGTATCGAATTATAATATCCTCTGTGGCAACACTGTGAAAGTACAAATTATTATTATAACAATGTTTTAAATGTATTTTCCTTATGGCAACTCAATGTATTATTTTACTTTGGCTACACTCAGAAATAACGGTTATGATAATATCGTTATTTCTCGGTGAGGCAAGAGTCATCCAAAATGGAAAAATGTAGTGCACAGTCAGTCGTCATTGGATTGTGAAATAGTACAGTTGTGCTGATTAAAAGTTTTACCAATAAAAGAGTGTTTTCATTACACTACATAACATAACGAAAAATATCGGACCACTTTTTAAAATCTTATCCCATAGATAGGTAAGTTTTTCGATACACGTGTAACGCCTACAAAATACCTTTAAAACTAAAGTTCAGTAAAAGAGTATGGTAGACTGCATTTACATAGGTACATATATTATGACATATTCACCCTTCAAAAGAGCGAATTTCGTTTAGCCGATGAAATGAAGCGCGAGAGCAGATTGAAGTGGCTGGCAACTACATCTGTGAGAGGCAAATCTCATTTACCTTTACTACATATTTCCAATAACACTTTTAGAGCACATGCTCTGAAGGAAAAATCTTCATAAGATCGGCCCCTATGAAGGATTCCTTACTTTGAATTTGGTTCATTTTTCGTGGCAACAAGTGTGGGAAAAATATATTTAAATATTACCGTCATCCCTCTGTACGATAAGTGCAAAATCTGACAAGTGACTGAAAAAAGAATGAAAGCGATTCCGGTTGTTAAGAATTTTTGAGTAAATATAGAAACTAACAAAACCTCTTCCTAGTGCTTAGCTGGGAAGAAGAAATGGCGCAATAAACTCCCCAGCAGCACAGCTGTCTGTTCAGTTAGAAAAACTTGATTCTATACAATAGTAGTTATGCTAAATAATGCAACATAAATCATTATGAGCGTTTATTCTGAAAGTGGACAACGTCGCAAATAGATGTCAAATATTTCGCTGCTTTGATTAATTTGGCAATATGACTGTATGAAAATAAGAAATGTGGCTAACTAGCGAACTAGAATATTAATAATGAATTACAATTATAACACTGAATTTGATGTTGTAACCGTTTTAGGTGTAAAAAAGACTTTTTTATTTACATTTAAAACTAAATATTCGGTGTTATTGCATTTCATTATTAATATTCTATATCGCTAATTAGCCACATTTCAAATTTACATACAGTAATAATAAATAAATCAAAACAGGTAAATGTTTGACAGTTATTTGCGATGTTGCTAACTTTTAGGTTATGCGCTCTTAAACATAACTGGCGAAATGTGGGTGTATTATAGGTACACATCTACCTAGCCCTTCGGGAAACACAGGCGTGATGTTATGTTTAAAATTAAAACGAACATTTATAGAAATATATTACACTTTTATTTACATACATTTTTCATATTTATATTTACATTATTGTTCACATAAATTCCCATAATTCATACAAAATATTACACATCATTCGGCACATACTAAGCGGTAAAAAAAAATACGTTACATCTGTCATTCCTTCATTGTAAATACATACTTATTTTATTGTTATCACAGTTTTTCGTCATTGTGTTGTATTTACATAATATAATATGAATAGGTAAATAGAGAATAAGGCGTGTTCCACCATGATTTCAATGACTAATGAAATTTATGACGCGGATGACACCTGTATAACTTGAGTTATCGAATACTATCTTAATAGTACCCTGTAACTTTTTTTTATCAATGTTAAATGATGAGTTGTCTACATAAACATTTTTGTTATAGATTTTTTCATGAATAATATTGCAAGGTAAGTAAATTGGTGTCCACACGAAGAACGGTGGAAAGTTATAGGGGAGAAATTTGCCCAGCTGTGGGACTATACAGGTTGATAAAAAATGTACATTCCGGTTCACTGTCTCAAAGATATCCTAACTAATATTATATAATTATGCGAAAGTGAGTTTGTTTATTTGTTTGTTACGCTTTCACGCTAAAACGGACTTGGATGAAATTTACCGCATGGGTACCTAGACCATAACTTGGTTTAGGACATAGGATAGTTTTTAACCCGATATTCCCACAGGATCGAGACTTATGCGGGTGAAACCGCGAGACGCAGCTAGTCTGCGTATAGTATAAAGGGTGTCATACATCGACGCGAAAACTGTCACCATGGATTCAGTACATGATTCTGAATCCCCGGCGTTGATTTTTTTTTTTAATAACCCACGAAAAATTTCATGTCGATGTCCCTGCCACCCTTTATTGTAAGTATACCAAAATGAACATTAATTCTATGGTGTCTTTCAACAGGATATCAAACACAGTAAGTATCAAAATTGTAAGGTAAAGACATGCACACAGGTAGAAACTCGAATTCCTGAGACTTCGCAGAGCAAAGGAGTTAAGTTGCCATATAAGTAAGTAACACGATTCCGAGCAAATATTTCTATAGTACAGTACAAGCAACATAGTGGCAACAATGCCCAAATTGAACCGCTAACGGAATGTTGTGAACTCAAAAATGTGAACTAATTCCAAATTTAAACAGCAATACTCAAAGCATTTATATTAATTACAGGCACTTTTGAATTGTCAAACAAAATCAGTCAGTATGCCAGAAAGTTGAAGCTAGTTGCCCATTCCACAACGTAGATCTCTATGGAGAAGAACGGGGAAGGAAGTCCAACGACACTATTTCTTACTTAGGCCGCTTTCCGAATTAGAACTTAATCGCTCACAGCGCTGACATCAATATCTTGCGTACCGATTTAGATATCACGATTATGACAACTGAGGGCTGTCAACTATTCGGAACGCTCGTGAACGCGCTCACAGTGCTCGCTCAACGTCAAAACTTGCATATCATAATTTTTTTGATTATACACCACAGATTTCTTTTTCTTCTTTGGTTAGGTGGCGAATGGTAGCCAGAAGCACAATTTCGAAAATGTCACGTTAGCATAAAGTTATGATGCGACTCAAAACAAAACAGCACAACTGTCATTTTTGACAGCGCTCACACTGATATTAGTAAAAGGCACGGTCGGTGTTATCGCAAGATGGCGCATGTCATGACGTCATTTATGACAATTCACGGCACATCGTTATCGAGCTCATGTTAACTCGGTACGGGAGTGAGCACGCTCAAATCGATTACAGTGTAACTCGGAACGCAGCCTTAGTTTCTTACTTCTTGAGCTTTGAAAAGCTTTTGTATAAACGGTCAGATCGGTTTTCTTAACTAATATGCAAAATGTACGCACGAACGAACAAAACATGGTGAATACGAACATCGAACACGGAACATTTGGTTTCTCGTAAATAGCACAGCGAACACGAACACCATACAAACACAGTTCGAATTGTGTTCGCGCTCTCTTTAGTAGCCATGGATTCGAAATTAGATCGACACGAACATTTTTGACGAACACAGTGCTTGATGTCCGTTAGACGTATATGCGAACAAAGTGTTCGATGTTCGTGTTCACCATGTTCTTGTTCGTTCGTGCGTTCACGCCTTTGGAACACCATTTTAAGTATAGAACATTTCATTGTTTGATGGCACTGATCCAAAGGTAGGTCAAATAACTTACAATCGATAGATACGCAGAACTAAATTCAGCTTCTTTTTTTAAATTAAGGCAAATTCTTTTTGAAGTAACATCTACTTCATAACATCATTATTATGTCAAAGATTTGTCTTCATTTAAAGAAGATGTATATTTAATTTTTGAGTCAAGGGCTCTTGGACACTTCTTGATAATCACTTTATTATACATAATGGTGAAACATGGCTTAATCAATATTTATATACACACTGCATACATTTGTCACGTTCATAAATCATGATTTTTATTAATTTTACACAAAAAGGTACTCAGTTAATAATTAAATAATTATTTTGTACAAAGAAACGTATTCACCAATTCGTGTTTTTATTTTTACTAATTGTTCTACCTTCTTAGATAAATACGTCTTCTGTAGAAGAACCTCGGTATCGCCGGTCCTGAAAATATAAAAAAAATTAGAAAAAAGTTGTATGAGTCATATTTTTAACCGACTTCAAAAAGGAGGAGATTATCAAATCAACTGTATATATATTTTTTGGGAGTTTGTTACGCGATTTCTCGAACAATTATGAATTGATTTTGATGATTAATTTCGAAGCGAAAACTTCTTTAGCATCGTTGTGATTTGATAGTCGATGAAACGTGAAAGCGACAGTAAAAAGAGACAGACACATAAATTCATAAGATTTTACGTGGGAGAAAATGAGATAGGAAGCATTATACAGTGTTTCTTATATTCGTGGTTCTCTTTGTGCTCTGCTTCGTACCCCCTCCACTCGTGTTTACCAAGGCATAGTGGGAGTTTGCTTGGGCCTCAGCGTTGTACGTTTGTTAATACGTGTTTGTGCGCGCATGCGTAGTACAAAGCTTGAGAAAAGGCATCACAACAACCGTGGTAAAATTTTTGAAGGTTTCATTTCTACCACGTGTGAATTGCACACATGTTTTTATTTTGTTTGGCGGGCTCCAGAGATTGTCCCGTATAAATTTTATTAAATTTGCTTGGGTAGTTTTTGAGTTATCTTGAATAATACGTATTTTTCCCACAGTCTATATGGATGATATTATAGTTCCTGTCACTGTTATTTACTTAGAGCAGGTAGTGGTATTGCTCTTGCAATTTTAACAATGTCTAAGGCCGAGATTAATAAACTTAACTATTTTTTTATTGTGAAATGTGCCTCTAATCTCCTGACCTCGATCGCGCCTGGTGTAAAGACATGGATGAAGTCTACGATGTAGCGAGGAAGCCCAGAAGATGCCTGTTCAATCTAGCTATGGGTTATACGTAGAAGGGAACACAGACGTTGGCAGACAGTTCTACACTTTAGCCGTGCGTATATAAATGTGGAGGTGAAGCGCTGAGGTCGACTAGTCGGTATCTTAATCAAGTGCGGATGATACAGCCCGATTCAAACATAATGCCGGCTCGGAACATGAGGTGAGTCGCTGCGCAGTAACGAATTCATGAGTCAGCAGGGGTGAGAGGTGCGGTACTGCGCAGCGAGTGGCTAACTTCCGAGCCGCCATTAAGTTTAAATCGAACTATACCCTGCAATACGTTAGTCCGCTAGTGAAAGGGAGACGGTGGGATCAGATCTTGGTACTCCTGCACATACTTTACGAAGTGTGCAGGAGCTCTGTGTGCTTAGCATTAATCACGGCCTAAATAACCTAGGTCGCCTCTTTGATAGTTTTTTTTGCGGTTGATAGGTGCCTGTTTGTTTTTGAGGAGCTCGTGGCTAAGTAATAACAGCCGCACGGGACGATCCATCAGGTTAAGCTACGCTTCAATACCCTGCCCTGGAGTTGCATTAGGGAGGCACTCCGGTATCACCGGATGCCGACCTACCTCTGTCGAGTGGTCGAGGCCTATTTGACGGACAGGGCCGTCATCTACCCCGGTCACCACGGAGAGTGGAACCGGCGAGAGATGTCGTGCGGTGTCCCGCAGGGATCGGTCCTGGGGCCGCATCTGTGGGACATCGGCTACGACTGGGTGCTGCGCGCCGACCTCCCTAGCGGCGTCAGCGTAGTCTGCTACGCTGACGACACGCTGGTCCTGGTGCAGGGGAGGTCGCATGAGGCGGCGGCCGAACTAGCGACACGTTGGGTTGCGACAATCGTCGATAGGATCCGGCAACTGGGACTCGAGGTGGCCTTGCACAAGTCCGAGGCCATGTGTTTCTATGGTCCTCGGAACGCGCCACTGTCGGGTTCCCAGATGACGGCGGGAGGGGTTCACATCGGTGTCGAGTCGACGATGAAGTACCTGGGACTCGTCCTCGACAGCCGGTGGAACTTCGTCGAGCACTTCCGACGTTTGGCTCCCAAACTGCAGAGGGCTGGGGCTGCTTTGAAGCGGCTTCTGCCCAATCTAGGGGGTCCAAACGCCTCCTGCCGGAGGCTCTACGCGGGGATCGTTCGGTCCATGGCCCTTTACGGGGCACCGGTGTGGGCGCGTTCATTAAGGCTGCGACCAGCCCAGCGATTGAACGCGTCCCAAAGGGTCATGGCCATTAGGCTGGTCAGAGGATACCGCACGGTCTCCCGTGAGGCGGCGAGCCTCCTTGCCGGACTTCCGCCATGGGATCTGGAGGCAAAAGTCCTCGCGCACATGTGGGAGTTGCGCGAGGAGGCGAAACGCCGGGGCGTAACTCCGCTGCCGCGAGAAATCACGGCACAGCGGACAGAGCTCCGGCGGGATCTCATGGCGGCATGGAGAGTGCGATTGTCGCAACCCAGCGCTGGGCACGCCACAATTGCGGCGGTAAGGCCCCTCTTTGAGGAGTGGCTAGAGAGGCGCCACGGCGTCCTCACCTTCCGCCTGACGCAGGTCCTCACCGGACACGGTTGTTTCGGGAGGTTCCTGTTCAGGATAAAGCGGGAGGAAACGCCCGGGTGTTACCATTGTGTGGATCGCCCGGAGGACACGGTGGAGCATACGGTGGAGGTCTGCCCGGCTTGGGCGGGGCACCGCCGTGTCCTCACGGAGGCGATCGGCAGCGGCGATCTCTCGCGTCCGGCCCTGGTTCAGGCCATGGTCCGGAGCGAGAGTGCATGGGAAGCCGTCACTTCCTTCTGCGAAGCAGTAATGCTCGCGAAGGAGGAGGCGGAGCGCGCGAGGGAAATGCAAGATGCGCGCCCTCGCGCCCCTAGCCGCCGCAGGAGACGCCCCGGGCGTCGGGAGTCGCGAGCCGACTTCCGGCCACCGTAGGCGCGGGCTGGCGGACGGTGGGCAATGGGTAGCTCGCCGTCCGATTAGGACCAGGCCCGGGTCGACGGCGCGTTGTGTTCCACGCGCGCCTCAAAGAGATGTCAGCACCAACTGACGGGGTCCGTAAGGGCCAATGCCTGCCAGGGTTGCGAGTTTGTCCGAAAGGGATATCGCGGCCCCGGCACACAGGCAACGGAAGGAACACGGGTGGGTTTTAGTCAGTAAAAGTCTGACACTCCCTCTCGCTCCGCCCAGAGCGGGAGGAGTCATTTGATGATTTCCCACCCAAAAAAAAAAAAAAAAAAAAAAAAAAAAAGGTTAAGCTACGCTTGCCAGGGTTGGTCTGTGGATGGTTGACCATATTTACATACCGAGACTGTAAAGATATTTAAGAAAATATATGAAAATCGACCCATATCTCCGAAACTACTGAGACAAAAAAAAATACTGAAAATGGTTCTATACTTTTGGAATAAATAAAAACCTATATGAAGTCTATGGTTTTAAAATAACATGCCAAATTTCTCAAACTTACATTTACAGTTGCAAGCCATGGTAAATTTTTAATATTTCTTTAATATGAAGTGTAAAAGTGATTCCAATATTCTATTTACAGAATAAACAATTTCATTTCATTTCATAATTTTTGTCTTAATAAACACATGACGACAATTTGTTGCAATTTGATACTTTCAAATAATTATCACATACAACACTAACGTATATTTGATTGATATAACGAATATTTACAAAACCGACCACAAGGTTATAATCAAATAAAAGTCAATGTACAACAAATTGCTTGTAATAGTTATTATTTTTTGTCAAGATTTCGTTTCTATTATATCGCTTTCAGTAATGTATTATAAATATTATTATGTCTGATAATAGTGACAGGCCTTCAAAGCCTAATTAAATTCAATACAAAATTGGGGCGGTGTTGAAATATCGTGGGGTTTTGTCCAACTCATAATTTGACGGACAAAACGTCATTGCCGAACTTTATAGAGTGTGACAGTATTATCATATTAGCCACCATAGATCTATGATACTAGAAACTGATTGACAATCTACATGTAGATCGTCGATAAAGATTTGTATTCGAGCATCCTGTGGTGTAGCAATTATCACTTCTATAAACTCATTCATTCATAATACCGATACCAGAACTATTTCTTAAATATTTGTTACCCCTATTAATTACGTCTATACAGTGATAGCTAGTGGTGTGACCGTCGGGCTGCCAAGTCGTAGGTCTCGAGTTCGAACCCAAGGCATGCACCTCTCCTGCTGGGGTTGCGGGTCTGTCCGAAAGGGATATCGCGGCCCCAGCACATAGGCAACGGAAGGAACACGGGTGGGTTTTAGTCAGTAAAAGTCTGACACTCCCTCTCGCTCTGCCCAGAGCGGGAGGAGTCATTTGATGATTTCCCACCAAAAAAAAAAAAAAAAAAAAAATGCATGCACCTCTGACTTTTCGGATTCATGTGCGTATTGTATAATTATCACTTGTATCAAAAACGTTTAAGGAAAATCGTGAGGAAACCGGCATGCCTTAGATAAATTTCTCGACCGGATGTGAAGCCAAGTCAGAGGCCCATGGGCGGCTTTAAAACTCTGATACCAGGTTAGTCACTAACCACACGAAAAAGAAAGAAAACCTATTAAATATGTACTATTTTTATTATACTTCTAGACCAAACTGGTCTAGACAAAATCAAACTGGTTGCTAATTTAATTGTATAATTTATTATTTTTTTACATTGATTTTACATTCTTGATTACTTCCTCACATAATAATTGTAAAATTTTAGGAAAATCGTCTATTTTTATAATGTTTGTAAATATGTGAGCACCATGTATCTATCACATATTTAATTTATTTGTCGTTGCTTCATTTTTAATTCTCTTTACCTATTGTGGTATAGTAATTTTATTCTAGGTCCATCCTGTTCACATATAATTACATAATTAATGTACCTAAACAAAATATTGTAAAAGAGTAACGGTGGAGTTTCTTGCCAATTCTTCTTCATACAAAAACTACCTTTTGGAAGGGGCGACTAGAATCAATTATATTTTTTTGTAAATTTTGATGATCAGAAGTGGGCCTATTTTAAATAAATGATTTATTTTTACTTTAACTTTATTAAAGGCTGGGGCAGACTGGATGCGCAAGGCGGAGGACAGGCCGTTGTGGCGCAGCGTGGGATAGGCCTATGGCCAGCAGTGGACTACGGAAGGCTGAGTTGATTAAACTATCTACAACAGTTATCTAAGTAGGTACCATAAGTAATAAAAATATCAACAAAACTTCTAATTCGACTCCTCCAAGCAAAACCATTCAACTCATCGTTTACCCACGCTAACAATTTAATACAAAATGTTACAAATACATTCAATATACCAAGAATAATCACTCAAGTACAGTTATATCAGTATTGAAGAGTGCTTGAGGTCACACACAGAGGATTTTGGAACGTACGAAATTAATTTTAAGGTTTAAAGTTGTGCGGGGGTCGTTTGTGTCGGATTTCACGCTTGTCGGCTCGGAAATGCACAAAGTTTCCTTTTGTGGCGTTTCTCATAACTTGATTTGTGACGGGGCAACCCTTCAGCCGGTTCCGGCGTGGCGCCGCTACGGCGAGACGCGTCACTTCCGTCACAGTACAGCACTAGTCATAGGATGTAGCGGAGGCATTTGAATTAAGACTAATTTATTTGATAAGTATTTGTGTCTTTTTTTGGCGTGTGTGTTAGTTGGTTTGTGTGTGTTTTAACGTAGAATGTAGAGATTCCGCTGGGTTTTTATAGTTTTCTTTGTACATAATGTAATTATCGATATTACTACATATTATTATAAAACAAACTCCCCCGTTTATACCGGTGTATAATTAATTAAGGTTTTGTGTAAATTGCACGATAATTGTGGAAGATGGCGGAAAAAAACATGGGAGCTTTACTGGCGTGCGCCTCGTAAACCACAAATTTATTAATTTTACTTAATTGCTAAAAGTGATTACCTTCCTACCAACCTAATAAGTTCATCAAGTTTACCTACTGTGGATTTGCTTCCAAATTCAAAAGTCATTTATTCAAAATAGGCTGAGAATCAGCACTTTTCCAACGTCAAAATTACATAGGACAGTCCCCCAAAAACGCCCACCCTTCACCACTTCCTAGTGCTTTAGCTGGGAAGAAGAAGTGGCGCAACAAACTCCCCAGCAGCACAGCTGTCTGTTCAGTTAGAAAAACTTGATTCTATACAATAGTACTTATGCAAAATAATGTACATTATGCAACATAAAACATTAAATTGAATTATTTGCTATGTCAGCTAGCACACGCCAACATAACCAACAAAAAATCATCGAAATCTATACTCAAGTGAAAATAAAAAGTAAACAGAACTTAATACCCGAATGAAAGCCTCCAGGCATAAAGGACTTGCCCGTTTACATATAGCTAGCTATTAAGGCGACAATAACCGATTTTTAATGAGTTTATACTGAAGATCACGTCTAAACGAGAAGTGTTAATGATTTGGAAAAAATATATGTTAAATTAGAGCATTTTTTAATATATGAATATTTTAGATTATTTTTATATTACATTGTGAAATTAATTTGTAAAGCTGTCTAACGCGGATAAAAAACGGAGAATCACAGTAAATCTATGAAGTGTATTTTACTGAAACCTTCACCATTTAAAAAATAATTTAATTATTGATCTTTTGGTATACTTGTTTTATTAAAATACCTTTTGTTTTATGTATAATAAATAAATTACAATTAATAATGCGTCTAATTTGGGACAGCGCTCCTTGATGGGCGAGTGCTGTTACTGGCTAGACATACCACGCGTTGCGTGAGCTCAGTACAGAACACGCAAGCTAACCACTCAAGGTCACTGGCATACATCTGCGTCTTAAAGCTGTAACTCGAAGTCACAGATCTTAAAACTCCATAGCTGAACCCAGCTCGAAAGCTTTAAAAGTTTCCCTATAGAAAAGCTCGCCACTATTCGCTATGCCTATCACCGTAGCCTCAGCCTCATACAGAACAAGCGATGCACGTATTACAGACGTGCAAAGTTTTGAGTCAGACGAGAACTCGTGTTCATTAAGAACAAACCTAGAATTTAATTCGTGTTACAATTTAAACTGACTGAAATACACGTAGACTAGTTAGTTATATGTTAATTTTGAAAACAGATAAGGCTTATTTTTATTTAAGAGATAGCCTTATGGTGTGACCGTCAGACTGCCAAGTCATAGGTCTCGAGTTCTAACCGAAGGCGACCTCTGACTTTTCGGATTCATGTGCGTATTGTATAATTATCACTTGCTTCAAAATCGGTGAAGGAAAACATCGTGAGGAAACATTCCTGAGAGATATTTCTCGACGGCATGTGAAGCCAAGTCAGAGGCCTATGGGCAGCTTTAAAACTCTGAAACTAGGTTAGTCACTCAACCTGCCTTCGATCTGTTTAAACATCTGTGTACTATAGTTTGACCGTTACCTCTTAACCGCCTTTAGGTATGTGCGTGATGAGACGATCATCGCTTTTGATTTGATCCATCCTGCATCCAGCATTAGGTATGGTAAAAAAATTGCGAAACGAGCATTTTCTATTTTAAAATCATTCTTACTTATTCTAGCTCTCCTCTCGCAACAAATTCATTCCACAATTGATATAATATAACACTTTGCAGACAACAAAAAAAGTATATCTTCATATTTCATTTCATAGGGGAGGTTTTACCACAAATCTTAAAAGGAATGTCTTCAGAACAGTGACGAAGCAAAACAAATAATTCTTTCATAAAACAGAATACATGTCTGAGCTGTCACAGCAAAAAAGCTTATGAAACTGTCTTAAGTTGGCGACACTGGGGAAAGTTTTCAAGACGTATCCGTTTTTCCTCCCCTCTGTTAAAACAATTGTTGTCTTACAAGAAACGTTTAAAAACTATCACAAGACACTAGGTTCTAAAAGAAAATGATTTGGAAATTTAAAATAAAACAAAAAAGAATTTTTAATAAAAAGGCATACAGTGTGTACCTATTTATTTAAAAACACAAAACAAAAAGGGTTCTAATGTGAATGAATTAAACAAACACAAAACAACACCCTATTTTTGTGTGAGCAAACACATAAATATGTATTAGATAAATATCAGAGGTCTGCCCAGAAATGGCGCAGGCAGACTCCAATTAATTTCGTAAGTCCAAACTCTTTTATTAAATTACAAAATGTGCTCAACCCATGGACTTGTGATATGTCAATTTCATAATTAAAACGCATTTGACCGTGTAGGGAGGGCCCGTGAGATTATGAGTACGCAAATTGAATATTCCGGAGTGAAAGTGAACCCGAAAATACGAATGAAGTCATCGAGAAATTTCGCCCAAACACAATTTAAAAGGTCCGTTATGAATAATTTAATCTCATACTGTTTTGTGTTATTAATTTGATGAAGCCTTAATTTAAGCCAGTGTTTGATTGCGAAAACGATTCTGGGTATATTTATTTTTATCATACAAAAGTGTAAGCATTTTTAATTAAATCAAACAATAATTTATTTTAAACTACCCACCCGCCCCTGCTTCGCACGGATTTTACGTCTTGACAAAACATTGCAATTTCTTTATTAATATATTATACACATAAACCTTCCAGAATAAATTCTCTAAACGATGGTGAAAACCTCATCAAAATCTGTTGCGTGGCTTAGAAAAAACAACGCGGTCAAAGACAGATATAAAAAACGATATTAATTTTACAACTTTTATCGTAATAAGTCAAGATAAGTCATTACTTATCTATTTAAGTTCGTACTCAAACGAAGCAAGTTGAATTTACTGAGTGCAAGCTGTCTGCGAGTATCTGTGAGGTTGCATTTCAGGAACAATGCCCGTTCAAAGTAACAGACATTTCAACAGCAATGACTCAGCTACTATGCATGTAACTTAAACTACTTTAAACTGCTTTATAATTTTTCCTATACAAAGTTATTACACCGAACCTAATTGATAGATCATAACTTGACGTGTCAAAATGCAATGCCCTCAGGTCAATTCCACTGTTTATTATCTATAAGGCCCCATATATACCTCGCGAGTTAGTCAACTGGCCATGATTTGAATCACCTGGCACATTCACATTTAATCAGTTTTTGTGTGATTTCGCTTTACTCATTGGAGTTCCCGTTTTGAAATTATAAAGGGGTGAATCAGTGCATGTACATGTTGTTTATTGCTTGAAAAGAAAAATTATCTTATTTTGAACTTTCCTGTGTTATAAATATTATTTTCTTATTACTAGAAGAGAATAAGATCTAATAATAGTTTCTTTTTTATTTGCTCTTACTAATGAAAAGCTTAACATCATTTGGTGCATAAAAGAAAAAAATTCTGCGAGGTTTTCTGTTAGATACCTAATTCTTAATACAGACCGAACAAAGTCTGACCTAACCTTTTTAACAATCAGATTCTTACTAAAACAATAGAAAAGTGAAAGACACGTGCCCCTTTATCTAACAACCAATCGTCCAACTATCCTTGTTTAGAGACAGCCTAACACGACTCAGATCACTCGTTCCGGCAAGTTAGTGAAACGTCAGAGGGCCTAGACTAATTGACATTCAATCAGCGATAACAATGATAGAAAGGTCAAAAGTGTATAGGATGAATTTATGCTACCGAAAAGCTTATGTTAATCCCGTTGAAAGTCATAGTAAAAAGACGAAACGCTTCCAAATTCAAATTCAAAATATTTTATTTCACATAAACCTATGTGGGCTTACTTATGAAACGTCAGAAGCTTGGTGCACGGTTCCAATTGGTCGTTTCCTAAGGAGAAGAGCCGGCAAGAAACTCGACGGTTACTTTTTTTTTTTTAATTATTGGCTTTTACAATATTTTCAAATACCAGGTACGGGAGGACAGTGTAGGTCTTTAAACAAGTACCAGGTACTTAACAAAATAGAAGATGATCAACAAATCTACAGTCCACTAAGCCGTGAACTTTGAACGCGATGGCCAGTTGTCAAGCCCCGAAATTCTACGCTAAACTATCTACGTGTGCAAACAGCCTAATGTCAGATCACTCGTTCCGGCATGATCAAGTGACCTTCATAATGCCGGATCAGAAAGCCAGCACTCGTTTCCCTATTAAGTTTATTTATAATTATTTTCTTTGTCCACTATTGTCGAATCAATCACGACTTTCGATATGGACTGAATTTCGCACAGTTTTTAATTTCGAGTAATATGTCGACAATTTACCTTTATTATTTGACCTAGTTGTATTGACATACTTTTATGTTAATTGTTTACCTTTCTAGCTTTAGTCGTAAAAGTTTATTCGATTTGGTTTTGTGGTGAATAATAGACGAAAATTTGTTTATTTTCTGTTTTAATAGCGTTAATATAACTAGCCGCTGCCCGCGGTTTCGCCTGTGTGGACCCAAATTCTTTTTCTTTTTCTAAAATAAAAGTATCCTATGGTGCTTATGACATCAGCTATGTGCCAGTGACAGTCCCGTCAAAATCGGTTAAGCTGTTTCGGAGATTAGCCGGAACAAACAGACAGAGAAAAAACATATCCAAAAAAAATGTTATAAGTTCCGTACCTACCTACTATATGCATTTAGTAAACAGCTGTTAATTATGACATTACAAACAAACACTTCAATTTTATTTATTTGTATAGGTAGATGTTATTAGACCATAAAATTATTGTAAAGCCGCTTAGTTAGCAACAATACAAAACAAAAAATAAAAATATATTTTATGTACTGAATTAACGTAGTTAATCAAAGTGTTTTAATATTAATAATCATTATTTTTTTATTGTAATGTGTGAGTTATTTATTATATTCTCGTATCGTTTCATTTAAATTATCTTAGAACTAAATGGACGTGACGGATCGTTGTGTCTTGCCTTGCCAAATAAATCGTGCTATAGTCTGAATCACGACTAATTTGCCTATAATACTATACAGTGTAATTAAAAAAGCTATTAATATACTGCTCTACAACGCTAATTACAATTACATTCTCCATTGTTATTCATATTATTTACGTATTAGTAGATAACTATCTACCTATAACGAGAGTGCAAACATGCGGATTATTGTGCAACGCAAGGTAAAAAATAAAACAGATAAAAATTTATTCGTTTATTTTTATAAATCATAAATAACATGGGCTCTAATCACAACTTCATTCACAACACTTATTTAATACAAATTCTTATTTTTTCCGCTCACATAATATACAATAATATACATGCCTAATATACCAGCATTTTTTATATAATACATACAACAAAACTGATATCCCATTTTCCCACTACAGGTTCGACCAAAATAATAGCCCATTCCGTGGGATACAGTCAGTTGGGAACAACTCATGCAAAAACTACCCATGCAATTAAATAAAACTACAGCAATATTTAACAAAAAATAATTTACAATCAATATGCTATTCTCCAATTAATAGTTCTTGGTAGAATAACATATTAAATAGTTACATTTATTTGTACGAATTTGTAACACGAGATTAGAAAATATGTAACTTTCCTATATTGTTAGTTTTACCTTTACGCCAGTTTTCGTCATTTGATGACATTCTCTACTTACAATAACTCATACATAACTAGTTTTATTATTTTACATAATTTTGATTTCCTGAAAAAATCGCAATCATACCCTCCATATACAACTAAGTTTTCAGCCACCATTTTGTTAGTAAACCTTTAAATTTTTTGCATAATTATAAAGCCAAAATAAGTATTTGTCTAAATTTGAAATTTAAGAAGAAATAGAGGCCTGTTTGACTATTATTTGACAAAAATTGTCGAACAGGGGTCTATTTCCCAGGCACAAATGCCCAAAAGAATTGTCCATTGTACAGACAAAAAATATGTTTTTCTAGAAACCTCGTGTTACAATTTCTACTTTTATATTAGTACTAACTACGTATGACTAGAGGGTAATCATCGGCCGTAGGTTTTACCTTGCGAACCGGGGGGTACAAAGCCGTAGCCTGAAGCTCCTACGACCACGCCGCTGGTCTGCGAAGGGTCGCCGCTCGGAGAAGGAGGGAACAGCACTGGACCTGGAACAGTTAACATTTTGTGTTATTGGTTATCTTTTGGAAACATGTTAAGTTTTTGAAAACGGATTTTAAGACTATTTCGAAAGTTTCCAGTATTTAATGAAAATATTAAATTTACTTAATCCCTACGAGTTTATAAGCTAAAGGAAATATGCTAAAAACCGCGTAACACACTATCAATCACAACCTGAATGATTCTGAAGTATATTGCTAATACATTGCTTCATATGTTCGAAAAATTTATCTGCTCAACAACGTAGACAACGCAATGAACGTTGTTGAACTGTCAAAATGAAACCCATTGCAACTATAAGTGTGTTACACAATTACCCCGCCGGTCATGAAGTTTTTTCAAGATAAATAACCTCAACATCCAAATAATTCTCAGAATTAAAACGAAAACGAACAAAGGAACGTTTATTTTTGATCAGACCATAGACGGATCGATTATAATCAATCTGTCAGTTCAAAGATCAACTATTATAAAATTTGTCAGCAGTCTGACAAAAGTCAAATCTTTAATCGTTAATCAATTGTCAAGATTTTATCAATTAGGTAAATCGTGAATTTGACAATGAAAAAAATAGAACATTGACACTTTTGTTACTTGTTAATTGAATGACAATGGCCTTTGGACAAAATAGAAGGGGGAGGCACGCAAATGCGCACACGCAAGTTCGGAGTTATTTTAAAACAATTATTTATGAATCGCTTCATTGGTTTAGTGGTTAGCTCAATTTTGGTAGGGTTGATAGTCGAGGAAGAGCAAAAAGTGTAATTGGTTTGAGCAAAACCAATATTTTTGATTGACATTGGGAACATTATTTAAGATTGCTATAGGCTGGCTACCAAGTACCAATTAACCTTGGTTTCGCACTTCACTTGCAAGCTGAGCCTATAAAACAATCCTCACAATGATGAATAATGATGATAGAATGTATGTAAATTACTCATTACTATCTCCTGCCTTCAAATCGCTATCAATAAAAAAAAAATAAAAAAAAATTGTAGCATTCTTTGCCTACTGTGAACTGTGACATTGTTGAAGATAAATTATATACTCGTAGAACTTGATTAAGAAACTTGTTTAGCGAACTCACAAATTATTAACCCACAAATACTATAATTGGCAAACTTACTAATCGTTAATATTTGGTTTAAAATTGCTTATTCAGAAGACTGTACTAAAACAGGTGATTCTTTTTAGAGTTCCGTAACTCAAAAGGAAAAACGGAACCCATATAGGACTCACTTCGTTGTCTGTCTGTCAGTCTGTCAAGACCCTTTTTCTCAGGAACGCGTATAAAATTGAAATTAATATCAAATATGGTCTCTTTGAGCTCTAAAAAAATCAAGCTCATATCTAATATATATCATAATTGCATTATAATTGGTCAACGCATAAAAAAAAATACGGCAAATTTATGCGACATATTTTGATACTTGCAAATAAATCAAAACCTACAGGGTACTTCCCGTTGATCTAGAATTATGAAATTTGGCAGGAAGTAAGGTCTCACATCACATTTAAAGGAAAAAGCGATTACAAACGTACATTTGCAGTTGGAGAATTGACCGTGACGAATATCGATGTATCGAACATGTTTTTAAACTACAATGTTAAGTTTGTTTTCGGAATAAATTCATCCCCTTCATTGTGCGTGGTCCGACATGCACTCGGTCGGTTTTTTAACTATTGGGTTTGTTCGGACACTTCTAAGATTTGTTCGGGAAATTACCTACAGGTTAAAAACATTTCTTTGTGAGAGAGAGAAAAGAAAACTTACAATAAAGTGAGCTTGACGTGAGCTGCCATTCCACATGAGGCTAGGGATATGCTCACCTAAGTTTTCATGGTGAGACTTTTCCAGAATGGATTGGAGAGAACAGTATGATCAACGTTCTCCAGATCGATTGAAAGATACAAGACCCACAATCAAGACCATTGTCGACGATTGCTTCAGTTTTTACCTCACAGATCTCAGCCCGATAAGGCAAGATAATCAAATTATACTGCTAGAAACAAAGTTTCAATAAAGGCTAGATTCTAGATAAACCATAGACAAGTTCAAAACACTAGATAAACACCCTTTCCCTCTGTTATAGACAAAATGCTTTACTGCATTTTCATGTCGATATTATCTACTAAAGCACTCAATAGTAATTCAATGTAGCGGAATAAACTTTGTTTATACTTTGACACTATAATGAAGATTTGCTGCCAATAATTTTATCGGTAATTGAGATATTATGCAATTACGTCGTATTATGTAAAGCGAACCGGATTAAGATTGTATCCGATTGCGATGAGATTTTCACATTTCTGTAAATAACTGCAATGTTATGTGTCGCAAAAATGTGTCACTTTCATCATTCATATTTGTATCTTTGCATACTTTCCTTAAAGCTATGTAAGTTTCTTAAAGACCACACAGTATAAAAACTGGTCTTTCGATCCAAAATCGCGTCACGATTTCTGCATATTTGATCCTACTACCTACTGTCTCATCGACAAGGTACCAATCTTAGGAACTAGTCATGCACGCAATGCGCAAGGGCACGACGATTAAGTCTTACATCCATAGTTCCATATTATGCAAGGTTCAAACGTATAATCTTAGCTTAGCAATCTGACATTCGTCACCCTTATTAGTTCCGCGTTTCCGTATGACTGTATTAAGACAGTGATAGCCTAGTGGTGTGACCGTCGGACTGCCAAGTCATAGGTCTCGAGTTTGAACCCAACCTCTGACTTTTCGGGTTCATGTGCGTACTATATAATTATCACTTGCTTCAAAAACGGTGAGGAACGCTGCATGCCTGAGAGATGTTTCTCGACGGCATGCGAAGCCAAGTCAGACGCCCATGGGCGGCTTTAAAACGACGAACTAATCAACCGTCCCATACATTTAGGTCGAGCAGGTATTGAAGTTTTTTAAGGGACAGTTGATTTTTTTTTAGCGACAACTATGTTGGTCCGTTGGAGAAAGTTGTTCAATTTGATGGTCTGTACCACACCAGCCATGCAGGCAGCCTCGTGACGTCATGCAGGGAAGAACAGGCCGCAGTGTGCGCCCGCGTCCCGAAAGTTCACCCCCGTCTCTTTGAGTGACAGACGTGTCCGATGCGATGTGTAGCATACATATATTATGATTAAGCGTGCTGATTTAAGTATAAAGACTATTTTATTGGTAACATGACCACATATTTCGAATACATGCTGTATACTATACACCTCTGCTTGAGCCCTTCGAGGAATACTAGCGCGATATTATGTTCGGTGCCTGATTTAAATAGCCTCTCTATTTAAATAGCCTCTCTATTTAAATAGCCTCTCTATTTAAATAGCCTCTCTATTTAAATAGCCTCTCTATTTAAATAGCCTCTCTATTTAAATAGCCTCTCTATTTAAATAGCCTCTCTATTTAAATAGCCTCTCTATTTAAATAGCCTCTCTATTTAAATAGCCTCTCTATTTAGGTAACGTGCTACTTTATGGTCGATAATTTTTTGCTAAAATAAGGAAGCATTAATAATCCCGTCATGTCTGGTTGTCTTTCCTCTATCAGCTATTATAACCTCACTCACAGTAATTTTTTTTATATTTCCTCATACTAAGCGTACAACTGTCTTAATTATATGATTCAATGATATTAATGATATGCTAACTTATTTACATGAATAATTATCTCTAAGAAATTAATGACGTAAACTATTAATGAGTTCGACGCTCTAAATTAATTTATTTTAGTGTTGTATTTTTAATTCCTTTCATTTGTTTTGATAAATAATTAAAGACACACTCGAATATCGCGGGAAAGACCAGGACAATCGTTTAGACCAGGGCAGCATGACACAAAAGGGAGGAGTCCCCTGTATGTACATTCTAGAAATATGTAAATTTGTCCGTAAGCATCAAGATTTCTACACAAAACGCGAAGACATCCAATCACAGTATACACTTAGGCACCGATCTAGACTAAACATACCAACATCCAAATTTAAAATGCATTCTACAAGTCCCTACGTAATGTCTATAAAAATATATAACAAACTACCTGACATATTAAAGAAAGAAGAAAAGTTGAATATATTTATTAATAAACTTAAAAAATTACTGATAAACAAATGCTATTACTCCTTAGATGAATATTTAAATGATACACAAAATAGGAAAAAGTAATAATAATGATATATTAGTGATACGGATTTTTTAAATAAATAAATATATAACAAAAATAATAATTAAATAAATTAGCAATTATAATAAATTAAACAATATAGCAATAATAATTATTCGAAGATAAACAATTTATATAAATTAATAAACAGAATTATAATAGATATGTACATACATGTATATAGAAATAATCTAAAATATTTAAGTACACTTTTACAGATAAAACAATACATAAGCAATAGATAAACGAAATGATAGATCCTATTTGCGATCTCCTGACTTTGAATAAATGTAAGTTAAAACTTGCATGATCTCCTTAAACAGGGCGTCCTCTCTCCTACCCTTTTGCTGTGCCCTACAGGGTCCATAATGATCTAAATAAATAGTTACCACCTAAGTACACATTATGGTAAAGCAATAAAGATATTGAGTATTGAGTATTGAGCCCTATATTACGAAGTGGGTGTAAAAAGGTTGCCTATAATGATGATGACGATAATGACACAAGCTTTGGCATTGACTGCTCCCATTTCTGATCCAGTATTTTTTTTAACCTATTATTTACCCTCAATAAATCTGCCTAGCATTTTCCCAACTATGTTGGGCTCGGCTTCCAGTCTAACGGGATGCAGCTGAATACCAGTATTTAAATAGCGCGACTGCCTATCTGACCTCCACAACCCAGTTACTGGGTAACACGATACCCCTGGGTAAGACTGGTTGTCAGACTTTTGGGCTTCTGAATAAAAGAAAATACGATTATTTGCGGTAAACATGACGCAAAGAAAGAACAACAAAACAAAAAAAAAGAACAAGTTGGGGGAAATATGCGTCACATCCACGCAAAACGGCCATCGCTCAGCATAATGCTGCGACCCTGTGCGAGACAGAGCCCCAGCGCTGATCTCGTAACAACTGTCAAAGATCTACGAATGACAGCTGGGTTCAACGGGTTAACGTGCTTTCCGAAATACATAGCAGGCAGCTGTTATTATTTAGCCCCGGGCCCCTATTATTTAACCCTGTAAAGGCTAATTAATTATAAACATCAAACTACTACTTAATCTAATTAACAGTTAAGCAAACTATAAAGCTTCCCCAACCAAATATAATTACCTACGATAAAAATCCAGATAATTACGCATACCAAAAATAAATCCTTTCCAATTATAAGTCCTTGATAGACTTGCTAATTAGCGAACAATAAATACGTCCAAATACGTCGTAACATACAATCATTACACAATTGATTTCCAATGTAAATCAGTAGCACGATAAGCTTTTGTTAACCTTAAACTAACTGCTAATTATTTGTACACTAAAGCTATGAATGTTGGTCTATGAGAAATAAGATGCTAAGACACAAAGGCGCCGTTTCACAGCAGCCCACGGCTAAGCTACGCAGAAAATAAGATGTTAAGACACAAAGGCGCCGTTTCACAGCAGCCCACGGCTAAGAAATAAGATGTTAAGACACAAAGGCGCCGTTTCACAGCAGCCCACGGCTAAGAAATAAGATGTTAAGACACAAAGGCGCCGTTTCACAGCAGCCCACGGCTAAGAAATAAGATGTTAAGACACAAAGGCGCCGTTTCACAGCAGCCCACGGCTAAGAAATAAGATGTTAAGACACAAAGGCGCCGTTTCACAGCAGCCCACGGCTAAGAAATAAGATGTTAAGACACAAAGGCGCCGTTTCACAGCAGCCCACGGCTAAGAAATAAGATGTTAAGACACAAAGGCGCCGTTTCACAGCAGCCCACGGCTAAGAAATAAGATGTTAAGACACAAAGGCGCCGTTTCACAGCAGCCCACGGCTAAGAAATAAGATGTTAAGACACAAAGGCGCCGTTTCACAGCAGCCCACGGCTAAGAAATAAGATGTTAAGACACAAAGGCGCCGTTTCACAGCAGCCCACGGCTAAGCTACGCAGAAATAAGATGTTAAGACACAAAGGCGCCGTTTCACAGCAGCCCACGGCTAAGCTACGCAGAAATAAGATGTTAAGACACAAAGGCGCCGTTTCACAGCAGCCCACGGCTAAGCTACGCAGAAATAAGATGCTAAGACACAAAGGCGCCGTTTCACAGCAGCCCACGGCTAAGCTACGCAGAAATAAGATGCTAAGACACAAAGGCGCCGTTTCACAGCAGCCCACGGCTAAGCTACGCAGAAATAAGATGTTAAGACACAAAGGCGCCGTTTCACAGCAGCCCACGGCTAAGCTACGCAGAAAATCAGCGCTGTAACTCTGTCTCACATAGGGTCACAGTATAATGCTGAGCGATGGCAGTTTTGCGTGGATGTGACGCATATTTACCCTGAACTTGTTCTTTTTGTATTTTTCTTTGCGTCATGTTTTATCGCAAATAAATGGAATTTATTTATTTCTTGTTACTTAGCTTCGCGTTGTTTAAAAATTTAGGCAAGATCGTTCACGGCTACGCTACGCACGGATGCGTTGCAAACAAATGAACTGCGCAGCTAATGTGGCAAGCCTCTTCGTGCACATCCTGCTAGTGTACGGTTGACTATATAGAAGTATTAGTGCTCGGCGACACGATGCCGTCGCCGCGCCGCCACCGCACCACCGCCGCGCCTCACTGTGCATAACAACGTTGCCAACCTGCTGTCGCACCGCCCGCCGCCTCGCCGCCGCCGCGGACTGTAGAGTGATATGGCAAAATCAAGCGGCGAAGGCGCGGCGGCGGCTCGGCGGCGGTAGCGCGGCGGCGCGCGGCGGCTCACTCTACATGGTTACGCGGCGCGGAAACGGCATGGTGGCGGCGCGGCAACGGTGTCGTGTCGCTGTCTCACTTAAATGGGACTATTATGCCATTATGTGGTACTCAAGGATAAGTCGAATTGTAGATCAAATTATTATCTGTAGTTTTTGCTGTATTAGGACATAATTTATGTAAATCGATTGTTTGTTTGTGGAAATAAAGCATTTTGTTTTGTTTATGTGGATAATATTGTAGTAAAACTACAAATAATTTGGTGTACCCACATAGTCTTTTATTTCGTTTTGCAAGGCAGGTTACCTCAATGCATTTGATAGCCATTTTACTATATGTCAAGAAGTTGTGAATAGCAGATGTTTTGAATATTACTTTCAATAGTCCTATATTCAACTTATCTGTTTTTATAAATAAATAAATTTGTCTAGCCTTTCCCAACTATATTGGGGTCGGCTTCCAGTCTAACCAGATGCGGCTGGATACCATTATTTTACGTGGAGCGACTGCTTATTTGACCTAAACAACCCAGTTACTGGGTAACACGATACCCCTTGGCAAGATAATAATGGTGGTCAGACTTTCGAGCTTGTGACGACTGTGTTTTAAACCGACTTCAAGAAAGGAGGAGGTTATATGTTCATCTGTATGTATTTTTTTTAAATATATATTCATCGATATTTTCGTCAATTGCGGAAAATAACTTTAATTTCGGAAGTCGTTGGCAAAACACTAAAATACAGATCCAAAGACACCCACTTCCGAAAATAAAATTATTTGTCAATTTGTAGTTTTTTTTTTTGGAAGTTGGTTGTTTTTTTTATTTATAAATAAGCAAACATAACACAAAGAAGTTACTAAGATCAAGGACAAGTTTTAATGTATTCACATGCGCAATTAGCAAACAGGAAATAAGACTTCCTAATTAAATCTATTTATAACTAATAAAAGGCTTCTTAAAGATTAAGATAAGTATTCATAATAAAATTATTTATTGCAAATAACTTAAGTCATAAATGTCTTGATTTACTGGTAATGTTCTAGTGTTACTTCTCTATAAATAGACTTCTGAGATGTCTTAATAAATACTAACTATACATATATTAGCGTTGATTTTAAATAGCTATAATTTAAATAAACTCAGGTCCCACCTATCTAGGTGAGTAGATAATTTGTTTTTTGTAAGCTAAGCTTGGAAACCTTACCCAGCGCTTCCGTATTAAGACGTAGATGCCAGTGACCTTGAGAGGTTAGCTTGCGTGTTATGTATTGAGTTTACGCAACGCGTCGTACGTCCAGCCAGTACTCGCCCATCAAGGAGCGCTGTCCCAAATTAGACGCATTATTAATTTATTATACATAAAACAAAAGGTATTTTAATAAAACACGTATACTTAAAAATCAATAATTAAATTATCTTTAAAATTGTGAAAGTTTCTGATAAATACGCTTGATAGATTTTGTGTGATTTTCGGTTTTTTATCCTCGTTAGACATAACTTTAAAAATTAATTATACATAATCTAAAATATTCATATACTAAGTTATTAACATAAAACTCTAATTTAAGATATATTTTTTCCAAATAATTAACACTGCTCGTTTAGACGTGATCTTCTGTATAAAATCATCAAAAGTCGGTTATCGTCGCCTTAAAAATCAGGTGTCCTCATATACCTACCTATGCGACGTGACTCTGGTGGAACAATTTCTATAAAAACTTCATGGAAATTGTTCTACCGCAGTTTGCGTCGCGGCTGTCTAACTCAGATACGTCAAAATCTCTCGGAGCTTAGTAGAAAAATATAACCTAATTATTCTCTAATAATTACATCTATCGCCTACGCATTTCATAATCCATTATTATTAAATTAGGTCCCTTAAAAAAACGATCGCTTTTAAAAATTACATGATTGGCCCCCACGGCTATTTCAGTGGCCCACATACATTTACGCAATCAACGATTGTAGGTACACATTATTATAATAATGTAACAAACGTAATTAATAGTATCGTTATGACGAGACAATAATGTGATGAAATATTAAACTGATTATGAGGACACTGTTTTGTTCTATATACAGTGTATAACAGAACAGTGTGGTCGTAATTTATGGAAATAAAACTGAACAACTTTAGAAATAATCAACTGTCTCATACAAAACTTCAATACCCTTTTTATTAGATTACGATATTGGTCCCATGGAGATTTTTTTTCACTTTGATGGTCTGTACCACAAGCCTACAGTAGGCTCCAGAGAAACCTCACCCCCAGAGCAATGTAAAAAACAATGTAAGGGGGTGAAAAACAATGCAAACTCACAGACCGCATTAGGAACTCTATACTTCGTTCCAAAATACCTTAAATATGACTATATATTCCGATACATGCTGTATTTTATTTTCAAGCGTCTTATGTGGGAAATACGTCATAGGTTTATGGTACAAAAATGTATCAGTACGAGCTATACATGAACAGCTACTGCCGACGCTGCTTAGATTTATAAGTCAGATAGCCTGGCAGTCAGCTGTACTACCTACTTCCGGGTAATTCTTCAGAAACTATCTATCTAGCACTTCCTTTCCGTTCTAGTAAGTTAAGTTAGTTGTTGTAGAAATGACACCTCGGATATTACTTAACAGTATATTGTAGCCAAAAGTTATTGAACGTGGAATCGTGAGAGGAAAGACTGTGGCGCGCCAAGCGTAGGAAAAGAGAACAACCTAACTTTTTAAGTTTATGGTCAGTTAAGATAATGTATACATTCTTCCAACATACATATTTCGTTAATGCTGCCATATTTCTTTCATCGCTTTTTCAATTAAACATTTTGGGTTGATATTATTATAAAATGGATATTAAACATCAGCTAAAAAAATGTCAGGCCAGCATGTCATTACTGTGATTTCCAAAAAGTTACGTCGAAATCGAAATGATCTCAATATTAATAATCCGCTTGACTATTGATAAGCATAATAAGTAATATGCTATCCACTGACGCAATAATTACTAGCTGTAAAAAAATAATGACTAATTATCAAAATTAAAAATGCAAAAACTAAGGTCAGAAAAACTTAAATATGCACTGAAATTCATACTTGGCCTCTTTTTGAATCTGATAGGTACACATAATTAATTAAAATTACACACATACGTCTGTTTTCCTCTCCTTTCATATCCTGTTGTCTAATCCATGTGGGTGGTCGTTGACGTTTGTATACAGAATGTGGCAAAAATATTGGAAAACAAAACTTTGGTAAAGATGGTATTTAACCAAAGTTTTGTATTCCAATATTTTTGGAAAAAATATAAATATTAAATTATATGAAAAATTAATCATTTATTTATTAACATTATATTTTAAATTGTTTTTTTTTTAAGGAATTAAAGTTATCATTCATATACATTGTTTTTTTTTTTGGGGTATTGGATAAAATACAAAATGCTTTTTGGTGGAGAGAATAGGCTGTTTATAATTTAAACTGGTACTTAACCTACAAGATATACTTCGAACTGATTAACTCAACCTCAACAGCTGCCTAATGATTATCCTCTATTTAGACAATTCCCTGTATACTTAATGTGTGTACGTGGGTATAATTTACTTCCGACATACATACCTAAAGATAATTGTTATTGTCGTTCCATTGTACTTACAGCACGCGACATAAATGTTCGTTGCGAAATATTTGTCCTTATGAGAGCTAAGGTACTATTGTAAAGTAGGATGTCAGTTCTGATACTAAATAGCTCGTGTATTACAAATGTTTGTGAGTCATCGTTTACCTTTGTGTGGTTACGAAAAGACATTACTATAAGTACAGTTAAAAGAAATTGAAGACCCAAGAATTGGTTTTGATAGATAGCAAATATAGTAGACTAGAAATTCGTCAACGTTTAAATAGAAAAAAAAAAATAAGTAAAAATATAAGTTTTTTTTTTTTTACAAAAAGTATTTTTTCTACAGCTATTACATTCAATTACTTCCAAAAACAAGGATCTTAATTACTAATTACTCCAAAAGAATCTAAGTACGCATAAATCTATGAACATCTAAAAAACTTCACGCAACGAGAATCATGCTCTAATTGCAAAACATCGCCATGACATTGAAACAATGCAACAGACCGCGTGAACGTATTAGCAAATGCTAAGCTAGCTGTAGCACGAAACAATTAAATTAACCACACTTACGATATTATCTGGTTTATTTTCAAATGATATGAAATTAAAATTCTAGACGAAACCACGTTCTAGTGTTAGATGATGGCAATCGATGGTATTAATGAGGATATAAAGGGTAATCAATCTGGTTTCGAAACGTGTTCCAATTTGCAGCTGGGCTTCTGCCAATCTTGAGTGACCGAATTGGCCAATGCCAGGACGCAAAATAGAGATGTACCGTCACGATTTAACTGAAGTGGTAGATGACAGACGATTGTAGACCAATATGGATGAGGCCATCAGTGGAATGCTTTAGGCACAGTTGGCCTAGCTTGAGAAATTACCATCATCATTGTCAGTATGAAGTTTCCAAGTAGATATAAAAAGGAAGATCAAATAACAGAGGGAGAAAAAGCAACTAGTTGGGATCGACATCAGCTTATTGCAAATCACTGTTTCTTGTTTTATGTATTCACTGAATTTGAATATGAACTTTTCAGGCACCTCTAAAACATTCACTAAAATAAATGAGATTCCCAACACGGATCACTTTATGGGGCTTCTGGTATTTATAGAATTCGTTCTAAATCACACAGTAAATTCCAAAAGTTATTACATTTATATTATCAATCGACATCTTTACGCAATCGAATAAAATATACAAATCGACAAATATACACAGTTTATAAAATGTAAATTTTATGTTTGTCGCGTGATTAGTTAATTGAATCGATGTCTATTTGAATATGGAAGTAGAAGAAAAACAGTGTACGGAGCAGTAGATGAAAAAAAAGGCATTATGTAAGTCCAAGTGATATGTAAATGATCTATAATGAACGTATGTCCATTAACGGTTTACTATTGTAATTTTATGGATTCCTAGTACTTAGATATATTTGCAACAAAACTTGGACCTTCATAACACAAGCCAAACGTTATAAAAGTCAAACAATTGAGAATTTGAGGAAACCCATTCAATTAATATGACACGCGTAGTATAGGAAAAACTAAAAACTCACAAAAAAAAAATCCTAAAACGTTTCAGCTGATAAATAATCAAAATTAACCCAACCAAAACTGCCCACCCAAAATCATACAAACTTTGTTTATTTAGGAACACAAGCTGTAGTCATAATTAATTCCGATTGAGGGATGCGTCTGTCAAACGCGGGCTTGCAAAATGTCCTCGGTTTTTGCTCGACGAAGCATGATTCTGTCATTAGGACCCTTCTAAGACCGTGTCACACTGCGGTTACGCACTTTAAAATTGAACGGAAAATATGCCATGGCTAGATGACCAACGAGAGCATGTATGGCTTAATTTGTCTCGTAATAATGGACAAGTGGTGTTAAATTGCTGGTTTATTATCTTCGTCTTGAGCTATTGGCTTGGAAAATCGGTGTGGACATGTGTGTGGCCAAATTATGGTCAAATTTTAATAATCATTTTAATTTACACACAATGAATTTCCCAGATACTCTATGATTCAGAACCTCACGTCAATGCTTTTGTCCTTCCTCCCTCACGCAAACTTTATACAATATATTTGACACTGATAATTGTAATTTTATTGGTGAATCGAAATTTGGCCGTAGTACGACTTACGATCAAAGTTATGTTTATTATCAAGTTTTTTAACTGGTTCGTTAAAGCATAAAATATAAAATGTCGGAAGTCAGGCCAATAGGTCCTGATTCAATAGGGATGTTGAGATTTTTTTTGTCTGTAAGATTATTTATTAAAAAATATTTGACACGTATTTTTTTCTTTTTTTACGTAATCAAAAGATTACGGCAATATATTGAGTTAAAATGTGGCATGACGTCACTCTTCGGTAGATTTTGTACTGAATTGTGACGTAGCGAGCCCCCACTCCCCAACTTTAATGCGTTTTATGTATACGTATTTTTTATTTATTAATATGATAAAGCAAAAAATACGTGTTCATTTTTTTTTTATTATCTGGCTGTCGGACTGAATAGTTTTTTTTTCCCCCGGTCAACATCCCTATTTTTAATTCGACGCACCTGTATCTATTTTTCAATAGAAACAATAACCTTGCCTACAGAATACTACAAATTACGAGACTCTCCGTGTAAATAAATTTCTAATTTTATGTAATGTTTTATGCCCAACCAATTAGCGCATTAGCGTTACATTTGCCTATTAACGTTTAACAACACTTTGTCTCAAACAAAGTTTGACAACAAACACTTGTGACAACGATATGCGCTTTTGTTTCCAACATAAACAAGTTAAATCATGTACGTATTACACAGGTGGGACCAAGACTCGAGTTTGTCCCACATTTTGTACCATTTACATAACTCCAGTGACTTCTCACTTCACACTAACCAAGTAACCCGTAACAAATGCTAAATAAACAATATCGTTAAGCTAATTGTCGCGTAATTTATCACTGTAATGTTAAAATCTAATTGGCAAGATATAATATTACCAAGAAAATAAAAAAATAAAGACAATGCGAATATTATGAGTTTTTCGGTCGTTAAACTCATTCACAATTATGAGCCCACGGTTTTTCACACAGATAATGAAATATTACTGAGAATAAAACAAACAGAAAACATGACCTTTTAAGGAATGCACTTTGAAAACAAAAAGAAAATGAAGTTAATTGTTTTGGTGTAAAAAGAATAGCTTTCTCAAATTGAATAATTTTGAAATGAGAATAAATTGACGTCATAAATATGAAAAAAGAAACGATGGTTTATGATCGGTATTTTGTACAACAATATTATGAATTTCTTTCACTACAGCCATCACAAGACGCCCTTGTAAAATATAGACTGGATACAAAAAGTATATTTATCGGCTATTATGCATGGTTCACTACCGTCTGGGCTATTGTTCGTTATTTATTCACAGCAAAATAATGGTTGCCTTAACCAAATTGATATTGAAATCATCTTAATTAAGAAATTACTCAAACAGTGTAACGAGGTTTCTGTTTGTTTAGATGACAACCAGAAATTCCTACAATACAAATATACTCGTACCTTATCCACGTCATTATTTTGAAAGCGAGTTTTGCAAATTCAATATTGAACACAAACAAAAGTCCTCGTCAAGATACTTTATTCAATAAGGGCCGGGTAGCGAATGCAAGCATTGGGTTGGTCCTTTCAAACAGTTCCAATCAAGAAATTTTCTAAGAAAATAACTGTCCTAGGGGTAATTTCAAATCTGAGAATTGAATAAAAATAAACGTTATCGATAAGCGTTCTTGGAGGTGTAATCGTCTTGTTAACTGAGGTCAACAGCCATTGACCCATCTTGTTAAATGGCTTTTTTGAAGAGAGCGGAAAGTTGAGAAACTAGCTTAGAAGACGAGCTAACAATGCTTTAAAATTCTCTATATAAGGTGTTAAAAAAATATCTTTAGAAACTTTAAGAGGTGCTTTAGATCTAGAGATCTAAAGCACCTCTTAAAGTTTCTTCAGTTTATCGAACTGAACAACTTTTACTATGACACCGACATTGTAATCCCGAAAAAAAAATCTGCTATTCCATAGTAAAGTTTAATATTTAATACCTACTAAACTGTTCTAAACTGTATGGGACAGCAATTTTATTTCGCGATTTCAAAGTTGGTCCCATAGTAAAAGTTATTTAGTTCTATCGTCTAAAGCATCTCTTAAAGTTCTTAAGTAAATTTTTTAACACCACACAGAACGTTATCCATCTAAAATCCAGTCGATTTTGTCATGAGAAACTAAACCTCTTCCCTCGCTTCAATTTACACAGATCCCTCTCGATGTCTTACTACGAATAAAACCGAGATAAATTACATAACAAAATGCAAATAGACCGACAACTGCGGTTTGTTTAACAGTAGAAAAGGACCAGCATTTAATTATGTTTAATTTCCATACAGCAAGTCTTGTATCAATCTACAAAGGTTCCGTAACAGCGAAACTTTGTTCGCTCATTCCAATTTGTTTTATTGCACATAGCTTTTACAAATACTTGTTGCAATGTAAATAAACCACGAATAAAAAGACCAAATTATTTTATGAACTTTCCGGAACTGTGTACTGTGAGCGCCATTTTTTTTCCTGCCGTGTTATGCGGTAATAATATGCCTTGTACTTAATGCTTCTACGTCCCGGAATTTAGGTGTGTCCATTAATCAAAGTGTATTGGATTGAATGGATAATTAATTATAAGCTTAAAATCCGAGCATTGGCTGTATTAAACGCTTAATTTACTTCCTGCTATGGATTTTAGGGCGCAAGGTGGTCTCGTAATTTAAATCACGTGATAAAAGGTGCGATTTGTGTTATTAACTGCTGCCTTTAAGGGTACGCTAGTCGGTCATTCTACCATACAAACGTAGTATAGTGATTATCCGTCTGTTTGACGGTGTAAGTTCAAAACAAAAAATTATATCAATTTGTTTTGTTATTACGAGTATCTAGCCCTTTATAGAAGCAGAATTTGAGAAAAAAAATTGGTTTGGATGTTATGAGCGTCGAAACTTTCATATAATTCAACACTAATTTTAACTGGTCTTTGGGCGTAAATAAATATTTTATGTAGTAAAAAAATTGCAAAATAGAAATCGTACAGGGATAGATAATTTATTCAAAAGCTCAAATAATTTTATTTTGAGTAAATACATCCAGTAGTTTTTCCATAATATCTATACGCCTAAAGGTCTGTTCATGAAATTTTATGCGCTCGTTTTCGTTATAAATAATCATCGTCATCGTGTATTTCACTAAATAAATATATAAATAAAAGCTAAATAAATGATTACTAAATAAATAAAACTGAATAATTAGACTAACTTGCATGCATATTAGTCACCAATGAGTTCGACCCGTCGACTAGTGCACCCTTAAGTGTCTGTTTTCTTCCCACCGCAAAGGAATTCAATTTTCGCAATGCAGCTAAATCGATTTACTAATGGTGGAACTCGACAAACGACATGAAAACAAAACACAGCGGGGGGTTTATCAAACGACACAGGACATTAGCCATACAGTAAAAGGACCAGCGCTTGGTACTGGCAACAACAAAGCGTTTACCAGCGACGACTGTTACGAGTATATCAGTTACATGCAATTGATTATAGTACAGTTGTCCACAGCCGTACTTCCTCAATTTCATCGCTACGGACATTAGTGAGTGCCGCGCCTTAGGAAATTGCTGCTTGTGTAACTAGAAAAACGTCATTATGGCACTATTTCACCAGTAACTAGTAACTAGTGGACTGCCTTAGCAAGATCTAGTGCAAGAATCGTCACATCATGAACAGATCATAAACTGCTAACTAGTGGTTTTGAAGCCGATAGTTTTCTAGCTCATTTCCGTCATACTAATAGTTACTTATTTAAGCTCATTCAAACTGGTGTAACTATGAAATCGGAAACTAATTATTCATCCGGCCATTCGAGACAGTTTGATTGTTTAACACGATTTTAGGTAACATTAATTTGAAAAATAAATTGCTAAGTTTTTAGTCAGCTTTTCAACGGCAACCGTAGTTACAAAGAATGAAAAATAAACGTGCGCTTACTGCCAAAAAAATGTACGCAATATGGTCTTTTCGTAATATTCAAACGCGATACATATCTACATGGGCGAGTTACTTATCAACCATGTCCGTTTTTGACTAACATTGTGAAATGTTTTGACCAAGCACAAGTTGATTGAATAAATCGCAGAGCTGATAAAATTACGATGACTGATTGCGATACCGGAATAATTATTATTCAGCAATCGTTTGAATGGAGGAATGATATTTGCATAGTTGTAGGAAATTGTGAAAATTTGTGATAGCGTCTATGTCGGTTGAAGCCGTGATATAGTTATATCCCTAGGGAGGCAGCTCAGGCAGCTATATACCGTAATATAGTTATATGAAAGCGGTTCATAACTGTCGTGTGCCCTAATTTTGTTACTGCGACCAATTTCGACGTAGCGCGTCAGGTCAGTTCGCGATTAGTTGGTCACAGTTGCAACCTATCGTATTTGCTCGAAGTGCCCTAATAGTTATATTACTAGATCGTGCTCGTATCAGTAGACAGCTCGTAGACTGTTATGAACCGCTTAACGCTTAACATAATCAACCTATAATTGGGCTCCTCACTTCGATATGGAGCCCACTCCATATCGAAGTGAGGAGCCCAATTATGTAATCATGATTATGTAATCTGCCACGCGAGCCCAGTGCGGGTTGGTAGATGTCACATATCTTCGAATTTTTGGTTCCAGGACATCCCGGTTTCATCACGAAATTTTCCTTCACCGTTTTGAGAGCAGTGGTGATGAAATTATTTACACAAAGTAAAGGCTTGTGCAGACCAGCGCGACTTGTCGCGCGACGCGACACGAACAATACAATTTCTAAGAAAACTTCACAGTATAACAATAACCGGTGTCGCGTCGCGCGACAAGTCGCGCTGGTCTGAACAAGCCTTAAAGCGCCTGAGTTCGAACACACGCGATGTGTCGGGGCCTGTATATATACAAATTGTAATTTTGAGTATTTTTTTTTTTGTGACCACACATTATTATTACTCACACATTTTCAACATACCTACTAAGTTTTTAAAGCAAGACCCAATGCATCAAATTGGACAATTATTTCTCCACATTCTTTACAAAAACGAAACCATTTTTCAAGCTTGAAAACGTGTAGAGCCGTAGACGACATGGGCTAACATTTTATGTTTTGCAACTCCAAGATAACCATCGTACCACAATGTTCTTCACATGACCTTGAGACGGAAGTATTTGCGTCTCTGTCTTAATCAACAATTAAATATTAGGGCGAACGTTGCGTTTGACATTGTTTTAATACCCAAAACAGTTGACATTTTTTATTACTTTGAGGTTATTTAGAGGTTGTAGGCTTGAGAATAATTAATGTTAGTGTTTTTTTTATGTATGTCATTAAAATCTAAGTCTAATACGGCAATGTTATTCATAGAGATATTTTAATTAGATTTGAGGGTTACGTCAATTATTTTGACAGTAACTTGCAGTATACAGGGTAGCAGGGACATCGACGCGAAAACTGTTACCATGGATTAAGTACATGATTCTTCAGAATCGCCCCCCAAAGTTGAAATATTTGATCGGTTATTTTAAAAAAATCTGCTGTTTTATAAAAAGTGCAATACCTACGCGGAAAGTGCAATACCTACGCGGAAAGTGCAATACCTACGCGGTCAAATCTATGGAACAGCTGATTTTTTCGAACAGATTACGTGCTTTTTAATTTGTTTGTCTGTGATGTCTTATTTACACCTTTTTAGTTGGCTTGTTTGTCGTAGTTGGGTTTTACTTTTTATAACTTTTATTTCTATTTACTTAAATTATTTTGTGGTAATAATACAATTTACAAAAAAAAAAAATGTTCTTAACAAGCCCTTTCATTTGACACCCAACATGCCAACACTTTTTTTTTTGTCCCGGACTTGATATCCTCTAGAGGGCGCCTCATTCAATTTAATGTGAAGTCACATAGCCTATAACCAGCAGACAATCAAAACGTTTCCAACGATACCTCAATTGTCAAATTATGATGAGAAGTTTAGAAGTTATGAGAGAACAGATGAACATACATACATACCGGTCACAATCATAACTCTCCGCCGTAATCGGGTAAAAATAATACAACATGCATCTATTAGCTAAGTAAACATGGAAAACAAAATACCAATTCTATTTGCTTTTACACGAATAGGCATAATACAGTACCTAACAATCAATCCCTGATGGATTTCTTAGGTATTATAATTAGTGCCAAACCAGTGACTTTGAAACTATATGATTGTGTAGTGAATAAATTGCATTAAACTCGGTTTAACATGCATTTTGATATCGTGAAAACTTTAAGTTTACAACCAATTCTATATTTTATTGCTCATATACAAGATCTTACTAAATTAGAATGATTTATAGGTAATAATTGTACCGCAAGACCTCGTTTTCGTTGGGTCTGGTCCAGGGTAGGACATGCAAGATAAATTAAGAAAGCATCTGGTACAGCCTGGATGCAGAAGGCGAAAATATCAGCGCTGCGACATTTTGTTATTTTTATGTCGCAGCATCATGCTGAGATTGAGCCTTTTGGCCTCGGCCTCGTACGCACGGCTACACATCAAGCTATACATTTCCAGTATAAGCTGACCTCAGATTGTACGGAAATCCTATACAATGCGAGATCAGCATAAACTGGAAATTTATAGCTTGATGTGTAGCCGTGTGTACCTCGGACTGCCTGCTTTTAAAGTTAAATTTTACTTTGTTTTTTATTTATTTTTAGTGTGTTTTTAGTTTAATTTCTGATTTCCTGTGCGAGTCTCAATAAATACTTTTCTTTCTTTCTTTTCTTTATGGCATAACTTTACAGAAGCCTATTTCCAGAACTGCGATAGGCTAAGTGCTGATTTGAATGATTGATCGATTTCCACAGTGTATCTACAATATCCTGGCCACCAAACAAGCAGGCATGCAATAATAAAAAATATAAAAAACCTTGGAATCCCTTACCGGGGTTAGCCCTGGGGTCTCTCGCTGCAGCCGCGAAGTTATTGTAACTTGGGGCTCCGAAGCTAGTGCCGAAGTCGGAAAAGTCGACATCGTAATGTCCGAACTGTGCCGACGTCAGCGCTATGCATGCGCACACGACTATGGCCTGGGGACAACACAAAAACATTGTTAATATAAAAAGGAAAACAATATAAAATACAGCATTGGCTTTCTTCTAAAATACCAATAGAATGGGCAGAAATGGTTATTTCTAAATAATAAAGCTACTAATATTATAAATGTGAAAGTTTGTATGTTTGTGTATTTGTTTATAACGCAATAACGACTGAACGGAATTGAATGAAATTTGGCAGACAGATAGTTTATAACCTGGATTACCTAACATATAGGATACTTTTTATACCGGTAGTACGTTCCCATGGGATAATTTCTGACCTCCACGCGCGCGAAAGCTTGTGACGTAATAAAATTGAATGGTTGTTATAGCATTTTCATAATCCCACGAAAGAATGCTGTAAAGTTATAGGGCAGGTTTTGTCTAAAACCACAAAGACCATTTAGAATAATAGTTATCAAATATTTTGCAGGTGGTTTACCTTTCAAACTTCCCCAACAGTAATGAATACAAAAACTTACGTACACGCAAAAAACACGTATATAATAGAACGCGTTCTATTTTAATGTCATGGGTTTATAACCATTATCCATTTTAATGCTCAACAATGATATTTTTTTGTTATAATTACGTACATATTTAAGAATTTTTAAACGTCATATAACAGAAAAAAAAATCTGACGCTAAGGTTTTCCGGAGGTCATAACACTATAAACACTGAACTAAATGACTTTTAAGAAGCTTTAAAAGAAAAAACCTACATTACTTTGTCTATTTACGAAAATAGATATTATTGCACCTCCTAATCTGTGGGTTAATACTCGTAAGGTTACTGATCTGCGTCTTACAAATAATTCGCAAGGACATCCGTTTTCAGAACTATTTTTTATTTATTTATTTATTTAAGTAATTATAAAGATACACATATATAATACCTATAACAAACTATAAATATAATATATATGCCTAATTATATATAAATATAAGCACAAATAAATATACATAAATACACGAATATACTAAAACAAATAAAACAAACAATGGGAAAACATTAATATAACGTACATAACATAATAATTTGTATTTTATCTTCTTCAATAGTGGTCAGTAAGATTGTAGGTACAAGATATCACTGGCTGAGTTCGTGTAAAAATGTACCTGTCAGTCAAAAAGTAGCAAATTGTAGCATTTGAAATTTTATTAATAAATCTGTTGCTATTATGGTAGATAAAAAAAGTTAAAAACTAACTTAAAAAATTCACACCGTGAACCACGATTTGATTGTGTTATAAAATCTAGAGTAGATAAAAACTCCAAGTAAGAACAATCATTGGGAATGCAGTGATATTTAATTTTAATTTGAACTACAAACTTTTTGATCTAGATCAAAATCTAAGATACATTCAAATGATACATGAACATATCGAAGGAAACGATATATCGAGCGGCCAAAAACATAAAACAAAATCGAAACGATATCTCACAAATCAGATTATATCTTGCGCTGATACAAAAATATTTCATACACATGACCCGTAACATATTTATCATAAGAACAAAGAAGCTTTTAATCGAACATGTTACAATATGTAAAACATTATCATTTAGTTAAATCGGTACAACGCTCTATCAAAATTTATGTTACAATAGGCTCTGCGCTTAGAGTTGTGATTTTTTTTGTCATATTTGTCAACCTTTTAAAGGCGCAAATATAACAACCTTATTGGTAGCTATATTTTTGAGCCGTTTGGGTATCGAGTATTTCGGGACATTGCCAAGCGGTTGGTCGACTCTTCACGTGACCAGAGGGCTAATTTTTAGGTCAAAGAATCAGCATTGCCACCCAACGTGGCAATGCTGCCAGCCTTTTGGGCAGTTTTCCCACTGACAGCGATGTGGAAGATTTTTTTGATGCCCAATGAGCTCTTCCTTTATTTTTATTTTTTTCTTCTGTATACTTGTACATAATTTATATATTTTAGTGTTATATTATATTTTGAATGAGAAAACAAAACCTTTCATCAACTACAGTTATATTAGAGTTAGCGTTCAGTTGAACACACATAAGCTATCTACTGAATACCTGGGCTATCCTAGATTAGACTGGTTGTCAAATTTTCGAACCTCTCACGGAATAAACTCAAGGCGGATACTCAGGCGTCAGAAATAAAGCAGTCAAAAAAAACAGAACGTAGGTAAAACCTTCTGCAGAATCAAACCACACCAGCTCTTCAACGACCTTCAATACTTTCTAAAAACAATTTTTAGACTACTAATACTTCATACAGTTCATATAAAACAATACAACTTACACAACCAGCTTTTATCAATTTACAATTGCGATAGTAGGAAGGTAGTACACGGAAACATAATGACGCGAAAGCAATGCATACATTCATACGGACTCGAACTGGTTTAGAACAGATTCAGAAACAGGTATGTGATCTTGATATGTGACCTCAAGCGGGGACGGAGACTGGGCGTGCGTGAACCCTGGCTCGGCACTCAGCTGATGTGTGCACACGTGCTTGGGTGGGCAGACCGGCGGTACAAACGACTTTAGCTTTAATTTTACTTTCATTATTGGTGGAAACAGATTGTGTTTTGTTTTATCTTTATTTAAAATGACCAAAGAAACAAGCATTCGATGTATGATATCTAGATTTATTTAGAAAAAGTACAGCTGAAGCCACCTTTGTATATCAACTATTCATTTCTGTAGTAACCTATTGCAAGCAGTAGCAGCAGTAGCCTATTGGTATATTGGCGTGTGCTAGCTGCCAATATGGCAAATAAATGAAGCACTAAGAAGTGGTGAAGGGTGGGCTTTTTGGGGGACTGTCTTATGTAATTTTGACGTTCGAAAAGTGCTGATTCTCAGCCTAGTTTGAATAAATTACTTTTAAATTTTGAGTAAATTTTTAGAATGATCCCTGCTAAGTGTGAATCAAGCACGATTTACTTGACTCGTTTTTATAAGTTCTGCCAAAAGGAAAGCTTTCGCAAACAATGGCCAGTTTAATTAAAACGACATAATCAGTTACAACAAGAACTATACTTATAAATTAATTGCTTCCGTATCTACAAACAATTTATCTGCCACTGAACTATCTTTCGTAACTAGACCAGTGGCCACCCGCCCGTCTGTATTGCCCTACGCAACATACCGTACTAGTATCCATTTAAGGACACGTTGTAAATGCTTTCTGAATCGAATATGGTAATAAGTTCGATACACTTTGCTTTTCTTGCAAAACTGTGACAAATTTTATTGCTTGGTAGGTAAGTCGAAGCCCTTTGGAGGTGTCGTAATTAGTAATGGTAATTGTTTAAAAATGTACTTTTGGTTATCGTCTAAGCGATGGGTGTCAAGGCAGATTTGGAACAAAAAAACGACGAATTATAAATTGCGAATCAACTGTCGTCTTATTTCCCATACTTAACCCAGTTTGATGTTATTCATAAAAATTACTTCGATTAGACATAATATATAATGAATTTCCAATTTATTTTGTCTGCTTCGTCAGAAATAGTTATCATTCTAACCATCTTCTGAAGTATTATAGCACATAATTAGTAAGTACTATTTTAACACTGTTTTAATAACCATCAATCACTGCCAACAGATAAAACTGCACTTAACTGTAACAGGTTTGCGATTAGTTCATCGCGTATCCAAAACAATAGGTCCCTATCAACAAATCGCTCTCCTAATGGCTCAACAATAATTATTCATTATGAAATACCAGTAATAAATAAAGTAAATGGAGTAAAGAGCAATAAAATAGTTTAAATATTCTAACTTGGCTAGATGAAGTAACGAAGCAAGTTTATACGCTGTCTAGGAAGTTTAGTAAGTAACTAGAGTGTTCAATTGATGAAACCGTTCGCGATAGAACTATACAGATAATTGTGTTATATAACGGCTTTTAGAAAGGCCTTTAGGGTCTGGTGGGTGCCTTACTTCTAGAGTGGTGAAACACTAATCATCGACAAGTGTCAGAAAAATATCTTAAAACGTCTCTCTTGCACGTCAAAAAAATGGGGCTCGCATAATATGAACTAACTTGAGACTAGAGATGCCGATGCATTCCACCAGCTTTTATGACAAGTCTTTTACAGTTCAAGCAGTACGGTTATGGAATGCCATACCCCTGTCGACAAGGCGTGCTCAATCTTTGTCCAATTTTAAAATTCTGATAAAAAAACACTTCCTGTCTCCTTAACATCATCATTACATATAGTTTCTTGATCTTGTTTCATGTTTATTATTGTTTATATATATATATATATATATATATATATATATAGATAAGTGTATGCTTTACGAATGTATGCATTTATTGTGTATGTAAATGGTACACCACTGACTACCTGCAGTATTTGTCTCTCCTTCTCCCTTTAATCCATCCAAAGGTTGTCTGTAAAAGATCGTTTTTAGCGATAAGACCGCCCATTGTGTCACCCTATGTAAAATGTCTACATTTATATCTGTATTTTTTATGGTGTACATAATAAGGAATATTCTATTCTATTCTATTCTATGAACAATAGTGGCGTGGATCGATGCGCAAGATAAACTTACGTTTCGATATGTGCATGGACAAGCGATTATTTTTTATACATTCATCCATCCGTCTATGCTATAGGAAAAACGACAGCGATAATTAAGTCCTACAAAGGCTTTTAAATTGTTCTTTGCGTGTATTTGTTCTTTCTTTCCGTCATGTTTACCGTCAATAAACGTATTTTCCTTCTTTCTTTCTTTCTTTTCGTTCTTTCTTTTCTTTCTTTTTTTTTCATAAGAAGGCTTTTAGATGCCTTAGTCTTGTGGGTGCCTTACGTCTAGAGTATGGTGAAACACTAATAAGCATCAAGTGTCAGAAAAATATCTTAAAATGTTTCTCTTGCACGTCAATAACCGTGGTGGCTGCCTTATTTTAAGAAAAGACCTTTCATCGCCAGGGTCTGAAAAATATCTTATAATGTTTTGACTTCCCTGAATATTATCACGACCAATTGTGTTCGAGATCGTTGATCAAGTGGAACAATTAATTAATATTATTAATATTAGCAAGAATAAGTTGTTTCGTGTGTTTAAACGAACGGGTGATTAGTTTTTCAGGTAAGTAATTTATTGCCTTGGGAAGCGCGTTAATTGCTAGTCCAAGAGGTCAAATATATTAGTCCTAAAAGCGATAACATGGTAAGGATCAGACTAGGAAAATGCGTTTGCTTTTTCATCATTACCGATCCAAGGAAGACGATACCCGCAAATTGCTTCATTCACTTCTATTTAATTATCTATATACTAATAATATGGTAAAGTTTGTCTGTTTGTTTGTATGTTTGTTTGTTTGTAAGTTTGTATGTAGGGGGCAATCTCCGGAACTCAATCTGCCTAGCCTTTTCCCAACTTTTTTGGGGTTGGCTTCCAGTCTAACCGGACTCAGCTGAATACCAGTATTTTACATGGAGCGACTGCCTATCTGGCTTCCACTACCCAGTAACTGGGTAATACGATACCCCTTGGTAAGACTGGTTGTCAGACTTTCCGGCTTCTGACGACCCGTAACGACTGTCAAAGAGCCATGAATAACAGCCGGGACCAACGGCTTAACGTGCTTTCGAGGCACGGAGGATAGTTATCGGTATGTAAAGATGGTCACCCATCCACCGACCAACACCGGCAAGCGTAGTTTAACCTGACGGATCGACCCGTGCAGCAGTTACTACTTAGCCACGAGCTCTTCCAATCGGCAATCTTAGGAACTACCAGTCGGATTTGAAAAAATATTTTTGCATTGGATAGCCCATTCCTCAGGAAGGCTCGCGGACAAATTCGCGGGCAGAAGCTAGTATAAAATAATTTACGTAAATAACTCAGTTGACAGGTATAATGTGACTTTGAGATTACTAGCAAATTGCTAAGAGTGGGCGAGACTAGTCGTTGCAAAACCGACAGGGTGCAAGTTTCGATAGCACTGAGTCGCCGATATTACTCGTTAATTAAACGATTAATAAGTGGATTGTAAACTCTAGTGATATAATAATTGGACCCTATTTTATGAGCATAGTTCCTGAAGTTGTTTGGCTAATGAAAATGGAATACAAAATATGCATTGTGTATTTTCTTCATATTTCATTAGTACTACTTATCTACTTTATTTTAATATGTACTAGCTTTTGCCCCGGCTTTGCTCGCGTGGAGGTCGGAAATTATCCTACGGGAACCTACCACCAGGATGTAACGTATCCTACGTCCTAACCCAGTTCATTGCGCTTGTTGGTTTGTTTGTTACGCTTTCACGCTAAAACCGCTGAACGGATTTGGATGAAATTTGGCACATGGGTAGACCATGACCTGGATTAGGACATAGGATACTTTTTATCCCGATATTCCCACGAGATGGAGACATATTCGGGTGAAACCGCGGGACGCAGCTAGTAATATTATAGTCAGGATTTTATATCGCACGTAAGAGGCTATTGTAATGAATTGAATATGAATTTGAATGAATTAATTATGTTGAGGTTGTTTATTTGTGTGTGATTTATATTATGGGGTATGTGGTACCTGATAAAAATTATTGTTTTTTTTTTTTTTTTTTTTATTATTAATCCAACAGTGAGTATGTCTGTCAGTTTAGCTCCTTTTTGTGGCTAAATAACAGAACCAATTTTGATGGGTATAAGATACTAGTTAGAAAACAGACTGCATATTTCATAAAAAAGACTAAAAAGTGTTTTCGAAAGCGGGTAGGTAAGTGGTTTACTGTCTTGTTATCTTGTCGATACACTGTGTTTAAGACCCATTTAGTTTAGGTACTATATTAAATACACACATAACATAACATCACGCTTGTTATCCCCGATAGGTTAAGCAGTGGTGTTCCGCAAATAATAATATACAATATACTTGCGATGGAGATTTCGGTGTAAATACCTCTTCGTATAATTACCTATTTTCTATGAATCTAAAGTTAAAGTTATTAATATTATTCATAGTTTACGCAAATCCAGAAACAAATAGCTATCGATAAGTTATTCAAGTTTATGTGTCTTGAGCTTAAAACCAAGATTAAATTTGCCAATTAGCTGACATTTCTCTTAAATTATTTCATAAGTTCATAGAATTTTACCAACACCAGCGAAGAAATGTTCTTGATCAATATAATCTAGTAAAATTTACTCGATGAATAGAAGGTATACTATACAGCGTGTATCAGAAAGTTGTGGTCAAATTTAAGGCTATGGTACAGACTTAGGGCAAATTTCACCAACGAGACTGAACGCGATCAGCACATCTAAACTGAGTTTAAGAGCTGTCAGTTTTAATATTCCCCAATAATGATGACATTGACAGCTCTCGATCGCAATTTAGAGTACAGACCATCAAACTTCTTCTTTTTCGTGTGACTGGTGTCAGAGTTTTTATGCCGTACATGGGTCTCTGACTTGGCTTCACATGCTGTCGAGAAATATCTCTCAGCGAAAGCTGCCGGTTTCCTCACGATATTTTCCTTCACCATTTTTAAAGCAAGTGATTATTATACAATACGTACATGAATCCGAAAAGAACAAAACATCCAAATGAACATCTTTTTCGAAAAAATTACCAACTGTCCCATAAAAAACTTCAATACCTACTCGACCCAAATGTATGGAACAGTAGATATTTTTTTCGCGAGTACAATTTTGGTCCAATAGAGAAAATTGTTCAATTTGTACCACACCCTTATATTTGACCACAACTTTCTGCTACACGCTGTATATATACCTGTCTTCTTAAATTAAGTTTAAATAAATCTCTCACTAATAATAAGCTTAGATTACGTAAGAGTTATTCTGCAAACCAAATAGTTATCTACATAGGTACCATAAATCTGTCTGAGGTCTTACTAACAACTCTTCCTGACTAGTTTCTTCCTACTGCTGCTTATTTATGTTATGCTGCTTATTAGTTATGATTACTCAATCCAATAATATAACTTATTCAAATAACAACAAAAAGGTTCCATAACCACTGGCCTGCCAGTAACAGCCTTTTCACTAAATTGATACCTGTCGTAATAATTTATAATACCAAGACAAGTGATATTAAATTACGCAAATGTAAAGAAACTGTAACAAAGTTTCTAAAAATAACCTTTGGTTTGTTAAGGTCAACATGTTATCAAATTTTAATAATAGCAGCATGTACACAATGGTCCACGTTGGCCACTTTGCAACTACCATCAATCTATTTGAACCAAAAAGTCTTTTACACAAACTCTATCCAGCAACAGAATACCTTCTGGCCGGAAAGATATATTATTTTTAAGTTTGGAACAGTGTTAAGTAATTCGATTTTTGGAAAAAGGGTTCAAGCAAAGCATCATTCTTAGAGCCATATTAGATTATCATAGAAGTATGATCACCTACGAATAATTTATATATGAAGAAGCTATGACGGTATAATAACTACATATGATTCATACTGTCTATGATCATAGTTAAGGGATCCTATTTGACAGCAAACGTACTAATATGATCATATCCGTCTAACCTCAAAAATGTATATCAAACACGGCGAAATCGTTATCCATCTTGATTAAGTATGACGTTTATATGATCATAAGTGTAATATGTAAAAATTAAGAACAGCATCATTTAACTATGATCATATTTCGCCAATACTCCTTGTTTGGTAAAAATCTTGTTTGTCTATACCTTCATCTTGAGGTCCTCAACCATCTTTCCTATACTCCTAGCTAGACTAGTGGTCTCATTCCGTCAGTTATTGCCTAATTATGTTCTATTCTGATTCTCATCGCAAAATTGCACCAGAAACAACAAGGTCCTTTACTAAAGTCTACGTGTACCGTGTACAGACAGCGGCCGGTCATGTGATTTGAATAACATTCTCTTAGTCAACCCACTTGGTCTGATTTCGGGAAATAATCGAATGGGACTATCCGATTTGAGAGTCAAATTGGTGGCGAATCGATTCGAGTTAGGCTTTTAGACTAGTGTTGTTCCCCTGGGCGCTAAAGTGCGTTTCTTTTTACCTTTGGTGCTTTCGGTATATAGATTGTTTTTTGTATGGCTAGGTAGGGGCATTTATAGATCCATGTTTACCTGGATTAATTTAGAACTAGCTGTTTCACCCGCGTAACTCTCGATCCCGTGGCAATATCGGGATAAAAAATATCCTAGGCCCTAATCCAGGTCATGGTTTACCCGTATGCCAAATTTCATCCAAATCTGGTCAGCCGTTTTAGCGTGAAAGCGTAAAAAACAAACAAACTCATTTTCGCATTTATAAAATTATATTATAGTTAGGATTGTCTCTTTGGGTAAAGGCCGACTCCAATAAACACCTACTTAATATTATAATGTTTTCGGCGTTATATGCATCAGTCATGTCATTCAATACATTGGTATATTTATAAATATACTTTAAAACGAAGGCAACCCGGTTTCATCTTGATTGATTTAAAAAATACTCACATATATGTAATCAATGACATTTTAACATTATTAAATTCACTATCTAAAAAGTATTCTTCGACTATTAATAGCTGCAGACTAATTCCTCATGTCAGTAATTGAGGCAAGGTTATTAAGCGTTATTAATTGACTGTTAAAATACCTTTACATAACATACTTGGAATATATTAAATTCTTTGTGTACATATAAGTACAGTGCACATGTGAAAGACTTGCCACACGAAATTGATCCTTATTCAAAAGTTATACGGTTAACAATCACGTGAAAGGTAACTCAGTAGCAAATTCGTTTAATGACTCTAACACATGCCTGAGGCAAAGATATATGTAGCAAATTAATTATATTAAAAAAGCTACTCTACAGTTGAAAAATGATCTGTAAATGTAAATTAATTTATAAATGGTGCAACATTTCATCACATCTACACATCATTGTTGGCTAAGAGTGATTTTAACCTATGTTTTAAACAGCTAACATAAGTTAGGTAACATTAGTTATTCAGATCATTAAGCACAAACTTGGAGACGGATTCAAATTTACTTCAGTTTACTTGTATAACATTCAACGTGCTTCACTGAGATTCCCTTACCCCCACCCCCCCACCCCCCTTACGCTTTGATACACTGTGATCTTAAACTGATAACTTGGTTTCCGAATGTGGTTGCCATCATTGGGGGCATAGTATCCGGCAGTGGATTTAGTGAATTTTTTAATTGTTCTTTTTTTTTTCTTTTTATTACGGACGCTTTTAACGCGCACGTCTTTCTACATTGTTCTCACAAGTATAATTTCAACATGAATGATGTAACCAATATTTTGTAACTATTTTATTTTATTTAAAACTGGAATTTCTTGCCCGTTCTTCTCCTTATGTACCTACTACGCTTTGGAATGGGCAACTACTCGTAGGTTCATATTTCTGACGAACCGACTCCATGACAAATTAAAAGTGCCTGTAAATGGTTTAATTGAAATAAATGCTTTGAGTTTGACTTTGGATATCGTTCGGCTGCAACAATGAAATATCCAACAAGCGACGTTGTCCAAAAAGGCAAAGAAATCTTCCAGTTTTTGTAGACCTGATCCTGATTCTCGTTCTCCTAAAACGCCAATACCTACACTGACAAAATTAAAAACTTATCTAGAAGAATCAATGTCAACAATCCTCCAGTGTACGCAGAGCCTATGCATTAAATATGTCTACAATTCACAAATCACGCGCATGCGTGCGGCGAAACCGAATCAAGTGTGAACGCACCGAGCTGCGCTTGCGACACTGTGACGCAACTGTCCGAGGGCCATTGTGTCGAGACACTGTTGTAAGCCCATATTTAGCATTATTCGTCTAATGGTAGGATCTTGGGCTAGTTTTAGGATTTTCCGTATTATGGGAGATTGTGACAATAAAGACTGATTTACATCGATCTAGTAATTCAATCTGGTAGTACTGGATTGGCTGGCTTTGGATGCTCCATTTAAGAAAAGTTTGCATTGGTCAAAAAACGATCCAGGGTCATTGGATTCTGGCGCTGGATTAAAACAATGTATAAAGGTAAGTCAGCGTAAGCGTTGTACCTTTAAAAAAAAAATCTATTCCCCTCTACTCTTTGCTGTCCTTCTAGATTTGAATGCTTGGTCACGCTTGAAATGTATTAGGTCAGGGAAGTATCTCTTAAACATCAGAATGAACAACATTTTCTACATGAATAACAATCAAGATGACTGTTAAATGAATGAAAAAAAAAATGAAACAGTGTTTATTCACAGAAATATTTTTTACAAGATACATAAATTACCCATGCCAAACTGCAAAGCAGTTTGTTGGCAGATGTAGCTCCTTTTTTGTTTTGTACATAATATTTTATATATTTTTTTATTTATGACACTTTTTCACATAAAGGCAAACTACTATTCCTTCATTTCTTAAATTTAAAACAGACATACAATTTTTGAAAATCTATTCAATAAATAGAATTGAATTGTAATTTTTTTTTTTTTAAATCTTCTGCAGCCTTTAGCAGCAAAGGCTACTTACGTAACTGTCATATACATAATTATATTCAGTATACGCATAACAACATGCTGTTTATCATGATTGTGTTGTTTGAAAATCACACACACAGGGTATCACATGGGCATTGCAGTTTCTGAAAACTCGTCATAAATATTTGTTGAGTAACAGCCACATAATGGACCATGAAAATAGCACAAGAAAACAACTAAACTACACTAAAAAATACTCTTTTCTCTTTTCGTGTGGTTAGTGACTAATTTCGGGTCAGAGTTTTTTATGCCGCACATAGGCCTCTGACTTGGCTTCACAATATCTCTCAGACGCGATCCCTGATCCAGTCCTCACGATGATTTCCTTCACCGTAAGAAAACGATTGTATGTAAAAATATAGTAGTAATAACGTATTTACAACTGTCTCAAAAACCAGACTAGAATGAATAATGTGACCGCCTAACCCACTGAAGAAAAAGAGTTACACACGCGTTTTATTACGAGCACACTTCAAGAAGCCAATCGACGGTAAAATTACTATTACAGGTCTATGAAATAATACTATAAATAGCATATTATGGAACAGTTACATTTATATTGCACAAGTGATTTAGGAACAGGCAACTTTGCATTAATTTGACGTAACGTGTTTAAAATTCGTTGTGTACGCTTGGCTAAAGATAAATGGACGATGTATGGTAATAGACGTCTGCATTTCTCTTTATTAGGTCAGCTAGATTTGCTAGTTATAGACTCGTTTACCTAGGCCAAAATATTATGATGTAAAACTGTAATATTCGCACTAGAGTTCTTCAAACAACACATGATAAACAGTATGTTGTTTTTATTACAGAACTTTTTGCGTGTACTGAATATAATTATGTATATTTATGACAGTTACCTACTATAAGGTTTTCAATGTTTTCAAAAATCATGCCCTGTCTGACAGCGAGTCTTAAAGTTCTGCAAAACTGAGTAACACTAACTAGTCTGAACATAAATACTGTTACATAAAAACTTTACTTTTTTTCAACTCTTTAATTCGTTTGAATTTGGAACACGTTTATTATGATTAAAACATCTTTCGATTACCCGCCATTTCATTTTTTTTTTTCGTGTTTATTATCAAATTGCAATATGGAATGGTACTGCTAGATACAGGATGGGTACGCCAGTAACAAATAGAGTAGATAAAACTACAGTCCAAGATTCTCTAAAAATAACTACTCCAACGCAGGAAGTAAATTTTCCGCACTTAGTTCATATTTGTAGATTTTATTTATGTTTACAGCTTTAAGCCACTAAACCGAACCCAAGTTAAATTAATAACTCATTTTAGATACTGAATAACGGATATGCCTCGGATCTTAGCACATAAATAATACTCACGAATGTAATCCATCTTGACTACTGTATGAATTAAAGGATTTATAACTGGCACATTAGCCTCTCACTTCGAAGATGATCGGGTTTCTGAGCCCGTTGCCATGGTTACGAGAGCCCGATACAAACGAACTTGTTTTGTTTCTGGGAGTCCGTTTGAAATTCGAACTTCATTTAAATAATTGGCTGCATTTGAGGAATGTTGGTCCAATGTTCCTCGCGAGGTCACTCCTAATGAGCAGTCTGCTGGGAATAGTAAAGCCTGGTACTTGTTGATAGGCCTACACTGTCCTCCCAATACTTTAACAGTGACTGTAATTTGAAGACTTCGTAAAACCCAATTATTTTGAAGTAGTGGCCGTGGAGTTTCTTGCCGGCTAGCGACTCTAGAACCGTGCATCTAGCTTCTGACGTTTCATAAGTGCCTATGCAGGTTTATGTGAAATAAAAAAAAAATATTATACAAAAAAAAAAAACCGACTTCGAAAAAAAAACAAGTACTTTGTTTGTGTTTTTTTTTTTCACTTTTTAGTTGTGGTTCCTACCCCACACAAATTCGAATACCTGCTATGTAAATAACAGTGACAGGAACTTATCATCATATCATCCACTTATACTAAGTGGGAAAAAAACGTACCTATTATTGAAGTTTACTCAAAATCTAATTTATAAAATTAAATTAATAACTTACTAAAATATATATGGGACCAACTTGGGAGTCATACAAAAAGAGAAATTTCAAAATCGGTCCACAATTGACGGAGAAATCGGCGGACGTAAATAAAAAAATAAAAATAAACATACATACGCGACGAACATATAACCTCCTCCTTTTTGGAAGTCGGTTAAAAAATATTTGAATGAGAAACATCGAATGCTTACATAGACGACTAACAGGCAAATACCTAGTTTGGGGGTCACCGTCCAATCTGGGTAACACGATATCCCTTGGACTGGTTGTCAGACTTACGGGTTGTCGGTCGTCGTAACGACTGTCAAAGATCCACGAATGACAGCTGGGACCAACGGCTTAACGTGCTATCCGAGACACGGGTGAGTCTCGGTATGTAAAGATGGTCTCCCATCCACGGCCCAACCCCGGCAAGCGTAGCTTAACATGATGGATCGACCCGTGCGTCTGGTATTACTTAGCCACGAGCTCCTATCTGTTCTTCTACAACCTGATTTTTAATAAATAAAATTTGAAAACTTGACTCTGAGTTTTGTTTTGACACTATCTCAAATCTCTGAAATATTTAGTGCTCCATTAATATCAACATAGCCTTAGGAGATATGTAAGGATTGCAACTGACTACTTAAACAAAAAACTGAAAACAAAACACGAAACAACTGCAAGAGAGCAATGATACTGCAATTAAGGTTATTATTATTAGTCATTTAAGCAAACCTTGAAACGCAGAGAAAACAATACACCTTAAAAAATGCCCAATAAATCTCAGATAGTCATAATAAATATTATAAGTGGAAACAGTCTATCCGACAACATCCTCATTTGTCATGAATCATGGACGGTAACTCACGAACACAAATCGTCAGAATTAAACAGCTTGAACAGTTAATAATCATGTAATTGGTCATTATATTTTATTAATGCGAAGATGATTTAGTGTTAAGATAATTATCGGAGTTTAGGTTAGCATAACAGATGATTTTTATCACGAATACCGGATATTAAACAGGGTCATGCGATATAAAAATGTTGAACATCACGCGTCCAGTTTCACCTATTATTTTATGATCGTTATTGATTCATATCTGAGTTATGTCTTATCTGAGGTCATGATTATTGCAATTATGTAGAGCACTATAGTGCGAGGTCCACCAAAGAATACTCGTATTGTCTAATCAATCGTGAGAAAAACCCGCAACTGGAGCTACAAGATTCCAAGACTTCCAAAAAGGAGGACGTTATATGTTCGTCGCGTATGTATGTTTTTTTTTTATGTATGTCCACCGATTACTCCGTCAATTGTGGACCGATTTTGATTTTTTTTTTTTTTGTATGAAAGTGTATGCTTCCTAGTTGGTCCCTTATAAATTTTATTAACTTTGCTTGGATAGTTTTTGAGTAAGCTTCAATAATACGTATTTTTCCCACTTAGTATATGTGGATGATATGATAATAACTTCCTGTCACTGTTAGTTACATAGCGGGTAGTGGTATTTGAATTTGTGTGGGGTGGGTACCATAACTAAAAAGTGAAAATGGAAGGAATTGCAAATTTACATTATAAGAAGTTATAACTAGTTAACAAAAAAAAGTTTTGGCAATAATATAACCCACAATGCTATTCACAGGTAGACATAAAAATTAAAAGAAAAAAAAATGTAATCGCCAGGAGTTTTAGTAACAGTACGTGCAGTAATTACTTGTCTATAGAGATTTTATAAAGTTTATGTTAAAATTTTGATAAAGATTATATGAAATAAAAAATTACCTTAGTAGGTAAGTTCGATGATTATTCAGAAAGGGTATATACATGGGTCTTTAAAAGGCAACAAGGACCTTTCCTGATGTAGGAAAGTCCTTCCAACATCCGCCCCGTTTCGAATCTCCAAGACGGTCAATAACTAAACTGAACGCTTAGAAACTGTTACTACGATTGCTAAGCGTGAATAATACTAGTACTGTTTTCTTCAAAAAAAAGGATGCATTTCATTCACGCTGAGCTTCAGTTGATAGAGTGAAAGTAATAAATACACAGCAGCATTTTCCAACATATCGCATACTAGCAGCGCCCGGCGGTTTCACACGCATAAATCTCGATCCCGTGGTATCCTATATGTTAATCCAGGTTATAAACTATCTGTGTGCCAAATTTCATCCAAATCCGTTCAGTAGTTTTTGCGTGAAAGAGTAACAAACATCCATACATCCATCCATACTCGCAAACTTTCGCGTTTATAATATTAGTAGAATGTACTTACGATATTATGCCCCATGATCAGTTGTTCTAACGATCCATAAAGGAGGCCCTATGTCCACAATAAACGTTTGCGATCCATTATCGATTCGTATCAAAGTAATATGTTATCTAAGGTCATACCTATTATAAGCTCTATATAGGGCAAATCTTAATATTGTGTAGCATGATTTACGACATCTAACCGCTATTATGCTGAGTACAATGTTTATTACGTCAATAAATACTGATAGTAGCGTTGTAAGCTCTGTAAGATTTTATTAGTGGAGCATTTCTCCACAGGCATAAAGCTTCAACTCCAGTCGTGGGCAATTTTGTTTCCGTATTTGAGAAATAGCTGAAATTGACTGCACAGCTTTCCTTGCAATGTTATGTGAGTCTAGCTTAGAATAAAAACCTACGTGACAAGGGAAAATTAACCTTAGTTAATAAGACGTAAAATGCTTAAGTAATCATATGAATCATAGCCTCAATCTCTTAAACCTTTGAACAGCTTTTAAGGGAAATATTACAAATATCGACGTCCTGTTCCAAAAACAAATTATGCAGCTGCATTCAAAACGGAATGAACTTGTTGAATGTCAAAATACGTATATAGCAACGAGTTCGTTTCCGTTTTTTCAAATAACCATTACATTTATAAAAAAAGTGTCTGCTAAAATAAAATTTTGAAATAAGAATAATTCAACTTCTCTCTCTCTCTGCCTGCCTAGCCTTTTCCCAACTATGTTGGGGTCGGCTTCCAGTCTAACCGGATGCAGCTGCATACCAGTAGTTTACAAAGAACGACTGCCTATCTGGCCTCCACAACCCAGTTACTGGATAACACGATACCCTAAGGATAGTTCAAGCAAATGGTACAAAACTGCCAATTGAACGCTTTAAATGTTACTGTGAATCTGGTATGCGACTAAGCTAGTTATTTCAAACACTTATGCTAATTTAATGCCACTTCTGTTGCTCCTAATCGGTACTATAGTCCTTTCATTAAGGCATGACACGATATGTAAACAAAAAAATGTCACACTAAATCACTTCGGTTTATTCAAATTAGAGCGTTGATTGAGTCGTTATCTTTTATTCAGGTTCTATCGTACAGCCTATGTAACACATTTAATGCATTTGTTAATGCAACACTGGTAAAATTTAGTCTGCTATATCTTTAAATTACAAATAATGCTACGAGCTCTTTTGTTCGTATTTCGTCAAATGCTTTAATTAATGTTGTAAACTTTTTATTTAATGTTTCAATCACTTTAATACAGTGAACCGTGATTGTAAGGCAAAGTTACAAAATCATTATGCTAAACCATAGCCAATTAAACTAAGGTCAAACAATAACATCTCAGTACACTTGAATGAACAAACATCACAACAGCGCGTTGACATCTTCGATGAATGCGATGCTAATCTCGATCGCCAAGTGTCACCTAGATAACCAAGGTTAGCACCTACTACGTCACAGCGGTCCAAGCCAACATCATTATAGCCACGCCTATTCCAAGCCACTAACTTAACTAAGTAAGTAAGTACCAATAACAACTTACATTCGATTATAAAACTGTCCACGAGTATTGAAAGCGATTCGAGAAGGTCGCATGTCCCCAACGACCGATTTAACGTATTATGTAAAGACTTTCGATGTTTATTTTTAAATTAAAGTCTACATTGTACAGTGAAGGACGTCTAGAGCCTATTTTCCGAAAGAAACCTAAAGCAGTAGTTTCACTTTTTCATTAACATTACACAATTTGACTAAGTAGTCTTCTGGTTTCGATAAATAATTTTCGTTATTCAGGTTTCTAATAAATTTTTTGTTCGAAAAAAAAATCTATTCAAACACGACTTTGATCACTAATTTATGTACAATCTAGCCGTTTGTTTTAAACTGCTCGTTAGTTATAATTTATGGTATTTAATATCCTCAGTACCTAAGCGACCGAGCTTTGCTCTGGTGAAAAAGAGAATGCTCATTTAATAGGAAAGTTTATACTAATTCCATGCTGCCATGATTGTAGGTACTTACTAATTCCATGCTGCCATGTCATTATTCTTGTTCTAAAGTTTGGGCGACCGAGTTCTGCTCAGTGAAAATGCGGAAAAAACAAATTTTCCCACATATGAGACCTAGCTAGATAAGTTTTTCGCCCCCGTAAACCCCTATATTGCAACTTTCATCGAAATCGTTAAAGCCGTTTTCGAGAACGTGATTACAAATATATATATATATTACAAATATTGCTCGTTTAATAGGATAATATTGACAAGCGGAGATGTGGTAACAATGAGGTATTTATCAACGTCCCTTTGACATTCCCTAACGACCAACAATAGTCTGAGATAGCTGAATTATGATACGAGGAATTAATGCATTCGCAGACATTAAGGCTGTAGGGCTTGTAGGCTGTACCGTCATTAAGTACCATTAATCACCATCAAACTAACAATATCGGTACATTGATATTTATGTGCACGTACGTTTCCGAGTGGTCTCGGATACGAATAAAATATATTACTTCCCGTGAAATTGAAAACTTTATTTTCTCACGAGCGACGTAAGAGGTAGGTAAAGACACGGTTTCCGTATCAAAATTCAAACATGAAGTAATATCGTCATGAGTTTTGTTAAAACCCAGACAATACACAAAAGCAACAGCCGGATTGCAAAATAACATTCCAAAACGAAAGTGATAAGGGGGTATAATTTATTATTTTTATGAAATTGATTCTGCATTCTATGATTACTTCATTATACACCTCTTATTAATTTTAAAATTTTAGGAAAATCGTCTACTTTTACAATGTTTGTAAATATGTGAGCAACATGTATCTATCACATAATTAATTTATCTGTCGTTGCTTCATTTTTAATTATTTTTACCTATTGTGGTATAGTAATTTTATTGTAGGTTTCTTCACATATAATTATATAATTAATGTACCTAAACAAAATATTGTAAAACATTTTAAAAGAGTAACGGTGGAGTTTCTTGCTCATAGATGAATAAGCAAGAATCTACCTTTTGGAAGGGGCGACTAAAATCCATTTTATTTTTTTTTGTAAATTTTGACATTCAATAGTGCCTTACAAGGGCCTATTTGAAATAAATTATTTGACTTTGACTTTGAAGGAATTTCTCAAGAGTATTTTTTACTTTGTGGGACAACGCATTCAGCGAGCGTATATCCGACCTGCACAACAGGCGGAACACTGGCTGGAGTGAGAGTCTATGATGACTACCACAAAAGAATGTCAAACTGACACGTCAATTCGATGGATAAAATTATGAGAATTTAGTGTGTAAAATATATTGTATATTCATTCGCAAATTGTTATTTAATGAACACGTATATTAAGTACCTATATTTGGTGACCCCGACGTGATGAACTCAACATCAGTACTCGTTTCATAACAAAGGACATAATTGGCCATAGGTGGACACCCAATCTGCTTAAGAGGTACTCCGTCGGAAAATACAAACTTGACGCAATGTTAGTCCCAAAAGATTTGTCAATCCACACCTAGTACAAGGTACACATAAAACAGCTGTAACCATCACTTTACTATGATCACATGGCCCCGAGCCTGCAATGAGTAATCCACGAATATTTATTACGTCCACGAAAAGTTCCGCATTCCGAAAGACCAGTACCAAACCGAACTGTGGTCCACCCAACGAACGGATTTCTTACATTCTCGTATTTCTCCATATTATTCTATTACATACGGATATGTGTCTTTTTCTATGATTGCGTATGGCGATACCTAATTAGTATCGTACGTATCCGTGATAAAAATAAATACATAATTGGATGTCTTGACCGAGTCCGTTTGTGCTTCTTGTAACCTCGGAAGCTGCTGAGATATTTTATTAATGTACCGTCTTAAAAAAAGGTGGTTATGTTGGCTTGTAATAGAATTGATTTCATGGTCAATATTTTCTATTGCATACCAGCTGGTCTATCCTAACCAATATTATAAATGCGAAAGTGAGTTTGTGTGTTTGTTGCACTTTCACGCTAAAACGGCTGAACTGATTTGGATGAAATGTGGCACATGGGTAAACCATGCTCTGGGTTAGGATATATAATACATTTTATTCCGATATTCCCACGAGATCGAGGCTTATGCGGGTGAAACCACGAGGTGTAGCTAGTGCTGCAATAATTTTCATTGAGCAAGAAATTAATTGTTTTATTGCGAAGACATTAACAAGTGTCGTATAATAAAAGTTCTGTCAACATCTACAACAATATCTTATGAAGAAATCATTATGAGCTTCGATCAATAATTATGAGTGTCAAATTAAACAGTGTGTGAAAGGAATTTATTAAAATCCAGGTTGATTCTTATTGAAGTATTACTTTGCAAGCAAAAAATAAAGCTCCATAAAAAAAAATTGGACCCACCCACAACACAATAAATATCCTACTATAATACTTCATCCTATACTATTAAATACTATTACTATTTAATATGTATTTGTAATCACTTTCTCGAAAACGGCACTAACGCTTTCGATGAAAGTTGTAATAAGGGGATTTATGGGGGCGAAAATCGATCTAGCTTGATCTCACAATAATATATAATACCAGCCTGTTACTGTCCCACTGCAGGGCAAAGGCCTCTTCTCATACAGCGAAGGCACGAGCATTGATCACCACGCTTGCTCAAGACGGGTTGGCGATTTCAGACTTAGGTATATTGGCCTGCGGACGGTGAGCGATGGGCAGCTCGCCGTCCGATAAGGACCAGGCCCGGGTCGACGGCGCGTTATGTTCCACGCGCGCCTCGAAGGGATGTCAGCACCAACTGACGGGGTCCGGAAGGACCAATGCCTGCTGGGGTTGCGGGTTTGTCTGAAAGGGATATCGCGGCCCCAGCACATAGGCAACGGAAGGAATACGGGTGGGTTTTAGTCAGTAAAAGTCTGACACAGGGAGTGTCAGACTTTTACTGACTCGCTCCGCCCAGAGCGGGAGGAATCATTTGATGATTTCACACCCAAAAAAAAAAAAAAAAAAAGACTTAGGTATATTAACTATAAGTCCAGGTTTCCCCACGATGTTTTCCTTCACCGATGTCAGTAATGTGCACGATAAACTCAGAAAGTACATATGAATTGAAAGAGTCACATTGGTACTTGCCCGGATTTGAACCCACAACCTCGTGCATGAGAGGCGAGGCCTTAACCACTGGGCCATCACGACACTATGATTAATCTGATATCTGGGAAAAATCGGTTTCTCTATTTTCAACCGAGCTGAGCTCGGTCAAGTAATTTACTATTTATCGACAATCGCAGATAAGCAGCTATGCGTAAAATTATTCCCAATACGTATCCACATTTTTGTAACATTACATTTCTTACTTTTCTGGTCAAACAGGGTATGATTAGTATGATTATTTACGTTAAGAAATCATAAAGCTAAACGTTCTGGTCATGCATTTTGAAACTAGGCTAAGACTGATAAATACCTACTTTTAAAGACATAACTATAGACTTATTTGTTTAAGTCAATTATTTGACACGGTTGAGAGAAAATTTATAATGTGAAGACAAAAACTGCCTAACCTTTTCCCAACTATATTGGGGTCGGCTTCCAGTCTAACCAAATGCAGCTGAATACCAGAATTTTAGATGGAGTGTCTGCCTACCTGACCTCCACAACCCAATTACTGGGTAAAACGATACCCCTTTGGTAAGACTGATTGTCAATTTTTTTGGCTTCTAACTACCCTTGACGACTGTCAAAGATCTATGAATGACAGCCGGGATTTCCGAGGCACGGAGGAGTCTCGATATTGATTGGATGGCCACCCATCCACGAACCGACCGCGGCAAGCGTAGCTTAACCTTCAATAAATAAAAACACTGGCAATACTAATGTTTATAAGTATTATGGAACAATGAAATAAATCCTAGGATAGAAATAAAAAAAGTGGTATTTTCAAATAAACTAAATAATAGCATTTTGGTTTTGCCGATCTTTACTAGCTACATAAATAGTGTCTAAACGAATGGACATATAATTTGACAGTGTTTTTTGTAATTATACTGGGAACGTCATAAATTATACGAAGTTTTATTTATTGTCGTATTGTCATCTACACCATATAAAGGAACTATTAAAATAACATATAATATATGACAACAGCTGACGTCATATTATCATCAATAATCCTGACATTTAACGGCTAATAATTTGTAATTTTAAACAAAATGTCATCAATCATTATTTTACAAGATCAGTTTTAGAACGGTATATTTTTAAATAATTTAAGTCTGTTGCGTCAAAAAGCGGTTGTAAATCCTTTTTAGGAATAATTTATTTGAATAAATGTTAATAATTAACATTTATAAAAATAATTTACACTGTATGAGCGTGACGTGCAGTAGAATTGAAAATGCAAGGTAAACAACAGAATTATTAATGTACTACACGTTACACTAGGTAAGTACTACAAAAAAAACAAACACTAGCTTCTGCCCGCGACTTCGTCTGCGAACCTACCTCAAAAATTAGGCTATCCAATGCAAAAATATTTTCTCAAATCCAACTGGTAGTTCTGGAGATTACCCGCTACATTCAAAATTACAAACAAAAAAAGAAATACTTTTTATAATATTAAGTATAGATTTCCTTCAACAGCCTCTACACAACGCTATAAATCCTAAAATCCAACACGAAGAAAACCAGTAGCTTATATCACGCAATAAAAACCTACGCACGGACCATGAATGGGCAGCGTATAGCGTACGTCACATAGCGGGAAACCGGCGCGGGCGCATTAAAATACTCACATGATAAAGGGGCTATTCCACTTGATTGGTTCAATCGTCTGAATATAGTTGTCTCTTTAGGAAAAGAGGGAATATTTAGAAAGCTTCTGTACACACTACACTAAATCGGACTGCAGATTGAAGTGCGACATTTTGTGACCTTTCTACTTAAGTTACTTTTTAGCAGGCTAACTTACTGCGCGGGTATCGGCAAGCGTACTGTGGGAGTGGGACGCCCCCCAGCTAGACGGACCAATAACCTTAAAAAGGTGGCTGGAACAGACTGGATGAGGCAGGAGGAGGACAGGATGTTCTTCTAACTGAACAGACAGCTGTGCTGCTGGGGAGTTCGTTGCGCCACTTCTTCTTCCCAGCTAACGCACTAGGAAGTGGTGAAGGGTGGGCGTTATGGCGGACTGTCTTATGGAATTTTGACGTTCGAAAAGGGCTGATTCTCAGCCTAGTTTGAATAAATGACTTGTGAATTTTTAATTTTGTCGCAGCGTAACTTGGAAGACGCCTATGGCCAGTAGTTGACTACAATAGACCGAATTGATTGTCTAGACAAAATCAAACTGGTTGCTAATTTACGAGTAATTACATTTATTTTTATTTCATTATAACACTGATTTTATATGCTGTGATTTCTTGAACTCACACACTGACTTATTAGTATTACTTGCTAAAATGTTAGGAATACCGTATAATTTTGCAATGTTTGTAAATATGTCAGCACCATCTATCACATAATTAATTTATCTGTCATTGCTTCATTTTTCATTCTTTTTTACCTATCGTGGTATAGTAATTTTATTCTAGGTGCATCGTCTTCACATATAATTATTAATGTATACAAAATATTGTAAAAACCTTTTAAAAGAGTAACCGGTGGAGTTTCATGCCCATTCTTCTCCATACGAAAACTACCTTTTGGAAGGGGCGACTAGAATCAATTCTATTTTTTTGTAAAATTGACGTTCATAAGTGCTAAATATTTTTTCTGACTTTGACTTTGTCTGAACTCAGTAACAGGGCCATTTAGACGTCTAAATTCAGTCAAGTGGAATAGCTCTCTCATATGATAACGCTCCGGTGGTAGGACCGGTCCGGTCCTACCACCGGCACCGTCGCTACTTCCGCCTTCCGACTACCGCAGTGACATTTATCGATTCTATATTATTTATGCATATTGTTTGTATATTTTTAATGCGATATATTTTACGGCTAATCAGCTGTGAGTGCTATGACGCTGTGACCTTTAAATGTCCGGAAAAATACAATAAATAAGATTTATGATGTGGTTTTGATTTTACACTGGTCGATCCATCAGGTTAAGCTACGCTTGCCGGGGTTGGTCAGTGGATGGGTGACCATCTTTACATACCGAGTCTCCTCCGTGCCTCGGAAATCACGTTAAGCCGTTGGTCCCGGCTGTCATTCGTGGATCTTTGACAGTCGTTACGAGTTGTCAGAAGCCCGAGAGTCTGACACCAGTCTTACCAAGGGGTATCGTATTACCCAGTTACTGGGTTGTGGAGGTTAGATAGGCAGTCGCTCCATGTAAAATACTGGTATTCAGCTGCATCCGGTTAGACTGGAAGCCGACCCCAACATAGTTGGGAAAAGGCTGGGCAGATTGATTGATGTGGTTTTGATTTTAATATTTTTTATGACTTCTTATAAAAGGACTCATCTTCTTTTGAAGTAACCTTGATTATATTTTTTTAATTTTTATAATTTGAACTGTAATGACCTGATTGAGTTCAAGTAAGTTCACACGCTAAATTCAACGATTGAAATGGATATTTTTATTGTCTAAAAATCTAGTCACTTCAGTTATTTAATCTCCTGCTAGTAAGAGGCTGCATAGAAATGTTTTCTTTAAAAAAAACAAAATCTAACAGACACCACAATACTCTAAAAAACTTGCTAAACGTTCTAGTATTATTTATTTCTTATTTTATGCTTACACACTATAAGTAATAGCGTAAGCTCTCACATACATGTGTCACATATAACTGCAGTAGGTACTAAACTGCCAGCATGCTACAAACATAAGTGACGCCTGCGCACTCTCTCCGTTACATCAGTAAAGAAAAATACAAAAATTTCTCATCAGCCGTACGTTGCGAAAACTGCCGACCGTAGCATGACTCGGATTCATTGATGAATTATGTAATGCGATGATCTTATATGTAAATTATAAAAATAAAGGAGTAAAAAGTCGGTTTACATACGTATCTAATGTAGTCATCTGTCCATTAGAGGTAAATGGCGCTGATTATAAAAATTGTCGAAGAAGTAATCGGTATAACAGACCTGCTATATTCACTTTTGAACATTTCCGAGATAATTGTTTAGATGAGCCAAATAATATCGATTTAAATAAAAATGAAATGCTGTTCGTTGGTAAACGCATCTCTTGAAAACGGCTGGACCGCTATGCCAACTATTTGTTTTAAAATTTGCATAATATTCCGAATAAGGCTTTTAGGAAAAAAAACCGGCTAAGTGAGTGTCAGACCACGTACAATGAAGGGTTCTGTAGTTGAGATGAAATTTTTCCAAGAACAAACTTAGTTTTTTATTTAAACGTCATGGTTTATTCTCCAGCTCCAAATGTAACTTTGTAATCGTAAAAAACGTATGTGATAACATGACTACAAATGAATGATTTTTGGACTTTTCCTTTACTTGTGCTGTGAGACCTTGCTTCTTGCCAAATTTAATTATTCTAGGTCAACAGGAAGTACCATAAAGGTTTTGATTTATTTACGTTTACTTAGAAGCTTGATTTTTTTACAGCACCAAGAGATCGTTGATTTACATATTTGATATTAATTTTAACTTGACGTGGAGGTCCACGCGTTCCTGAGAAAAAGAGTCTTGACAGACAGGCAAACGGACAACGAAGTGATTCTACAAGAGCTCCGCTTTTTCCTTTTGAGGTACGGAACCCCAAATATGGAAAAGTTGGCTGGAAAATGTAAAAATTCGGGAAAATCTGAAAGTATCTTTTTCTATGAGAATTTAGAAATTTGGACATGACAAAGTCAGGTCAGCTAGTTGTCACTAAAAACATAGTTTTAATAGTATTGATAATAACGTAACGAGCACTGGTAGCTCAGCGGTAACTGCCGCAACTTGTAGGTAGGAGTTGTATGTCGTAGGTTTGAACCCTTTTTTTTTTTTTTTTTTTGGGTGGGAAATCATCAAATGACTCCTCCCGCTCTGGGCAGAGCGAGAGGGAGTGTCAGACTTTTACTGACTAAAACCCACCCGTGTTCCTTCCGTTGCCTATGTGCTGGGGCCGCGATATCCCTTTCGGACAGACCCGCAACCCCAGCAGGGACAGACCCGCAACCCCAGCAGGTAGGTTTGAACCCTGACAGGCGCTTTAATTTGTATAAATTATTTCATCACCACTGCTCTCCAAACGGTGAAGGATAACATCGTGAGGAGACCGGAATGTCCTAGGACCAAAAATTCGAAGACATGTGACATCTACCAACCCGCACTGGGCCCGTGTGGTGGATTACGGCCTACTCCGTCTCACATAGAGGCATCCCAGCAGTAGGAATGTTTTAGGCTGATTATGTATGTTATGTTATAACATTACAAGCAAAGAATTGAACACTGACTAGCAAATTGAACGGAGTGAAATAATATAAGAAAACGGTCCTGAGAGTCATCTTAACTAATATCATAAATGCGAAAGTGAGTGTGTTTATTTGTTACGCTTTCACGCTAAAACGGCTGAAGAGATTTGGATGAAATTTGGCACATGGGAAGACCATGACCTGGTTTAGGACATAAGATACTTTTTATCCCGATATTCCCTCGGAATCGAGACTTATGCGGGTGAAACCGCGGGGCGCAGATAGTCAAATGATAAATGAAATCTTCACACTAATTGTAGATGATCGTAGATTCAATCATATAAAAAATAAAGGTAATAAGGGTAGACAATAATATTTTTTATACGATTCTGATTTTTTTTTTTATTTCTTGACAATTTTAATTATGATTCTTGATTTTTTTAATGAGTTGTTGAATATTCAACTTAAATTAATCACAATTTTATTTTAGGTTTTTATCTGTTTAGAATTTAAAATAGTTTATAATTTAAGTGTATGAGTGTAAATCTATGGACTAGGATTATGTCTGAAATATATAAATAAATATAAATACCTACCACTTAAAATCTGTAAGTAGCGTCAAAGGACCAATAACCTAAGAAACAAATGAATGAATCGCAAGCGTTTCAAAACACGTGATACTCACACAGAACTATTGAAAGATGTCAATTACATAGAAACTGCAGTTACGAGGTCGACGTTTATGTAAACAGAGAGACAAGGCCTTTATAACGCATTAAACGACATATTTAAACTTACCTTGACAACAATGAGGCCATAACACTTGGATTGGAAAAAGGAAGTGGACCTTACAATGGAAAATTCGTCCATTGACTGTTCAAAAACGTCGTTTGTCGAAGGCTAATCCCTATGACATTGACACCGTAAGACTATAGTATTAAACTATCGTTATCTCTACTTCCCATATGATTTGAGTCATTCAATTGTCTTGTACAAATTACTAGTTCATTTAGGCAGTGATGCGATTATAATAAATAATAATAATAGCAGCGTGTTAAGGCTTGTGCAGACCAGCGCGACTTGTCGCGCGACGCGACACGAACAATACAATTTCTAAGAAAACTTCACAGTTTAACAATAACCGGTGTCGCGTCGCGCGACTTGTCGCGCTGGTCTGCACAAGCCTTTACTGTCCCACTGCATGGCAAAAACCTCTTCTCACGAGCATTGATCACTACGCTTGCTCAAGACGGGTTAGCGATTTCAGACGTATATTAACTATAAGTCCAGGTTTCTTAATGATGTTTTCCTTCACCGATGTCAGTAAAGTCCAAGATAAACTCAGAAAGTTTATCATGGACATTACTGACACCATCCTAACGTCCTAACTATCCCAATCCTAACCAATATTATACATAGAAGCGAAAATGAGTATATCTGTTTGTTACACTTTCACGCTAAAACGGCTGAAGAGATTTGAATGAAATTTGGCACATGGGTAGAACATGTCCTGGATTAGGACATAGGATAGTTTTTATCCCGATATTCTCACGGGATCGGGACTTAAGCGGGTAAAACCGCGGGGCGCAGGTAGTTAAATATAAGTCCAGGTTTCTTCACGATGTTTTTCTCACCGATGTCAGTAATGTCCAAGATAAACTCAGGAAGTTTATCATTGCTATCATCACACACATTGCTGTCATCTTAATTCATAATTATTTACATTTTCTATCTAATATATCATTTATAGCCAACCAAAGCATATGAAGCCAAGTCAGAGGTCTACGGGCGGCATACAAACTCTGACACTTAGTCACTAACCACACGAAAAAGAAGAAGGAAACCCTAACATTAAACATACACATACAGAATGACAAAAAAGAGTTTCGACAAAAATTAGGTCACTTCGAATGGGAAATAAATTATTATAGTAAATGTGCAACAAAAAGCGCTGCTTGTGGGTGACTCAAATCAAAACCTACTAGCACGTGTCGGCAAAGTAGTGCCATCATCATAGGTCTGCATTAAGTAAAACATTTAGTTCTAAATGTCCCCACGTCAGACTTTTTTATGTCGACCTGTTTCAACATTAATATTGAATTGCAGGAAATAGTTCGGACAATCATTACCATATATCAAAAACATAACGGTTTATAATTTCCATAGAAACAGAGACTAAAACAAGCGTTGAATGCAATCGCTGATTTCGCTTTCTACGTACATTTTACGAATGCGCTTTCTGTGTTACACAATCTTACAACACTGCTCTTAAAACTGCGCTAACCCTATCATTAAAGTCCTATTATTTTGGTCACATACGAATTGTGACCACATTTATGTCCGCAATCGCTTGTTTAGTGCCTGGCATAGTTGTGTGCTTTGTTTCAAATAAAATATCAACGTAATCACACTTCAATAGATCGTTAGAGAACACGATAATTACCGCAGATAATTTAGACATCACATCATTAGGTTCAACACACAATTAACGCACTTATAGCAAAAACGAAGTCAACATACTCGGTAACATACAAAATAGTTCATTCACCTACTGTATGTAAAGTCGTGAAGGTCGCTTTTTGCATATCTCGGTCACGAGCTAACTGATGATCATCTAGCGATCATGAATTATAAAATCTATGCGAATAAACCACACAAAAAAAATACTGCAATTATTATGAGAACCATTGTTTGTACACGACACCCTTGGCCGTAATTAATCAAATACTTTTGTTTGATTAATGTATGGAGGTAGGAACAAGTGACCGACTAGTGAGCGCAACAGGGAAACTGAATTCATCTTAATCTTCGTTCGTAATTCATTTGCCAAACATGTAAACAAAGACGAGTTTTCGGAAAAACAACTGTAATGCCTACACATAAGGTTCAGTTTGCGCTACAATTTCATATTTTTATGACTTTTTCAACAGTACTAGTCAGTCTAAAATCAACTTTATTTACACTTTCATAAAGTTGATGTTTGTCTAAGTAGAAAACTCGTGTTTGTTTACATGTTTGGCAAATACATTGCGAACGTAGATTGGATAATTAATTTTCTGAATGCGATGTTCTGTCATTGCCTAACTCGTAACTAGGAAGCGTGCTCACTACAGTGATGTAACTACATACATGGTTATAATAATGAAATTGGTAAAGTAAATCAACGTGTATTGAAAAATTATGTGACGTAGAATTAACATGCATTCTTATTATGATTAAAACCATTTGTCATCTGATTGACAGCTCAGACTTAATATCATTAGGAAGAAAGTTACGCAAGAACAAAAAAAATTGTTTTGAGCTTCCTTTCAATACTTGTTTTTAGGTACTACTCAGTTTAAGTTCTAATTGCCTACTCAAGGATGCATATCTTGCGGACGGTGAGCAATGGGCAGCTCGCCGTCCGATAAGGACCAGGCTCGGGTCGACGGCGCGTTGTGTTCCACGCGCGCCTCAAAGAGAGGTCATCACCAACTGACGGGGTCCGTAAGGGCCAATGCCTGCCGGGGTTGCGGGTTTGTCCAAAAGGGATATCGCGGCCCCGGCACACATGCAACGGAAGGAACACGGGTGGGTTTTAGTCAGTAAAAGTCTGACTCCCTCTCGCTCCGCTCAGAGCGGGAGGAGTCATTTGATGATTTAAAACCCAAAAAAAAAAAAAAAAAATGATGCATATCCGGTACGGCTCGCAAATCCTTCCATATCCTGAGGGCACGTCTTCCCTACCATTACCGCGCCACCCGGTCTAGTCCTTGATATGCAATGGTCTCTTTAGCACCAGGGAAAATGAAGCTCCAGGGGCTAGTGCAAATCTTGGGGTTCATTCGATTTATCGAGTCTGATTAAACCACGCTGGGATAAGTGCATTTCATTCATTCATACTACTCAGTTTAAGTTCTAAGATTGCAATTTATGTGGAGATTTTTCGTCAAACAACAGTCACAAGGAATTACTACCAAGGTCTCATAAGCGGAATGTAAATTAAGCGGTTCAAACTGACGTTTAAACCAAAGGAATAATGCAAATAGTTTAAAATTCAACTAAAACTGACCACGGCCAAACACCGATGTTGAAATACGCACAATATACTGCATACGATGCATTCGTTACAAAATAACAACCTAGTGACATTAATGACATTAATAACCTATAGGTATTCCAAATGACATAAGTCATAGGTCATTGTCACCTATCAAAGATTAGCTCTCTGCTCCGAAACGTGCATGATTATATCATAATTTTGACGTATAATATAATTTGAAATTTGATTTATCGCAGCAAACAATTGGACAGGCGCGGTACAGAAATAAAATAAGATTGGGCAAACAAAAAATGTATTACGGTAAGTGAGAGGTTTGAGAATAGTTTAATGTCATTGTTATGTAGTTGGAGGATTTTGTGGTTTTAAATTCTATTAGGAGTATGAAAAAGAGGTTTATAAAACGCTCTCTATGTGGTTGGATCTAAAGACCACATATTTTTATAAGAAAGGCTTAAAAACTCTTGAAAATGAAGACGACAGTAATCGTTTGACAAGACAAATTCTTCTTCTTCTTATTCTTTTCGTGTGGTTAGTGACTAAACTGGTGTCAGAGCTTTAAAGCCGCTCATGAACCTCTGACTTGGCTTCACATGCCGTCGAGAAATATTTCTCAAGCATGCAAGCAGTTTCCTCACGATCTTTTTCTTCACCGACTTTGAAGCAAGTGATAATTATACAATAGTGTGTGCTTTGGATTCGAACTCGAGACCAATGACTTGGCAGTCCAACGGTCACAACACTAGGCTATGACTGCTGCTACAAGACAAATTGATATAATTTTTAGTTTTGAATGTACACCGTCAAACAGACGAGTAATCACCATACTACATTTGTATAGAAGAATGACCGACTAGCGTACCCTCAAGTCCTGTCAAATGTCTATAGAATTTTCCTATAGAAGAGACCTTCAACCAACATGGCCTTCTTTATGGGAAACCTCAAGTGTTGTCAGTTTACTCCGTAACTAAGAACAAAGCATGATTTACATTTATGAAGTTCCTTTCGTATATAGACAATCGTTACTTTTCAAAATACGAGTATCTTGATTTTCACATGCAAATATGTCATTTCATTAGCATAATTAGGTATTTATTAATCCAACATGCGAGTATTATGAAAACATCTATTTGTTTTTAATTGTACCTAAAAATGGCAAGGACCACGGAATTTTATTCATGATTTGAATTTCTTTTCCGAGCGTTTAGAGCCATGCGATGCCATCCTTGGATAGCGGGTTAACCAGGCGTTTATTACGCCTGGACAGGAACAGCCTGCGCCTAGAGACGGAGACCATCACGGGACACTGCTCGCTAAACAAACACTTCCACAAAATAGGTATAACGGACAGTCATCTGCAGGACGTGCATGCAGGCTGAGGAAACCGTCGCGCACGTGCTCTTTGAATACCAGATAAGAACAGAAACCCTCAGGTCACCCAGATCTTTCACGGATGTTCTGAACAAGCCAGGAGTTTTAATTAACTTCTGGAGGGAGGTGGGCTGCACGTCCAATGGTCCACTTGAAGGACTAAGTGCGGAAACCAAAACCAATATCATAGAACATACTCTCAGTTTGCGGCATGCTAAGTTCTGCAGTTATGGACCTAGATTGACTAGCCCAGTCATCTTATATGTAACTCAGGACATAAGAATGCAGACTATAAAAAAAAAAAAGCTCAAAAAGTAACAAATACATTACCTACATTTTACGAACTGTGAACTCGTGATAACTTATTCAAACAAACACTTACTAGAACAAGATTAGTTCTTCATAATGTTAGTATTTATTTCGAACCGTTTTCTGCAATTTATAAGCTTGGAATCGTAATGGGCAGTTATCGATCGCGATCGTTAGAAGCAAGTCTATCGTCCTATCGCCGCGAATCGCGATATGAATTGTGAAACTATTACTGGATAATAGTTTGTTTGATATTAAACTATTTACCTTTGTATTATCAAAATGTAAACGGAAAATTGTTTCTGTGATAGATATTGAAAATTGTTCTGGAGGTGTGGCGAGAGTAACTATTTTGTTGGGTTATTGTTTTAGGCATTTATTATGAGTGTTATTTACTAAACTTATGTACCTATCCGATATATTTGCATTACTTATATTTAGTACAGGTACCTACTTATAATAAGATTGGCGTCACTTTTACTTTTACTGCTTACTTTTAAAATGTCCCATTGAGTAGACTAGTATTCTTATACTACGTTATTTTAAATTAAAAAGTCTTAAAAGTACCATTCCAGCTATTTAAAAAGTAAATTGGTACTTGCTTTATTAGAGAAAGCTAATCAACTATTAAAATCTGATAAATACTTTGTTATATTCACGTCTTCAACAATACTATACCTAAATGAAAGAATGACAATGTAAAAAGTCTTTTGAAACCAATTAAATCTTACGTAACGAAGTCTTAAAACTTTTCAATACCTCATATCATAATCAAAACGTAGATTTTGAATACTATCTTTTAACAAAGATGAGCTAAGTTAATAACTTCTTTTTTTGTCCATAGAAGAGACTCAAAAGTTTGAACATATTTTAGAGCAGGGGTCAGCAAGTAATTTTAAGTGGGGTCCGGATACTGTTGAAATTTTACTTACTATCTAGCAGGCTTTTTTTTTTTTTAAAGTAAGTATTGTAATAACAAGGTAATCATTATAAGCAGTTTTATACATATTTGCACCCGCACCACCGCACTGAAACGCTCTCTCTTGCGCCACGCAGTACAGCATAGCAACTGCAGCTGTGTCTATCTACTAAAACTGAACTAACTAATCAAATTAGTTCTACGTGGCAGTTATTTAAAAATATTTGGCGGTCCAAGTTCCGACCTTTCGACTGTTCGACTGTTGCCGACCGTTGTTCTAGAGAACCAAAATATTATGTTATCAATAAGCATTCATTTATAAATCAATTAATATAGCTGATGATTAAAAGATACTTTAGTACCTACTCATATCATCACAAAACATCACACCCGTATTCCATGAAAAGTAAGGCAGAGGTGTACCTAAAGTACACCCACATTACACCAGTTATGTTTTTTAAGTCTCTTATAACAGACGGCGGGCCTATTTCCATCAACCGGGCACGAATGTAGACTCTAGGCTGCTACCGATGGAAAACCCAATAACACATTGCCCGACCCACGAATCGAACCCAGGGCCTCGCACAGCAGTAGCGCTTGCAACTAATATACTAACGAGACAGGCTCCACCGTCTAACAGTCTAAAAATGCAATACATAATAACATTACAAATGAAATGAATTGCATACATAATGTATGCAATTCATTTTAATTCAAGATAGACATAAAGATTCTATTTGGTATCTACTTCAATAGATTAAAATAAACAAGGTGTCTTTAATTGCAAGTGCTAAATTGCAGTGAGACTAACGAAACTATACCGTAACGTAACTAATTACGTTTATGCAAACTAGTTAGTATCATAAACAAATAAAGTAGGATTGCTTTGCTATTAAATAATTATATAAGAGCTAATAAATTAACCAATAAATTGATAGTTGAACAGATAGTTAAAATAAACAAATTTTAATGTCATACTTGTCAATGACGCGTCATAATTTTGACAATTAGGATCCGGATTGAGAGACCTATATAATTTATGTAAAAATATTCATAATTTAACAAATTGGCAACAGTCGTTATCACGGAAATCCGTGTCGTAAGTTATCGATTGACTGATAAATGTCTGCGACAGTTTCATGACTCACTCTAACAATGCAAGTTACGGTTCCAATAACATAATAAATTAAAATTACTTTCGATACTTTTACCAGACCACGTAATATGTTCATTAAAATAATAATTATTAAACAGATCTTATCTATGAAATTAAAAGTTTAATGTATAATTATCATTGGTTTAGATCAGATTATTAAAACAATATGGATAATTAAAATATGGCTTAATATTTTGGAATTTAAAGTACTTTTATTACTTCGGTATTGTTCTTTAAAGATAATTATTTTATAAAAGTACGATATAATATGATATACTCGTAATGATCAAAATGTTTAAAGACGGTCAATTTTGGAATTCTTCTATAAAAAAAATATTGTTTAACTGTCGTAATAAGTTTACAACTGTTAAAATGACATAAAACTCAATAATATTTCATTTTTATTAAACATTCTGGTTACGGATAATCCTTGTCACAGGAACTGGTTTCTTATACTTACATAAGTTGAGAAACGCAATGCGTAAGTTATGCATGTGAATCTTGTAATTAACATGTTAATAAAAAAAATAACTACTTACTTACTCAAATTACAATTATTTTACTGGGAACTAATTTTAAATAAGAATGAGAACCTAAAACGAAATTGTTTATTCTGTAAATAGGATTTATCGCAATCAATTTTACACGTCATATTAAAAAACAAAATAGAACCGACATTTCCTATCTGACTATCTGACCTCTAAGAAGAAATATTGAAACAAACTCAGACGGTTATTGTTCTAAGGATACTTCAATAATATTCTGTAATTAAACGATGTTTTTTTTTTTTTTCAATTACTAAATAAATAAAGAAAGCAATAATCAGTTTCTCATTATAAAATAGTGCAAAATAAAATGTAACTTGCTTAGTTACTTGTTAAATCTGACTATAAAATTACACACTATTTCTAACTCATAAAATGTTGTTCACACAAACATTTAATTATCGTCTAAGTATTACACAAATGCGTAACATAAACACGTAAACTTCGAGTGACCATTTCATCATTGTTTTTCAAGTTCATCATACCAAAATATATTTTATAGCCGTGTGTTAAAGAACTTGACATAATTTTACGAAAACTGGCTCATTGGCACTTTAACACTCATGACTGCTTGCTATCGTGATTGACTGACATTATTATTTACAAAAAAAAAAACGATTACGTGTTTCCGACTATTTAATCATATTTGTTACCACTACTTCAAAATCGATCTAAAATTGTTTGTTTATATTTTTACGGCAGCCAAATTCTTAATTCAAATTAATTGTTTTAACGGCCAGTAATTTGAAGAAAAAAAAAACTAATCACCTCTACCACCGAGGTCGCACTATTTTAATTGGCAAACAAAAGTAAAATTACTTACGATTTTCACGTAGTGGTTCATGTTGTTATGGTTTACAAGTACTGTCACTGTCACAGTATCACTGTGTTGCGCGCACACTGTGTCCGAGTGGTAGATGCGTTCGCGCAGACTGACTGGTCTCGGAGGTGCAGGACTGACCGCTCCCGCTAGAACCAAACGTATAGTGGTGGGTCCACAATTACCAACGCAACGACACAACCGGACTAACTTAAGAAGTCAATAAACACGCTTTTTGAAAAAAAGTTTGAATGTAACCTTGAAAATTGTAATTAAATTAATGTTCTGTTCTTTTTTAAATATCCTTTATTACGTACAGTGTTTAGTGGGTGGATGTTGGCGGCGAGCGCGTGAGTGTAGTAGTGTGCGCTTGGGCAATTTGTTCACATTATATAGAACGCTGCGCGACCTCCGACACGCGGGAAGTGCGTCCGCGCACCACGTGTAGTTGCCATGGTGACCGCTGCAGGCTACAGGACAACTGAAAAAGGTCTTTTGGGAACTATTGAGTCTGTCAGGAATACGATTTTTGGGGTCTCCTGTGAATGGTAGTTTAAATTTTAGGGGAAAAGGTTTATTTTGCTTATAAAGAGTCTTGCCTAAGCATTTTTCGTGGGTAGTATATAATGGACGTGACATAATTTTTGTTTTGTATTTTTACTATTAATCAAGGGCGCCTAATATTCTAGCGAACTTACGAACGTATTCTTTTTCGATTTGTGTAGTCTCAAACTCTATCTATTACTTATCTATAATATCTCATAACTTTTCTTGGGTCCCCATTAGCCCAATTTAAAGGATGCACCTAATAAATTAGTTTATTGAGGATAATCTATAAATATTATAAAACAAAGTCGCCTTTCGCGTTTGTCTGTATGTCCGCGTTGTTCTTCTAAACCACGCAACAGATTTTGATGAGGTTTTCACCATTGTTTAGAGAATTTATTCCGGAAGGTTTATGTGTATAATACGTTAGTATTAAAGTTACATTTACCTAAGAAATCTCGATGTTTTGTCAAGTCGTAAAAACCGTGCGCAGCAGGAGCGGGGCGCTAGTTCAGTATAAGCACCAGCAATTACCACCGATGGGAATAAAAATTATACATTCCCAAAAGGAAGCCACAATAACATTATTAATACTAGCCTATTATTATCCTACTGCAGGGCAAAGGCCTCTTCTCATACAGAGAAGATTGCAGCATTGATCACCACGCTTGCTCAAGACGGGTTGGCGATTTCAGACTTATTTATTTATCAATACAAAAACAGGTAAGAAGAAAAAAAAACAAAAATATTACGTACTAAGATATTTAATTCTTATTTCTTAAGAAATTAACTATTTAGTCCAGGTTTTCTTACGATGTTTGTATTATTTACTAGCTTCCGCCAGCGTGATATCTTTAAAATATTATAGTCAATGTTACTCAGTGATCCTATAATATTGCAAACATCCGGTGTAAGATTTTTTTAAATGGTCCTGTCGTTTTTAAGTTTATTCATTACAAACCAAAAAAACAAATATTTTCTCTTTCTATTATTACTGTAGATTTATTTAATACTTTAATGACAAAATGTACAGGAAAGATTTAATACATTTACTGATGTCAGTAATTCAAAATTCAAAAATCTTTATTTCAATCCATTTAAAATCATATTATTAAGTTGTACATTTGAAAAAAAAAATCCAATCACTATAAAAATATATAAAAATAATTAATTAATTAAGTAATATACCTAAATTAAATTAGAATTATTCAATTTTTTAATTATTAATAAAACGCCAGCCTCTGACTCATTTGTTTGTTTGTCATTACATTAATCATATAAAAATAATTAATGTACTGACAATAAAACCTGTTCGCAAATACGCTCAGGATGGTGTTAGAGGTGGTCCGGAGCCTGCGCCCCAGAGATGTGCGCCGCTTTCGCATCGTGTTGTAGAAACAGTCGACACGGGTAATGTCCAAGATAAACTCAGTAAGTACATATTATGAATTGTAAACTTCAAAATAACTAGCATATAGCTAGAAGTGCTAAATCCTAAAGTCTTGCACCTTGAGAACGTCGTAACACAATGTAACATAGTGAGAGCTACCTTAGGAATCTGGATTAGCTATTCTGGTCCTTGTGATGAGCCAACACCCCGACATCGACATGGTTGTGTGACTAGTAAACTAATATATACATAGTTATTGCATAACCAGACTTTGAACGAGAACGTAATGCATTAATTGCATTTCTGGTGTAACCCTTAAGTATTTTTTATGAAAGTTTGAGTGACGTGCAGGGCGAGTTACGGACCAATCAATTTGACATAGCTAGGCAGGAAAGGATAGCTAGGAAAGGATATCGAAACCGTGGATGTTGGACTAAATCAAACAATCTGCCTAGCCTTTTCCCAACTATGTTGGGGTCGGTTCCAGTCTAACCAGATGCAGCTGAATACCAGTATTTTACATGGAGCGACTGCTTATCTAACCTCCACAACCCAATAACTGGGTAATACGATACCCTTTGGTAAGACTGGTTGTCAGACTTTCGGACTTCTGACGACCCGTAACGACTGTCAAAGATCCACGAATGATAGCCGGAACTTAACGTGCTTTCCAAGGCACGGAGGAGTCTCGGTATGTAAAGATGGTCACCCATCCACAGACAAACCCTGGCAAGCGTAGCTTAACCTGATGGTTCGACCCGTTCGGCTGTTATTACTTTGTCACGAACTCCTCGGGGAGTTGCGGACCATAACACCAAAAGTAAAATCGTTTTATGCACTCTCGGCCCCTTGACCCCCAAAACTGTGTAGTATATGCAATATGCATATCGGTGGGCTTCTAGTTCAATTAAGCGGAAACTCGGCGTTTATGTACGTGATTTTTCGACGCGTCGCCTTAATAAGAAATAGGATAGTATTCAAATGTTTCCATCAGTTAATTTTATGGTTCTAAAACTAAAATATTGTTTAGTGTTAAAATGGAAAAGAGTTTTTTTACAAGCATTAGTTTTTGGTTTGTAATTAGGATTTTCATTAGGTGATTTTATAGTTTACAAGCATATTCTCATGCCAATTTGGACGTATGGCATCCAACTTTGGGGCTGTACTAAACAAAGCAACGTCAAAATAATTCAACAATTCCAAAACAAAGTCCTCAGGGACGCTGTATATGCACCATGGTACATTAGAAATGACCACTTCCACCGTAACCTTAAAATGGAATTCGTCACCACCATCATCCAAAAATTTGCTGAAGCCCACGAATGCAGACTCCTCCGACATGTTAATATCGAGACAATTCAGCTGCTACACAACACAGACATAGTGCGGAAGCTAAAGAGAACTAAACCATTTGAGTTAGTGTAGTGTGTAAATATTGAATTAATAATAAATAGTCACAATGCTGTGCTATACATGTAACACATGAACAAAGTGTTTTTATCAATTATCAGACCCTAAGAAAGTGCTACGAAATTGACCTTGTGTAAAAGTGCAAATTGACATTATTCTTAGTTAAAACATAATCTATCTCGTAAAATATTAAGTTAGAATCAAATTACTTATTAGTCTATTAGGCTAGATTGTAATAAATTACTAAGAACATCAATTCTTATTACACGAAAAAAAAAAAGAACAAAGTTGATTTTCAGACAGGCTGGCGTTTGCATATACTACACAATTTTGGGGGTCGAGGGGCCAAGAGTGGACTTAACGAAAAAAAACTGATAGACAAAGGCCTCCCCTTCCTTCTCCCAAACCACTCGCCTCCAATATATACACAAGCAAACCACATACCACCTACAAACGTTGACTTATTTCGAACTTCTTTGGTCAACTACGTTGTCATCTAACTAATACTCGTATTACAAATGCGAAAGTGAGTTTGTTTGTTTGTCGCGCTTTCACGCTAAAACGGCTAAACAGATTTGAATGCAATTTAGCACACGGGTAGACCATGACCTGGTTTAAGACCTAGGATACTTTTTATCCCAATTTTCCCACGGGATCGAGACTTATGTGGGTGAAACCGCACGCGCAGCTTATGTTTTGCATGCAATATACACAAAAAAACAACATACCACCTACACTTTTAACGTTGACTTATTCCGAACTTATTTGGTCAAGTATGTCGTCATTATAAATAATTCCAATCATAAAAATCTGAATAAGGATATACTTGATGGAGTCTGAATTATCTACTTTGGTCTAGATCAAAAATCCAATAATCTAGATCTAATATTCTAGTTTAGTTGCGATGGGTTAAGATGCATGGTTGTGACCTGTAAACCAATACATTACAACACATTGAGTATAAATGCACTAAGGCTAATGTTTATGTCGTTGGATGATTTGATAATTAGAGGCAGCTTTCGTTATGCGGCTTCAAAAGTATGGAATAACCTGCCACCACCGATTAGGGTAATTAACACTATAGACGCTTTTAAACGACGCTTACGGCAGTACCTCATAGAAGCGCAACGGAAGCTGGATATGGTCACACTAAATGTCTCAATTATATGATGTATGTACCTACCCACTTGGGTATGTGTCAGTGTCTCTGTCGGTGAATGTTGCACGTAAATTTAAATAGGTGCTGTTATACTATACAGTTTTACTGCTGGGAATTACATATTCTTTATATTTATGTTTTTTTATTTTTATTTTTTTTATCTGACACAAATTTATTTTATTTCAGTATATTGCATACACGTTACAATTATAAAACTGATTTACATCCGTCACATCACACTCTCAGGTCCAGTTGAAAACCAGCGTCAGGCACTTATAGTTGTCTGGCATTTTTGCTGAACTGGGCCTTTTTGGCGCAGCCCTGAGGCACACTCCCCATAAAATTTCCTGCTTATATCGCACTTTACAATTTTATTTGATTTTAATTTTTTTTATATTTTTTTTATATTTTTATCTGCTTTGTATTATATTGTGTGCTTTAGTCTGTGCTAAATAAATGTATTTTCTTTCTCTTTTTCTTTCTATAATTCAGATTTTCGCGAAAACTGGTGTTAATTAGAATATGGCGAAAACGTTTTTTCATATTGAACCTAGTGGAATAGGTTAGGTTAGAACTGTGACCATCCGCGCGCGAGCCGAGCGAGCGTAGCGAAGTTGCTCGCAGAAATGTTATCAACATTTTCTTATTATCCGTGTTATCGAAACATCCCTAGTTTTTGCGAACACACATGCGAACTACGCATCAAAGACCCGACGTCACACAACATCCTGACGTCATACAAATCCTGCATCGCGCAATTAGAGTTTACCGCGCGATGGACATATATACAATCTCACAACTTCAACCTCTGGGCAGTTGCCCGCCAGACACGACACCCGTCTGGTCGGAGGATCCTCCCTTTTCTATGGAGTATGAGTGAACTTTACACCCTGCTCCTCATACCTCTAAAATCTAATCATCCTACGACATTTATATTACCATAGGCACTTGCTGCGTATAGTTTTGTGACTTCATTTCTTACTTCCAGACTCATGATCTTTTAACAAACGGTTTCAAATAATGGTCGCTAGGATAGTGATTAATTTGCTTAAGTAGGTATCCTTAATTAGTCACCTTCTTCGTCACCAGCGACATAAAAGTGTATGATTCACTGCCATTTCCATAGAAACCCTCATGGACACCCTCCGCTTGGGGATGACCGGAGGCTATTATGTGACTCCTAAAGATACAATACGGAAATCATACTGATTTGAATGGAGGCGAAGATATTGTCACTATCCTTAGGTTAAACCAGAAGTATTTATTAAATTGGTGGCATTTATAAATAAGACAATAGGTAATATACGAGTATTCTGAATATTTTGAAAATACCTACAATAAAAAAAAAAATCTAGGAGTCTAGGCGGATGGGGGACGTGCATATTTTGTAAATCAAAATGGAATGGAAAAACAAAAACGAATCTAGACCAAAGAATACAGGGAGTATTCTTTGGTCTAGATTCGTTTTTGTTTTTACAATAAAAACAGAAGAAAAGCAAGAAAAATATAGAGCACGACCTTTGATATAAATGGTAACACAATGTCAGGACACATTACTATACATTTATTTAAACATATATCAAGTAACTTTCGTATAAAAAAAACCGCACGTTGATCTTGCCCTTGTTGATATTGAAATGTAAAAACGGTTGGTAACTGGTTAGCTTCCGTGTTTGACATGGAAGGTGAATGCCCGTGGGCTGAAAACAGGGCAATGTCAGTGGCCAGTGAGTGGGACTTTTTAAAATCCTTCTCCATATAATGACTTTTGTTTCATAATTTTTGCCACGGTTAACTATCGATTGTTTTTTCTCGATTATGTAATTTAAGGTGATATGTAAATTAAGTGATACCTAAGATGTTGAAAGCATTTAATTTTTTTTTAAGTTAATTATCATTTGCTATAATTTTGGTTAGCTGTTTAGTTGTTAGTTATTGTGACTTAAATTGACACTGAAATTAAAAGAGAAGAGTTGGTACAAGCTGAAACGCTACTTCTTTTCCGTGTGATATAAATAGGAAATAAACCAACTGGGACACGGAAGAGACATTTTTTTAAATTAACCTAATCATTAAATTACGTATTCTAACTTTAAGACTAACCCTGAAAAAGGCTGAGTGAAACTGAAATAAAGATAATTTACCGAATTATACTCAATTTCTTAAATAAACATCCTTATTTTACAAGTAAATGTCAATGTTATTTCTTTAAAACATAAATTTACAAAAAAAACACGTCGTCTTGATCATTGAATTCATTAGATAGATACTAACGCAGTCTTCTTCTGGACATATCCTGATTCAAGTATCTTTGGTGAGAGCTCACCAAAGATACTTGATTGAGCTAGCCTTTTTTTTTACTCCTTTTTTTTTCATGCATATCCTCCGTCTTGGGAGAACGGAGGGTTATGTCGGACTCCTACTGACTAAAACCCCATTAATCCTACTACTACCATATGTCGGGGGCCCGGGAGGTACTCGTAGATTCGCCCCACCCCCGACTGGTATAAGCCCGCCATACCTAGCGGGCCCCATCACCCAGTGCGTCCGATCCCATGGTCGCACGTCCTCCCATAAAGACTCGCATGGAACACAACGTACCCCTCTTTGGGCCAGAGTGTTCGGGCGACTACACAGCCCTAATTTCGCCGCTCGCAGGCGGGTCCTTGTGGAGGCCGGAGATCGATAAGCGCCACTTGAAGTAGCCTGCAATCACCAGGCACACCGCAGATCCGGCCCTTGCTCCATTGCTGCTGACCGTCACTGATTTTCCAGACAGTTTTGGTCATGCCAAATCGTTTTGCTTTCTACCGGTCGCCAGGACCTAAATAATTTACACTATGTCTATCTGAGTTTACCAAGACCTGGATAAGAATAATTTATTTGTGAATCATAGGTAATTGCATGCAAAGATTTAAAAATTTGGTAGTGCGCTGCTTTGCTATGTTGATAGCATATAATATTAACGAGGTTATAGCTAATATAACAAAGTGTAGCATTAGTGACGAGTCTAGGTTGTCTAGTTATACTAACAACATAGTGAGTAATTATGTATTAACATGTTGTACGAAGGAGGATCCACCTACAATACCAACACACGTGGAGGCCACTACCAGTCAGGTAGGGTATTCTCTTCCTGCTAGAGCTCATACAGGCATTTTAGACTCTTCACTTGTAGTTGTGGATGTTGCTCCGGATAATTCTTTAAACTAGGCTGTAAGACAACAGAAGTTACCCCTTCAATTAACCAATTATTATTAGAGAATAATAAAAAGGTATCTTCTGGCAATATAACTCAATATAAATCCAAGGGAGTGCAACATACTATTAAATTATTTAATCAAAATATCCAAGGTTGCTCTTCCAAATTACTGGAAATAGAATTGTTTTTGGAAAATACTAAGTTTGATGTTGTTTGTTTAACAGAGCATTGGTTAAAAGATCATCAAGTGATGTCAATTAATTATGAAAATTATTGTGTAATTAGCCATTTCAGCCGAAAACGTATGATACATGGTGGATCATTAATATTAATAAAAAATTCTATTAAATCGAAAGAAAGAAAAGACATCATCGAACTATCTGTTGAACACAACATTGAATTGTCCTGTGTCGAGCTTGATAAGCATGTTATAGTATGTGTATACAGACCTCCGAGTTAAGTAGTAAGTCAATAATCATATGTGGAGATTTTAATATTAACTTATTAGAAAATAACTCGAATACTGTCATACTATTAAGCCTTTTTAAGTCATTTGATTTGTCAAATGTTTTTATTGAACCAACCCGAGTGACAGCTTCCTCTGCCACCTGTATAGATAATATTTTTTGTAATTGTGATTACTTACACAAACAAATTGTAAACAAGTTGCCATCAGATCACAGTGGACAAACAATAACATTTTGCTCCTACATACCTTTACAAAAAATTCAAATAAGGTTTAGGTCAATTACATGTAAAAGTTTAGAGAAATTAAATTATTCTTTGGCCAGTAAATTATGTGTTCAGAGTTTTAATAATATAGGTGACCCAAATGAGTTCTACGCCGAGTTCTTTTCACTATTAAACACGCAATTTAAGGACACTTTTCCACTAAAGACTAAAAGTATTTACACAAAGTTCTTATTTAGTGATTGGGCGACTCCAGGTATTCGTAAAAGCAGGGAAAAGCTATTTGAACTTTATGGCCTAAAGCAACATATGAATAATACAAACTTTCATAAGTATGTTGCAAAATATTCAAAAACTTTTAAAAGTGTGTGCAAAATAGCCAAAGCGCTTTATATTAGCAATAAAATAAAATCAGCTGATGATAAAATAAAAACTACCTGGCAAATAATAAATAATGAAACAGGTAGGAAAAAACAGCGAAATACAGAATTTAATTTAGAGACAGCACATGGCCCTATCAACTCAGATGTAGAAATAGCTCAGGAATTCGAAAACTTTTTTGCTAATATTCCCATTAAAACTACTGAAGCTTTAAATTCCTCACCCGCGCTTTCTGCTGCCTTACTTAGACAGAATGTGAAGGCATGCTCTTTGGAGTTTAGGTTTCAGCATACAAACCCACAGGCTGTTATAAAAGCTTTTAAAGATCTTAAAATTAAATCAACAGAAGATCTCTGGGGAATGTCTGTAAAAGTCTGTAGAACTATTATCGAAACCATTGCGCCCTATTTAGCTTTCATATTTAACACCAGTATAGACCAAGGAGTCTTTCCGGATCTCATGAAACACAGTAAAGTAGTTCCATTGTTCAAATCCGGTGATAGTAAAGAACCTAACAATTATAGGCCCGTCTCAATTCTACCAGTTCTCAGTAAGGTGTTTGAAAAGTTAATGCTCAATCAAATGTTACGTCACTTTAATAAAAATTCCATCTTTCATGAACAACAGTACGGTTTCACCAAAGGGCGTTGTACCACTGACGCTGGTGTCACCCTAATAAAGAACATTTTTAATGCCTGGGAAGAAGCACAAGATGCCATTGGAATCTTTTGCGACCTCTCGAAGGCGTTTGATTGCGTAGACCATGAGACACTTCTGCTGAAACTGGAGCACTATGGGATTAGAAATGCAGCTCTTGATTTACTAAGATCATACCTTAAAGATAGAAAGGTTAAAGTTCAAGTAAACGGCGTAAACTCATTAGGGTCTGAAATGGCATTGGGCGTTCCTCAAGGTTCGATATTGGGTCCATTCCTCTTTTTAGTTTACATTAATGATTTACCCCAATTACTTCAAAATCAACCGAAGATGGTGTTATTTGCAGATGACACATCATTGATCTTTAAAATCAACCGACGGTCACAAAATCTTGACGACGTGAATAGCTCTATACTTCAGGTCCAAGATTGGTTTACGGTAAACAATTTGGTACTAAATAAAAAAAAAACCAAATGCATTAGATTTAAATTACCTAATGTTAGAAGTAGCGAATGTGACATCATATTGAATGGAGAAAAACTGGAATTTATTAATCAAACGGTTTTCCTAGGAATCACGCTAGACGAGAAATTACAATGGGGACCTCATATAACATCTCTTGCGGGGCGGCTAAGCTCGGCCGCTTATGCGGTTAGAAAGATAAGACAGTTAACAGACGTTGAAACCGCGCGTTTGGTCTATTTTAGCTACTTCCATAGTATTATGTCGTATGGAATTTTACTGTGGGGTCGGGCTGCTGACATTGAATCCATCTTTATCTTACAAAAGAGAGCTGTCAGAGCCATTTATGATTTACATCGTCGCGAATCTCTCAGGGAACTATTTGGAAAGATTAATATTATGACGGTACCTTGCCAATTCATATATGAAAATATTATGTATGTAAGAAAAAATCTACATATTTTTAATAAAATAAGTGATAGACATAATTTTAATACTAGAAATAAAGATAAAATAGATCAACCATTTTTCAGATTATCTAAAGTACATACATCTTTTATGGGGTACTGTGTTAAATGTCACAACAAAATACCTTGTGATATTTTACAATTAAATGAAAGAAAATTTAAAACTCATATTAAAAGTGCACTTTGTAAACAAGCATATTACAAATTAGAGGATTATATCCAAGATAAAAATGCTTGGAAACATGCTGGTCCAGCTCCATAGGATAATCTAGAATCTAGACAAAATCAAACTGGTTGCGAATTTAAGTTTTATAAATTATTATATTTTATTATATGACATTGATTTTACATTCTGTGATGACTTCCTCACACACTGACTTATTAATTGTAACTTTTTTTTAATTTTTTTTTGGAAAATCGTCTTCTTTTACAATGTTTGTAAATATGTGAGAACCATGTATCTATCACATAGGTAATTAATTTATCTGTTGTTGGTCTCTTTTTAAATTTATTTTTACCTATTGTGGTATGGTAAATTTTATTTTTTTATTTTTAGATGCATCGTCTTCACATATAATTATATAACTAATGTACCTACATATATACAAAATATTGTAAAACATTTTAAAAGAGTAACGGTGGAGTTTCTTGCCCATTCTTCTCCATACGAAAACTACCTTTTGGAAGGGGCGACTAGAATCAATTCATTTTTTTTGTAATTTTTGACGTTCAAAAGTGCCTTGCAAGGGCCTATTTGAAATAAATGATTTGACTTTGACTTTGACTTTGACTTTGACTTTGCCAGTACAAATGATCAATATAATTAAAAACGATTACTATTAAATTATAATGATAAAGTAATTACAATATAATTACTCATACAGGGTTAAGTACATGAATCTGAATCCCCAGCGCCGAAATTTATTGTCGGTTAAAAAAAATACTGCTGTTTCATGGAAAATCGCAATACCTACGCGGTCAAAATGTATGGAATAGCTGTTTTTTTTTAAATAACCGACGAAAACTATCAACACAGGGTGTTCAGAATCATGTACTGAATCCATAATAACAGTTTTCGCGTCGATGTTCAAATACATATACAGGATGGCAGGGATGCCACCCTGTATATGTATTTGAGTAGCTACCCAATTGTATAAACGCATGCATGCAAATTAAATGTTATTACAATTCAGAGTTAATTTCATTTCATGTCAAAATTTTAAGTCATTTCAATTCAAAAGATTACTGTAAAATGTATGTCAGGATTATTGCATGCAAATTAAATTTTATTACAATTCAGAGTCAATTTCATAAATAAACACAGACAAAATATTTGGCAAGTGGACTGGAATCGCAACACTTTAGCGAATACAAATTTTCCGCCTAGCAAGCAGGGGTGGTTTTGACGAGCTGGCGTTCCACCTCAAGTAGTGGAGTGGAGTGTCAGTAAAAGTAGAAGAAAATTACAAAGAAACGTGCTATTTTAAAAATTGTGGTGGTCCAGGGGCAGCGGCTGCGGCTGCACACCATTTTTTTTTTTTGGTTGGGAAATTATCAAATAACTTCTCCCGCTCTGGGCGGAGCAGGAGGGCATGTCAGACTCTTACTGACTAAAACCCACCCGTGTTCCTTCAGTTGCCTGTACGTTGCCAAGGCCCACGGTATCCCTTTCAGACTCTCCCGCGACCCCGGCAATAGGTTCGCACCCAGACAGGCGCTTTACATTGTGTAAATCATTTCATCACCACTGCTCTCAACACGGTGAAGGAAACATCGTGAGCATACCGGTATGTCTAAAGCCGGGTCCAGACGAGTGTAACGTGTAATGTAATCCACCGTGTAATGTAACACGAATTCTACGTGTGGACGGCACTACGAGCATTACATGTAACGCTCGCGCGGCGCTCGGGGTTGATCCATCGGCTGTCGGTTTTTCGCGCGAACACAAAGACGCTCGCAGTGCACGTTTGGACGGCGTTCGTGACGGTTGTGTCGTATGTACGTTCATGATGTGGAGTGACGAACAATCGCTTGAACTTATTAGTTTGTATCAAGAAAAACCTGTTATTTGGGATCCAAAAAACCCGCAATACTATAAAAAAAATCTGAAACACGATGCTCGGAGTGATATTGCTCATTCATTGGAAAGAGATGTAGAAGAATACAAAAACAAAATGATTAGTTTGCTTGCTTCACATCGAAGAGAAAAAGGAAAAGTAAAGAAGAGCCATAGTTCCGGAAAAGGTTTGTTTTATTATAAATTTCTGTTGCCTTACATATTACACACTTTTATTTATTAATTTAGTTTTTACTTAGGTATTATCACTTACTTGCTATTAGTACAATTATTACTTCTATTGTATACCCACTATATTACTATATTCTACTATATTTTACTATACATATATGTACTATATTCTATTGTATTGTTTATTTATTTATTGTAATTTATTTTACAGGTGGGGATGAAACGTACAAAAGTACATGGTTTGCTTACGAGGCGCTGGCATTTTTAGGAGATCGAAATAATCCAAGGAAACGACGCAACACAGAGGAAACTGCATTGAACTAGTTTCCTTCGACTTGATAAAAAAACTTAACAATATGTATTCTGCCAAGAAACTGTACCCTCGTTCATAAAATAGTCATTAAACTCATCCCTAATTTGTTTTGCCGTTGAGGCAGCTCTTCTAGGTACATTATTCAATGGAAGTAAAGATGACATTTCACAATCTCTCCGCCAACTACCTTCACATAATCTTCCGTTTTGGTCGCTGTCAAGTGAGCCAGGGGGTGCATACAAGTTTTTAGATGAATCCGTGTTTCTCAAAAAATTATGCAAGTGTGCAATAGCCATGACTATAGTCTCCACGGTTTTGGGCTGAAGGAGCATAGGTTTTCGTAGAACTCTGAACACAGATGCTGTGATACCAAATACATTTTCTACAATCCTGCGAGCTCTGCTTAACCGGTAATAAAAAATTCTTCGCGGCGATCCCTTGGGGTATTCTCCTGGATAGGGTTTCATTATATTGTTTTGTAAAGGGAAGGCAGAGTCTCCTACAAAAACATATGGTACTACTTTGTTTCTACCTTGCAGTGCTTCATGTGCAGGCAATCTTAACGAATTATTTTCTAGTTTTTTATATAATTCAGTTTCTTTAAAAATTCCACCATCTGAAATGCGGCCTTGACATCCGACATCCAGAAATTTATAATTATATTCCGCGTCTATTAAAGCAAACATCACTATACTGAAATTCGATTTGTAGTTACGATATTCTGTGCCACTATGTACCGGAGCCTCGAGAATGACATGTTTACCGTCCATGGCTCCGGCACAATGGGGAAAATTCCACAATTCATCAAATCTGTTTGAGATCTGGATCCATTCTGACTCTGTTTTTGGCAGCTGAAACAATGAATTTCTTTTTAATTACAGATTACAAATGAACCGGAACAGAGTGCATCTACAAGTGTTGAAAATGATAACAGTTCAGAATTTATATCACCAACTGGTCAGGCCCCCAAAAAAAAGAAATCAGACGAAAATAAAAAAATGGGTATGCTTTCGGAGGCTCTTGGCCTGCTTAAGAGTGCTGCTTCTAGTCCTACACCTGAACCCCGAAACAATAATCCAAACATTTTTGACAGTGAAACCCTTTTCTTTTCAAATTTTATATGCAGCAAGATGCAACAATATAACAGAAGTACTAAAAATGCCGTGCAGCGAGCAATAATGGACGTAATATTCAAAGCCGATGAAGGATGCACTAACTTTTCTCAACATTATTATCCATCGGCATTCAATTACAGTGGGTATACAACAGGCTCGGTTCCTTCATCAAGATACTGCAATGAACCACCTTCTTTGTCTAATCGCTCAGAACTTACTTCAGGGTATTCAACAGGTCAGAATCAGACAAGTTGCCCTACTGCTCCATATGCTTCACCTGTTCCCTCAGAATTATCTCAAACTTCATATGAAGATGTAGATTTTGTGAATGACCTGATTTGAAAAGAATAAATTTTGTACTACATGATTTGAAGATACAATTTGATTTAACTTTCTAATTTTAATTTTGGAATAATTTTAATTTTGCTTACCCTACTTAATACAATAGCTTAATTTGTTATTTTAATAAATAAATAAAAATATGTAAAACTCACCTTAATGTTTTCTTTCAATGCTTTTATAATCGCTTCACAAACTTCTGGTACAATGCAAGACATTGACTGTTTTGAAATTCTGAAGGTGTATTGAAGGCTTGTAAATGAATCTCCTGTTGCCAAAAATCTTAGTGTTAGAGCCAGTCTATCTTGCGGCGAAATTGCAGATCTCATTATAGTGTCTTGTCTTGATATTTTAGGCGCAATGATTGTTAACAAATATTCGAAGTCAGTAGGCGACATCCGGGTAAAGTTTTTATATTGACCACTTATATGTTGAGATTTTAGTTCCACAAGTAAAGAAGATCTTCTTTTATACAAATTAGTTTTCCACCATCGACGCTTCCGACTTTTGCGGTCTTCAGTTAGTAAATACATGAAAATAAAAGCCGCACCAGCTATCACGACCTTCCTATTCGGCATGTTCGTAGCAACTGAGTGGAAACAGCTTTTGAAATATTTTTGCGTTCACAATTCGCTTTGAGTTCGTGTGCCGTCCACACTGTTGATGCTAAATTACACGTTACACTCGTCTGGACCCGGCTTAAAGGTGGGTACTGACCGGCGTTACGGGGCGTAATGTAACGTGTTACACAGCGAGCATTCGTGCAGTCAGTACGTCGTTTTAAACCAGTGTGCTCCACCCGGCTGTCGGTTTTTTGGCGAATCCTTTGACTGTTACGCGGTTCAGTCAGTACGCTGTTGCAAGTCGTCACAAGCGCATGCGGTGCGTCGCACGTCGCGAGTGATCACAAGTCGTTCCTCTCGTAATTGTTTGGAGTGGAACAAAGAAAAAACTCTGTATTTTATAGAAAAATGCAGAGAAGAACCAGTATTGTGGTACCCAGCTCATCCAGAGCATTATAACCCGTATTGATGTCCAGTAACGTTTTTTCTTCTTCTTAATTTGGATGAAACAATAATTAAGTAGAATCAAAGATACCAACACGTCGCTGTCGGCCATCTTGAGTGAACTGGCGGCGAAAGCGGAGCACAGAGTTTTGACGAGCATGTTACGCCGATTTTAGAACACACAGCGTAACACGCTCGATGCGTAACACGCTCGATGCGAATGTTTCATTACACCTCGTAACGTTGGTCAGTACCCACCTTTAGAACCAAAATTTCGAAGACATGAATGTGAAATCTACCAACCCGCACTGGGCCCGCGTGGTGGATTACGGTCCACTCCCTCTCACAGAGAGGAGGCCTGAGTCCCAGTAGTGGGAAGAGTATAGAATGATTGTGCTATTGTAGCCATGGTGAGTGGTAAAAGTTAAGTATACATAGGTAATCATCATCATCATCACGCCATCACCTGTAGAACACCCACACTTCGCCAGCTACCTAGCTATGTTTAAGTCCGCATGTAACAGGGAGCGAGCGTATTGCAACGTTAAATACTCGTATGTTGGCAATTTTTTATATGTACCTAGTTAATCTGTTAACATGTTAACATGTAAACAAACACGAGTTTTAGGAAAAACAACCGTAATGTCTACACATAAGGTTCAGTTTGCGCTACAACTTCATTTTTTTTAAGACTTTTTCAACAGTACTAGGCGGTCTAAAATCAACTTTATTTACACTTGCTTAAAGTTTATGTTTTTTCTAAGTGGAAAATTCATGTTTGTTTACATGTTTGGCAAATATATTGCGATCGCAGATTATCTATAACTATCATACCTTGTTCAGGAGCAGGAGCACCAAGAGTCCGGAAGAAAGCAATACCAGCAACAGCACGAATAATGAGAAGAATAAATTAAACTATAACACCCGGCCACTATAAAATTAACGTTGTACTGAACAAAAACGAAATACTGAAAAGAAAACTGGTACCTAGATATTTCATCATTTTTAGCGGAAAATCAGTCCAAAGAGTTGCTGTATTTTTATTAGTGTCATCGAACTTTGTTTCGGTCATGGCTAACGTTGCAGATATGATGGGGAGTGAGACAAGACCGAAAGTTTAATTTCTGAAAGCATGAATGCGAAAATAAAGGGATTTTGCAAACAAACAGGAACTGACTTTAATGAAATTTTACAGAATTACCTGAAGAAGAACAAAAATGATGAGAGAGCAAAAAACAGAACTACAATAATATACCTGCCGCGGGTGAGAAAGCGACTCACTGCCCCCGGCAAAAGGTAGGTATTTGGAGGAACATCATGTGGTATTAGTAAGTAAGAGTCTGCACAGACCCATGTACTCACAAGAAAAGGAGGACATCTATGACGACATCAAGCCGAAATAAAAGTATACCTCCTCTTTGCGATCATTAGTAGTACTAACTTTACATTTTGGAAAATTTAAATTAATATCACACACACACGTGGGGGCTCTCAAAACGGTGAATGAAAACATCGTGAGGAAACCGGCATGTCCTAGAACCAAAAAATTCGAAGTCTACCAACCTGCACTGGGCCCCCGTTGTAGATTACAGCCCACTGGGATCTCTAAGAGAGGAGGCCTTTGTCGCAATAGTAGGAATATTATAGGCTGATTCTGATGACGTGGGGCGCAGCTATTGTTGTATCATCCTGCTTTGAAATAGTAGTTTCTGAAACTGTTGCATAAAGAGGGGTATTAAAATACGAGTGTGTAATAGTATCACGCGAGTGTTTTAATACCTAGTTATGTGCAGTTTCAGAAACTACTTTATCTACTCTCATACATTGGGATTGAACCAACTAAATAAAAGATCATAGTTAATAAAAGATCAAGAATAAAAAAATCCCACGAAATTCAGTTCAACAACCCGTATGAATGGCGCCTGCTCCCAGCACATCACCGCGCATGCGCTAGAGCGGTGCTGCTGTCCCCCGCTAACGTTATATTGCAAAAATAGATGGAAACTCCTTGGTGATATTAACTTCTTGGATTTGCCCTGTATCGTATTAAAAAAAAAATTGTTTTATAACATTATTTTGTTAGAGAAAAAGCGTTTTAAGTAATAAATGATTCTATTTTTAAATTTCGGTATTCTGTTTATAATGTACGTCTATACTCGTATAAACTCGTTTTGAAGTTTATAATTCGAATATTTCGATAAGAGAGTAGACAAAGAATCTTTTAAGTTATCTATAACTTAGAAGAGATATTATCTTAGATGGATAAGTAACTTAGTTGACTTTGGTCAAACGTAAGCCTAACCAAATAAATGTACGAAAAAAATGTTACGAGTCACAGCATCCGTACTGAGGAAAAAATATGTAGAATACTATCGATGATGACGTAAGAGAATCGTAATAATATAGTATTATGATCATTATTTCACGTGAGTTACCTACATCGATATAAGAATGCGCTGACATAAGCATGACGAAGACAATTGTAAAGATTGCGTATTTGAAAAGCTATGATCGACCGCAAAAAATGATGCTTATCCGATCACCGAACATAACAACACGCCTATTTTCTATTAAGAAGACAGAAGTGTATAAAACCTACACCCGTATTTGGCCAGTCATGTTTTAGTCCCATGTACAGACCGACCGTTTAGAGAAAGCGTTCCTGACACCTGTCAGTCGGATATTTTCTAGTAATAATAAGGATCAAATTCGCAAAACACATATTCTGTTACATATATTATTCTGTTACGCATAATGTACACGTATTATGTTGTATGAAACTGACAGGTGTCAAAAACGCATTCTCTCGACGGCTGGACTGTAATAGGGGGGAGTACCTACATATCCAGACTTCGGGCTGCCACTGAAAACCCAATAACACTACCCGCCCTAGAATTTAAACCCAGGATTAGGCCATGTATATTCAGAAGTCACGCTTCTGACTACTACAAAGGCTGAAGACAGCATAATCCGCCTAATAATATTCCTATTACTGGGACACAGGCCTCCTCTCTCCGAGAGGGAGTGGGCCCAGTGCGGGAAGGTAGATGTCACATGTCTTCGAATTTTTGATTCAGGGACATGACCGTTTCCTCACGATGTTTTCCTTCCCCGTTTTGAGAGCAGTGGTGATGAAATTATTTCCCCAAAGTAAAGCGCCTGCTTGGGTCCCTTACTACTAAGCCACCACTGCTCTAACTGGGCTCCACCACAGCTCTTAAAATAAATGCCAAATGGTAAAGTAAAATAAACTAGAACTTACAACGAACAAAACGAAAACCTAGACCTTGCTACGCGACTGGATGTTCCAGCCTTCGATTTGCGAAACAGTTATATAACAACGTAAAAGTAAATATTTTTTACAAGCACTTCAAACATTGAACTTGACTAAAAATAGATTGACATCGACCTAATTAATAAAACCATGGTCCGTTAAGTAAACCTTTGCGAGTGAGTTGGCAGTAATTAAAAAGTTTTTTTTAATAAAATATGTAACAATGCCAATCGGGCTATGAGACTGAAAGTCTGACAAATGTTAAGAGGGTTTATCCTAAAAGTTGGCAACGTCGCAAATAACTGTCAAAATAAATATTTGCCTGTTTTGATTCCTTTAACAATATTACTGAATATAAATATGAAATATGGCTAACTAGAGAACTAGAATATTAATAATGAATTGCAATTATAACATTGAATTTGATGTTGTACCCATTTTAGGTGTAAAAAATGCATTTGGAAAGTTTCCAACTAGTTTTTTTACATCTAAAACTGTGTGTGTTACGATATTAATTATTGCATTTCATAATCAATATTCTAGTTCGCTAGTTAGCCACATTTTTTATTTCCACACATTAATATTGCTAAATTAATCAAAACAGTGAAATATTTGACATCTATTTGCGACGTTGCCCACCTTCAGAATAAACGCTCATAAGCTCAGGTTATCTGTAACGGTACAGTGTTAATTCGGAGGGTAGGTGTTAGTTCGTAGGTTTGTGGAGGACAGGTGGTCCTGAGTAAAAGCATAATAGCATAGAATAATCAGCCTTTATTGTTGCCACAGCTGGGACATTGGCCTCCTCTTCTCGTGAGAGAGTGGGCTGTAATCTACCACGCGGGCCCAGTGCGGGTTGGTAGATCTCACATATCTTTGAATTTTTGGTTCCAGGACATGCCGGTTTCCTCACGATGTTTTCCTTCACCGTCTCGAGAGCAGTGGTGATGAAATTATTTACACAAAGTAAAGCGCCTGTCTGGGTTTGAAACCCACACCTACAACTCGCAAGTGGGAGCCGTTACCAGTGGCCCACCACTGATGTGTAAAAGACGGCTAAGTATTACACGGACGAGCTCTTCCGGGGAAGTCCAGACTTATTTCTGCTTGTACCACCTGCCAAGCAGCGTAGCTGTGATCCGGTCTCACAGGTATGGGTTTATTATTAATTACATGCAAACCAGACCCTTTTTCTCTAACATGTCCAAATTAGGCAGAGGTGTACCTATAGCATACCTACATTTCGCCAGTTATGTTTAAGTCCCATGTAATAGGGGACGAGCCTATTGTCATCAACCGGGCACCAACTGAATCCAACATGACAGAAATAGAAGCTATCCTATAGCTACTTTGACATGACAATTAACCGTTGCAATTAACAATGTATTGTAATCAATCAGTAAATCAATAAAATCATAGAAATACTAAATTATTCATTAAAGCGTGGAAATTGAAACTAACCGTGTTTCGCGCAAATTATATAAGGGCCAACATTAATTTATGAGATGTCGCTGTCACGCCATTTCAACTCACAATTGACGTAGGTATTTCTCGTTTTACTTGTCTTAGGAATCGGGGTATTGGGGTAATTAAATCACTTAGATGATATCGAGTGACCCAGATTGTACCCATAAGTGTCACAATCACGCAAACCTAAAAATTACAGTACAACATTGAAATTGAAACGAACCCTGTTTCACACAAATTAGTAAGGGCCAACATTAATTTATGAGGTGTCGCTGTCACGCCATTTCAACTCATTATTGACGTAGGTATTTCTCATTTTACTATTCTTAGGAACCTGGGTATTGGGGTAATTAAATCACTTAGAAGATAAGGAGTGACCCAGATAGTACCCGTAAGTGTTACAATCACGCAAACTTAGAAAACTGTAGAACAACCTTATGCCACAGCTACACTCTACTAATATCAATGAAGTGAGTTATTTATATTGGACTAGTTTAAAAATAAGTGTTAAAAATATCGTTAGCTTCGGTTTAATTCAAAAACAAAATTCTCTCTAAATACATTCTCTCTTTATAAATATCTCCAGACATTGTTATCTTTTAACATAGCCTGAACCCTGAGTTGTAGTAGAAATCCTACTAGCTAACTTGACTTGGTCTGTGATACAGGTGAAAATTACCGTCCTTCTCCAGGTCAAGATCAACCCATATGCCAAATTTCATAAAAATCCGTTGGGCCGTTTTATCGTGAAAGCGTAACAAACAAACTAAGAAATTCACTTTTGCATTTGTAATATTAGTTAGGATAGATATACAAGAGAGTGATCCTATTGCGATAAACTGAGCACAAATCAAGACTGGCTGGATTTCTATTATATACTTCCCGACCCGAGAGTCAAACCAGGACTTCATTGATCAGCAGTCGCTCTTGAGACCACTAAACCGACTACCTCGTTGGTTTTAGTGCCATCTTTGATGAGCATGAAAAAAATATACTCGTATATCTTTAACGAAATAGTTCTGAACCAAACATCAACACCGTCAGCTGTTACATGGGACTTAAACATAACTGGTGAAATATGGGTGTACTATAGATACACCTCTGCCTTCTTCTTCTGGGACTACAGGCGTGATGTTTATGTGTTATGTTCAAGTATGTCATCATTGAATATAACTAACAATCAATACCGTCATGCTGATCTTCTTGATGACACTATTCCGCTACAAATATTTAACACTAACAAACATTTCGTAAGACACGGTAAATCAAACATGATAGGCCATACCTACTCGAAAATCCTTCACCTTGCCAATCTGCCAACCAAGCGTGACTTCGAATCGCGAAAAAAGCGGTTATTACCTAATAAGAACAGAATTATGCCAAGTTCATTGGGCATTATGGATATTTCGATTGGAGAAATAAGTTCGAGACAATGCAGCCGATTGTCGACAAAATAATGTAGTTTCGTGAGATTCCCTTCAGAACTAGTCGACACATTTGTTTATAGTCAATTGTTTTTATAAGAATGCAGTGAATACTCGTAATTAAGAAAAATATAATATTAGAAACAACAATGTGTACAAATGTAGCGTGGATATGGACATTATAGCTTGGCTTTATTCATTATTATATGGCTTGACCAAGATTATGTCTGGACTTTAAAAGAGACTGCGACGTCTGAGTTTGTTTCGGCCTTTCTTCTCAGAGTAGTCAGATAGGAAACACCGACCTCACCTAGCTTATTTTTAATATTTTTTTATATGACGTGTAAAAGTGATTCCGATATCCTATTTACAGAATAAACAATTTCATTTCATTTCATAGCTATTTCGAATGGAGAAATAAGTTCGAGACAATACAGTCGATTGTCGACAAAATTATGTAGTTTCGTGAGATTCCCTTCAAAACGAGGCGATACATTCGTTTGTAGTCAATTGTTACGTTTAAATAAGAATGCAGATGAATTGAGAAAAAAATATAAAGAAAAAGCCAATGTGTAACTACAGCGTATAAGGGAATAAATAATCAAACCAATTAAAGTCAGCCTGAGGAGGTAGTCACTTATTAGTCATAAGTTTATAATACGGAAGGGTTACTAATACTAGCTAAGAATGGCACCCACGGATAAACGCTGACCAAAAGAAGACTGCTGGAAGACACCTTGATTAGGAAGGCGGAAAAACGAGGTGTGGTGCAATATGGAAAATACCTAATATAAACTATAGTAATAATTTATTAATCTTCTACGATCATCAGGATACAGGCGTAAATTCATTAATTGGACCGCAGTCTAACCTCCGTAATACTGGTACCTGCGTATCAGGACATTGATGACTTTGTCGTGACGGAGGCTGCCCCGCTTATCAATATGCATACCTATCAACACACATGCGTCAAAGAACGTCTTCGGTTTTCAAAATGAATATTGATTAATCTATAAATTATTAGTTAAGGCAAATAATGATATCTTGAAATGAATTATGAGACAGACAGAATGTCCACACCGAATTAACTCATTCGTAATGTCCTCGACACAACATTGAAACCGAATTGGACAAATATAAGTAACGTTTAAATATACTAAAACATTCAAATTGCATGCAATCGTGCAATAATTACCGAGTTACGAATCAAACTTTGAAAAAGGTATCATTAACACGACTTTTTTTCGCGGTTACAATTGTATCGAAATAGGTGAATGTCGCAGCTATATGTACATAATAAAAATGAAATACTGTTCGTTGGTGAGCGTATATTATCACTTCAGAACGGCTGGCGGCTCGTGGCTACGTAATAACAGCGGCACGGTTCGATCCATGAGGTTAAGCTACGCTTGCCGGGTTTGGTCTGTGGATGGGTGACCATCTTAACATACCGAGACTCCTCCGTGCCTCGGAAAGCACGTTAAGCCGTTGGTCCCGGCTGTCATTCGTCGATCTTTGACGGTCGTTACGGGTCATCAGAAGCCCGAAAGTCTGACAACCAGTCTTACCAAGGGGTATCGTATTACCCAGTTATACTGGGTTGTGGAGGTCAGATAGGCACTCGCTCTATGTAAAATACCGTATTCAGCTGCATCCGGTTAGACTGGACGCTGACCCCAACATAGTTAGGAAAAGGCTACGCAGATTGAAAACGGCTGGACCGATTAGGATGAGCCCACACTGTTTTCATTCCACTGCATGAAAACGAAGTAAGAAGTGATAATTCTACAAAGAAGTGCAGCAACTACCGCGTGATTACACTGATATCGCACACCAGTAAAATTTTAGTACACGTGTTAAATGAGCGACTGAAAACTTTCTTGTCCAAAGAAGTTGCACCTAAACAGGCTGGGTTTGTTCAAGGGAAAGGTACTAGAGAGATCTTGATAGTGCGTCAAATTACTGAGAAAGCCCGAGAGTTCAACAAAACGAAATATAAACATGCTTTGTTGACTTTTCCAAGGCGTTTGACGCCGGTCCAAGGTGAAATGGCTGATGCTGTGGAGACGCTTCTCGCTATGGATACAAGCAAACATCTTGTGAATCTTTTGAGGCTTCTTGAGGATGGAACAGCGTCAATGAAAACAGATGGCGTACGATCGAGTGATTTTCACCCAAAGCAGGCGTTCGTCAAGGATGTATCATATCACCGCTCTTGTTTAACATTTACCCAGAGCTGATAATGCGGATTACCCTCGAAGACGGTGTATCAATTGGTGGAATAAAAATATCGACTTTATGCTATGCGGATGATGCTATGCTATGCTCGACTATTATTGGCCACATGGAGCAGTTGCTTTCCAAGATGGAACATGGCGCTTAGCATTCGGCTTGAGAATAAACAAAAGAAAGACGAATATACGAGTATGATGATTGTCGACCGTGCAAACAATAACACGCCCGAAGTTACCCAGATTGTGAACTGCGACGTCATACAGTCGTATATCTACCTAGGAGCTCTGATCTCGAGCCACAGTGGCTGTGTAGACGAAATCAAGCGACGCACGGTCATAACTAGGTCTGCTATGGACAGGCTGAAAAAAGTCTGGAAGAATCGTAACATCATCAAAGCGACGAAAACCCAGCTTATTCGGGCATTAGCACCCATGTTCCTGTACGCTGCTGAGACGCGAACGCTTAAAAAAATTGAAAAGAAGAAAATAGACGCTTTGAAAATGTGGCGCTGGAGGAAAATACTTGGAGTATCGTGGATATAATTTCGCACGAACTGTAGCGCTTATTACCTACAGTACAGGCTCGAATACTCCAATTCTTTGGGCATATGTCACCACTGGAAAATGATTCCATAGAACGTATTGTAGTGTAGGGAAAGGTCGAAGGAACGACAGTAGGCGGCAGGTCGCCCATGCGATGGACCGACCTGATTAACTGCGCAGTGGGCGGCCCATTACATAAATGCACACATGTTACAGCCGATAGAGAAAGATGGCGTCGCATGCAACGTGATGACCACGACGTCTCTGTCAAGAGTGCACCGTCACAGAAGAAGAATAGCCCGAATCAGGTTCTTCCGTAAAGAAAAATTTGAAAAGTTTCCAAGAAAATTGCGAAAACTGAAAATGAATTTTCCATGGGAATTTTGTGTGAATTATTGAAATTTGAACAGGACAAAGTCTGCCGGGACAGCTAGTTGTAAATAATTTAAAGTACCTACGTTAGTTATAGTATTAGGATATGATAATCTTATAGCGGAAGGAAGGATGACGGTAGCGTAGACCTTGCATATACTTCCTTCAACGTAATCGGAACTAGTGCACTCACTATCAACCTCCACAACCGACCCAATGAAACGTATACCGAGTAAGTCCGAGTATTAACTAGTTAATTTCTTATTAAAAACAATGTCAACCAATTATGGTCGTAGAAAATGCTTGTTTTTAAACTTGTTTTACTTGAAATTACGATATGCAGCTGAGGTGTTATACACACCGATATACAATCGCACCTAAATGCAAATGCGGTTTTTGGCATTATCATGACATACACTGATCAGAATTCTGGTGTCGATTACGAGCACTGTTGTTATGCAATTTTACTTTATTATTATAAAACACGTCAAGCTAGATTATACCTGTTTGTAGATAGCATTTTTATACGAGTAACGGTTGAGAGCTGATTATTGACACACTATACGTCGTATGTAATTTATAATAATTAAATTTCTGTAAAACGACCTTACTGCAGAATTAATTAATACTACATTGCACGTATCTAAGTCAGAATCGCCACCCGTCTTTAGCAAGCATGGTGATCAATGCTAGTACCTTCTCTGTATGAGAATAGGCCTTTGCCCTGAAGTGGAACAATACATTTTTCATTTATTTCAGCCGAAAGACGTCCACTGCTGGATAAGGGTCTCCCCCAAGCACCCCCACTTCGACCGGTTCTGTGCTTCCCGGATCCAGCGGATTCCGGCGGTCTCCACAAGGTCATTGGTCCACCTTGTGGTACGCAAACCCGAACAATTGCCAAACTTAGGCAGTATTCAGGGCACATTGCTCGGAGAACGGATGGCGGATGGAGCCGAAAGGTTCTGGAGTGGCGACCGCGTGCCGGAAGACGTAGCGTTGAGACAATAATAGGCTGGTATTATTATTATTCGCATAACTATAGAACTCTAATTATAGATAGGTATCTATACTCCATAGGTTTAGGTAGTTAAATAAAGGTAAACAAATCGTAAAAAGGGTTATTATAGATGACACTTTCGTTTAAAAATACGATAAACCAAACTAAATTTATGTTCGATTTTTACAATACGAGTAGTTTCCTCTTTTATTAATGTATGTTAAACTTTATCATTTACTCATAATCTACTCTTCGTAGATGTAACTGCATGATCACAATGTTTTGTTAGATTTATAATAATAATATAATATTTTGTAATCTGTCTATTGTAAAGAGCCCAAACTCTAAACGTCAACGAATAACGCTGCTAAATTGAAGAGTATAACTGTGACGTAGCATAACAACTGAAATGACAGTTATTACGTTTAGTCGGTTACTGCACACGCACAGCTGTCTCGTCATGTGTTTTTTTTTGTTTACCTTAATTTAACAACCTAAACCTATGGAGTATGGATAGAGGTACGGAATTCAGGATTTATATTCCTGAAAAAGCCAAAAGCAAGAACCGCTCGATATTGTCGCGGTTTTCGATTGTCAAGTTATTTAGTTCGTCAAATCAGGAACCATGTTCCAATAGACATAATATGCGCATAACTAATACTTTAAAGCGCGGTCCACATAGCTGTGGTTAAGCTCTATCGTTACTAAGACAGTAGGTAGATCTCAGAAAGGCTTACGTGACCACTTGCACGACTGACAAATCGTGGTAACTCCATGGTGATAATAAAGATACTTTTGCTGTTCAATGAACCTTGATACTACGAAATACGTGCTAAAGTCCAATGCCTTGGGAGAAGAAAGGATTGCAGTTACAAAAAATATATTAATTTAGTACTTCTCAGTGAACAATTTTTTTATACTCACAGTGGAAGTGTTTGGATGCCATTGATAAAGAAAAAGGTAACAAAATATTATACCTGATTTAATCAATTTTGCAAGCTAACAAGGTTATAATATAGCGTATTTGCTGAACCATGCCAACTTAGGAATGTATTTACTTTATATGGCTATTTTATTATTTTAGTTTTGTCGCAATTTTTTATTAACAGGTGAACTGAACAAATCTACAGGAACCATGCCGGAACCATTTATTTTATAAATTCTTTGCAGAAAACCTAGCACGGTTTTCTGCAAAGAATTTATAAAAAATGGTCACTCTCTTCACTGCCCGTAGCGGACTACGGGAATAATATCTACGCGCGTAGCACTTGTAGCCCATATCCGACTACGGCGTAGCAAGGGATGCGTAGCTGCGAATCTTCTCACAAACATTAGCTTTCGGCTTACTTTGCCTTGTATAGAATCTATCTTAATTTCCATGCCTTTTTTACCGAATGTGAACCCCTTTTTTTAAATTCTGAAATATTAATGCTGAACGTCACGACTGTATTCATGCAAACCCAAACCCTGGTTTGCAAATATATAGAAATTCCTAAAAGAAAACCCTATAACATTTTGCCCGACCTCGGAATCGAAACCAGGATTTCCTGCAGTCACGCTTCCAATCCGTAGAGCAATTCAGTATTCGAGTCATTGATTGAAGATTCTTCATTTGGTCGATGTAATATAAAACACCTTCTAACGCATAGATAGTAGTAACATTTGTGTAATTATTGTCGATGTCAAACGCATTAGTATATTCGAACATGCTTCGGCGGCCTCTAGCGGAGAATTAGGTAATTAACATGCACTCTATGTCGAGACGATGTTGAGGCCGCACTAAATAGGACAGAACCGGCGGAAATTGTTGTACGAATGTTTTGTTTACTAATATTACGTAAATGCTGTGAACTATGTCGTGGTTACGGTGTGGGGATTTGTGATTAGAGGGTATTTTTATACTTACATGTTATAGGTTCGCCTTGACCACTATCTCACCTGATGGTAAACGATGATGCGTTTGATAGCGTTGCACGCATGCCTACAACAAACCCACTCATAATGTCATAGCTAATGAGAAATACAGACTCCGGCGTCTCACTCCTCAGCGATACGAACAATTAATGAGTTCACAATCTGTATGATCTGCCGACCGGTCGGATGAGGCAGCAGTCTGTCAGTTACTGTAGCTCTGTTTGACTTGTTTTAATATTTCCATATATTTCCCTTTGCACATACAAGACCGAACTGTTAGGCTGTCCTTTTTTTTTTTTCTTTTTGGTTGGGTAATCATCAAATGACTCTCTCCTCCGCTCTGGGCGGAGCGAGAGGAAGTGTCAGACTTTTACTTTTACTGACTAAACCCCACCCGTGTTCCTTCCGTTGCCTGTGTGCCGGGGCCGCGATATCCCTTTCGGACAAACTCGCAACCCTGGCAGGCCGTGTCCTTACCCGTAGTTTGACCAGATGACGCGATTTACGCGCGAGTCAAGATACTACGGACGCCATTGTTCCGTCCAGTAGGTACATCCGTACATGCGCGATAGTTGGAGCGGGTATGTAGAATATTGTTAGATCCAAAAAGAAGTGTGTAACCTCTTTTTATAGTTTTATTTTATTCTTCTTTATTTAGCGCCTCACTAGTGTCCCGTTGAGTCCCACTCTATCCCCGGTGCCGACTAGACGTAGCCATAGAGTTATTGTGTACTTACTGATAATTTGGTGATTTTACTCTAAGTGATCCAAGTGAACACCACATTGAAATATTTTATTTTCACAAGGACTAATAGATCTTCTTTTATAATTTCAAGCAAATCATCAAAAGATTTTATTGACATCCGGAAGTAGTTAAAAAAACTTTTGATTGGGTGGTCTAAGCTTCGGATATAATGTTATTAACGTTTTATACAATGAGTAATTTTATCATATATGTAGAATTGGGTGCACTATTATATTTAATATATAATTCTGTATCTATCTTTCCGTGACATCACTGCGGGCCCTATCAGAATACCAGCGCTGCGACATTTATTTTTTAAATGTTACAGCATCATGCTGAGATACCTTTTGGCCTCGTACAGCACTCCTTTAAATTTTACTTTGCTTTTTATTTATGTTTAGTGTAATTTGTGATTTCCTGTGCGAGTCTCAATAAATACTTTTTCTTTCTTTCTTTCTCATATTGGCGGGTTTCCCTTTGATTGTGTCGTTTCCATCGACCGGTTTGTCCGAATCCATGTTGCCGACAACCCAAGCCGGCCCCGTAAATAGCGCGCATAAGGTCGCAGTGCAAATTCTTACGCGCCAGTCAACTCGCGCGTATATCGCGACATCTTGACAAGCTCAAAGCGACGGATTAGGACGCGGGGTTATGGCTACATGGAGTGCACAATTTTTTGGTCTTCGGAAACGAAACCGGTGCAGGGTACATAGTTCCAATACACCAATTAACAATTTCCTCCACTTAGGGTGGGCCTATACTACGCCCGGGTGTCACCACTGTGTGGATCGCCCGGAGGACACGGTAGAGCATACGGTGGAGGTCTGCCCGGCTTGGGCGGGGCTCCGCCGTGTCCTTGTGGAGGCGATCGGCGGCAGTGATCTCTCGCGTCCGGCCCATGCCATGGTACAGAGCAAGAGGGCGTGGGAAACCATCACCTCCTTCTGCAAAGCAGTAATGCTCGCGAAGGAGGAGACGGAGCGCGTGAGGGAGAGGCAAATGTCGCGCCCTCACGCCCCTAGCCGCCGCAGGAGACGCCCTGGGCGTCGGGAATCACAGGCCGATTCCCGGCCACCGTAGGCGCGGGCTTGCGGACGGTGAGCAATGGGTAGCTCGCCGTCCAATAAGGACCAGGCCCGGGTCGACGGCACGTAGTGTTCCACGCGCGCCGCAAAGAAATGTCAGCTTGTGCTGACATCTCTTTGAGGTGAACTCATTATTCATATTTATCTCCTAAACTAAGACCCGATTAAATCTATGAATTGGCGACAAATTTCGACTAATTAACGACAAAATATGGGAGAAAACAGATCTTCGCTAGGTGCCTTAGTTTTTGAGATATAAATGTGGCCCCCTGCTTGGGAGACTCTTCAGATCGGCCACCTATAAACCCTTATATCTTTTGAACCAGTGACAGACAAATTCTGATATTTGGCGACAAATTTCGACAAATTAGCGACAAATTTTTTGTGTAATCAAAATTAAAATCCCTGTTGGTGGCCCTGCCAGAGTCAATGACACCTGATAGTGGCCCTGCCAGAGTCAATGACACTAGTACCATCGAAGAAGTTCATATCTATACCTTCCTACCTTTCTTCCTTCCTTTTCTTTGTTCCTTTCCATCAGTATATATCTATGAAGTTACAGTATTTGTTAAAATAAATAAAAATCTATTTGGTGAACTAAAATCAAAAAGATATATACTCAAAATATCTAGTATACCACATAAAACTGCTCTTCTGGGTAAAAGTTTTTTTGGAATGGCATCTAAAATTTACAATAGGATACCTGTGGACATTTTAAACACCAAGGATCTCCCACTATTCAAATATAAATTGCGTAACTTTTTAATTGACAAAGCTTACTACACGATCCAAGATTTTCTTAATAATTAGTATCTACTACAATCTGTCACCATACACCTAATTGTTATTCTATGTATATGAAATGTTTTATATGTCATACCTAAGAATTGTTTTATACTGCATGTTGACATAATTAATTATTGTATGCCTATTAGGCAGGACATAATGGAACTGTAATTTATCTAACATCTGTCTGTATTACCTATGCCCACAATAAAAAGATTTGATTTGATTTGATTTATACACCGTAAGGACTATTTCTGCTTGCAGCGCTCGGCCGCTATAGAACCGCCCGGTAACAGATGTGGCCGTCGTGTTCACGTGATTTTGTTTTCAAACTGCTTAGATATGAAGTTCTTCGATAGTACCTTAAGCATTTAGTAAAAAGCTGTTTGTTTGACATGACAAACAGGCACTTTATTTTTAGGTAAGTATGTATAGATTCGATTGATTTTCCTCTGCACAAGCGTGAAGCAATTTTGAGATATTCAGTATAATTTCAAAATGTGTAAAACGCTGTTACGTGTAAAAAGAAAGGCAAATAATTCCAAAATAAAACATTTGTTCCCTTAAATATATTTTTTATTAATTAAAGATCAATTTAACAGGAGGTACTGTCAGGGAAATGCATCGTCAAATGGACAGTACGTCAATATTCCGTCATTTCTTAAAACTGTCAAATAATGACATTTACGGACAATCTAAGTTGGTAGTCAATTTGATAAACAATTCATTTCCTTGATTTCACATAGAGTAAAATACGATAAAAACCAGCGGATGTGGATTCTAGTGGAAAGTAGAAACCACAAGACACCCTGTTTAAGATCCTTTTTTTTTTTTTTTTTCAAATACAGTTCGATTATTTTACGATGGCTTGCTTTCACCCTTTATACGCTTATAATACCAGCCTGTTACTGTCCCACTGCAGGGCAAAGGCCTCTTCTCATACAGAGAAGGCACGAGCATTGATCACCACGCTTGCTCAAGACGGGTTGGTGATTTCAGACTTATATTAACTATAAGTCCAGGTTTCCTCACGATGTTTTCCTTCACCGATGTCAGTAATGTCCAAGATAAACTCAGAAAGTACATATCAATTGAAAAAGTCACACTTGCCCGGATTTGAACCCGCCACCTGGTGCATGAGAGGCAAGGACTTAACCACTCGGCCATCACGACCGTTTATATGCTTAGCTTTCATAATTTAGCAGACCTGGCGAAGGGCGATTCAGCGCGTTTTTCACTGCCAATGAAATATCAACTTTGAATACGTTGGAAATAAAGTCAAAAATAAATTTACTTGACCGTGTGCCTCCGTTTTGATGCTCTCGCGAACTAGCTAAGTTTATTGGATCTAAAGGGTACCACCGAAAAATAACTGACCTGTTATTCTATTGATATTACTCTACTACAAAATTGTAACTAGTAACGGTTAACATGAATATTATAAAGGAGCCGGCACTAACTGATGATATGTTATATTACTCGCGTTAAGAACAGAGTCGTCGGACCATAAACGTCAGTATTATGATATTTGTTGCCTTGAAAGAGCAGTTGAGAGTATGTCATGCTCACTTAAATGTCTCGCTGATGGTGGCGAGTGTGTTGGATCATTCGGTTCCCTACAAAATGGTTGAGCTGGATGGTGCTGATCCATGCGTCATGTTCGTGAACGGGCGCCGTGAGTTGTGACTGGTCATCTCTTAGCTGCCATGGCTTATTTTTAATCTTATATTTTGAATTGTTTTGATTATTTTTTGTACATTGTTCTCGCATATAGAAGCAACAAGAATAATGTACCCAGGATTTTGCAATTTTTTATATTTTAAGTGTCCTTGGAGTTTCATGCCCGTTCTTCTCCAAAAAGATCTACGTTTTAGGAAACTAGCTTCAACTTTCTGACTAACTGACCGACTATATCACAATTCAAAAGTGCCTGTATATGGTTTAATTGAAATAAATGCTTTGAGTTTGAGTTTAAGAATGGGCAACGCCTTGCGTCTTAGCGATAGTTTACTACCTGCTCCATAAGTGCGAGCGAGACAGACTAATAACAATGATTTATGGCCCGGCGACTCAGTTCTTAACTCGACGACTATAACGCAATCTTTACAAAGGCTAAAGTCCTTAACAATTTATCCACCAATGACGATTGACGATGATTCTTCCCGCCATTTTTTCCCCTCTCTAGTAATCATCCATTTCACTCTACAGCGATCTCTAGATGGACTGAGCCATACCCTCCCCACCACTGTAGTTAGCGTAAAAAATATCCTTCACAGAATTTGAAGCAGTTTGTTTCACAAATAAAAATAACTGTTTATTTGCAAGATTACTTTTATGCAACTTTTAAAATAATACAAAAAGAGACTCTCAGGCTTATAAATAAGAATTTGCATAAAAATAAGACATTTAAACAAAATTTCAACCACAAACTAAAACTCTAGGCGCAGATAATTCATTAGTAGCGGCTCCTCTATATTTTTTGGAATAATATCTTGATATTATAAAATTTTAAATAAGTTATTTTTCTAACCACAATCAGATAATAAATGTATATTTTAAATGTTGATTACATTGATGTTCCGTCGATCTATGCTACCAATAATTTAATTTGACACAATCCCTGCATAATCACGAGACTAGATGCAAATAATATAATCAGAACAAAGATCCCAGTTTTTGAGATTAATAGGCATAAAAAATATTCCTTATAATTACGTAAACTAATAAGTAGGTAAAGAAAAAGAATTGATGAAACTGTAAAGTCAAAAATAAATGATATCCACAAGAAATTATTTTGAAATAAATCTTAAATAGCCCTTCACATATTTATTTTTTGTAGTTTTTTTGTTGTTTTTATTCTAAGAGTTTAGACTAAACATTGATATTGTTTTTTTTTTTTTTGCTTTTTTGATTTGTGTTTAAACAATAAGCAGATTTCCAGAAATACAAGTTCCTATATTGAAAATACAAGAATAAATTCATACATCCAGAATCACAAAAGTTAATATAATATTACTAGTAAATATTTAAACAAAGAACATGCGGCTGAATTGCAGCATCTTGTCGAGAACACGAAGCCGCTTTGGTTTACGTTCCAGGTCATGGTTGTCGAATTTCTCCCCACTGTAAATAAAAAAGTACTGTATCATATTTTACACCAACCAATCTAGCAATGTAGGTTGCATAGTTGATTACTAGCATTCCTGCTAATACCTCCACTCCAACTAAGCTAAATATGCTCTAGAAGTGAGTTCACTTAAATAGTGCAACCGTTGGGCTATTGCCGCTTATATTTATAACTACATAGATAATCCCTCACGACCCGGCCCAAAACCAGACCAGGTGCACTCCGCATATTAGGTATCAAGGTACAAGTACGCGGCAGGCTCGATTTTTCGGGCCAATTCAGTGGGCGTAACGTAGTCAGAAGATATTAGAGTACAGTACGACACAACTTAGATGTAGCATCGACAAAATACGTAAAACCGATCACCACCCAAACTCAGTGCGCTTTCAAAATCCCCAATATTTATTACTGCTTCAGGTTTTATTATTTTCGTGTGGTTAGTGACTAACCTGGTGTCAGAGTCTTACAGCCGCCCATGGGCCTCTGACTTGGCTTCACATGCCGTCGAGATAATTATATCTCTCAGGCATGCCGGTTTCCTCACGATGTTTTCCTTCACCGTTTTTGAAGCAGGTGATAATTATACAATACGCACATGAATCCGAAAACTCAGAGGAGGCGTGTCTTAAGTTCGAACTCGAGACCTATGACTTTGCAGTCCAACGGTCACACCACTAGGCTATCAGTGTTCTAGTAGTTCACTGTTCTGTTCTGCTTTAGGTAAAAATGATCTTTACACAAACGCAATAACTTGTAAAGTCATTTAGCCAAATACATTCGTAAAATTGAAATTAATGAATGCAAATTTTCAAATTTATGCTACATCTAAGTTGTGTCGTACTGTAACTCGATAGAAAGAGAGGCAACTTCTTGGTGAATATAGCTGTAGGTAATAATCGCTGTGCGACCAGAATTGCACTTTATTATTTTGTAGCTACAATCGCTATTTATTTAAATGATTTTGCGGAGTGAATCTTCTGTACTTGTACTATGTAGTCTGTGTCCAAAAGCAACTTAATTGTGACTCGCCAACTCATCAAACTTTCTGTCGCCCAACGTAGAGGCATAAGATATTAAATCTCATGTGGTCTCTTGTCAATTTAAGGAGCAGGTGTGTATCTTAGGGACAGTTTTTTTTTTTTTGCAATGACAGACACTTTTTGACGTGACAACGTCTAATAAATCGATGAACGCCGGCTGCACGCGCGAAAATGAGCGTAACGGGACAATGAGCGCAACGGGACAATGAGCGTAACGGGACACTTCCTGTGACGCTCATTGTCCCGTTACGCTCATTGTAACGTTACGATCGGAGCGAGGGAAGGGAAATTTTTGTTATGACGTTCAAATCAAATCAATTTATTTGTGAAACATAGGTTTTATGATAGATGGATCTTAAGTTGACGTTGACGTTGTCACGTTAAACTATCGTCCGTAAACCGACTTTACAGACAACCAATTTTTTTTTTAATTTATCTTTTATTGTCCTAATGCTTTAATGTTTCCACAGGCTTCTCTGTCAGAGGGAGTGGATAATCCATTACGCGGGCCCAGTGCGGGTTGGTAGATGTCAAGTCTTAGATTTTTTGGTTCTAGGACATGCCGGTGTCCTTCACCGTTTTGAAAGCAGTGGTGACGAAATTATTAATATATAATTATGCTATGTCCTACTGCTGGACTAAGGTCTCCCCCATACTTTTCCAATTTTCTTTGTATTTTGCCTTTTCCAGCCAATCGGTCAGGAACGAGTCTGAATCGCCACGCCAACGTTTCTTAGGCCTGAGTTGAAGTCGTTCAAGACGAATAAAAAAATATGTAATGAAAACAATACGTACTGTGTAAGAGAACGGGCTCGCAGGCAGGCAAGATGCGCATAGTATGTGGGTGTCGGATAGGACACCGACCTCATACAGCGAGAGTACAAGTGACACAGGTAGTACGTCAGCTGTTCCACCTCATCGTCAGGAATCTTGCCGTCGTTACAGACGGCGTGGTAGCGGGTAGGACGAGCTGTGCCTTTAATGGCTTGGTGGGATACCTAGAACGAAACATTTCTTATAACAATTGATTTGTAGTCGGCATAACATACATGTTTTTCTTCCACACATCGGGACAACTGTTGATAAGTTCGTTCTTCATAGAGCATCGAAGAGCTTAAGTACGTAATTTCTCGATCAAAACAGTAGTGTGCATGTCTGCAGAGGCCCTACTGTGAGTTTTGTTTTAACCATCTCGACCGCGTTCGGCGCTCCGATTGGCAGCCGGCCGGCCTTCACTAGTGAAGGGCCAATCGGAGCGCCGATCGCGGTCGATGCAAGTCGAGATGGCTAAAAGAACCTCACACTTCTAGCCTCAGGACGCTACCAATCTCAGTAGTTCATTACTGTCCAATGGTCACTTATGTCATTCTGAAAGCAACGATTTGTTATATTGTGCGAAATGTAAATTAGAGATTAGAAACAAAAGCTTACGTACCAGATAAAAGTCCAATTCAGACGCGTGAACGATATCTGTGTCAACAACCGTCCCCGGTTCAACGTTGTAGCGCGAGTTTCCTTCATTGAACAATCTGAAAATCAAGTGTTTTGGGGTTATCGGTATATCGAAATCCTTGTAATGATCAAACAAAAGATGAATGGAATGTGTGAGGGTTGACAGGGGAGAACGGAAGAGAAAGTAGTTTTTGCGTCCGCCCCAACTAACATAGGGCAAGGGCAAAGAGAAGTAGAAAGACCAATCTCTAACAGTATATTGTGAATAAAAGGCGGGCATTGCATGTTAGACGCTCTTCACGTTATCACCGTTGTCATAAGTTCAGACGCACGTAGTGAAGCGCAATAATATATGCAGGATAGTCATTCGTCAACGCTCACATCATCCCGCCGCTCATTCGTCAACGCTCACGCCATCCCGCCGCTCGTTCGTCAACGCTAACACCGTCCCGCCACTCATTCGTCAACGCTCACGCCATCCCACCGCTCATTCGTCAACGCTCACGCTATCTCGCCGCTCATTCGTCAACGCTCACGCCGTACCGCTCATTAGCTGACGCTACCCCCCGCCTCGCAGGGCATTCCTAAGGCGCGGAACAGCGGCGGTCCCGGTCAAACTTATAGTTGCATTCATCGATAACGGTGTAGTGTATGCTTGCCTTGCTGTTTTTGGCCCGATAAAGTATAATATTTCGTACCTCGTGTGATGTCGTTTCTGCACCAATAGAAACAGTACTTCTGGTTTCCTACTCGGCCCCGCCAATCGCTGGTAGGCCAAGTGTACTGCTGCAAGCTCGCTGTTCATCACCTACAAGAGCAAGAATTTTTCACAAATGTAAAGCAAGCAAGCGTGAGCGTGGAAATCTTTGCTCATCTCTGTATGAAAAGAGGCATTTAATTTAAAAATAAATAATAAAACATTCCATAAAAAACTGAAAATACACGCTTTTTTTCGTTTTTTATTCTCCGTCTTAAGGTCATAGCTCATTATAAAAGCACCGCTCCGACACGGCAAATAACTTGTCATTTAAGTTAGGATTTTAAATCAAATGTATTAAAGTCTATTTTACGTGTGACGGTTCGCTGGCAGTGAGCGGGCGGCGAGCCGTCCACAATTCTGTATAGCCATCGTAAAATAGACTTTAACATGTTGGATTTAAAATCCTAACTTGAATGACAAGTTATTTGCCGCGCAAAACAGACATTGTATGCGGTATACAAACGTTAATAACTAAGCAATATTTTAAGACATTTCATTCCTTTAATTCCCAGTGATTTAAAAAAAACTGACACTGTTGTGTAATTTGTAAGTATTACCTGAGCAAACTGTCCTTCGGATACGCCATCGCGGAAAACGAATATCTTCTTCGGAAGCAAATTATTGTTACGTTCCTTGTAAAGCTTCAGGTGGTCAAACATCATGTCTTCGAACTCCACAATCACCTCTTTCTGTTAACATAAGTTAAGAGTTTATTAGAAACTAGCCGTGTGAATTTCCCATCGCCAAAAACTTCCATACAAATTTTCATCGCCTATTTAAACCCATTAGGAGACGAATTTTCAAAATTCCTTTATGTGCTCACTTTCGTAATAACTCTTGTGCAAAATTCCATGCTTCTAAACCCAGCGGTCTAGGCTGTGCTGCGTCTGTCAGCGATTTCATTTAGTCAAACGCACGATGAATACTTGAATTTCGAAAACCACCCGGTTTTACCATCTCTGGTAAAATTGTCATGCAACACATTTAAAAAAAGAACTATATTCTAATTTATTTAGTGAATAGTGGCTTTGAAAATACAGTCAATCAAGCCCAAGAAAACAACTACATAATGTTAGAATTTTGCTGAGTATTGAAGTAATATGAAAAATAAATTCTATGCAGTTGCGTTTATAAATCTAGAAAGGGCTGGTTACTTACCTTTGGCGTTTGTATGCTAAGCTCAATGTTATAAATAAAGCATTTGGGATCCAAGGACGCAGTCACCGCTGCAATGCTTGGTACATTCGACTGCAAGGAAATAATAAAATTCAGTTATGTTATGTGCAGCCGCTTGCATTATTAATTGGTTACACCCTTTTCTAAAATATTTGAATTCATGAGTAGTGTAATAAAGTTTTGTCTAATTTTATAGGCATAGATAGGACTTTAGTAACACCAACATTCGTGGCAGCCGTAGTCTTAAAACGTGGAGTCAAGACAAAGTACAGAGTTTTCAGTAAACCCATAATTAATCCTAACTAATATTATGAATGCGAATGTGAGTGAGTCTGTTTGTTTGTTTGTTACACTTTCGGCTTAACGGGTGAACCGATTTTGATTAAATTTGGTACGGGGATACTTTGAACCCTGGGGAAGGGCATAGGACATACTTTTTAACATAATTATTTATTTATTTATGTATTTGCTAACATGTAAAACAAAGGTAAGTAGGCATGCATTAAAATTTTATGACACAGTATTAAGACATGCACCCTGTAAGGACACTGCAAATGTTTCATATCAAATGATTAAATTACATAATAAAATATTGATTCTAAGTATTACAATAGATTACATTGTGATAAACATTAGTTATTTAATTATTTCATTTTATTTCAAATAAATCATTATTATTAATTCTTTCATGCATTTTAGTCATTATAGGTAAGCATAATATAGTAAAGTCATTTATTATTTCACATTTAACTACGTCAAGCATATTTGTTACAAGGTCAATCAATTCAGAGTTTGTCAGTTTTAAATTCCTCAACAGTATAGTAGCCTTTTTTTATTAACAGGGATTTCAATTGTTTCGAGAAAATTGAGTCATTTGGTAGGGATTTTAAACTTTCCGGTAGTTTAGTAAATATATTAGCTAGTCTTGAATATGGGCTTTTCCCGATAACTTTTAAGTTTGTGATGGGCAGTATTAGTATATTCTTGTTCCGTCGGTTATAGTTTTCGTTTAGCTCGATATTAGATTTGAAGAGGTGCCTATTTTTTCTAACGAATATACAACTTTGCAGTATTATGTATTGCTGATGGTGTGAGAATTTGTGGTTAATCGAAATACCACGCCGATGAAAGCTAGTATACAGGGTGGATTTTTGAGATGGGGCAGTAAGGACGGCTAACTTAACCGTTGTAGCTACAGGAAAACGGTCTTAAGAGACTGTCCTTAACTTTTTGAAAGATTTCGATCTGCATTCACAGATTTTGAAAAAAATATACAGTCAGCAAGAAAATGGGCAGTTTTCACAAAAACTTTTTTTGATGCCAATCGATGCTGTTTCTTATAAGGATCAAAAAACTCTTCTGGACCAACTGAGGTTTGAGTACCTACTAGAAAAGTTAGAAATCGCAAGAAACTTTTCCCATATTTTCGTAGGAAATGTGACTCCAACTTACTATTTTACGATTATAGAGTGGCCGAAACTAAACTAAAACAAATTAAACTTGGACAAAATTTTAAACCTTTGTTGCTTTTGAAAATACTTTTTACATGGGTAGTTTTTTTTCTTGCAATTTCTGTCTTTTATAGAGGACAGTATTTTTTAACGTTTTCCAAACAAGTCTGAAAGTTATTAATAATTTGAGGTCATTTTTTAATAAACGGAACCCTTTTAGTACCACTTCGTTGTCTGTCGTTGTCTGTCACGACCCTTTTTCACAGGAACGCGTGGAGGTATCAAGTTGAAATAACATCAAATACGTAGGTCTGTGGTCCCTTGAAGCTCTAAAAAATCAAGCTTCTAAGTCAACGCAATAAAAAATACGGCCATTTATACGACATAATTATTTTGATATTCGCAAATAAATCAAAACCTACAGGGTAGTTCCCGTTAACCTAGAATGATGAAATTAGGCAAGAAGCAAGGTCTCATAACACAAGTAAAGGGAAAAGTCCGAAAATCGGTAATTTGTAGTTTTACCACACAAAAAAAAATCCTTTACAAACTTACACTTGCAGAGAATTGACCGTGACGTATATCGATGTATGGGAGAACATGTTTTTCAACTACAATGTTACAAGTTTGTTAATTTATCCCAACTACGGAACCCTTCATTGTGCGTGGTCCGACACACACTTGGGCGGTTTTTTTCTCAGACCGTTGGACACCACAAGCAACAAACTATCTTGTTCTTATAGTAAATAAAATTATAACCCGTATTCGTTCGAAGTTTAAATTTTTTGTTTCTGTTTGGCTAGTCTGTCTATCATAATAAAGTTTGTAGGAGTTTCTTTCTTACCAAAATGTATGGGAAAAGTTTTTTGCGATTTCTGACTTTTCTAGTACTCAAACCTCAGTTGGTCTTATAGAGTTTTTTGATCCATATAAGAAACAGCATCGATTGGCATCAAAAAAAGTTTTGGTGAAAACTGCCCATTTTCTTGCTGACTGTACATTTTTTTCAAAATCTGTGAATGCAGATCAAAATGTCTCAAAAAGTTAAGGACAGTCTCGTAAGATCGTTTTCTTCTAGCGACAACGGTTAAGGTAGCTGTCCTTGCTGCCCCATCTCAAAAGTTCAGCCTGTATATTATAAATACGAAAGTAACTCTGTCTGTTACCTTATCACGCCTCAGCGGCTGAACGGATTTCGATGAAGTTTAGGACATAGGACACCAGGATAGATTTTTATCCCGATAGTACGTCTCATGAGATATTTTCCGACCACCACGCGAGCGAAGCCTCAGACAAAAAATTGTCTTTCTAATTAGTAAATATTCACCATCCTACTCGCACGTTTTAAGATCATGACTGTCAGGAATCTTGGCGTTTAGTATATAGAACATAATAAAGAATGAACTGTAATACCTGATCAGGCGAAGGATGCGTGACGTCAGCGCCCACGATCATGACCCCTCCCTCCCTTAAACATTTGGGCATGGTGACAGCATCTATCGATTGGTTTATACCCATCAGCTTCGAATTCACCTGTTTTCAAACAAATATACTTATCATTACCGCCAATTCAAAACTACAGCAGATTATAAAGTGAGTTTAGAAGATTTATGTTGCTTAGGGTCAGCGCAGACAGCAGCAAACTGCTCAAGCAGTTTATCATTGATAGATTGAAAATGAACTCAATCTCAACTAAAATAGAGTTCAAAATAGAGTGCATGAGATAATTATCTGTGGCGTGTTCGAGTATGCTTGCGCAAATCTTCACTTTGCATGTTACTGCTCTGTCTGTACTTACCTTTCAGGGTATAATGTAATGTAAAAAAGTATTTGGAAACTTTCCAAATGCCTTTTTTACACCTAAAACAGTTACAATATCAAATTCAGTGTTATAATTGCAATTAATTATCAATGTTCTAGTTCACTAGTTAGCGATATTTCTTGTTTCCATACAGTAATATTGCCAAATTTATCAAAACAGGTAAATATTTGACAGCTATTCGCGACGTTGCTAACTTTTAGATTTTTTTTAAGTCCGGCACCACACGGAAAGCTAGTGTTGCCGTAAAATAATATTCACCTTCAACAGAATGTTTTTAGCAGTCATCGGGTTCATGCGCCGCGTTGTCATTTCCTTGACGCACTGGGTCAAAATGCCCACTTCACGCTCAGCTAGTTGCTTCACCTGTGCAAAATAGAGAATATACATTAGAAACACAGCATCTCGCCTGTTTTTCACTGAAGGGTTAGGCAGAGGTGTACCTATAATAGTACACCCACATTTCGCCAGTTATGTTAATGGGGCATGCGCCGCTAAGGTAGCCCGCGAAATTCAAATTTTCTTTACTTTTTTACATTTTGCAGGTCAGTGTGAGGTTTTATGTTGATTAAAATATATGATTTGCGACGGGTTTTGTGGAACCGGGCCGGTAACAGATGTGGTCATCGTGTTCACGGGATTTTGTGTTGAAACTGGTTAGATATGAACTTCTTTGATGGTACCCAAAAAAAATATTATACTGTTTTCTGACTGACAATAACATTTTAATCATTAAAAACAAATAACTATTACAAAGAAAGAGTAAGGTTTACCCCCAGGGCCCGTGTTGCTATTATTCTGATAAATAAACGCTCCATGCATTGTGCGCAAAAAAAGATATGAATTTTTGGTATTTTCCAACTCATATAATTGGTTGTTTTGGTTTTTGTTCAACAAACACAACAACAAACAAAAAATTTTGTTTGACAAAATCCCGTGAACACGATGTTACCGGCCCGGTTCTATAGCCGCCGAGCGCTGCAAGCAAGAATAGTCCTTACGGTGGTTACATATGAACTTCTTTGATGGTACCTACACTAAATTATAGTCTATCTGTCTGTCTATAATTGATTTTGAAATTATTGGGTTATTCCGTTTATCCACCCTAAGGTGGACTCGGAAACGTATGTGCAAGTCCACTCTAAGCTTATAAATTCCGTTTATTCAACTAGGCCTAGGGTGGATTCTCGGACATACGTTACCGAGTATCCACCATAGGGTAGATAAACGGAATAACCCAAACTATTAAATCACACAATACCTTGTGATAGTCATCTCGGCCCCTTGCAGAAACGATGATGAACATGAAACGCACATCTTTGTACGCGTTCAGCAAAAGGCTGTGCAGCGTATTCATTTTGGCATTCACATTGACCAGCTTAGGCTTTGCAACGTTCATACCCAGTGAGTTGCCAGTGCTGATGATCTGAAATGTTAAAATATCATTAAAAATATTACTAAGCGGTAAGCGGTATTCTAGTGATAATTTTAGTATAGTCAGAAACACAGAAGTTTTGTCATGACGTACAGTCACAGAATGAAAACAAAACTAAAATAAATAAAATCTGAAAGAGAAAAGGCGAAGGTACGAGTATCGAAGCGAAACTATCTCAGGATCGCACACAGTTGAAACGTACATTCAGGGAATAAACTTTTAGATCAATTTCACTTGCACTGTGCATGCGATTACCTTTTTTTTTCAACTACGTACTGTCCACATTATGCAAATGACGTATAAAAATGTGTTAGGATATCTGCTGTATATTATATTGTATTTTTTTTTTGTCTGTGCTAAATAAATGTATTTTCTTTGTTTCTTTTCGTTTCGCACGTGTACCATCAAAGAAGTTCATATCTAACTAGTTTCAAAACAAAATCCCGTGAACACGATGACCACATCTTTTACCGGCCCGGTTCTATAGCCACCGAGCGCTGCAAGCAAGAATAGTCCTTACGGTGGTTACATAATTATGAACTTCTTCGATGGTACTATCAAAGAATTTCATATCTATACACTGTAAGAACTATTTCTGCTTGCAGCACTCGGCCGGTATAGAAATCTCATCAATTTAAAAAAAAACCTTCTTATTTTGTTTCTTTTGTTCTATTCCTAGTGGTCGAAAAAGGGTCAGACATCTGTGATCGTTGTTATAAAACACACGAACAACACAAAAACAAAATATTACTATGTATTTTTGTTTCATTGGTCGATGAGTGGATGGATGAACGCCCCTTACGTTAAACAGATGCCCCTTGCGTCATCGTGTTCACGGGATTTTGTTTTCAAACTGCTCAGATATGAAATTTTTCGATAGTACGTTAATCAAAAATCGTCGTATGAACAGCCTTTTCCCAACGATGTTGGGGTCGGCGTCCAGTTTGACCGGATGCAGCTGAATACCAGTATTTTACATGGAGCGACTGCGTATCTGAACTCCACAACCCAGTTACTGGGTACCCAGTTACTCCAGAATATGATGATAAAATCTTACCAGGTTAATCATCGAGTCATACTCATTCCTTGGGTCGGTATCAACAGCGATGAGACCCCAGGATACAAGTGGTTCGGGCTTCAAGAGTCGGTTCGCTTGCCATTGTCCGTTTCTATAAAATTACATAATTTTTTATACCTATCTAGAAACTTTACTTTTTTATATCAATATTCGTTAATATTTTGGTAGATAATGATGTAAGGGTCTTATGCCCGATTTCAAAGTGCACTGTTGGATTTTCAACGCTAGGCGGCTCAGCGGCGAGAGTTGAAAATCCAACAGTACACTTTTATTTAGTGATTCATTTAGGTGTCACTTAGTTGTCGGTGAAGTAAAAAGGCATTAGTCAGACAGACCAGGACATTTAATCAACTTCTGGAGGTTGATTGGAATAACCACTGACAGCCGCTATGGCCGTCGCACAACGGTCCTCGTGACGCCAGTAGTACATCTCCGCAATAGTTCAATATATATATATATAATCAACTGGCTCGCGTCATGTTCCGCTCCTCGAATTTCGCGTAGCGGAGAATGACGCGAGCCAGTTAAATTGAACTACTGCGGTTTCGCTGCTACGGTTTCGCGGCGGAGGTGCTACTGGGATGAAGGTCTAAGTGCGGAAACCAAACCCTATAACATAGAACCAAATTTATTTATTTATTTAAATAAAAGCACAGCCACATCACATACATTAATCTTATGCTAGAAATAATCTTAATAACTAAACGGCTAATGTACCATCGAAGAAATTCATATCTATACACCGTAAGGACTATTTCTGCTTGCAGCGCTCGGCCGCTATAGAACCGGGGCGGTAACAGATGTGGTCATCGTGTTCAAGGGATTTTGTTTTCCAACTGCTTAGATATGAAGTTCTTCGATAGTACATGACAATTACGGCGTACATAGCATTAATAACAATATCTTGTTGCCTTGCAATTTAATATACTATAAAACCTAGAAGGGTCCGAGTCTAAGTTAACAGACATACTAGTTTTAACTTCTACTATAGTCAATTTCGCGACTTTATTAATGCGGCATCGCGTTTAAGCGACTCACTTCGTTTGAGCACGGTATCAAAAATTGCTCTTTTTCTATGACTGCAACTACTCAATAATAAAAGTTGCATGTCTGCTTTGGTCCCAAAGAAGATAATATGCAACATACCTTGGTCTAACTGTTCCATTTCCAATCTGTAAGACGGGGGGCTCCAAAACTTTAGCTTTGACAGTGTAAAACTTATCAGAGATCTCCAAACCAAACCTCTTGAAGTCTCGATTTTGGGAATATTTCATCTAAAATAAATAAGTGAAGAAAATATTAGTAATAGTACTAAGTTCACATAGTTATAAACATAGAGACAAGAATTATAGCGTTTTGACAAAAATGCATAAAATATGATCCTTTGTGAGAGACGGGTCCATACTAGGATATCCTGCGTGATACTAAGTTCACATAGTTATAAACATAGAGACAAGAATTATAGCGTTTTGACAAAAATGCATAAAATATGATCCTTTGTGAGAGACGGGTCCATACTAGGATATCCTGTGTGACGGATCACAAGAGTCTCACCCCGAATTTAATCTAATTAACATTACTAATTACAATAGTCAATTTCAAACTCAAGAGAAATTATTTATTGATGAAGGGAAAAAACAGACATGTTTAAATTAATTAACCAAAAAAAATTAATTTAAAAATTGTATTGTGTTTATAAAAGTGTCCTTTAAAAGCTGATCACAAATCCGAACCCCCCGAAATTTTTAGAGTTTAAACCAAAAAGAAGACCTTCAGACAGCTGTTTGCTGTCGGGTAGGCAAATCAGGTAACCGAAAATGTGTTATTTTCGACTCGGAAGCCTGTCAAATGGTTGTGAATAGGTATGGAGGTGTTTCGTAGCCGACTCCTCTGAGAAGAAATACCGAAACAAGGTCAGAGATATCTCACTCTTTTAAAGTATAGATTAGTGTCTGATGAGGAAAGCTCCACAGTTTTGATTGGAACTGGACTGTCCAGACAATGCACACATGTCAGTTATCGTGAAGCTCAATATTATAACTAAGAAAATAATAAGTTATTGCTACTTGATAAATCACAACAGCTTTATTTATTTATTTTATTTATTTTATTTATTCAAAAGGAACAACAAACAGCTACAATATACAGTATAGTAAAGAAATAAACATAACATAATAATGAGATAAGCCAATAGATATAATAATAAGATATATAGATAGATAGATATGGTTGATATGATGTGATTAGTCGCTTTAATGAGATTGACAGCATATTCTATTAATCTCGCTCAAAGTTAGGGCTAAAAGAGTGATTAATCACTTCTTACATAATAAGTGTTTATTTTTTACTTTGGTAATCCAATCTGGCGCCGAAGAGAAATACTTTTGTACTTACGTCGGAAATAACTTCAGTGATTTTCTTCATACGCTCGTCGGGTGGAGTAGCGGCTTCCTTTACCATTTTCGATACTTGGACTTCGTTTAGTTGCCTATTCAAGGGCTGCAAAATATGCGTTTATATTTAATTAAATTCTTAACTTAGGCACAGAATACTACAGAAGGCGCACCCCGCATTGTGGTCCGCATTTTTTTTTACGGCGGGTACGTCTTATCGGGCCAATTCAGTGAGCGTAACGTAGTCAGAAGATATAAGAATTACGCGATAGAAAGAATGGCAACTGCTAGAGTGCTAGGTGAATATAACTGTAGGTAATTAGCGCTGTGCGACCTGAATTGTACTTTATTGTGTCGTAGCAAGAGTCGCTTTTTATTTTAACGATTTTGCAGAGTTAACCATCTGTATTAATCTGTCTTAGGTACAAATCACTTAAAATATTTTTCCGTTTCTGTTAACCGTTTGAAAATTATAGAAACAGAATGATGTTTTAAATATGTTTCCGAGATAGATAGTGATTTTTGGTGCAAGTAGTCTAAAGTCAGTTTAGCAAGTCACTTGAAAGTGGTATTATTTTTCACACAAGCTAACAATATTTAGTATGGAATTTCCCCCTAGAGACAAAATACAAGATTATTAATTTAGAAAGAAAGAAGAATTAAAGAAAATACGTTTAATTGCGGTAAACGTGACGCAAAGAAAGAACAAAAACACGAAAACAATTTGGGGGGAAAAATGCGTCATATCCACGCAAAACGGCCATCGCTCAGCATAATGCTGCGAACCTATACGAGACAGAGCCCCAGCGCTGGCTTTCAGCGACAGCCGGCGTTTATAGTTTAATTGATAATTACAATAAAATTCAATAAATCATGACATACCTGCCCTTCGGCCACTGTTAGCAATTCTATGGGGAAGTAAATGCATCTGTCCCTGTTACCAACCCACAAGCAATTCAGTTTTGGGTACTTGAGCCTGTAAAACAATGATGCATAAAGTTATTGTTCGTGAAAGAAAGAGACGAGTATAAAAAAGTAGGTTGTGGCGGCATCTACATAGCCACATGCGAACTACGCCTCAACGTCACACAAATCCTGCATCGCGCAATTAGTTTATTGTGCGAACGACATACAGGGTTTCAGGGACATCGACGCGAAAACTATTACCATGGATTCAGTATATAATTCTGAACGCGCCTGCGTTGAAACTATTCGTGGGTTATTTAAAAAAAAATCTGCTTTTTTCTTAGAAAAGTGCAATACCTACGCGGTCAAAATGTTTTTTTTTAGACAGACATTTGTGATCATTGTTACAAAACACACGAACAACAAAAAAATAAAAAAAAACACAAAATATTAAAAAAGATTGTTTCATTGGTCGATGTAAAAAGGGGTGTTAACTTGGTGGGAGTACAACCGGGATATTATTATGGGCAGCCAACCCCTCCGGGCGCCACTGGAACTTTAAGATGTGGTCATCGTGTTCACACAATTCTGTTTTCAAACTGGTTAGATATGAAATTCTGCGATAGTACATAAAATAAAATAGTAGCTTTACAGTAAGTGGCAAAGAAAGAGACTCATGTTAAGTAATTCTACAAGCTGCTAAGTCGAAATAAGTATTCAATAATGCACAAAACCCGCAATTACCTATACTTCTTCTCTTTACTGAAATAATCAAGAACTGAGATCTTTCGTACGCGACCTTCAGATTCATTCATATTGAATGTCAATCCATCAGGCGCGCCAACAAGGCTGTTGCAAACGAACTCGCGACGATGGCCCGCCGAGGGCGAATCACCGACCAACGTTGCAACTACCTGAAATAACAAAAGACTGTGGCATTTCATGTGTTTTTAGGGTTCAAGCTAAAAGTCCACGCCATTAGAATGCTTGAATATGACGCGTCGTTTTCGGTACAGGCAATGGGCATGCTTGCCAATGCATGAATAGGGGTCATTCCGTTTATCCACCCCAAAAAAATCCACCCTAAGGTGGATACTCTGAAACGTGTCTGGCCTAGTTGGATAAACAGAATTTATAGGCTTAGGGTGGATTCTCGAACATACGTTTCCAAGTATTCACCTTAGGGTGGATAAACGTAATCAGGTTATTATGTTTATCCACCCCAAAAAATCCACCCTATATTAATGGGTATTAATAGTGACTTATGCCCGTTTTCACTTACAATATCCGACCCCTAAGATACAAGCCCTGCTTAGTTTGGAGGTTAACGGTTAAACCAAAACATTGTGATGTACAAACTTAATTGTATTTATGTAAGATCACTGTCTGTCATCACCAGAGATCGGAATAGGTAGAGTATATTTGCCTAAACGTCAAGGATGTAAGTAACATAGAGTTGATAATACCGGCTTCTGAATTCCCGGAATAATAATCCAGAAAACAATATTTTGATTTTAAAGACGCATTTTAGGTTGGGGAGTGGGGGCGACCCCCACTCCCCAACCTAAAATGCGTTTTATCTTACTTACGTCACTAGTATGTGTAAAATCTACATACTCGTGACGTCACACTGTGTACGATTTGACCAATCTAGCAGGACAATAGGTATTTAAATAAAATGTTTAAAACTACGTTTTTTAAATCTTATTACACTTTCGAATACATCTTACAACTGATAACACAAGGCAAATAATCCCTTGTCACGCAAAACTGGTTTTAACAATGGGCAAAGTTACATGAACATTCAGGTAGTCGGCCGACCGCGCTCAGTGTGACCGTTAACGCTAACGTGTATAGATGTTCTTTGGTATTGAGTGCTTGTAAGTGTTTTTTTGTGATGGAGTCATCAAATAGAGGTAATTATCCATATATTAAGTTATTATAATAAATCAAATTGTATGCTTGCGAATTGTAACAGTCACTGAAAAAATACATCAATAAAAATGATTTTTTATTTTTAATAAATTTTTGTTTGGAGATCTACCATGTTGTCAAATGTAGTCAAGCTGTGATAGTAGTCTTAAAAGATTCTCTGTGTTATATACTTTGATGCTATAATAATCGTTTTTTGCGATTTTTTGCGATTATATTTTATTTTTGTTTTTTCTTTGTAGATGCCAGAATGCAGCGAAAATCAATATTTGATTTTTGGCGTTCTATTCCGCCCAAAGGTCGATTAAATAAAGTAATCAACTTTGTGAAAATGAGCTTTGGTGATTTGGTTGTTACCGAAGAACAGGATGAGCAGTTAAAAGCATTTTTGAAAAAAGAATGCGAGAAAATTCGTGTGAAATGGGATCGCAAGCAAAGACGATTAGACTTGTTTTTAAAAGATTATGAACAGTGGCTCAGCGAAGATTTAACTTTCGCTATGCTTGTGGTATCAGAAAATGTTTCAATACCAAGTACTAGTGCTGGCAGGCCGCAGAAAAGTTTTGTGGAAAGTTAAAAAAAAACGAAGAAGAGGAAAGTTCAGCACTTATTAAATGACTACAGTAAAGATGAACTGACTTTCGCTGCGCAATTAAGTGTCAGAGCTAGTGGCAAACGTGATGCTGCTACATTGATTGAAGAATTATGTACAGCCTCGCCAAAACGAGCCACCACATATAAGAAAGCTCGAAGAATTATTAATACTGGAAAAGAACAAAGACCTTATACTCCTGACGAAGCTTTGGCCTTTTTCATTTCAAATAATTTCACTGTCCAGACATACAAAAATGTTCAACAAGAAGCCAAAGAAAGGGGATTCAATGCATACCCATGCTATGATCACGTGGCACAGGTGAAGAAGCAGTGCTATCCTCCTGTTGAAAATATAACAGTAACCGAAACATCGGCTGAAGTAAGACTGGATTCTCTTTTGAACCATACTGCATTAAGAATATGTAAAAATATTCTTGGAGAAAGATTAGATACAAGTGTGTTGAATTACACTTTGATGTACAAATGGGAATGCGATGGGTCTTCGGGTCATAGCTTATACAAGCAACCATTTGAAGATACCGATAGCACAGACGAATATATGTTTATCATATCTTTAGTTCCAATAAGACTTGTAAACAATGCACAGAAAGTCATATGGGAAAATCCTCGGCCATCATCACCAAGATTCTGTAGAATTATCAAATTCATGTATAAGAAAGAATGCGAAGCATTGATCAAAGAAGAATGCCAAGGCATTGACAATCAAATACGGATGTTAATGCCAACTCTCGTAACCATCTCGATCACGCACCAGATGATACTTTCAATGATTGATGGTAAAGTTTGTAACGTTTTAGCTGAAAATAAATCGACTCAAAGATGTTTTATCTGCAAGGCAACATCAAAGGAAATGAATTCGGCATCAATGGTTAGAGAGCCTGATGAAAATATGTACCAATTTGGAATCTCTAGTTTACATGCGTACATTCGTACAATGGAATGTCTTTTAAATATTAGTTATCGCATGAACATTTGTGAGTGGCAAGTCAGGGGAGACAAAAATAAAGAAATATTCAAAAAAACTAAAGAAGAAATAAAGATAAAGTTTAAAGAAATTGGTCTTATAATCGACAAAGTTAAACCAGGATTTGGTACAAGCAATGACGGAAATACCGCACGAGCATTTTTTTTATAATTATGCCACAACAGCGCGGATTACTGGTCTCAATGAAAACCTTATTCATCGTTTTGGGACAATTCTTGGAGCCATAGCTTCAGGCTATGAAATCGATACCGAAAAATTTCATTACTACTGTGTGGAGACCAGAGAGATATATTTAAGTTTATACCCATGGTATAACATGCCGGCAACAGTGCATAAAATTTTGGTACATGGAGCAAATATAATAAAAAATTCGGTGATACCGATAGGACAAATGTCCGAGGAGGCTTCCGAAGCCAAAAATAAAGAAATCAGAAAAGCCAGATTGGGGCATACATTGAAGACATCAAGACACAGAACTAATTATGATTTAATTAAACACTTGTTAACATCTTCAGACCCTTCTATATCATTATTAAGAAAACTTCCTCGAAAACAAATATCTAAGCGAGACATAGATATAAGAATTTTATTAAAAGATTAAAAAAAATATGTTACACATTTAGTTTTGCCTTTTATTTACTACAACGTTCTTATGTATACTATAAATGTAATATATAATATAATATTTAGGGTTTCCGAGTTTTGTCCCCCTAGATTAGTCAAATCGTACACTGTGCGTCATGGCACATTTTACCTCAATGTATCGCCGTAATCTTTAGATTACGTACAAAAAGAAAAAAATACGTGTCCAATATTTTTTTATAATCTCAAAGACGAACTAAAAAAAAATATCAGTCTTCCTCCCTATTGTCAGAAAGACGAAGCTAGTTGCCCATTTCAAAGCATAGTTGCTACCTATGGAAAAAAACGGACGAGAAACTACACGGCCAGTCTTTAAAATCAAAATATTGTTTTCTGGATTATTATTCCGGGAATTCAGAAGCCGGTATTATCAACTCTATGTTACTTACATCCGTTGACGTTTAGGCAAATATACTCTACCTATTCCGATCTCTGGTCATCACTCATCACCTTTTCTTTTCTCCAATTTTTTTTTTTTGTATTTTTATACCAAAATTTTATTGCATGTTGGATTTCAGAAAGCAGGATTTATGAGCATTTATCCTAAAAATTGGCAGCGTCGCAAATAGCTGTCAAAAATTTACCTGTTTTGATTAATTTGGCAATATTACTGTATGGAAATAAGAAATGTGGCTAACTAGCAAACTAGCATATTAATCAGGGACCGAAACCGGTATAATGAATAACGGTATTTTTTCGGTTACATAATTTATTTATTTTACCGGTATCTTTAAGGGTTACCTTAATTCTTAAATTGAGTACAACCGGTAGTAATAACGGTTACCTAAATAAAAATTTCCTCTATCTTACACGTGACGTCGGCATTAGTCAAAAGGCGCGCATCGCCTGTGTGTGTATCAAAAAGTCGAATCTACCCTCGTCTCTAATTTTGTCGTTCCAGAGATATCCTGATTTTTCATACCTGACCCATAAATATTTTTCGAAAAAAAATTATAAGTCCTCGGTTTTCAAGTCAAATTAATTCATGTGACATATTTGACTATATACCGTGACATTTGAATCACAGTTTTGCAAGAACAAACGTTGTTCAGACCATGGTCTAGTACCATTCTATAGCATCAAATATGTTATTAAACAAACTAAACTAGGCGTTCTCAAATTAGTCGTATGTTGGTCAAACGTGTTCAAACATTAACCGTAACATCAATGTACTCATCGCGGTAGCGATATGGCATCAAAAGAGTTATGAGGAGTCCACGTGGACTACATGGATGTCCGGCCAATGCAGGTCGAAATTCAAATAAATTAAGCCAATGACATGCAACCGCGCGAAGTATTGTTCCGCCCATTTCTTTTGTTGACTGCCGTGGGTCGCCCGCACCACCCGCTCCGCCGCCCGGGCGGTAGCCAGTCTACCGAAATCTCTCGAGCGGGCGACGCGTATGCATCCGATGCACTTACGTCACAGGCACGCATCGCAGGTTTTTTTTGTAAAAATGAGTTCTAACTATTCGAATGTGGAAAATTGGAGTGAATGTTCAATGTTGTCTAGGTGCACACGAAGCTTACCCGGTGTTGTGGTATAAATTTTGTTTTTGTCTTGTTCCAGTAATATCCCAATAAATAAATAATACCCAATAATCTCACGTTAGATACAATACAATAGGTACCCGTATTACATCGCGCGTTTTTTGTGAAAATGAGTTCTAACTAATCGAATGTGAGTGGTTGGATATGATGCGTTTTTACGCAATTGCTGGTGACAATCTGGCGGAAGCTCTCTTGGAGTCAAATGTTGTCTTGGACACACGGAGCTAACCCGAAATCCGCCCCTAAGACGACCCACTGACCCAGTTTTGTGGTAAGTTTTGTTTTTGTCGTGTTCCTGTAATATCCCAATAAATAAATAATACCTAGGTAATATCACGTTAGATACAAAAGGTACCCGTACCTAGTACCTACAGGAAATAATTAAAACCATGTCTGATAGTACCTACCGTAAGTTCGCACCTAGAACGAAATGATAAAATTACAGGTCAGCTACCTCGCCGCGCTATCGGAACGGTGCGTCGCTGGTCACGTCGTGCAATCGTGCATAGCTAGAAAATAGGTCCCTACCAAAGTTTACCATAGCCAAAGCCATACCTTTTTCTTTTTACTGTTTTGAAGTAGCCACTTATCAGTGATAAAATACCTACCGAAGTTAACTTTTAACTTTGGTATTTTCTAGTAAGACGTACAAAAATAAGTGATTACTAAATTTCGTTTGTGGAGGTATGTACATTTCCCATTATCTAGACAATGATGTGTTCCGTGCGCGTGCTCGCGCGCCGCGCCGCGTCTACTTCTGAGACGCGAGCGCCGCAGTGTCTGTGTTGCAGGGAGAAACGGTATTCCCGACTTTCTTATTTCGATACAGTCATATTGTCAAATTAATAAAAAAAGAGAAATATTTGATATCTATTTGCGAAGTTGCCCACTTTCAGAATGCATGCTCTTAATAAACAAAAGGTTTCGCTTGTGCTTAAGTACACATTTTATTAGTTATACATTATCATGTATCTATCTTCTATAAGTTACCTTGAGGCCTTTTACAAAGGCTGCGAAATAATCACCGCCGCGTTGGTGGTCGACCAGGCGAGTGGGATCCAAGTTGAAATCTTTTATGAGAGCGTCTAGCAACGTCTGGTGTTTAGGAAAGCCTTTATGAGCAACTGAAATATGAAATACTTATGCTATATTGTGGACTTTTTAAATATCATTATTAAAGGTATCATTCCGAACCTGACCGCAGGCCGCAACTGCCCGTATTTCGGTAGACAGAAGATAAAAAACGTGACTATCGCTCGAGCGTTGGCAATACTGGTCTGCAGTCGGGCTGCACGTGTCGCCTGTCACTCACCGGTAATTGCCAACGACGTGTCGCTAGCCATGGAACGTATTTCATGGAAATTCATAGAAACCAGTCGTGTCGCGGCGACACGTCGCCTGCAGTTGCCTCCTGCGGTCGGGTACGGAATGTTACCTTTACAGTGGACGGATTCGTAGATCATTGACAGTCGTTACGGGAAGTCAGAAGCCCAGGGGCTGCAATCTCGACGTGATGTATACAACCAGTCTTACCAAGGGGTATCGTGTTACCCAGGAACTGGGTTAAGGATGTCAGATAGGCAATCTCTGTATACAAACTACTGGTAGGTACCTATTCAGCTGCATCCAGTTAGACTGGAAGCCGACCCCGACATAGTTGGGAAAAGGCTAGGCAGATTGATATACAGGGTTAAGGTGGTAATTATAGAAGAGGTCTTTTGCAACCAAATGACCCCTGGTGACCCATATGCGAATGTCAAAAAAATTCTAGTAAGTAATTTGACATTTTATATTTAAATTAAATTGAACGAAATAAAAATGTCAAATGACTCGTAAATTGTTGACATTCGCACAGGACCTACATCCCCTTAATGGAGTGCCGACGTATAACCTATAATCCTGTATATGTACAGTCGAACGCACGTCGGTGGTAACACTTTGACCTTGAGCAGACCTAGCGTAGTACGGAGTTTCAATAGAATAAGAGGCCAGCTTATACTGATTTTGTTACCACTGACTTGCACCCTACTGTACGATAATGTGTTATAATTGATTGTACTATTTATGTACAGTCAGTAGGTACATCCAAAATATGTTCGTCCGTCACCTTAAGGGCTACTTTTTGTCTGCTCATTCCACGGCATAGCTTGTCCACTCTGAAATGACGCGGGTTAGTGTTAAGCATTTACATACACGGTAATGCGGATTTCTATGAGTAATGCGGTAGAGGGGCGCGTCATTTCAGGGTGGACAAGCTATACCGCGATAAACTGCTTTACCGACTTTAAAAAAGTTAAATGCGGTAATACTAAACTTACAGACAGAAAACAATATATCGCTTGCAAACATATTATAACAATCCATTTACACAAATGTCTATTTTAAGAACATAATATGAAGCTAAGTTACTTTTAGAAAAACAAGAAAATCATCCTACATAAAACTTTCACATGAATACTAAAAATGTTTATTCACTCACCATCAATGTTGATAAAGGCCTTGCTTGTAAAAATGGCCGATTGGAACATTCCTGTCCACATTTCGTAGCCATACCCTAAATCTACAGGACGCAGTGGACGCTTGAAGAATTGACGGCCAGCCTAATAAAATACAGGAACATTATTGTGTTGCCAAATTTAAAAACTGTCGAAATGTGAAAGTATTTGGTTCAATTCAGTGAAACACGCAGATAATATTATTATTGCATGCGGTACCGGACCAATCATAATCTCTTGGTTTTTTACTTTTTTCACTATCTGTTGCGCCGTTTGGTATGAAATCCATGTTTAAAATTACTATCAACTGAACGCAATGGATGTTGCTAAAGTGCCAAAATTAAAGTGATTATTATTGTTATTCCTACAGCTTTTTCTTTCCTAATTTAATATGACTCAGGTTGATATATTTCTGCCTTCAAAAAATACATACTTTTACATATGACTCCAAAGCACCCTGGCGCAGAATGACGTCAATACATTGGATCTCTTCAGTAGGGTGGCAAAGAGACGAACTACGATTCACCATGTAACTATAACATAATAACGGATATCGACTTGAAACAAGTGAAAATTAAATTGATTTTAGAATAACTGGTAGTATTGCAAACGTTGCAGTGGAAACTAATCTTTACATGTAGATATTAAAGTATTTTTTCCAAAATCACATAAGTTTGATACAATCGTGAATGCAGTTTTCAATTAAGAACTACTCACCGCCTTATATTATCAAGATCTACAACACCCGTAGCCTTCATTGACACCTCAAAATGCATGGGCTTTCCATTTGGGTCTATTATCTCGACCTGAAAAAAGTTAGCCATATTTAATATCTCGTGTTTAAAATAATTGTACAACTTGAATATATGCAAAATTATGTAGTAATACACATCAAATAAAGAGCACAAAATAAAAAATATACTAACATTCGTAGTGAAACGATCCGACACTGGTATATTCTTAAGCGGTTCCAAAGAATAACAATTCTTCATCTGATCAAATGCAATTAAATCCTTAGCGAAAAACTTAGCTTTGACTTTCGCGAATATTTGTGGTAACATCTTCTTTGGTCTGTCGGGAGTAAAGCTCACATCATAACGAGACTGCAAAAAGAAAAATATCAATGTACTTGTGCAAAAGAAAAAACATTCAATTCAATTTATATAATTATTTTGAAAAGTTTACAAAATCAGGTTTCAGGAAATGTATAGGATCTTATCTCTTTAGCGAAGTAATTACAGGACGAAGACCATAATGTCACCGAAAGGAATAAATAAAGGATACAACTTTTGCAAAATTGGTGTTGGGGATTTGGAATGTGGCCTTTCAAAACATGTTCCATAATAAGAAAATTGAGTTACTTACTATTTTAAGAGATTTAAACTGCATTTCCAGATAATTTACCAGTACTCTGATGTCTCTGGCACGAACCATACCGCCAGGAATTTTAGTAGGTATCTTGTATCGGCATAAAACAGGTTCTAGGGACTTAAGGGGCCGAGTAGGATAATATGCTTGTTGCTGGCTAGAACTTGTCTGCGAAACGGACGTTGGTGTTGGCGTTGGTTTTGGCGTTGGTGTTGGCATCGGTGTTGGCCTCTGGGTGGGTATCGGTGTGACTTGCGGCGGTTGTGGGGTTGGCATGCCGGGGGGTGGACCTGCAGACGCAGCCCAGCCACGTCCAGCAGATTGTGGGCCTCTGCCCCAAGGTGCCGGTGGCGCAGCTTTCGCAGGCTGTGGCATTTGCACGTGTAAAGGAGCAGGTCCTGAACCAGAGACAACCGGCGAAGACACTTGCTGGCTCGAGTCAGATGTTGATAACGCAGCCAATGCACTTGTTACAGCCTGTACTTCCTGAGAACTCGACACCTGCTCGCCTGCAGTTGGTTGAGCACCCGCCTTCTTCTTTCGAGGTTTCTTTTTCTTGTTTGCCCCTGTTACACCTAAACCAACGTCTTCCGCTTCTTCGGTTACTGGTTCTTTGGCTTTCGCTGGTTCCACTGGTTTTTCAGAAGGTTTTACGGGTGGAACATCAGCTGAGGCTTTACATGGTGGCTCTGCCTTAGGTGATGGTTCAGAAGGAGCCTCAGATTGAGCTCTGGATGGTTGTTCTGATGTAGATTCGGAATGTGAAGATGGTTTTCGAGACGCTTGCAGAGCTTGCAAAGCCTGTAAAGCTTTTTCCTTCTTCTCTTTTTTTTCCTTTTTCTTACGGGCAGCTCCAGTAAGACCTGCATCATCTTCTACTTCAGCTACTGGTGGTTCGGAAGTAGATGGTTCTTCAAAAGTCTCAGTACTTTGTGAAGGCTCTTCTTTTGGAGCATCCTTTTTTCCGCCTTTCTTTTTTGCTGTGGAAATAGTACATTACTGCCGCGGGCTGCAAAAGAGGCATTGATGGACGAACGTGAAAATGTAGGTTGAAGGGCCGAGGCGCACATACGTGAGTCGATCAATGCCTGGTTGCGGCTAAGGCTTATAAAAGGTGGCAGGGACATCGACGCGAAAACTGTTACCACAGTGAATTCATGGTAACAGTTTTTGCGTCGATGTCCCGATGTAGGCTTGACCTGATTTCATTAGGTAACCCATTTGCGGTTAGTTAGTTTATGCATTTATGTATTATCTATACATATTATAAATAAAGTCGCTTTTCGTGTCAGTATGTGTGACCGCGTTGTTCTTCTAAACTCCGCAACGGATTTCGATGCGGCTTACACCATCATTATGTATAATAATGAAATATATTTATGTATAATACGTATAAATAAACCTCACACATAATAAACGAATCTCGATGTTTTGTGAAGTCGTGAAAGCCGTGCGAAGCACCGCTAGTATTATTATAAATTAAAGACGCTTTTCATGTGCCTGTGTGACCGCGAGAATTTATTCCGGAAGGTTTATATGTAAGTAGGTATAATACGTTAATATGAACCTACCGCTTTTACACATGCGTGCTCGTGATTCGCCTCGCCATTCGACTAAGCCCATGTTCGCACGGACGTAAAAATATCGCGGCGGGATTTTATGGCGCACTGGATTTTCAACCCTCGTTGTTGAGCAGTGTTGAGAATCCAACGCGATGGGACGCACTCTCATCCCAGCGCGTTGAAAAAACACACTGTTGGATTTTCAATTCTCGGCACTAAGCAGAGCGTTGAAAATCCAGTGCACGAAATATATCGCCGCGGGAAAAAATCGCCCGTACTCGTACCTGGGCTAATTGTTCGGCGAGATATTCGTGTGGCTTAAGGGTACACGAGTGACCGTTTACACATTCGCGTCTGTTAATTTTTACTTCAGTTTCACGAAATGAACGACGTCATTCTAGCGGCTTTTGCATTGCATTTGCAAAGTCAATATACCTAATTATTTAGAGGTGCACAAAATAATATTAAAAGAAAACGTCGTCGTAGACGATGGTGGTCCTCTCCTGCACCGGATTTTATTGATGCCAGCTTCTTTCGTCGATTTGTACGAAAAAGAAGCCATTAAAGTTTTCTTCAGTTGTAAGTCATTCACTATGGTACTCCCTTCACTTCAGATATACTATTCCAAGCAGTGTATACTTTCTGCTTATTTTTATGATGAGCATGCTTGGGATTCCAAATGACTACTACTAAAGCTCCAAAAACATCATAACTCTATTACTGGTCCAGACCATTTTGATGTTGCTTGATAGACCGTTTGCTATGAAATGAACTAGAGAGAGAATGTGTAAACACGAGTTCGTCTCGCCAGTCGTTTTCCTTTGACTTTGTGACCAAAAGACCGCTCCAGGGGGCCTACTCCCTAAGCGAAATCCGTAGTTTCGGCCGTCGTTACGGGCACTTCGTTCTCCGTCTCACTTACAGACTTACCGCAAGTGAGAAGGAGAGCCGAAACTATGGATGCGAGCGATGCGAACTATGCGCGAGCGTCATGAGCGGCGGCGGCGAGGCGAAACACGAAGCGAATGACGAACCACCGTTTACATAATCGTGTGCGTGCCTCGACTAGCCGTTCGCCTCGTCACTCGCGCGAATGTGTAAATGCGGCTTTACATATTATTATAATGAAACAATCTCTGTTTTGTCTGTTTTGTAAAGTAACCATGCGACAGGGACGAGTCACTAGTGATTGATAAAAAAATACATTCCATTTGGAACACAAAACGACAAATATGAGAGGAAGATTGACCTTCACTCATACGGATATACGGAAACTTTGAAGAATCTAGAATACAGCCACAAGGTTGAGTAAACAGAATCTTTATTTATCATAACTGGCGAACATTTCGCGGGTCTACAAAAACCGACCAAGTGAGTGCCGACCACGCACAATGAACGGTTCCGTAGTTGGGATGAATTTATCCCAAGAACAAACTTAACATTTTAGTTGAAAAATATGGTCTCCCATACATTCCAACTGTAAATGTAAGATTGTATGCACAATATTACTTTTGAGATTTGCCATGTTATTTTAAAACCATAGACACTTATTTATTGGTTTTCCTGTAATCTATAAGTATAGAACTATTTTCTGTTTTTTAATTTACGCTCAGTAATTTCGTAGGGGGGAAAGGTCGATTTTCATCTATTTTTTTTAAATATCTTTAAAAGTATTTTTTTTTTTTTTAATTTAAATTGATATCCACACAGCAAGCCCTTTCATTTCATATGTCACACGGTATCGTTCGCAAAACATTACTTAATTTTCAAATTTACCCCCTTAAAGTGACCCCTATATTCAAAATTTATTTAATCAAGTTACACGTCAGTGCTTGGGTCACAGAAATTCATAAATGTGAACCAAATTTCGACTAAATTGGACGAGTAGATTAAGAGCAAATTGGCTGTGACAGATGGACAGCCAACGAGTGATCCTTTATGGGTTCCTTTCCGTTTTTTCATTTGAACGTACGGAGTCCTAAACAGTTACACCTCTGCCTAAACCTTCGGGAAAAACAAGCGTGATGACGTGTTACAATCAAACATTTCATGATTTGATTTGATTTCAAAACAATTCATCAACTCAGGCTATTTATAACTGGACGTAATTGCACAATTTTCACTGCAGTTGCATCATTATTATTAATCTTCACTAGACTTCTATTTTCTATGGAAGTAGATATTAAATTCAAAGCAGGTTTTCATTCCAAGCATCACTGTTTGAGACTACTTGAATGTAAGCAATAAAATTATGCCCTTATAGGAAACAAGTACTATGTATACTTGCTACCATAGGTCAACATCAAGAAATGAAATTCACCACTATTTTCCACTAAATGAAATGGAAAACCGAGACAGATGAGAGAAATGAGATGACAATTCACTGCTTACCTACTTTGTTAATATTATAACAACAGAAACGCTCTATTTACTACTAATAAAATAACGTATTATAATTATGATCAGTTTACTTACGTGGTTTACCCATTTTAGTAGCTTCTCACTTTAGGTTTCAATCTGCAATTGAACACAATTTTTTTTGAACAATTTAAATAGGTATTTAGTTTTTTAAACAGGTGCAAAATTGGACAATTGTGAGTTCAGATCACAACATAATATAAACTCTACGAGGTTCTGATTAAAATGACACACATGAATAAACACATGAACACGATATCAAGCAGAATGATGTCAGAAAGGTATCTTCTAGATCATAGTGTTGTGAATGAAAGTGCAAGGATTCCCCTACAATAGTGCTGCCAATTAATTTTATTTTTTTAGCTAGCAACTTTTTTTTACCAATTTCATGTTCTTTTAGTTTATATTTTTATTACTTACAAACATATTAAATTGAGTAATGTTACAGATGTTTCAACAAATCTATTACTTCACTTAACATTAGTCAGAAACCAATCAACATGAGGTGTCTTAACAAATAAATTATTTATTTCTGAAAATTCATTATACAGGGATTTAAAAAAAAACAAAAGTACTTGTTCATAAACATTTAATTCTTTAATTTACAAATGCTTCAAATTATTATACAACAATATTACCATCCTCAACATTAGTTTAAGGCGAAAGTGTCAGGGTAGCCCACAAAATTCTAATTTTCTAACGTTTTTTTCGTCAATATGCTGTATGGAAATAAGAAATGTGGCTAATAAGTAACTATAATATTGATTATGAAATGCAATAATTAATATTGTAACACTGAATATTTCGTTTCAGATGTAAAAAACGTATTTCTAAACTTTCCAAATGCCTTTTTTACACCTTAAACAGGTACAACACCAAACTCAATGTCGTAATTGCAATTCATTATTAATACTCTAGTTTGCTAGTTAGCCACGTTTCTTATTTCCATACAGTAATATTGCCAAATTAATAAATACTGGTAAATGTTTGTCAGCAATTTGCGATATAGCCAAAACTCGGAAAACGGAGTTGTATTGCTGATTCTAATGATTATAATTCTGTAAAGCCATATTTGTTGCAGTCGCAAATCATATTTTTAATTAACATACAACCTGATACTGACCGGAAAATTGCAAAAAACTAAAGAAATTTTGAATTTCACGGGCTACCTTAGTGCATCCCCCTTAATCTGATCCTGACGAAGGTGAACGAGGTGGACCAAAATATAATGGAATATTGGTCTTAGTGTCAATTTCCACAGCAGATTCATTGTTACTTGTTACCCAACATTCAGCTTGTAATGTTTCTGAAGTTTCTTTATAGGTGTCATTTTGGTTCTTCATTATGGACTTAAACACCATATTCTGAATAGTGTTCATTACACTTTCCCTTTCATACATGTCATAAATTTTTCGTATTTTAGCTGCAATCATTAAAGCAAAATGATCATATTCATCTAATCCTTGTGTTGATATGTTACTTATTTTCAGTATTTTGCTATCAGAAGATTCAGCAATCTGTTTTTCAGACGTAGATACATGTTTTTGTTTCTTTGGAGAAGAGCACTGTTGCTGCTCAGGATTGTGATGATCAAGTTGAGAATGATTGGTCCGTTTCAGTACTTGAGGTAAACCTCGATGTTTTGATTTCACCTTTGATTCAGTTACTGCACCATGACAACTATTTTCATGACATTCAGATGCCTCTGATTCTGATACAGATTCTCTGCTTTGCATACCGGAAAACTGGAATAAAGTATTTGTGATTTTAAACCAAGTCGTTTTTCATGAATGAGTTTTTTTTGCGTTCATTCAATAATTTCTAAGTTTAGCTTAGTGTATCATTTAAATAATATTTATTTTAATATTGTATGTAAGTAGAAGGTAATCGTAGCTTTTGTTTACTCTCTATATAATATATAACATACATACCTTATTGTCTACATAGACAGGCTTAAGGAAGCTATGCATGAGATCAAATGCAAACCAGCTTGTTGTGTACACATTGCTAGCGTCCGTACCACATTTTAATGATTTCTTGTATTTATTTAAATTAATCCTATAATATGCCATGAGAGATTCTTTCTTCTTTTTTAATTCTTCTACAGTTGAAGTGAACTGCAATCCTTGGTGAATTCGTTGCCAGGCTTCATTTTGAGCTCCTCGGTTTTTATATGATTCTTCTTTAGGATCCCACAGGCTAGGCTCTGTTTGATATAATTCCAAAAATTCCAAGATTCTCTCGTTACTCCATTGCATTGCAGGCATGTCGTTTATTATCTTCTCAATCAAAAGAATCGCAGTTTACAAAAGCTGCCGACAATAAACGATGAACTGATGCGCGATAATTTACGCGCTAAGCAACTTCCTAGCGATAAAGAATCCGCCCAAACTATCGTCTAACGCCGCACGAGAAATGGCGAATGTTCAACAGTTCAAGATCGACATACCGATAATGCCTGAACTTGTATTGTAAGGCACAATAATTAGTATAATTTGGCTCAATATTTAACAGAATACGGCTAATCTACTAATGTCATTTGACTGTATAGAGTAGAACTACGAGTCTACGACATGAACTAAAATCAAACTGTGACGACATTTTGTTTTTATGCAACTACATGATGCATTTTACATAAAACGCTAAAGAATGTTTTCCCGAAAAACAGGGTATATCAGGTAATTTAAAGGGAAAGTTTACTTACCGAATGCTGTTTTGTTTTCTACTTGGAATTTTAACGAACCTGGAAATTCACTTCCAGATTGTAGTTATTCTGATGCAATTTCGCCTTCGAATTTATTTTAACTAACCACTTCACTCACATCAAATCGTGCACCAATGGCCGGTTAGTGCACAGAACTGTGTTTATTGATAATCTATATATATCTATATAAAACCACTGATTTTATCGCTGCCTGTTTATGTTTCTTAGGTGCAAATGTGCAATCAATCACAAACACGATCACAAACAATCAATCATTAATTATGAATATTGTTAACTCCGACTCGAAACGAAAGGATGTACCCTACTTTACCTTAGCTATATTCCACAACTCTATTCGATTCATCGACTAAAACAATAGGAGAGTGCCAAGTTTCTAGAGCTTAAATAAAGTGTCAGTTTTTTGCTTGAAATGGCTTCTGATAGGTAATATTATGCATAAATGTATCATAGGATACAATCTGGTAGGCAAATTGGCAACTTATATTTATCTTGCAAAAAAATCTATGAAGCTTTTATCTCCGGAACGGAGAGAATAGAGATTGACCATAATAGAATAGAATAGAATAGAATATATTTATTTGCTTTAAAACATGGTACATTAAGGTCTTATAATATAGTAATGATCTTACATGTTTCGCCATGGACTGGCATACAAATTTAAACATGTTATTTATAAATTTTATACAACACATTATTATTATTTTTTACACTTTTCTAATAAGATTGGTTATAAGGGTTTCGTATCTATTTAAACACTTAACAATAATAAATAGGTACATAAACTAATTTAATTAAAACTCATTATCTTATTTTATATTTATCTGTTACTTTTTTATCAAAAAATTCTTTTACACTATAAAAACTATTTCCTATTGGAAATAGTTTTTATAGTGTAAAAGAATTTTTTGCCATGTGTGTAGTTTGGATTTAAAGTGTTTTAGAGGGAGTTCCCTTATTTCTTTTGGAATATTATTGAAGATTTTAATTGCTGTGATAAACCTATTTCTATGACATAATGTGCTTTGATGTGAAGGAATTCTTAGGCGTGTTGGGTCTCGACGAATGAATTTTTTTGAATGCAAGTCGTACGTTATAAACAATTTAGAGTGTTCTTTCACAAATACACCAGCTTGCATTATAAGAAGACCTGTTAGGGTTAAAAGTTTAATTTTTTTATAGAGGTCTGCAGGATGTTAAAGGACTGATACCATAGATTGCTCTTAGGCATTTTTTCTGCACTAGGAAGGCATTATTTATATTCGTCGAGTTCCCCCAGAGTAGTAGCCCATACCTGAGTAAAGAGGAAACATACCCGTGGTAAGCAGTAAGTGCAACAGCTTCACTCGCGGTACGTCTTAAACGTTTAACAGCAAATATAAATTGGTTTAGTTTCTTGCAGACGTGCTCTATGTGTAATTTCCAGTTACAATGCTGGTCTAGTCTAATCTCCTTGCACCTTAGAGTATAGCCTTGCACACGGTGATGTAACTGTGCGTTTGCACTGGCGAAACATTCACAACAAAACATGTTGGAATCTCTATTTTCTGTCAATCATGATCTAGCAATGTTCCATTCCAATTTTGACAGGACCTAGAGATTTCAACATGTTTTGTTGCGATGTTTCGCCAGTGCAAACGCACAGTAACTATATTTATGATTTTTTGTCATACCTACAATTTTTTTTCAGAATTAGGGGTGGTTTTAAAAAAAAAAACCTCGCTATGGTGGTAGGTGCAACCTAGTCACATTAAATACCTAGTCCCTGGATCTGTTCTAATATAATTATTCTATTCCAGACCGAATTTTGATCACGGCGACCAATCTCAGGTCACGCCAGGCGGAAAATAGTGCGCAAGTGTGCGTGCAGCTGCAGACACAGCAGGAGGTGCACTCTCGCGTCCCTCAATCTCATGGTACAATGGGACAGGAGGACAGCAAATATTGAGCATTCCCTCACGACCGCAGGACCGACCGACGGCTTTAAAATGCTGAGCATTGAAGGAGGGCTCGATTTGTTAAGAAAATTGTCACACATGCTATCCATGGAATGTACTCTGAAGACGGTAAGCGCAGCTTAACCGCTCTCGTACTGTTAACGTACCCGGGCCGACCGAAACCTAGCACATCTTTTGATCTGCTCGGTTGTTATTTAGCCACCAGCCCCTCGATATAACAAAGACTTCAGTGGGCTGGGCTAATGGCAACACAGAATCTTTTTCATTTCTATTTTGTCTGTGGAATGTCTATTGAGTTCAGCTCATTGAGATTCTATATTGGTTCAGCTTTTAACTTGTTAATCTGTGGTTCAGCAAGGCAAGCAAGCGAGTTCAAGCAATGTTGTGAATGCGAAACCAATTTTTATTTTGTTTGATGTGATGAAAAAACAAAACATTATATAACGGAGGTTAACTTATTTAAGCTGTTTGTGGTTAATAGTGTTTCATATGGGTATTAATAATTAATACGTATCAAAACTGCGTAATTTTAGTCATGTGTATTGAAGTGTTTACGGCGACGACATTCGACAGCAATATCGTGACTTTATTTGAATTATGGCTTATTACGATGCCGGCAATGTCGTAAATCTACCTAACTCATCTGGCCAAACTGATGATACAAATATTACAGATGATCTTACAATAATACCATTAGAAAAAGACAGTTTCGGTGAGTACCTTTACGGGTAATAAAAACATCGAGTCTATAGATCAATTATTTAGTGTTATTATTCCAGCAATATGCGAATTATGTGGTCGCGTCGGGCGTCGCGGACAATTCTACCCAAGAAACAATAAGTTTTGTTCGCTCAGATGCAACGCGAGTAACACGAGAAGACGACAGTGTAATTGGAGGTTTAGGTTGATGGAAGGTGCTGAACACATGGCGGGTATGATACCGTTGGAGCCACTGCCCCAGCTGCAGCACTGGCAAACTTCTTTGAACGAGTTACAGGTAAATAAATACCAGATAATAAGTAATGTATTCTGTTTAAATCCCTTCTTTACATTGTGTCAGCTGACTGTTGACAGGTGCCTGAGTACAGGCACTAAAACAAACAAAATAATTGCTAACTATTTGCATTTTATTTTACAACTAACTGTTGTAGTCCATTGCTGTTTATAAAAAACATTTCAAGTTCATTTTATAGTGAAAAAGGACTATGCCTAAGTTATTACTGTAATATTATATGCATTACAGTAGTCAGTAGCCAATACTTCATAAAGTCGATTCATGAAAAAAACTTTTCAATAAAATTAATATTATAATCACACATACAAAATGTTATTAGGCTGGACCCATTAAACAATCGGCTGCAGTAGTAGCCAACAGCTATGAATGGAAGGACGAGTTGTTTGGCTGTGATTTCCTGGCTGCACCAGTGAGCTTGTTCAAACATGCTCCACTTCATGAAATGTGGGACAGCACATTTGAGGGCATGAAAGTGGAAGTAAAAAATACTGACATTGAGAACAGCAATGAGAAGATGAGTGACTATTTTTGGGTAGCTACAGTATTGAAAGTAAGTACATCTCCTTTTTTATTATTGATCACTGACCCTGCAATCTATAGGTTTTGGCAAACCAATAGAATTGTGTCAAAATATTCACATTTCATGAATCATTTGTTGACAACAATAGACTCCTACCTAAAGGATTGAGCTCTAATTGCAAAAGAGAGAGAAAAGTGGAAAGGCGAAAGCAAGACCTCTGCCCTTCAGCCCTGCACAACAGGCTCATACTAATAATAATATATAATTTGTAACTGTTACTGCCCAAGACATTTTGTTGATGAAGTTTTTTCCAAAACATACACAGGCTGGATTATTGAGATAGGGCAGTACCTACCTTAGCTGTTGTAGCTACAGGAAAACAGTTTTAGGAGACTATCCTTACGTTTTTGAAACATTGTGATCTGAATTCACAGAATTTGTAAAAAAAATCCTTACAGTCATCAAGAAAATGGACAGTTTAGCATTCTATTTAAAAACTCTTTTGTACAGGTGAAAGGTTATATGGGACTGTTACGCTATGAAGGCTTTGGCAGCGATGATTCTAAAGACTTTTGGGTCAACCTTTGCTGCTCAGAAGTGCATCCTGTTGGATGGTGTGCAACTAGAGGCAAACCTCTTATACCTCCTCGTAGTATTGAAGATAAATATACAGACTGGAAAAGGTAAGTTAGTTATTATTACCTTAATGTGAATTGCAACAAGCTAGTAATAACCGCACGGGTCGATCAATCAGGTTAAGCTACGCTTGCCGAGGTTGGTCTTTGGATGGATGACCATCTTTACATACCGAGACTCCGTGCCTTGGAAAGCACGTTAAGCCGTTGGTCCCGGCTGTTATTTATTTATTTTATTTTAGGAAAACTTACAGCTAAACAGAAACAGTAAGAAATAGTTTACACAAAATATGGCCAATTACAAGTTTCCACTTATAGTATATAAATCATTTATGAAACAGAAAGTTGATAATAGACCATAAATAACACAAAACAGAAAAATTACAATTTATGCTCAAAGAAGCCATTAGCTAAAGTTTTCTTCAATTTAGCAACACTAGTATTGAAAATGACGATATCAGCTTCGTGGCAGGTTGCGTTGTATATACGACTTGCTCTCACCATGTACGAGTTCCGTCTGTACGTAGTAGCTACCACTGGGGTGTGCAATAAATGAGGTCTACGCAAGAACACAGACGACGCTCGCAGCCCGATTTTCTGTAACATGACACAACAACTTTCGTAAAGTGGAAGGATATGATTTTTTTTGCAATGGTAGGTTATTCGTGGATCTTTAATAGTCGTTACGGGTCGTCAGAAACCCGAGTCTGACAATCAGTCTTACCAAGGGGTATTTATAATTCCAATTACTTACATATTATTATAAACTATTTTGTACGCCGAATATGGCAAAACATGTTGAACCGGCAATTTTAAACTCCTTTCCATTCTATGTGCATTCTATGTATCATGTCACACATGTTTATTCAAATAAATGATCTTTATCTTTATGTTTATCGTAATAGCCAGTTACTGGGTTGTGGATGTCAGATAGGCCGTCGCTCTATGTACAATACTGGTATTCAGCTGCATGCGGTTAGACTGGAAGCCGACCCCAATATAGTTGGGAAAGGCTAGGCAGATTGAATTTGAATTGTTTAAATAAATAAAGTGGTTTATTTATTTTATTTTGTCATAAATAGATGTTGAAAAAATTTCATATAAAACAATAAGTATATAATTATGTATTTATGTCCAATTTATTTTTTCCCCTGTTACTAACTCCCTTAAACATAACAGGCGAAATGTGGGTGCACTATAAGAACACCCCTGCCCAATCCTTTGGATAATAGGGGCGTGATGTTATGTTTTTTTCTCATTCATACAGTCATATCATAATGAATTATGTGAATTTCAGATTCCTTGTGAAGCAGCTAACAGGCGCGAGAACACTACCCGCCAATTTCTACACTAAATTGAATGATAGTATTGTATCTAGGTTTTCTATTGGTTCCATCATGGAAGTTGTTGATAAGAATAGGATCTCACAAGTTAAGGTATATTATTTAAAAATATATTCTTTGTTATTTGTCTAATCATGTAGATAAACAACCAATCTCTTTGACAAAAGGCTACGACAATGGTGCCGGTTCTCTTGTCACAAATTCCTCTAAACTAGACTAAAAATCACAAAAATTTTGTTTATTCCTGTCAAACGACAATTTCCCATTCTGAAATAGGCTAAAGTGATCTACAACTTAACTATATTTTAGTTTGACAGCACTAAGATAGTAATGAGTTTTTAATTTAGTGAAAATGTAAATTTAGCTATTCTGAATTTGATGTTTTTCATCTAAAATTTTGATTGTAAAAACCAAACCAGACTAAACCTGACAAATTTTAATCGCGATTAAAAAGGTGTGGGATAAAATACGTTGTCATAAACTAAAATTCACACCATCATCTCGACTTCACGTGCAAAAACAGTACTGTATTTATTTTTTATTTTGCATACATCTATCGCAAAAATAATGAAAATTTCGACCCCCTCTATAAAACCCTTAAACCCCAACACTCAACATGTAGGTACAATTTTTTCATATTTTCCATACAAAAAATTCCAAATAAAACACGTCAAGCCTACAACCCCTGCGCGCCACTGGCTCTAAAAAAAAATGACAGGGTAAACCACCGGTACCACGTGGAGTCGCGATTGTCAAATTCGATTTTAGTTGTGTCAAAATTATTTTTAAATAAAGATATTTGTTTTGTCAGAATAGCTTAATTGTCATCGCCAAAAGTAAGGAATTTTATTGATAGTTCGGTGTACAAGAGAATCGGCACCAATACAGATGATTACTAAAGTTTTGTTTTTAGTCCGTGTTGGAGATTATAAAAAAATATTGGACACTTTTTTTTTTTTTCGTAATCTAAAGATTACGGCGATAAATTGAGTTTAAATGTGCCATGACGTCACGAGTATTTAGATTATATAGTTACTTGTGACGTAGCGACCCCCACTCCCCAACTTAAAATGCGTTTTATCTAAGTAAATAATATGATAAATGATATATGAGTAATATGATAAAGCAAAAAATACGTGTCTTAATTACTTTATTATTAGACTGACGGACTAATTAGAATTTCTTTTTTTTTACCCAGGCATCATCCCTATTAATTCAATATGTTTTTAAAAATTGGTTGCTTTCATTAATAACTAAAGCAAGAGTAATCTGTAGCTCTAAAATCGAAATCTGTAATCATGATGTACACACTATGCCGGCGGCATTCCCGCCGGCTTTTGCCGCGCGGCACGTACCCCCGGCTTTTGCGCCTTCATTTCTTTTGCGATCCTTTGTGCGGCTTTGTGTGGTAGTGTATAGGAACTATAATACTCCTGCTTCTAGATAAGTCGATGTGTGTGCCTGCACGATAATACATTAATTCTTTTACATTCCAGGTAGCTACAGTGTGCGAGATTATAGGAAAACGTTTACACGTGAAATATTACGATAGTTCACCGGAAGACAATGGTTTCTGGTGCCACGAAGACTCGCCACTAATACATCCAGTCGGCTGGGCTTTTAGAATTGGACATCCTTTAGATGCTCCTCAAAGTTATTGCCAAAGAGTGGCCGCCGGTCGGCTGATACCGAACGACAGTACACCTGACATGTTTTATAAATACCCGAGCAATGAACCGCCATTGTTTGCGGAGGGGATGAAGCTTGAGGCGATCGATCCTCTGAACTTATCAGCTGTTTGTGCTGCTACAGTGATGCAGATATTGAATGAAGGGTACATGATGATCAGGATAGACTGTTATCCTGCTGACGCGTCAGGAGCCGACTGGTTTTGCTATCATCAGAGATCGCCGTGCATTTTTCCCGTTGGTTTTGCACTGGCTAATAATATTACTCTTGTGCCTCCTGCTGGGTAAGTCAATTAATTTTATGGCCATGAAATGGATTTACAATAACCCCTTAGAAGCGAATATTTTCGCCGCCTATTGTAAAGTGACTGGTGAAGACCCTGTCACAGTAAAGCCGCGGTCCGACGGCCTGGCGAAGCCTGTCGCGGCCCGTGCCGAGCATTCCCACCATAGGCCTCGGATCGACGGTTCCCACGGCCTGTCGGCCTGGCCTGGCACGATCTGGCCTGTGAGAACGCGAGCCGTGGGACCGCAGCATTAGGTGTACTTTATATCTGCCTATACCTTCAGCATGACAACGCGAATAGAATATAATAATATCATACTCAAACTTCTGCTAAGTCAATCTCACTTCATGACAGTCAGACTTTTTTGAAAAAGGAGAAGGAAACGATGCCGTTTATTCGTTTGGAAGCCACATTTTACCCCTAAACCATGTTTCTGTTTACAGGATAACTATGGAGGAGTTCAGTTGGGAGCATTATTTGACAGTATGCGGTGGGCAGGCGGCCGATCGTTCGCTGTTCGCGGCTCGAGGGCACGTGGTATCCCACGGTTTCGTCGCTGGCATGCGACTCGAGTGCGCTGATCTTATGGATCCGCGACTAGTTTGTGTCGCTACTGTCGCTAGAGTTGTCGCTGATCTACTTAAGGTTTGTTTTTTCTTATGTTATTGGATGGCAAGCAAGCGAAGCCGACGGCTCATTTAATAGTAATGGAGGAGCTCGTGGCTAATTAATAACAGCCGCAGGGGTCGATCCATCAGGTTAAGTTATGCTTGTCAGGGTTGGTCCGGGGATGGGTGACCATCTTTACATACCGAGATTCCTCCGTGCCTCGAAATGCACGTTAAGCCTTTGGTGTCGGCTGTCATTCGTGGATCTTTGACAGTCGTTACGGGTCGTCAGAAGACATAGCTTAACAACCAGTTTTACCAAAGGGTATCGTAATGCCCAGTTACTATCCAAAGAGTGGACGTTAACGGCAAGCGATCTCCGGGTTCTATTGTCACTATGGGAGTTCCGCAGGGCTCAATTCTTGGCCCTTTTTTATTTCTCGTATATATTAATGACCTACCTTGCCTTATAAAGAACAGTCATGAAATAGTGTTATTTGCAGATGACACGTCACTTATATTTAAGCTTAAGCGACAACAGACAGTTATTGACGATGTGAATAATGCTCTCTCTAAAATAGTGCATTGGTTTAGTGTTAATAATTTACTTTTAAACGAGAAAAAGACTAAATGTATTAGATTTCTAACACCTAACGTTAAACAGGTGAAAACCAATGTACTAGTAAATGGGACAGAATTGGATCTTGTGGACACCACTGTGTTCTTAGGTATTATACTATTATACTTTGGATTCGAAGCTTCAGTGGGGCCCACATATAACCAAATTGTCGAAGCGGCTAAGTTCTGCAGCCTACGCGGTGTATAAAATCCGTCATTTGACTGATGTAGAAACAGCTCGATTAGTATACTTTAGTTATTTCCATAGTGTAATGTCGTATGGCATTTTGTTGTGGGGAAATGCAGCCGACTTTCAGGCTATATTTGTGCTGCAGAAACGTGCCATTCGAGCAATTTATAACCTAAGTTGTAGGCATTCACTGAGGGATACATTTAAGGAAATAAACATAATGACAGTCGCGTCTCAATATGTTTATAATAATAATAATAATAAAAACTTTATTTCAGACTAAGGTCCATATTTTTGTTAGTATTTTGGTTTTAGTAACAAAGGTGCTTAAAGTAGGTTAGTAGTTAGTAGTGGTTGGTTAGTTTATGAGAACCTGATTTATGTGAAAAAGAATATAAATCTATATTCTAAACACAGCGACATTCATAGCTTAAATACTAGAAACAAAGATTTATTTATTGTGCCGAGGACTAGGCTCCAAAAAATTAGTAATTCATTTAAGTGCCAAAGTATACGTTTTTACAACAAACTCCCAAGCCATGTCAAAGAACTGAGCCTCAATAAATTTAAATCATTTATTAAACAGAAACTATGTCAAAAAGGTTTCTATAAAGTTAAAGATTACTTAGACGACAAAAAGGCTTGGGACTAATTAAGCTACTCCAATGTACCCCAAGGAACAAACAATTATTTTAGACTATTTTAGACTACACGATACTATATGAGCATATAATTGTTGGATTATTTTATTTGACTGTAAGTCAATTTATTTTAATTTTGTTTTCATTTATTGTTGACATAATCTACTCTTTAAAATGTTTTTATTTTATGAGTTGTATTGCAATTTGTGGTGATGTAAATTATTTTAGCATAATAATATGCACTATTATATAGAATCAAGTTTTTTCAACTGAACAGACAGCTGTGCTGCTGGGGAGTTTGTTGCGCCACTTCTTCTTCCCAGCTTATGCACTAGGAAGTGGTGAAGGGTGGGCGTTTTTGGGGGACTGTCTTATGTAATTTTGACGTTCGAAAAGTGCTGATTTCTCAGCCTAGTTTGAATAAATGACTTTTGAATTTGAATTTGAATTTGAACTGAGTTGTAGACATCAGTTAGGCAGTCGCTCCACGTAACTGGTATTCAGCTGCTTCCGGTTAGACTGGAAGCCAACCCCAATATAGTTGGGAAAAGGCTAGGCAGGCACTATAACCATAACATGATCTCATGCCTGGTTATAACATATCCCCGAAGGGTAAACTAGAGGTGTACCTAGGTACACCCACATTTCGCCATGTAAAAAGGTCCATTCTATGTATACTAACTACCTAATTGCTTTATCAAGGTCCACTTCGACGGCTGGGGCATGGAGTACGACCAATGGCTGTGGGCGCACAGTACGGACGTGTACCCTGTAGGCTGGTGCCGCGCGGTGGGCCATCGGCTCGAGGGCCCGCTCCAGCCGCCGCCGCGCCCGCCGCGCAAACTACCTCCGAAGCAGCCGAGACGACGACGAAAACAAGGTACAGCTCGATTCAAACTTTCTGGCGGCTCGGAACATGAGGCGAGTCGCTGCGCAGTAACAAATTCACGTGTCAGCGGGGTGAGGGGTGTGGTACTGCGCAGCGAGTAGCGCACTTCAGAGCCGCCATAAAGTTTGACGCGTACACTATGAACTCATAAAATATGCACTAACATTACTACTATTTGCACTAACATGCAGGGATATACTTCTAATACATCCACATTTCGACAGTTACGTTATAAGGCCCATGTAATAGATGACGAGCCTGTTGATAGTAACCATGAAGCCTAAATTCAGACTCCAGGCAGCTACTGAGAATTTCTAAATGGAGCTTAATAACATTGCACAACCTTGGGATGCAGCCTAGGACCAGGGTTCATCGTTTTACTACACAGTTTTGTAAAACTAAGGGCTCTCGACTAAAGGGCCTATCTCTGAAATATGTCTGAGCAGGACACGTAAACCAAGAGCTTCATCTTTAATTCCTAGTTTTCAATACTGTTCTTAATTCGAATCAGTCTGCCTAGTCTTTTCCCAACTATGTTGGGGTCGTGTTCCAGTCTAACCAGATGCAGCTGAATATCAGTATTTTACTTGGAGCGACTGCCTATCAAACCTCCACAACCCAGTAACTTGGTAAGACTGGTTGTCAGATTTTCGTGCTTGTGACGATCCATAACGACTGTCAAAGATCCAAGAATGACAGCCGGTACCAACGGCTTAACGCACTTTCCGAGGCACGGAGGAGTCTCGGTATGTAAAGATGGTCACCCATCCCCGGCAAGCGTAGAACCTGATGGATCGACCCTTGCGGCTGTTATTACTTAGCCACGAGCTTTTCCAGTACTGTTCTTAACTGTCGCTGCTTATTCAAATGTTTTAAGTGCTGGAACGGGTCTGAGTTCCAGTACCACAAAACATTAGACGACAGCGATTTATATCGCTAAAATATAACCCGACCAAGTGAAGTTGCTCGTTACTTTCGTATTATACGTATGTTACTTTGAGTTGATTGAATTTGGGATTATTTGTTTCGCTACGAAATTTAGTAGTTCTTTATTTACAAAATTTGTAGCTTCTGGTGACGGGGACTTTAATCGAATAAAAAGTAACATTCTTACGTCCTACACTTTCAGGTATAAAAGTTCCACAACCACCAAACACGGCAGAGGATAGCTCACAGAACTCAGACATGGGTGATACCAAGAGCCTATCGCCCCCTACAAGCGTGTCTGAAGTATCGGCAGATGTCCCATGTCTGCCTGAAACTGACTCCAACCCAGCCAAGATGGACGTCGATACAGAATCTAAGGACTCTAAGGACAGCACTGAGCCTGAAGAAAGGCTTGCTGATATGAAGCCGGAGAGCCCGGTAAGTTGAGAGTGGTGTCTTGTCTATGGTCTATTCCAAAAGCATCTCTGGGGCTATTCTCTTAGTTTTTAAGAGCGTGCATTCTGAAACTGGGTAAAGTCGCAAATAAATGTCAAATATTTGATTAATTTGGCAATATTACTCGTATGGAAATATGAAATATTGCTAACTAGTGAACTAAAATATTGATTATGAAATACAATAATTAATATCGTAACACCGAATATTTCGTTTTAGATGTAACAAAAGTATTTCGAAACTTGCCAAATGCCTTTTTTACACCTTTTCTAGCGATATTTCATATTTCCATACAGTAATATTGCAGTAATAAATCAATGAAAACAGGTAAATATTTGACTGCTATTTGCGACGTTGCCAACTTTTAGAATAAACGCTCTTAAGAACGCATTCTAATCTTAGTCTCAATCTGTCAAAAATATCTCTAATTTTGACAAGTTATTGACATCGATTATCGCTGAGATAATTAATTACCTACGGGAATTAACCCTCTGATGAAAATGTAAACCGACGAATTTTAAATCACATTAAGAGCGTGCATTCTGAAAGTGGGGAACGTCACAAATACATGTCAAATATTTCGCTGCAAGCCAAGAAAGTGTTAGTGAAACACTTACTTGGCTGTACAGAGCTTATTGATCAACCTAATTGATCTCATTTTAATGTTTACATTTTATTTATTTCAGAATACTCCTACAGACATATCTCGGAACACACCAACCGATATATCTCAGAACACACATGATCACACTGACATATCTCAAGATTCAAGTCAGAATATACCGCAGCTTTCTCCAGTTGCTTCCATTGAGGATTCAGACCCTGACAAGGTGATACCTAGACTAGTCAATACTTCAGTACCCTTAGATGTCCTGAACTCCGTTGATCCTGGGAACTGGACCACAGCAGACGTTGCCAGGTTTCTCACTGTCAACGACTGTCAACCTTACTGTGTTAACTTTACAAACATCACCGGCCATATGATGCTACAGTTGACAAAAGATGAAATCATTGAACTATTAGAAATGAAAGTAGGTCCTTCATTAAAAATTTTCGACCTGATACAACAATTAAAATGTAAAATAAAACAACCTCAATGCAGATTGCTAAGTAGTTTTAAGTAATGTTTATTTGAATAAGCTCCCTTAGTTCTCGTTTGTAAGACTTAGAAGTTTTAAAAAGAATTGGGATGTTGACTAAAAATGTTTTTTTTTTGTCCGTCAGGTAGATTAATAAAAAGCATTGGAAACGTATTTTTTATTTTTTACGTAATCAAAAGATAACGGCGATACATTTAGTTGAAATGTGGCAGTGGGGGGTGGGGTCTCGCTACGTCACAGTAGCGAGCCCCACTCCCCAACTTGAATGCGTTTTATCTAAGTATTTTTTTTATTAATTACGCTATAGCAAAAAATACGTGTCTAATATTTTTTTATTATCTGACTGACGGACTAAATATAATTATTTAATTACCCAGAAATTATCCCTATTGAGTATTGGCCTTTTGGGAACCGACCAGCGTTATTGCATCTTTTTCACTGACAAAATCATCTAATAACAAACAAATGTTGGAACCATAACCATACTATTTTAACTAAATAGGGATGATGCCTGGGTAAAAAAAAGAATTTCTAATTAGTCCGTCAGTCAGATAATAAAAAAATAATAGACACGTATTTTTTGCTTTATCATATTATTAAAAAATTACTTAGATAAAACGCATTTTAATTTGGGGAGTGGGGGTCGCTACGTCACAAGTAAGTATAAAATCTACATACTCGTGACGTCATGGCACATTTAACTCAATGTATCGCCGTAATCTTTAGATTACGTAAAAAAAGAAAAAATACGTGTCCAATATTTTTTAATTATGTCCATGACGGAATAAATAAAATAAAAATTGTCATCATCCCTTTTGATTAATCAAGAGTCGTTCGCTACCAGCGGCCATTGAAATCATGGAACTATACAAACGTGTAACGAAGTAGCATTGTAAACATTTGATTGTATTCCCGCCTATCTTTTGGTATCGCATAATAGCCGATATTGATTTATAAAAGTGAGGATACACTAGAGCATTTCCATTTAATGTAATGTTCTTACGAATGGTACAATACAAAAGCTCTATTTAAAAAAGCTTCCATGTAATGTATTGTAACGTTCCTGCGAATGCTCGACGCTGCGTTCGACGTAATGCTCACGGCGAGTGAGCGTTTACCTGTAACATTTATTTCTACCTTGCGTTCATTGTAACGACCTGCCTCAGCCCGCGCACCTCACACCGGGCCGCCCGCGCTCGTGGTTTTTAAAATCGGCTTGTAACAAAACATTGAGCGTCGTCTTCGAAGTGCGGTTCGATAAAAATTTAAAACGGCTATGGCTCGATGTTCTGTTGAAAGTAAATGCTCTAGTCTATGCTTACATTAAAATAAACATATTTTGGCCAGTCACTAATGTTCGATATCAGATTTGCGTGTCGTGTTGCAGTGTATGTCGTTTATATTCGCCATTATTTTAATTTTCATATTTATTGATTTTCATTTAGTGTGAATGGCTTTTAAATTTTACCGTACCAATGTAATTTTACTCATATCGCACGCGGCGGCTGAGATTTTTATTGTTCCACAAGTACCTAATGAATAATCAGTACAGATTTAATTATGAAACTATGAATTTAATACATTTGTTCCTTTTGGATCAAGCACTGTATATTGTTTAACTTATTTGTGAATGGGCATGACTTGAAATTGCATTTTTATTTGAAAGTTATTCATTTATTTTACTTTGTTTGTGATTTGGTATAGATAAACCGCCCTCAGAAGGATTGGGGTTTGCACAGCGTTTGAAAAATTTCGTGGAAGCTTATAGGGCCTGTCAATACTGGTTGATTAGCTCCCTATGATATAAAATTAAATAAAAATATTTTCGTGTGCATAAACTGATCTCAGTATTTCACAAATAAAAATATTAAAGAAAAAAAAAAACATTTTGCCATGTCTTTTTTGTGTCCGAGACAAATTAATTTCAAACTTGAGAGATTTTAATGGAATTAAATTTTAGGGTGTTTTTTCTGAGTGAAATAAAATGTGGCATGTATTTGATGTAACTTTTACGAACTTTTCCTAAAAATATTACAATGTTACTGAACACTTTTATAGGAGTCATTAGATATGTGTTGTTTGCATTACATATTTGTGATTACCATAAAACCTCCAGTTCTTCGAACTGCAACTAAAGCAATATTGAATTAGACATCCATAAAATATTTTTAATCTCATCATTTACATATTTACAATGACAAAATTGGTGATATTATATCGATATAATTTATTTGATGTGTAGGTAAATCGGTATTTTGTATCAATACATTTTAAAATCATGAATCTTGTACGAATATCATAAGAAACCATTGTCTAAAATTCCGTTGATCAACCCGAAATTATACAATAGAATTGTAATGGGAGGAAGATTATTGTAAATATACGAATTATGGCATACTCCTCGTTTTAATGTATTATTGAGGAATTATTGTGTTAATTTTAAATATGACCAAACGGAATTTTAAGCTTAGACAAAAAGTATATTCAGTGATAAATACATTGCCTTTTTAGAGACTTACATAAGAATATATATATCATCTAGCTAGTACCATCAGCATAATATGTGTAATAGTTTGAATGTTCTGGTATTAAAAGCGAAATTATACATAATCCTGTGTTTTTTATTTATTCAAACATAATTTTAACACATCCTTATATTTCAGGAGTCGTTTCAGAAGTAGTTTAACAGCAGTGATAGCCTAGTGGAGTGACCGTCGGACTGCCAAGTCATAGGTCTCGAGTTCGAACCCATACCACGCACCTCTGACTTTTCGAATTCATGTGCGTATTGTATAATTATCACTTGCTTCAAAAACGGTGAAGGAAAACATGACTGAGAGATATCTTTCGAAGGCATGTGAAGCCAACTCAGACGCCCATGGGCGGCATGAAAACTCTGACACCAGTTTAGTCACTAACCTCACGAAAAAGAACGTAAGGAGTAGTTTAGTTACGAACTTCATCCACACTTGTGACTTGCAGCTTCAGTTTCGGACCGAAAATTAAATACCCTCATCATAGCTTTACATTTTGCTGGAGACCTATCATCACATAGACATTCTGTGTATTGTGCATCATCATCATTTCACCAGTAAACGTCTTTGTTAGTGCTCAAATCTTGCAGAATTTGATTTGTTATTAATCTGAAGCAAAAATCACAAATAATATTTAGTCAAAAATCACTTGAATTTTATTGATTTTTGGTGGTTTTTTAAAGCATCGTCTTACATACCTTATAGTCTGCATTTGCACTGTTGATGCATAAAGTGTGCAACACAAAATGTTTCCAGATCTCTGTGCGTGACATTTGTGATATTCTGAACACCAGTAGGTTTCGCACATGTTCACAATGTCCTCGTTCATTCCTTGAATTAAAATGAAAGTGAGAAATATGACCAATACAATAAAAAATCGGAGTCAGTAGGGTGCAGTCCCGAAGGCAGACCTGGCGAAGCACGGTTGTTACTGCCAAACAAATCTCAACATTGTTTTCTTATAAACATAGTCGAAAATAAATTACCTGACTTAAACCTGAGAAGCGCTGGTTCGATGGTATCTAGGGTTAATGGAACTTTATTTATTTTGTTCTTTATTCAAATAAAGCAAAGTCGATATTTGTTTCTCCAGGTCTGCGTCGACCTTAACAGCGCTAGGTCTTCATGAAAACATGCTAAAACTACCTTTATGATTCCCATCCTTGAGTTTTAATTCCGGTGCCAGATCTCTCGCCGAGGTAACGTAAAAGGTCCTTAAAATGTCCATTCTGTGTGCCCCCGACATCCCTCGACCCTTCTGATTAGATACGTGCAAATGGCGCGAGAATACACATCGACGCTTATGTATGTGTATTACGAGTACCCTGAAATAAAAACTGATGATTTAGTAGCGTAATATTTGGTGAATTTGGTAAATGCCTGCCACGGAACTGATACTTTATAATTTATATTATAATCATTCCTTGGAATTAGTATGTAGGTACTTTATATCATCCACAGTCAGGGCTGTCTCACTTCACCCAAATTACATAAGACTGTCCCCCAAAATGCTCACTCTTAGCCGCTTCCTAGTGTTTTAGATGAGAAGAGGTGGCGCTACTAACTCTCCAGCAACACATCTGTCTGTTAATTTTGAAGAACTTGATACTATACAATAGGTGACGTATATTTTGTAACCTAATCCGCTTAACTGTTCAGTCTTTAGAGTCAAAGAACTTTGTAAGAAATCGACACATTTTTCACCTCCCAACGAGGCATCATCAGGATGACGATTGACTTGTTGCAAACCCGGATACGACGTGCTGCCACGTCAATCGCCGAACGCAGCGAAATAAATAAATATCACGTCTGAATCATATAACTACTATTCAACAAACCATTATCTCTCTGTTTAGACAAAAGCTGGTATGAAATGAATATTATTCTAGGCGTATGAATGAAACATTCTTATGGGGTCACACTAATGGGACCTACTTACCCTAAGACACATGGCTCAAATGTCAAGCTCATGGGAAAATTTCTAGGGTGTGCAAGTTTAGCTTCTTTTATAGTCGATGCATAGCCTTCCCAGCATTGTAGAACTATTTCATCTATCTGTGATAAAGCAGGGGTCGCTCCGCAAACTACCAAAATATAAACATCTGCCAGAAGCTTACATGTCACTGCTCTGAAGGCAACCTGAAAAATAGTTTTTATGAAAAAGTTGACTAGACTCACTCACTTTGTCCCGGTTAAAATGCCGCCGATAAAAGCGAGCTGTTGAATTTTCAACTTTTGGCAGTGAGCAAAACTACATGAATAGACATGGTTCACTCTGCAAAATCATTTAAATAAAAAGCGACTCTTGCTACGACACAATTAAGTGTAATTCAGGTTGCACAGTGCTAATTACCTACAGTTATATTCACCTAGAAGTTACCTCTTTATTTTTTATCGCGTAACTCGTTATATCTTCTGATTCTGACTATATTACACTCACTGAATTATCCCAAGCTTCAAATCTAAAATGCGGAGTGAACATCTGTATTCATCTCTGGCGAAACATTGAAAATCCAATAGCGTGCTTTTATTTAGGCATTAATTTAGATGTCGCTTAGCGTTAGTGAAAGCGGGCATTAGGATACTAACATTAGGGCTCATCTGTGGTAAATACACAGGTGTATCTCTCAGTGGTGCACCATCTTGCGCTGCAGCAAGCAGCAGCATCAAACGGGCCTCTCGTGGATCCAGCTCGCAGAAGTCTGAACTAGTAGCCACCAAGTGTCCGTGAATACTAAGACATGCCCATCTGCCTGTCACATTTTCTGCATAGTTGTCGAGAGCTTGCTGGAATTAATTAGTTAAGTATGATTATTTTGTATGTTTTTAAATAACTTTGCAAAGTATTAAATAGTACCTACATGAATTAATGTGAGTGGGTGTCATGGTTATAAATAAACAACATGCTATAGTTACAAAGCTTTATTGGACATGTGAAAATAAAAAATATAATATAATAATTAGAATAGTACCTGTAATTGCTGAGCCTGTGGGCACAAAATACTTTGTATCAAATCCAGTACCAATGTTGGAAGGGGACTGTTCAATGCGTTAGGATCCAAAGACTCTAGCAAATAATCCAGGATGGGATAACATTGTCTCAAATCTCTTTTAATTTGGTCAATATTCTTAAAAGTTTCCAGCTCTTTCTTTCCGATGCAAAAAACCATGGCATCATGGACACAGGATAGGAGAAGTTCTAGATCACATTCCAGTCCTCCTGTTGCTATGCCGATCAATGTTACACTGAAAAGTTTACATAAAAACATTAAGTAAGTACTGCTGAAATCTTGAGAATTTACAAAATTAAAAAAAAAAATAGTGTTAAAAATAGTGAATAAGTCTGTGTAGCATAAATATCTAATTTCTGAATCATTATTTTTTTATAATTAAGTAACGTTTTTTATTTTCATAATGTGAAAAGTCAACCATGCCCTTTGCCATTACAATTTGTTGTGAATGAAAACGTTAACATACCTTTTACAATATTCTTTCCAAAGAATAGCTCCATTATCAACTTGAGTGTCTACCATGGATAAATTGTGACATTTACTGAACATATTGATGCCATGGAGAGAGGCTATGGTGGAGAATTGAACCTAAATGAAGAATGGGATAGTTCGTTAGTCAGTGCTAGGAAGTATGTTCGAAGAAATCCGTTTACTAGACAGCTACTATGGTAAATTTAAAATTTCTAAGAAAATAGAAACGGATTTTTTATTGTCTCTTCTGATTTTAAGATCCCATTAAAATAGATGGACAAACTTTTAGAAATCATTCAGACCACCAAATTATGAACAATGGTAAAAAATATATCAGAAAAACGCATTAGATAAAGTATTTAAATTATGTACAATTATCTAGACATATTTAGATTTTGTTCATGTTTACTTACACTTTCATTATTACCGCGTTTTCTTGAAAATATAGGAACACCACTTTCAGTGGCTACAGCAATTACGACAACAGACATTTCAATTTACAATATTTATCTTTAGTACATTTTCAAATAGAAGTTTAGCAAAGTTGCGAAAAGTTTTTCGAAGTTTTGAAAAGTTTATTGACCCTGAATCCTCACTCATTTGACATTGACATTGACCGTCCAGTATTGCCAGAACCGATGCCAAAAACTCCACAAATATTTTTATATTATCTTTGGGACTTTCACGGTTGAGTTATGTCTCAGGTTTCTGCAAACGTTAAACGATATTGATAATTTTCATTCCAAAGGTAACAACTTTACAAGTGTGTGCAAGTGCAGGTTACCGAACCATTTCAATGGTAGTTATTTATTAAAAGTAAAAAAAAAACTGCAAAAGGGTTCAAATAACACAATAAGTTGGTATTTATTCAAAATGGTTCATAAAATATTATTATGTAAATGTATAATATGAAAACAGGAACAGTGAACACACACATTACTACCTAATTATATTAAATTCATTTATAAAAATTACATCAAAAATAGATTATTTATTTATTTATAGGCATCGCTATCGTTGTTTAATTTATTTGTGAATGAGGTAGGTACCTATTTCCGAGCTTAAAATCTAGTGGAGTAGTTAAGATCTGGTTGTACCTATTATTTTATACATATACGTAAGTACAGGTAAGTAAAACTATTTTTCTCTAACATATAAAAAAAAAAACTTCTTTACATTATTAACAGACTATTAATGGAAGGTACGTAAGTACCTAGATACGATAGATTACGTTTGTCATATTTGAGTAGATTGTTGATTTTCTGGATCTGAAATTTGTATCTTGTTAGCTGTAATGAAACGAAGCACCAATTTAGGACCATTATCTTAAAAACACGTACATTTTTTATAGTTTATATATTTTGTTACTTACAATCATCTTTAGTGAGCAATTTAGGGCCAGCAAGAGCAATGAGTAACGCTCCTAGAGGGGCTGATATCATTACACTTAATACACTGACAGCTAAGATTGCTTTGGCATAGTATTCTTCATCTTCTTTAGCAGCACCTGATGTTTCTCCACTATTAACTAAGTCCAAGGCAGCTGGACCCAATGCTGCCTGGAAATCATAAGTGTGTAAATATAGATCATGCAATAGGTACAAAATCTTAAAGGAACGGTTTTAGGGTGTACCTATAGCTAATATTGGTACCTATGCATTAAAAAAGGTCTTGTCTGGGATACCTGTACAGTAGCTTTCGCTGTCCACGTAAGACCGATGAATATTTTCTCCTTACTATTGAGGCCACAGCCAAAGCTCACAAAATAGGTGGCGACACCACGAATTGCTAGACAGGAGACGAGGCAAATAGTAGCCATTTTTATAACTTGTGGATCCAAGGCACTAATCTGTTGACAAAATATATTTTTATTATTAAAAACTTCAAGATCCATAATAAAGTTTGTTAAAGGCTACTTACCGTAACTTGAGCTCCTGTGAATGCAAATAATATGGGCTCGAAGAATATCCACAAGATTCTAAAAATATTACTGACTGGATTTTTATTTACAGGCCAGCCCTGTTTCTCCCAAAAATATGCCGCTACGAATCCCGACGATACTATGGCCAGGGGACCTAGAAGTAATAATTATATTTTAGAGGTGACTTTAATTGTTACAAAATTCAAAAACCCCAAGAATATTAACCTGCACCACTCCATCCAATCATGCTCGATATAAAATAAGAAAAAAGGCCTCCTAGGAAGAGAGCTAAGAATCTTAATGGCACTACGTAAGTGTCTCCTTTTTCGGGAATAACTGACGTCATTGCTCCCCAAAGTGATCCGAGGGCTACACCAGCAATAATGGATAATGGGCCCTGAAAGTCAAAAGAACATATGTACTTAATCAAACCATAATTTTAGTTTCCTTCTTATTTGTATGTTTGCGCTTTGCTTACCAATTGACAGAGTTGAATTCGCATAGACCTCAAGAAAAAAGGAGAAATCAAATGAATTAGGTACCTTACCTTAATTATATTAAAAGTGGCAGATCCTGTTGAGAACATAGCGTTTAGAATGATGGCAAATATAGCAACGCTTATGGAGTCATCCACGGCAGCTGCAGCAACGACAATTGTTGGAATACCCTTGGAAACTCCATAGCCAACGTCACGTAACCTAAACAGACATGGAACTACCACTGCTGGTGAGACTGAAGCTATCATTGAACCTAGAAGGAAGCCTGAAACAACATGATGAGCATAAGGGACCGTTGTACCTATTGTAAGCATATTCGGATTTCTGTGTTAGGAAGAAATATACGTGTCTAGCTAAAGGACCAAACATTTTACTAGATGTCTAAATTAAAAATTAAACCTACTAACCCCATATCCAAGGTAACTGCAAGAGGTAATGTGTGCTGACGGATATGGCTACGCATTCCACCATCCACGGTAAGAGACCTAGTTGCAACACGGCAGCATAGTGTTTCCTTAAAACGGCTGCATCCAGACCAAGTCCAGCTCTGGTTAGGATAATGACCAACGCAATTTTCCTGAAATATTTGATAAACATCAATCTGCCTAGCCTTTTCCCAACTATGTTGGGGTCGGCTTCCAGTCTAACCGGATGCAGCTGAATACCAGTATTTTACATGGAGCGACTGCCTATCCGACCTCCACAACCCAGTAACTGGGTAATACGATACCCCTTGGTAAGACTGGTGTCAGACTTTCGGGCTTCTGACGACTCGTAACGACTGTCAAAGATCCACGAATGACAGCCGGGACCAACGGCTTAACGTGCTTTCCGAGGCACGGAGGAGACTCGGTATGTAAAGATGGTCACCCATCCACTGACCAACCCCGGCAAGCGTAGCTTAACCTGATGGATCGACCAGTGCGGCTGTTGTTACGTAGCCACGAGCTCCTCAAATGTTGATAAACATGAACAATAATAATTACGATAAGAATTTGGGCGTTCACAACAAAGACCGTTAAATAGTGAACAAAAACGAATATTTACCTCAAATCTTGATTCAACTTTCTGTAGGAATCCGTCATATGCACCAGCTGAAGATTTTGGAAGGCTATACCAGTCAACAGCATGCCTATTAGCGCTGGCAGTGTTGTGATCTTTAGCCATACCCAGCCTATTAAGTACGCGGAGATGACTAGTAGTGACATACTAAGTAGCTCGCCATTTAATCCTATCGACTCACCGAGCTCTGCATACAGGATACCCCATGTGAGAAGGACTGAAACCATAACAAAATCGTATTTTCCTAAATTGAAGGGTATTATAAAAGGTGTCATCTTATCATCGCGTTTCATTGATTGTCAAGATACTACCTATTTGCGAATTTTACAGTCGACTCGTGATCGTAGTCACAGGTTAGGTACTTTGTCAGGTGCTTTCAGTAGAAGTGCGTCAATATCAGAATACACAATAATTTTAATGTGAAGGTATAACGTTGACAATAGGTGCGAGTGACTTAGATAAACATAACTTTATTAAATTAGGTATTGTGAGGTCACAGCAGCCTCACGCGCTGGCACTACCCACATTCTATAGCTTGTTTTGGCTGAACCTAGCTTGATATTGAACATGTAAACAGAGATAAACTAGATCTCGAGGATAAGCAGAACAGTAGGTACCTATCTAATCTCTCGTTATTTCTAAGTATGTTTACCTAATCTTCGTTACATGCAAATTATACTACCTACGTGAACTGTAGAAAACAAAACTTACAGAACATTATAATGCTGATTTGTTGCGCCGATTGTCTGTAGGTTGAAAAAAAAGGAAAGGGAAAAACTTTTGACCACCATGACGGTTGCCATGATGGTGTTGAATCTTCTTGATGACATCGTAAGCACAATTTTTCCCACCATCTGCAATAATAATAGTTAAAAATAAAATAAAATACAGACCTAAATAAATAAAATAATTGAATAGGTATAGCTTGTCCACTCTGAAATGACGCGTCCCACTACCGCATTTACGTAAACGCGGATTTCTATGGGTAATAAAAATTGCTAGATGAGTTCGGCGTTTCCTATCTGACTACTCTTAAGAAGAAAGGCCGAAACAAACTCAGAGGTCACAGTCTCTTTTAAAGTCCAGACATAATCTTGCTCAGGCCATATGAGGACCATGTAGATTAGTGTCTGAAATGGTTTTTTGAGAAAAGAACCACACTAATTTGAGTGGACCAGGCCAGTAAGTGGAAGCATTTGTCAGTAATCATGGAGCTGAACTCAGAACAAAAGGAGCTCAACTCGACGAACAATACCAAAGAAAGGACATTTGGGTAGGCCGCATAAACTAACTACTCAAACTGCCAGACCATCAAAATTAGCTGAGAAAGAAAAAAAAAAAGTTATGAAAAACAAAGAAAAATAAAACAGTATCCACTTAATCCTCACATTTACAATAATTAAAATAATATGCGGTAGTGGGGCGCGTACTACCGCATTACTGATAGAAATCCGCATTAAAATAACCGCCGTAAATGCGGTAGGGCATGTAATTTCAGAGTTTCAGAGTGGACAAGCTATACTCGTGTAAATACATATATTCACTTACCTATTATGACTTTTTCGATTTTTACCATTGTCATCTGTAAAAAAATATCAAATTATTTAGATAATGTTTCAAATGTGTGTATGCATAGCGTATCTTAAAATCGTGCAAATAGACAGAAAGACAGGCAAACAGATAAATCTAGAAAACGAAAAAGAGTGTCAGCAAGAAAACGAATAAGACAATGAACAAACACATAGTAGTAAACAAATGGAGACTTATGTCGGTAACTGCAAACGTAACGAAGGAAAGCGACATTAAATTGCAGAAAATAATAATAACGAAAATAATAAATGCGATGGTGTGTGTCTCTTTAACGCACTCAATTTCTTTACTACTTGTATCTAAGCGCAATAAAGTCCCAAATTACAGCTTACAACAAAGATTTGTTTACCTACGAACGTATATACCCGAACACCTATAAACAGTAAACATATAAAGGAATGAGACATGTAATAGCGAGACATAGTTAGATATTACACAAAAAATAAATAAAGTGTATGTCTGACCTGTAGTTTCATGATTGTGTTCCATATCTAAGTCTATGTAACCAAGCCGCTTAGCTGAAAACATTTCGACGGAAATATATGATTAAAAACACTTGAAAATTAATTACCTACTTACACGTCTAACGCGTATCACAAGATCACAACAAGAATTTATTATGAAATAGTTCCTAGATAATAATACGGGTATGATAACACTATCTTATGTGATTTAATTGGTGCATAGGATGCATAGAAAAAGTTATAGGATAAATACCTATAAATAGTGCAACTATAGTAAACATAAAATAAATAAAAATCATAAGTATAAGCTATCCGACGCGGTAAATGCTGAAGATGATTAGTATCTCTATATTAAACGTGCGCGCTGCAACTTTTATTTAATTATTCAATTGGTGCTTCGAAGCGATTACATACTACATATTGAACTCGGGTTTGTATAAATCTCAGCATTCTAATTAAAAAGTTTACCTTAAGAATTTATACTTAACCTTGTCTTTCTATACACCGAAATAATTAGGTACAATTTAGTGGACCCACCGATATTAAACTTTTTTAAATCCTATCTTAAAATCAAACCAGCAGCCCTAGCTAGTTTCTAGCTTGGTCCTGTGGACTTTCAGGGTTTTTAAGTTCCGACCATAGAAATATAAATTATATCTATGGTTCCGACTGTAGAGGTATACCGCGACCACCATCGGTCTAGCTTTTAATAAACACCGTTCTGTTAGAATCCATTTGGAGTTTTAAACATCTATTCGCATTTATTTCGTAACCGTTTCGTAAGGCAAGGAAATTAGGAATATGAATCACTCTGATTTCAAATTACTATGTCAATATTGTGAATGAGTCATTGGCTTATTTTTATTGATGTCGTTGTTTATGGCGCTTGGAGGCTTGGTAGATAGACAAACACAGATTTACTGTGTCGGCCTACTACAGGTTTTAGGTGTCACATCTCAAGGTAAGATTGATAAAACATTGTAATTTGTAAAGAAGAAAAGTTTTGAGTTTATACCTACACCCATGACACGAGTTTTGTAAAGGTAGTAGGATTGGACACCAGGATATCTTTTTAAAATAGCATAACATCACGCCATCAATATTCAGAATTTAATAAGCCATTATCATTAGCCTTCGAAAATATTATCAGTTTGTTCTCCGTCTCACTTACGGACATACCCCGAGTGAGATGGAGATGGAATCGCCCTTAACTTCGGCCGAAACTATGGATTTCGCTTAGGGAGTAGATCCCGTCATCTGGTCGCTCACCGACATCGAGTCGCAAAAGCTCCGCCTTGGGGTTTGCCCAAGAGCAATGGAGCGCAGCATTCTGGGCGTAAAACGAACTGACAGAATACGAAGCACCACGTTGCTCTCCAGAACGGGAACCTAGATGCAGACAAAAAGGGTGCCAAGCTAAACTGGAATTGGGCAGGTCACGTCAGCATAGTGACCGTTAGGCAACAGTCCCGACATGGTGGGTGACTGAGGTTGGATGACGCCGCTGAGGCCAGCCCAGAAAGAGGTGCGAGACGACCTACATGCGTACCGCAAGTGTTGGATCGAGGTGGCTCTGGAAAAGGATGCCTGGAAGGATTTGGGGAGGCCCTTGCTCAGCAGTTGGACAGTGTAGGCTAACTAGAAAAAAAAACATCACGCCTGTATTCCCCGAAGTGATAGGTTACAAGGGTTAGTAGGGTAGTGAAGGTGTAGGTACACTTTTATTCAGCCAGTTACGTTGAAGTCCGAAATAAAAGGTGGAGAGCGAGCTGTACAAATTCAGACTCTGGGCTGTTATGGTAAAAGTCATAATGTAAAAACCCATTAACACTTAGCCCGACTAGGAAATTGAACCCAGCATCCACATTTAGGAAACACGCTTATAACCACAATACCAACGAAGTATGCATCGGTACTTTCGTAGTTGGCCTTCCTACCTACCTAGAACATCTAATACTGCATTGTTCTTAGGTAAATAGTCCCAAATTATTATCGAACAGTCAAATATTGGTCAAGATAACAGAAAAAGTACAGAAAGCTAATAAAATCGTAGGTGTATTCTACATGTACCTCTGCCTTCGCCTTTATATTCTAGAATACAGTCGTGATGTTAGAATATAGATAGAGTGATAGGTACAACAAAAGAGTATTTAAGTGTATAGGACATTGCTGATTGTAGCTACTGTTAGTCTTGGTATCAATAAAAAAAAAAAACAAAAATATTTTTATAACTTACCACTTGTAAACAAATGCCAAATAATATCACCTAAACAATAAACTTTAAATAAAAATAAGGACAAATTTTAAAATTAAATTTGATTTACTGAGTGAACAACTAAATGTTACACCGATTTATGAAATTATAAAATACCGCAAAAACATAATCTGCTCGGTTACACTTTTGTTTTACAACTAGTGTCCAGTTGTTAACTTGTATTAACATGGTATTAACATTTACGCTATGGAAGAAGGCTGACTAAAGTCAAAAGTCAACAAGATAAATGAAATAACTGAAAACATGTGATTCCTATCGCATGTGATAAGTTTATTTGCTCTGGCAACCAGTGTTGCCATATATACAGATTTCTCCGTATTTATACAGATTTTCGATTTATGATACAGATATGCACTGGATACAGATTTTTATACAGAATTTTCTAATTATATTGATTAAATAGCCATAATCTGCTTTAAAACGGAACTTAAGTAAATAAATCGCTATTTAGTATATTTTTCAAACGGGGAATCCGCCAATTAAAGATTTTTGCGTGTTCTCCAAAATACTGCGCTCTCGTGATGCATTTATCGTAAATAATTAATTTCGTACAAACTTTTACTGGTAATTGATATTGATTTATTGCACAATAAAAAATCCCAAAAATCTGACAACCAGTTTTATCAAGGGGTATCGTGTTACCCAGTAACTGTGTCGAGGAGGTCGAGGTCGTGGTAGGTGATGAGTGATTGATGAGTCAAACCTATTCTTTTCAAAAGAAGCAGTATTCTGCTTCTTTTGAAAAAGAAGAGAATAGGTTTGACTGAGAACAACAAACAGAATAATATACCTACTTACCGTATGCAGTAAAATTAGTTTATTAAGTAATTTTACTGCATACGGTAAGTAGGTATATTATTCTGTTTCCGGTCTTTTGATCATACATACAGATTTAATACAGATTTCAAGTTAAAATAGCATACAGATATAAATACAGATTTTAGCAGTTTCTACTACAGATATTAGGTTCAATGCATCTGGCAACACTGCTGGCAACACTAGAAAATGTAAGTACAACCAACGAAGCACGAGCGAGATGAGTTAGTGAGATCTGTTTTTTTTTAAATTGAATTACATTATGTAGGTCCTGAGTTATTAAAGATAATTATTCGTTTTCCCGTACATATTTGCAATTCTAAATAAATTACATGACCACAGCTGCAAAAAAATAGGGGTACATACCTACCTACTTAGGTACCTACATACGTCCTTTTTTTTTTTTTTTTTTTTTTTTTGGGTGGGAAATCATCAAATGACTCCTCCCGCTCTGGGCAGAGCGAGAGGGAGTGTCAGACTTTTACTGACTAAAACCCACCCGTGTTCCTTCCGTTGCCTATGTGCTGGGGCCGCGATATCCCTCTCAGACAAACCCGCAACCCCAGCAGGACCTACATACGTCCTGAGGTAAAGTCCGTGAACTAGGTACTTTCGGGAAATCAATGTTTGTGATGGACTTTTATCGGAGATATTATTACCCATTTTGCCACGAAACCTTATTGTATTACCCTAAAGATAATGGTAACTTATAAATTTTTGAGTAATTTTGAGCATAGCTCTACAAACAAACAGCTGTTTTGACAGATTTCTACTTTATCGTTTGTTTATTTTTGCGGAGGTATTGTTATTCGTTCACAAGAAAATGTTCTCGCTTAATTACTTATAAAAGGTTTAATTTAATACCTACGGACCTAAAACATTCATGTTTACGAAAATATTAAAGAACATAACCTCAAAATGTGTTTGTTTTATGTCTGCCTGATTATTATAATTTATTGGACGAGTTACGAAAAAATATATTTTGTTGGATGTAGTGTAAGTAAATACTTACCAAATTAAGTACCTGCGATGAGCAGTTTATACTCGTGTTACACCATTTATTTAGTTTTGTTTGCCACAAAAAAATTGCGATCTAATGCTAATGCGATTTAAAACTACTTTTCCAACTAAAATATAAAGTGTTCCAAAGTACGATTTCAAGTGACTTCCTAATATAATTTATGAGCATAAAAATAAAAGGTAATCATGTATTAAATCATGATTCATTAGCATTATTTTATTCTAATAAGATTATAATAAATAAAACAGGCACATGAGCGAGCAATCGAGCATGACAAAAGTGACCAGTGGTGACCAGCCATGAGCCAGTGGGCAAAGTCAATGACTAATAATTTGACATGATGTCGCTAGATGTCACTAACATAAATAATTAAAATCTTCATATTTTCGAAAAGAGTTTTCTTTACCGAAGGAAAAGAGGTAAATAATAAAATTAATAATTTTCGATTAATGTAAATTGAATCATATGTATGTGTCATCATAAAGGACGTAGGACATAAAGAGTGGGACTATTAGGTAAATAATTGTTAATACACCACATTGTTTCAATATTTACCATTTACCAATAAGCTTATCTCTACGTTTTGTGTGGGTTCTTGATTCTAATAGAGATTGTGATGTTATTGTTAACTTTATCTCTATGTTTTAACAAGGATTAATTAAGTTTGTGAGATAAAGTTGCACAATGCTTAAAAGAAATTGTTAATAAGTACCTACCTAAGTAGAGAAAAAAGAACCAATATTTTTTAGAACATTTTTATTTATTACCTACTTACTAATGCGGTTAATTGATTCAGGTATGACCTTACGGAAATCCATAAGAAAATACAAATAGACGTAGATACGAGTACATTTAGTAACAGTGAGTGAGTGAGTGAGCGATTAAGCGGAATAGGTTACTAAATATATCTACATCTATTGTATTTTAAAGTACCATAAAAAACAACACAAAAAATCAAAAAAAATCATGTCATGCTCTGCCGCAGAGCCAGCATTTTAGAAACCGATCAAAAAATCTCCATAATTTATTTTGTGATCTGTACTCAAACTACGGGCACTTTTGAACTGTCAAGGAGTCGGTCAGTTAGTCAGAATGTTGAAGCTAGTTGTCCCTCTAAATCGTAGATCTCTATGGAGGAGGACTGGCGAGAAACTCCAAGGACACTCTTTCAAATTAAGATATTTCAAAATAGGTACTGGGTACAATTATTATACTGTAACACACCTGGGCAAAGACCTCCCCCAAATTCTTCCAGGTAGTCTTTATTCTGCGCCAACTCGAACCAGCCCTCAGGGAGCGTCCAGGCCCAGTCCAGAGGCATCTCGCCACATTTTCAGGGTCGCCCCGGCGTCCAATTTTTGATTAAATTAGATGTAGAATATTTAAAATCATGGATCTTTTCTGCAAAAAGGTTAACAGGAAAATAGAGAATAGAGGACGAATGAGAGAAGTCTTACGTAGTGTGCTGATCTGAAGGTGCAAAACACTAATTATGACGAATAAGCTAGGTAGGTTATACTTACCTAGATTATTTTCTTTCATCTCTGGAAATTATATCAATGAGAACTGTACCCTATTTGCGTAATTCACGATCAATCAGAATCTGAATTGTTTTGAAACAGATTGCTAATCCATTTCTTCATAAGTTCGAAAAAAAGTAAAATGATTGAAGAAAGAAATGATAGAAGGAGCAATGAACGCAAGTCAATTGTGTTAGTCGGCTACTGTTTAGAGCAGTGGCTCCCAAACTATGATTGAGCGAATATTGGGTGGGGATTAAAAAACAAAAATCTGCTATGATTAATATTAAAACTAAATACTGAAATAAATTGGACTAAACAAACTCTTAATTGAAGTTAGTTGATGCTAAAGCTATAATGACAAAAAATTTGAAACAAATACATCCTTCTCATTGAAATAGCACTCTCCTTGTATTTAACTACCGGGATAAAAAGTATCCTATAGGTATATTAATCCAGGTTATAAACTATATGTGTGTCTAATTTAATTCAAAACCGTTCAGCCTTTTTTGCGTGATTGAGTAACAAACATCCAAACTTTCACATTTCTAATATTAGTAGGATAGTAGGATTAAAATTTTCGATTGCAACTGAATGGTTTTTTTCATATTTGCAACAGAAACAGTCCTTTATTAATATTTATGTAGTTAAGTAGTTAAGCCCCTTTTTTACCATGGCAGCCAAGAGGTGGGTCCCGAATTTGGAAGTTTTTATTAGGTGGGTTGCGGTCGCGGATCAGTCAACTTTGGGAACCACTGGCTTAGAGGCAGGGTCAACAGCAGTTTGCACTGTGAATCGCGATCAAGAGGGGCATTTTACTTTTCTCTGCGTGTTGATTTCGCGTCGTTTGCCGCTACACCGCTGCACTGACAGCGCGCGCATTGCGTTCTATTTATAAATATTAAACTTTTCTAGACTTCTTTTTTTAAATCCTCAATGAGGTGTTAATAGTATTTTTTTTTCTGAAAGACTGTGTTCTGTGCCTGTGATAATGTGTGTTATGAAGTGCGGGATATTATTGTCTTTAGTCATTGTGTCCACGGAATTAGGCAAGTATTAATTAAAACTTACACATAAAGGTGTCCCTTCACCAAGTACCCGATGAATAAAACCGTAACTGTTTACAAAGGTTTGATATCGATATGATCTTAGTTTTATACCTACCCAACACACCGTTAGGTAGCATGGGCGTACCCACGATGGGGCAGGCAACTGCCCCACCTAGGGATGTGACATTCTACATAAAAATCGATTATTCCTTAATCGATTGTTTTTCGAAGCATGATAAATCGATGAATAAATAATCAATTTTTCTTTATAAAATAATCGATTTTTTGTATTAATCGATTTTTTTCTAATTATATTAAAGAATAAAATCTATATTGATAACTGCTTTATTAAATAAATAATACACATCCGAAATTTAAAAAATGTATATAATCAACACAACTTTAAGTTCTAGAATAATCAACATGATTTAATATAATTTTTAATTTAATTAACAACTAAAAACAAGAGTAAAACAGTAAACACTCAGTCACGAAATATTTTCAAAACTTTGTCGTTTGAACCGGTAATCATCAATGACATAATTATTCTGACTTATTATACGACTGCCGCTAAAATAATACAGTTCGTTGACTAACACCATCTAGTGAAAGATTAATTAATTAAATTAACTAACTGATTTCAAAGCACACAAGGACAGCCATGTAGACGCACTGATATGTCGTTAATGTAATAGTGATGGGCCTAATAGTACCTAATTCTAGCTCCGCAGTCCGGAGTAATTTCGGGGGTTGCGGATGAAAAAAAAATCGACAGTGCTAAAACCAAAAATCGATTATTAATCGATTTTTCGTAATATAAAAATCACTTATTAAAATCGATTATTTTGGAGAAAACATCGATTATTAATCGATTTTTTTCATAATCGATTATTTTATCACAGCCCTAGCCCAACCGCGGTCCCTGACTCGAAGCCAAAAATTTAGGTTTAATAAGTAACAAAATTAATTAAACACTTGGAAAAAATCAAAATTAGTGCGCCAAAGAATGCAGTATCGACGAATCGAGCATGCGTAGTTATAGTTTTATTTACAGAAATTCCTACTACTTCTTAATAGAGTTTATTTACTCCTGCACCCCTAAAAAAGGATGGGTTCACCCATTTTAGGTATGTATAAAACGGAGACTGACTCTACAAGCCAAAAGTGATGTGTCACAAATACAACAACACGAGACGCTTCTCATGAAATTCATTTTCCCATAGCTAACGGGTTGGTAGGTATCTGTACCGGTCTCCAGATCTCGCCCGGTTTTTGCAGAAACTGACATCACTCGATTATTACCCTGTAGTAGGTTTCGCACAAACTTCTGAGACTCAATCAAGCAGCCAACATGAGGGACGATTCCCGTAATATTTAAGAACGTTCGCATTCACATCTCATTCGCAATCTATCAAAAATAGAATCAATTTACCAACATGTTTGACAAGTTTGACAGATTGCGAGTAGAATGTGAACGTTTTTTTAAGTACGAGAATTGGCCTTCAGAACAAATTAACAAGTGCAAGTTCAATGGTTTAGACACTAGCTGTCATTTAACCCATTATTACAGCCACGTCCATCAATAATAATACGATTTCTGCTTATACTTACCTACATGCAATCAAGACTGATTTTTCCACCTCCAATGATGTTCGCTGACAATCCGAGGAGAAAATATGTCTCATTTAATTGGTTTACATACCACCTCTTCATCTTAATTACTTGGCCATTGAGGGAGAAAGAACTGGTGGCCGTATTTACATAAAGATGGAAAGAAATACAACTTACATCCAAGAATAATATTCTAAATAAAGAGTAGTCGATTTTACAACGGTTCCAGAATAAAGCACTCAAAATGATAACTAATGCAGCTCTGTTCATCAGAACCAGTGAATTGCATGAGTACACAGAAATGAAAACAGTTAGGGAGGAAGTCGAAGACAGAGCAAAAGCACACAAAGACCGTATAAAAACTCATACTAACAAATATCATATATCATAATCAATATTCTAGTTCGCTAGTTAGCCACATTTTTTATTTCCACACAGTAATATTGCCAAATTAATCAAAACAGTGAAATATTTGACATCTATTTGCGACGTTGCCCACTTTCAGAATAAACGCTCTTAAATAGATACACTCCATTTACTATAGGTACACCTCTGCCTAATCCTTCGAGGACTACAGGCGACAATCCTCACCTGATTACCGCGGAACGCCTAGGTTTTTTAATTTGAATTTGGTGTCAAAAAATAGTCAATAAATAGTCGTCTCGAATCGTGATAATTTCGACTTGGTTTACTATGTAGAAGTATGTTAAACTTCCACGTCAACTTCTACATACATTTTGTTTTGGTACAGTCGCGAACAGTAAAATTGTAAATCTATTTTAATAGTAGAAGTTTACGTGGAAGTTTAACATACTTCTACATAGTAAACCAGGTCGAAATTATCATGGTTCGAGACGACTATTTATTGATTATTTTTTGACACCAAATTCAAATTCAAAAACCTAGGCGTTCCGCGGTAATCAGGTGAGGATTGTGGCGAGAAAGGCTCACCACGTAATCCTCACCAAGACCCCTTTATATCTCTGGAATCCCTTAATGACTATTTTCGAGATTTGGCATTATGACTATTATGACTATTTCTTGACAATCTTTTGGAATTGAAACCAAGTCGGTACTCCCAGCCGTTTGCTTGCACTGAGGTGAGGATTGTGTGGAGACATTCAGCACCCAACCACCAATCCAACCAATTTGGGGGAAAATATGCGTCACATCCACGCAAAACGGCCATCGCTCAGCATAATGCTGCGACCCTATACGAGACAGAGCCCCAGCGCTGTTTCAAAAATGCGTTTATTGGCGTTTGTTGGTAGAAGAGATAGTTCGCTTGATTGAATCTAGAAACCAAAAGTTTATAACGGTTTGTGAAAGTCTAAAACTTAGATAATGATTCTAGTCTGCCGCAAAATATAACCTCATAAACATATCATCGGCTACTTTCACTTGATCTGCTCTGCTATCAATGCGAAATTAACTATTGCGTTTGGAGTCTGGTCTATCCTTGTGCCAAATTTCATCTAAAGCGTAACAAACAAATACACTCACTTTCGCTATCATATGAGTTAGTCATCTAGTGACTCGAAATTAATAGTGATCAAAGCACTTCTGGTCCCAGCTGTCTGGTCTATCCGTGGATCTTTGGCAGTAGTTACGGGGTGTCAGATGCCCGGGTAGGCAGTCGCTCCATTTAAAATACTGGTATTCAGCTGCATCCGGTTAGACTGGAAGCCGACCCCAACATAGTTGGGAAAAGGCTAGGCAGATTGATTGATTGTGACATAAAATATAATATGAACATCTTTGCGGTGTGGTATTTTTCCGTAGTTTACAGAATGTCTCTTAGTTCAGTGTGGTTTTTGCAAAGGCCTCCTCTAACTACTTCCACTGAGTTCTATCTCTCGCAACTCTTCTCGAATTTGGACCCGCTGTAAGCTTCAGTTCCTCTTCCCATCTCTTATATTGTCTTCCCCTGTTCTTTGTCATCTCTGTGGTACCATTCTGTCACAAGTTTACTCCACTTGTCTTGAATGCCTCTTATCATGTGGCCTGTCCATCTCGACTTTTGTTGGTCTATTTTGTTAAGAACATTAGTAACTTTTGTCTTTTCTCTAATCAGTGTATTTCGTATCCTGTCTTATTTTTTAATACCTTTCCATTGATCTTTGGCAATGTGCCAGCATTTCTCTGTGGTGTTTTGTGAGAGACCAAGTTTCGTTTCGCATTACATACAGGGTGGCAGGGACATCGACGCGAAAACTGATACCATGGTACATGATTCTGAACTTCCCTGTATTTAAATTTTTAGTAGGTTATAAAAAAAATCTGCTGTTTCATAGAAAAGTGCAATACCTACGCGTTCAAAATGTATGGAACAGCTGAATCCGCGTCCCTGCCACCCTGTATATTAATTAATTTGATGTTTGTTTTTGGCATTAACCGCAGTTTAGTTGAAATATCTGTTAAAAAAATCAGTTTTTTTTTGTGTAAACTTTACAGACATGATGGGTATCATTAACGTGATAAAATAAGGCTGATTTCTGACTTATCTTCAAGTAAATCAACAAATCTTTTTTATTTTTATTTTGTTGTGTTTAGATATCGATACCCATCACGTCTACGGAGTTTCGCTAGCTAACTTAATTTCACCCTGTAATCTGCGTTAGAAATTTATTTGCCAAACATGTAAAGAACCACGAGTTTTAGGAAAAACAACTGTAAAACCTACATATAAGATTCAGTTGGCGCTCATACTTTAGTTACTGTTCATACTTTTTATGATTTTTTGAGTCAGTCTAAAATCAACTTTATTTAAACTATTTTAAGTAGAAGTTTTTTATGTAGAAATAACATCAATTGGAAACAAGGATTTAAATAGACCTTATATAAATTAAATAACTTATAACTGAATATTGTAACTGGTCAAACGCTTACCAGCATACCGTATGCTGCTAAGTCCCCAGCGAAAATGGAAAATTTGCTCCGCTTCCAACTTGCGAACAGTACCCTAATTACGTAATACATAATCAATATGAATTTGATTCGTTTTGAAACAGATTGCTAATCCATTGCTTCATAAGTTCGAAAACAAAATCTGCTCAACAACGTAAATAACGCAATGAATGTTGTTGAACTGTCAAAATTAAACAGATTAGTCGTAATCGTTTAGGAAAATGTGTTGCGTAATTAGATAGCTAGATAATAGGTAATAGATATTGCCGTAAGCACCTGTTTATAGCAGCTAGTGCCAGAGACTAATACAATATTTAAATGACTAATATTTCTTACTCAAAGTTTATCGAACCGGTGCAAAGTTTATAAATCGTAATTTTATCTAATCAATCACTATCATTTTCTTTTATTATTCCTATATCTCGACTGTTAACACGCGAGGTGTAACAAAGCCGAAAGATGAATTTATTACGTAACTAAAGTACAATATAATTGTTTCATTACAACACCTAGGTACAGTCGACCGCACGTCAATGGTCACACTTTGACCTTGGGCTGACCCAACGTATAGCTCTATTTTACTGTTTTTTTTTGTGTATGGTAGGTATCTCTCAGCTATCTAATTACGCAACACATTTTCGATTTACAATTGAGTCAAATTTGTTTCGATTTGAATACAATTGCATTCAATTTATAATTTTCGAATTACGTAACTCTAAAATCTGCGTTGTCAACTGCACTCTGTTTCAAACGCTAAAGAGTGAACGATACTCGTCTAAAAAGGCTATTAGTGGAATTACGTAATCATTTTGACAGTTGAAAATTTGTTTCAAATCAACGAGAAATTGCTTTCAGCTATCAATCTAAAGAGAAGGCACCCTACTGGTCGCATTCGATTTTCTTTGCAATATTTTTGGGATTTACTCGTATAATCTCCTTACTTATTACAAAATTATGTAAGTGAACGTCGTCTTCATAAATTGTGAATGTGTTTTTGTGTAAAACCTCAATGATAGATCAGTATTAGGGTCTGTAAAATACCGAAGCAACGAGGTCGGTTTTTAATAATAATTGTGAAAGTTTTCTTCTGTTACAAGTGCTTACAACCTAAACTAAAGATATATATTATGATATTTCAGAAACGAGGTATTTTGGTGGCATTTTAAAGGAAAGACAAATTCGTACCTCGTACCGTATCAAACTTATCATAAGCCACAAGCTTAGCAACCCAGTCGGGCTTGTACTTCATTGGAAAAGCAAATTTATTACAGGAAGAACAAATATTATAATATAGTTTGAAGCATTTTATGTCAATGGATTCTGTAAGGACATCGGTGAACATACTCACCACACCATAAATAGATCTATTTCCACATCATTGTCTGTATAAGGTACCTACTTAATATCAATATTATTTTCTTTCTTAGTGTTGAACATTGATTGTGTGTTTAGCATAGCAACAATTTTACACACAATCTTATTGTTTGTTGGTAAATACGAAATGCACCATCAAACGTAAACTTACCATACATTTAAATAAAGTCAATTGTAGGCACCTAATTGTTGTTTATAGCAGAATATTGCTGTTCTATAAAGTAGATAGATTGTGCATGTAAGTGTTTAAGGGAGAGGCCTATTAGACTTTGTGGATGGATGTAATGGTTCATGGAATATCAATCTAATGAGGATTTACTTAATTTTTTTTTTTTATATTTCAGGTGTCAGGCTCAACTATATTATTCAGGAAAAAATTTAACTCTCATGAGCGCTTACAGCAAGAATTAGCAAGCAGTACATACTTATTCCATGATGACTGCCACAGGACATTAGATTACAAATTCCACTAATCCTTACAGTAGTGTCCAAATATTTCATAATAATGTGAAGATATAATAAAAGTCGTTTTTGATTACCATAATTTATTTCTCTCTATTTACTGTTACCTAATAAATGACAGTTAATTTAGGCAAATAGGTACCTACCTCTAAATAGTATCAATAAAATAATCAATTGGCTGTGTTTATAAAAGGCATAGTATTCAATTCTTAAATATTTCATTATAAGTTATTTTTATTTGCACCTTTATAGGTACAAATAAAAATTACAAGTACAGGTTCAAAATAAAAACACTTTATTAAAGTTTACACTGTTATCAATTAACAAAATAGTAACACATATTTATATTGCTGTTGTACAAGACAGAACAGTAAAAAAAAAGAAGATTATCTTTCATTAACAATCTTCAGTTTTTACTTTAGTTCTTGAGAAGCTTGAAAACTGAAGTAGCAGAGCAACGGGGCAACGCAGCATGGGCGACATCCTTCATGCTGCCCTCATGTCTTCATAGGTGAAACGCCCCAGGAACTCTATAGTTTTAAAACAAAATCTTATTATTTTTTGCTCAAATAAAGTACCTACTTAGAAATTATGTGGCAAAGTAAAGTAGGCTCAACTAGGTTTTCATTAGCCCATGGCTGGACAAAACCCATCAGCCTAGTCATTGGTGCTGGTTGTATAATTTCATCTTTAATTAGGGCTGATATTTCAGTCTCCAGATATTTTATAATACTGAATTATAATATTAAACATTAGTTAGGTACACACAAAATATATGTTGTGTCTATGTACTAAGTTCAGCCAAGGAAATATATTCAAAGTTTTATTTATTATGTGACTTGCTACGCTTTATTCTTAACTATGTGTCAAAAAGCTTACCTTCAATGATTAATACAGAAGATTGGATATTCAATCCATGTTTGAACAACAAGATTGATGTTGGGTTGCGTTCCCTTCTTGTATTTTCAGCTCTAGCACGGTCTGTGAAAATATTATAAATATGTTTTGTAGTTAGTTGTTATTTGGCTAGTGTAGTTAGTTATTATTTGGCTAGTTGTAATTGTTTATTTCAGCATCTACTTATGTACATAAATATCAATTAACAATTTCAGTTAAGACTGAGGTTGACGGACATAGTAACTATATTTAACCACAATAAAAAGTTAGATGCTTGTGTCTACACAACAAAAGAATGATTGTCCATAGGTAGATTGACCAATAATGTACCTACAGCTACAATAATGTAATGAGATACAAAGGTACTCTCTTACACACGTTATTCCTATTTATATTGGCTTACTTACTTGTAGTGATAATATCGACTTAGTTACTTTTCGCTATTGAGCAAAACAGCCTAAGTAAGTCTTAGTGCAGCCAGTAGAAAACGAAAACAGAGCACGCAGTGTCTTCAGTGTCTTGAACGAGAGAATTTTCCAAAGTTTTTCCGACTTCCACAAGCCACAAGAAAAATGTTCCAAAACTGCTTAGCATAGGCCCATGTTTCTGTAAGAGAATAGTAAATATAATCTTGTATGTTGAAAAATATAAAACATTAAAGGCAAAACAATGCTTATCAAAAATATTACCGAAAACTAAAATGTAAACAAAGTCATTGCCAATTCGCCATGTTAGATATCGTATTCTCCACAGACTTCAAAGAATGATCATTCCAGCTTCCAGCGCAGATTATTTTCGATGTTTAATATGTGTTATATGCCTTTCTTGTTCTTTTCTCTACAAACTGATAAAGTTAGAGCAGTAAAGACAGGCAATATTCTGCAATAAATTCGACTCTGAACACCTCACAATAAGTCGGCAGATCGTTCAAGAGGTTATTCAACTTTTACTCAGTGCTGCCAATTTTTTTCCCTGAGTCCGGTATAGACATGCGTCAGATACATCAAAACGAATTTAAAATCAGATTTCAGTCAGAAATCGAATCGTATCGATTATCCGAACTAGACAAACCAATTTCACAAAACCAACCACGGCAATAGTAGCTTTGCGTTAGTATGTATTTGTTTATGTTTGAATAGTTTTTAATGATGCACTTACAACCGAATAATATTACTAAAGACGATTGAAACTGCGAGCTGGAGCCACTCCTGAAACCGATTTCTAAAAACGGATTTTGAAAGCGATTTCAAAATCTGAAATAGGATATTTAACCGTTTGGTTAAAAACTTTATTCGATTAATAAAATAAGATTTGACATTTGAATAAACCTTTTTTACAGTCCGTTCAACCGATTTTAACTTCTATTGATTTGGTGGCATGACAAACGGCAACCGCAGTATAATTATTGAAATTTTAGTGAAGATGTTTGTTTTCAAACGGCTTAACGGCAGATTTTTTTATCCCGTAAGTACGTTCCCGTCTGCCGTGAGATATGTTTTTTGAAATGACGTTGTTTTTCGATCTCTACTCGGGCGGAGCCTCTGTGTGACTTCAATATATTCGTCATGCTGTGTCAGTCTTTCCAAATCAGCGTTCGAATCCGCAGTGGTTTCGGCATTTGAAAGAAATAAATCGAAAAATCACTGACACAGGTTTTAAACAAACAATAAAATATGCCATTATCGTGTTATTTAAATATTTTCTCGAGTCAAAGTTTTAGTTTGATTGTATTGTTTTCTACAAATTGAATTAAACTAACCATTAGACACAACCACCGGCCACTGAAAGCAAAATTTCTCCGCCAGTAGGGGTGTCCAAATCCCCAGGTTTAGTGGAAATCCCACTAAGTTGACAACACTGCTTTTCGACGATTTTGTCATTGGCTACAGATAACAAAAACGTGAAAAGAAAAACGTTTTGTTACGTATTTCAATTATGGTAGTTTTTGGTAGAAAGTGTTTTAAAAATTGGTTTTTAATTTTTCGGCAATCATTGTACATTTTCATTTATAAGCACTAGTAGAGTATCAGTTGTAATAAAAAAAATAAAAAATATAGCACAATAATTTGGAAATTAATCATTCCTACATGGTGTAACAAAACACATCATCCAAATAAATTATAGCCAATTGATTAGAACATCCCTATCCAATTACGGTCGACTGATATAAAATGTGTAGCGTAATTCGAATTTGGGCAGGCGTTTAAAACTGGACTTGCTTTCGATTCAGAATTGTAAACAGAAATAAAATGTGTTGCGTAATTAGACTGCAGGTCAACATTCGAGGTTGTCGGATGCTTAACCGGAATTTTCTGTGGGTGCCTCAATAAATGACATAAAACTTAGAAACTAGACTTCACGCTAAGGGCACCCCCTGTGGGGTACGGACCTCGGCTTAGGGCGTCGCTGGGCAGGACAGCAAGGGACATGCGCTTGGAGCTGTCAAAGTCGTGTTATTATTGAATTCACATACCCGGCCCCTCAGTGCCCCGACGCGCGACGCTCTTAATACATTTACCATTGAATAACTTCATATCTATACACCGTAAGGACTATTTTTGCTTGCAGTACTCGGCGGCTATAGAACCGGGGTGGTGACAGATGTGGTCATCATGTTCACGGGATTTTGTTTTCAATCTGCTTAGATATGAAGTTTTTCGATAGTACGCTCTACACAACACAACTGTGTCGTCTCCACAGTTCTGTCTTATTATTCATTAAATTGTTATTGTTATTATTTAAACCGCCATGCACTGTAATATTTTGACATTGGCAGGTGCAGTCAGAAAAATCGGATTATAGTACAGAATTTCAACCAGCTTAGGCTGGTTTCACAGCTGTCCGGGAGACCCGCACGGGTCGTCCGTACACGGGAGACCCGTACGGGTAGCGCTCGCAGTGCTCTGGGGGTCCACACTGTAAGCGAAATCCGTAGTTTTGGCCGAAGTTACGGGCGCTTCCTACTCCTTCTAACTTACGGTATGTCCGTAAAAGAAACGGAGTACGTGAAACGAGGGAGTAGTGCGATACGTTGTATGGGGTCGCGTACGGACCAATCCGCGTCGCTGTGAAACAATGTTCTAGCGCCTCACGTGTGTCTCCGTTCCGGGAGCCCGGATAGGCGGCTCGTACGAGTCTCCCGGACAGCTGTGAAACCAGCCTTACTGGTTTTTTATAACACTGACGTGCGGCCTAATGTACATGTGGAAAAGCCACAAGAAGCAAAGATAGTATATCAATGGCATAATAATATACGATCGCATTGTTCTGCAAACAATAACTAGGTAGATAGGTGCTGTAAATGAACATAGCCTTGAGAAAGTAAAAGTGGTTTTTGTCATACAATAAGATTACTAAGTCTATTATTACAGAACAATAACCTCTTATGTATTTTCAATTACTTTCATTATAATGAATTGTTTGTTGCAGTCTTAACAGAATAAACATCAAAGAAAGAAATAAAGAAAAAGTATTAATTGAGACTCGCACAGGAAATCACAAATTAAACTAAAACACCCAAACAATAAAAAAAAGACGAGTGGCACTCGGAGACTGCCGCGGTAAAGCTATTGCATAGCATTTTTTATCAACTTATGCAATTTGTGTCACAGTGATGCGCGCGCATCTTAAAATTTCACTCTCATAATTTTTTCATAACGCGCCTAAAGAAGTATAACATCAAAAAAAGTATCACCGCTGTGCCGGTCGGAGTGGGGACCCCCCACTCCGACCGGCCTAACCGCCGGTTAGGTTATTTTCGTTACGGAATTTCTGGATTCGGTCTCCACGCTCTAGGCCCGCGATAGAAGCTATGCAATAGCTTAAAAAAAACAAAGGACATTTTAAGAAGGAAGTCCTGTACGAGGTCAAAAGACTCCTATCTCAGCATGACGCCGCGACATTTAAAAAAAAAAATCGCAGCGCTGGTATTCACACACACAATACATCACGCCTTGTTGCCCCGAAGGGTTAGGCAGAGGTGTAACCATAGTAGGTACACCCAAATTTCGCCAGTTATGTTTAAGTCTCATGTAATAGGGGGCGAGCCTATTGCCATCAACCGGGCACAAATCCGGACTCCGGGCTGCTACTGAGATATTCCTAATGGAAAAACCCAATAACACTTTGCCCGACCTGGGAACCGAACCCAAGACTGCATGCTCAGCAGTAGCGCTTCCGACCACTAGACCACAGACCCACAGGAACGTACGCGTAACGCTTTAGTTATTACTCTGAGTAAAAAACCAAGACAGCGCTGTCAACAGTGACGTGAGGCTCGTTTCGTAAACATGTGTGCACTTAGCGATAGAAAAGAACGTTAGTCTCTATCAATAGTTTGGCACCCTGATTAGGAAAGATTGGACTTGACATTGCCATAATTATGGATAGGTTGGTAGGCAATTTAACCTTTATCAGCCTATTTAGTTTAGTGGTCCACTGTTAAAAATACAGGGTGGCAGGGACATCGACGCGAATCCGGCTACCATGGATTTTCAGTACGTGATTCTGAACCCCACTGCGTTGAAATTTTTCGTCGGTTATTAAAAAAAAAAATCAGCTGTTTCATAGAAATGTGCAATACCTACGCGGTCAAAATGTATGGAGCAGCTGTTTTTTTTTTAATAACCGACGAAAAATTTTCAACGCTGGGGCGTTCAGAATCATGTACTGAATCCATGGTAACTGGAATCACCTCTACATGCCCGCCGTTTAACTCGATCTTGTGGAGATCGTCACTCCGCCTAGCCTGAGGGAATCGTCATACATACTACATTCATGGTTTTATTACAGAGAATTCAAAAATTCGTCTACCCTAAAAGGGGTGATAGTCACACGAGCAAGTACGCGTACATATGGCTCGGCGATCTTTCTCGCCCGTGTGTCATGATAAGTAACCGCAGAAAAAGTTCGTCGGCATTCCAATAGGTTTGAAATTTTGCTCGTAGCCGCCTAGGTTCGTAGTTTCGTACGTCTGTCATCGCCACGAGTCGTGAGCCGCCATTTTGTGTCGACATTAGTTGTGTAATGTTTGTATAATTTGGTTCAGGACATTCGACAACATCGCGCTACTGAGTGAGCAAGCTTCACGTGTGTCACCGACGGCGAGCCGAGTAAGTTCGCGAACTTAAAAACCGCGTACTTTTAGTTCGTACGTCTATTACCCCCTTCAGAGCGTTTGCGCACTGTATCCGATTCGAATGCGAGGAATAACGGTCTGAAGTGCCCGTAGTACAGTTGCGCACTAGATCCGAATTCCCATCTGTCCGTATTTAGAACCTTTCCAATTCGGATGTACTCGGATCTGATTCGGATGGAGCACGGCTGTTCAACAGTTTAACGGAGGATAAAAAAAAATGTGACAATATGAACACATTCATGCGCAAATTCGGGCAATACATCACAACATTTGAAAATACATGAAACAAACCATGCTATTAAAATGTCTCCAACACCCCTAGAGGTTACTAACTAACTAACGTTAATAGTACTAGTTAAAATCACTTAAGTACCTCATTACAAGCGAATGCAGTGCGGAACCGCTCTTACAGTCGGTTCTATAGCTAATATGGCCAGTCCATTGACACTTCAGCTTGCTTATTCTGTGGGCTTTCATTCTCTTTTTTAATCACCCCATTCCAAATTCCCTTCAGAGTGAATCCAAGTAGGTATAGTCTTTTCTAAATAGCTCGTCGACTACTGAACTGGCTTTAATATTCATTTTGGGTCGATCGAAGGTTAGGCTACGCTTGCCGCGGCCGGTTCGTGGATGGGTGACCATCCATAACATCGAGAATTCGAGATCCCTCCGTACGTCGGAAAGCACGGGTGTCATTCGTAGATCTTTGACAGTCGTTACGGGTATCAAGTCATACGTCCAAAAGTCTGACAACCAGTCTTACCATGGAGTATCATGTTACCCAGTAACTGGGTAGTGGAGGTCAGATAGGCAGTTGCTCCATATAAAATACTGGTACTCAGCTGCATCCGGGCAGTTAGACTGGAAGCCGATCTCAACATAGTTGGGAAAAGGCTAGGCAGATGCATTATTGGTTACCAGTGGACTATCAGATTAGGTAATAGATACTATTAACCTTCTACCGACAGACTCATTAACAAAACCTTTGATTATAAAGATAAAGATATATTTATTTGTAAACATGTGTAACATTATACATATAAATGCAAATGTGGATGTAAAAGTGAAAATCTGTGAGTTTCAACATGTTTTGCCACCTGGCGTACAAAATAAATTATAGCCACTTGAAATATAACACAATCATGAAAGAGAAAAAAAAAAGAATAAAATGCATAACAAAATTAAAATATAACAAGAAACAGATTAGAAACTATCATTAAAAAAATCTTAAACATAATAGTAACATTTTTCAGTAAGTAACTTCTTAAGTTCTCTCTTGAATAAGATTCGCTGGTTTACATTTTTAATAACCTCTGGAATCTTATTATATGTATATTAATGGTGCCATACAAAACACGCTTTTTTGAAGGAGTGCTGTTTTCGCAGAGTGAGGCTGTAAGAAGTTCTTATATTTAGTACGTCTATTTCTAGTGACATTGTCTGACAAAAGAGGAAACGTATACGCTAGATAAAAGCGATAGTGGTCGAAATACTTCACGGTGGTGGGTCCGAGAAGTATTTTCGCATTCAGCTGTTGTTTTACCAATTACGATTTAAAAATGACCAACCAAGTGGATACCTGATGTTATGATGCATAAAAAGTGGGTCAACTTTCAGAGAAATCAAAATAAATTGACACTACGCGCTGGTAGTGTACGGAATTTAACAAGAACGAAAGTACTTGCGCAATGCGTTTGCGCATTGAGCGCGGAAAGTTTTTGTAGGTTGGAACGATGGTTGGATACATGGTATAATAAAACAAGGTATGGCATTCCGGGAGCGACACATGCCTACGTCACTATTCAGTTGCCACTTTATTGCAACAGAACTCGAATTTAAGGAAAGATTTTCAATCACCATTCTGTTAAAAAATATATTCAAAGCATTGAAATTGTCGTTTCGTTTGTCTTATCAAACGAAACAAACATATACCAACGTAATTTTTAATTAAAACCTCATTATTGTATCAGATTCGCATAAGTAATAAAGGAGGTTTGGGAGTTATTATTACACACTACTGGTAACACAGAAACGGGCTGTCTAATTGGCATTCTGACATTTTGTCATGTATCGCTATTCTTGTCGAACCCGTATGTTGGTCTCGCTCAGTCCCATTGTACACAGTGATTCTCAAACATTTATTTGTGGACGTCTAACAAGTTGGTTTGATACATTTTTTTCTTTGACCACAATATCAAAATGGTTAAAATATTTTTTGTTTTTTTATTTTGAATAAAACTTCGTAAGTAGACGAGTTTAACAATGTGTTTGAGTATTATTTTAGTAATCCCTAGAATCCACTTATTATTAAGAATGAATATACACTTATATTATGAATGCTAAAGTAGATTTATCTAATTTGTTTTTTTTTTTGTCTAGGGAAACCTACAACGCGCGGGTAGAGCTACAGGCAAAAGCTAGAAGTAATTTAATAAATTATGTCAATGTTTTATAAAATTTCCCCAAACTAAAAAGTTTGAGAACCATGGATAGCGGTGATGACGTAGTCTTGTGTCTCCCACGTGACTATTGTGTTTCGGAGTGCCATACCTTGTTTTATTATACCATGGTTGGATATAAGAGGATGAGAGTGGATTCGGATCGAGTTTTGAAGCGTGCAATTGAAGAGGCTCATGGCAGCAGTACGGTACAAGTTTGATGAGGTTGGAACTGAGGTAGGAGTCTATGTACAGTCAGCATCAAAAGTTGTTGACCACATTTAAATTTTCAAAATCGCTGTATAGTGAAGTGCTAATAGTGAATACGGTGTACAGCGATTTTGAAAATCTAAATGTGGTCATCAACTTTTGATGCTGACTGTACTTCTGGCTTTTGGATTTTATTTCGCACAATCACTGTTGGTAAAACTCAGATGCTGCATGTAAAATACTGGAATTCAGCTGCATCTAATTAGACTGGAAGCCGACCCCAACATAGTTGGTAAAAGTTTAGTCCGATGATGAGCTGTTGGTAGGTTAGTTAAATGCACTCTACCTAAAGAGGACTCATAGAGTTACAATAATTTTATTCTAAAATAGAAACAGAAAAGATTTATACTCGTATTTTTGTTTGTAATGATTAAACTAAAAAAACAATGGGCTTATTTAAAAAAAAATCAACAAAGTAATTCTACATTATCACTAAGTAACAATCAATCTGCCTAGCCTTTTCCCAACTATGTTGGGGTCGGCTTCCAGTCTAACCGGATGCAGCTGAATACCAGTATTTTACATGGAGCGACTGCCTATCAGACCTCCACAACCCAGTAACTGGGTAATACGATACCCCTTGGTAAGACTGATGTCAGACTTTCGGGCTTCTGACGACTCGTAACGACTGTCAAAGATTCACGAATGACAGCCGGGACCAACGGCTTAACGTGCTTTCAGAGGTACGGAGGATTCTCGATATGTAAAGATGGTCACCCATCCACTGACCAACCCCGGCAAGCGTAGCTTAACATGATGGATCGACCAGTGCGGCTGTTGTTACTTAGCCACGAGCTCCTCACCCTATCCCATTATCACTAAGTAACATAGGCTATAATTTCTAAAGAAATTACGCGGGCGCGGCCGCTGGCGGAGGCTATTAAAAATAAACGACTAAAATATGCTGAGCAAAGAGCGTTAAATAAAATAAAATATTATAGGACATCAACTTTCTATTCATAATCTTTATACTATAAAACTTAGCATTTTAATGTAAGTATTATTTGCAACATTTCGACGTTTTAACAATCTCAATATTTTTTTTTGCCTGGGTAAAAAATTTAAATTCTAATTAGTCGGTCAGTCAGATAATAAAAAAATATTACACACGTATGTGTGCTTATATATTAATATATTTTTGCTTTATAATATTAATAAAAAATACTTAGATAAAACGCATTTTAAGTTGGGGAGTGGGGGTCGCTACGTCACTAGTATGTATAAAATGTACATACTTGTGACGTCATGGCACATTTTACCTCAGTCTTTTGTATCGCCGTAATCTTTAGATTACGTAAAAACCGACTTCCAAAAAGGAGGAGGTTATATGTTCGACGCGTATGTATGTTTTTTTTTTTATGTATGTCTATCGATTTCTCCGTCAATGGTGGCCCGATTTTGATTGATTTTTTGGATAGTTTTTGAGTAAGCTTCAATAATACGTATTTTTCCCGCTTAGTATATGTAGATGATATGATGATAACTTCCTGTGACTGTTAAATTTACATAGCAGGTAGTGGTATTCGAATTTGTGTGGGGTAGCTGTTATTTATATTTCTATGGGTAGGTAGGTACCACAACTAAGTGTAAAATAAAAACTTTTTCACTTTGTAGTGTTTTTTTTCGAAAGTCGGTCGGACTAAAAAAAAACACTACTTTTTTTTTTTTTGGGTTGTAAATCATCAAATGACTCCTCCCGCTCTGGGCGGAGCGAGAGGGAGTGTCAGACTTTTACTGACTAAAACCCACCCGTGTTCCTTCCGTTGCCTGTGTGCCGGGGCCGCGATATCCCGGGGGCGCGCGTGGAACACAACGCGCCGTCGACCCGGGCCTGCAGTCTAATTACGCAACACATTTTATTTCTGTTTACAATTCTGAATCGAAAGCAAGTCCAGTTTTAAACGCCTGCCCAAATTCGAATTACGCTACACATTTTATATCAGTCGACCGTAATTGGATAGGGATGTTCTAATCAATTGGCTATAATTTATTTGAATGATGTGTTTTGTTACACCATGTAGGAATGATTAATTTCCAAATTATTGTGCTATATTTTTTTTATTTTTTATTACAACTGGTACTCTACTAGTGCTTATAAATGAAAATGTACAATGATTGCCGAAAAATTAAAAACCAATTTTTAAAACACTTTCTACCAAAAACTACCATAATTGAAATACGTAACAAAACGTTTTTCTTTTCACGTTTTTGTTATCTGTAGCCAATGACAAAATCGTAGAAAAGCAGTGTTGTCAACTTAGTGGGATTTCCACTAAACCTGGGGATTTGGACACCCCTACTGGCGGAGAAATTTTGCTTTCAGTGGCCGGTGGTTGTGTCTAATGGTTAGTTTAATTCAATTTGTAGAAAACAATACAATCAAACTAAAACTTTGACTCGAGAAAATATTTAAATAACACGATAATGGCATATTTTATTGTTTGTTTAAAACCTGTGTCAGTGATTTTTCGATTTATTTCTTTCAAATGCCGAAACCACTGCGGATTCGAACGCTGATTTGGAAAGACTGACACAGCATGACGAATATATTGAAGTCACACAGAGGCTCCGCCCGAGTAGAGATCGAAAAACAACGTCATTTCAAAAAACATATCTCACGGCAGACGGGAACGTACTTACGGGATAAAAAAATCTGCCGTTAAGCCGTTTGAAAACAAACATCTTCACTAAAATTTCAATAATTATACTGCGGTTGCCGTTTGTCATGCCACCAAATCAATAGAAGTTAAAATCGGTTGAACGGACTGTAAAAAAGGTTTATTCAAATGTCAAATCTTATTTTATTAATCGAATAAAGTTTTTAACCAAACGGTTAAATATCCTATTTCAGATTTTGAAATCTGTTTCAAAATCCGTTTTTAGAAATCGGTTTCAAGAGTGGCTCCAGCTCGCAGTTTCAATCGTCTTTAGTAATATTATTCGGTTGTAAGTGCATCATTAAAAACTATTCAAACATAAACAAATACGTGCTTACGCAAAGCTACTATTGCCGTGGTTGGTTTTGTGAAATTGGTTTGTCTAGTTCGGATAATCGATACGATTCGATTTCTGACTGAAATCTGATTTTAAATTCGTTTTGATGTATCTGACGCATGTCTATACCGGACTCAGGGAAAAAAATTGGCAGCACTGAGTAAAAGTTGAATAACCTCTTGAACGATCTGCCGACTTATTGTGAGGTGTTCAGAGTCGAATTTATTGCAGAATATTGCCTGTCTTTACTGCTCTAACTTTATCAGTTTGTAGAGAAAAGAACAAGAAAGGCATATAACACATATTAAGCATCGAAAATAATCTGCGCTGGAAGCTGGAATGATCATTCTTTGAAGTCTGTGGAGAATACGATATCTAACATGGCGAATTGGCGATGACTTTGTTTACATTTTAGTTTTCGGTAATATTTTTGATAAGCATTGTTTTGCCTTTAATGTTTTATATTTTTCAACATACAAGATTATATTTACTATTCTCTTACAGAAACATGGGCCTATGCTAAGCAGTTTTGGAACATTTTTCTTGTGGCTTGTGGAAGTCGGAAAAACTTTGGAAAATTCTCTCGTTCAAGACACTGAAGACACTGCGTGCTCTGTTTTCGTTTTCTACTGGCTGCACTAAGACTTACTTAGGCTGTTTTGCTCAATAGCGAAAAGTAACTAAGTCGATATTATCACTACAAGTAAGTAAGCCAATATAAATAGGAATAACGTGTGTAAGAGAGTACCTTTGTATCTCATTACATTATTGTAGCTGTAGGTACATTATTGGTCAATCTACCTATGGACAATCATTCTTTTGTTGTGTAGACACAAGCATCTAACTTTTTATTGTGGTTAAATATAGTTACTATGTCCGTCAACCTCAGTCTTAACTGAAATTGTTAATTGATATTTATGTACATAAGTAGATGCTGAAATAAACAATTACAACTAGCCAAATAATAACTAACTACACTAGCCAAATAACAACTAACTACAAAACATATTTATAATATTTTCACAGACCGTGCTAGAGCTGAAAATACAAGAAGGGAACGCAACCCAACATGAATCTTGTTGTTCAAACATGGATTGAATATCCAATCTTCTGTATTAATCATTGAAGGTAAGCTTTTTGACACATAGTTAAGAATAAAGCGTAGCAAGTCACATAATAAATAAAACTTTGAATATATTTCCTTGGCTGAACTTAGTACATAGACACAACATATATTTTGTGTGTACCTAACTAATGTTTAATATTATAATTCAGTATTATAAAATATCTGGAGACTGAAATATCAGCCCTAAATAAAGATGAAATTATACAACCAGCACCAATGACTAGGCTGATGGGTTTTGTCCAGCCATGGGCTAATGAAAACCTAGTTGAGCCTACTTTACTTTGCCACATAATTTCTAAGTAGGTACTTTATTTGAGCAAAAAATAATAAGATTTTGTTTTAAAACTATAGAGTTCCTGGGGCGTTTCACCTATGAAGACATGAGGGCAGCATGAAGGATGTCGCCCATGCTGCGTTGCCCCGTTGCTCTGCTACTTCAGTTTTCAAGCTTCTCAAGAACTAAAGTAAAAACTGAAGATTGTTAATGAAAGATAATCTTCTTTTTTTTTACTGTTCTGTCTTGTACAACAGCAATATAAATATGTGTTACTATTTTGTTAATTGATAACAGTGTAAACTTTAATAAAGTGTTTTTATTTTGAACCTGTACTTGTAATTTTTATTTGTACCTATAAAGGTGCAAATAAAAATAACTTATAATGAAATATTTAAGAATTGAATACTATGCCTTTTATAAACACAGCCAATTGATTATTTTATTGATACTATTTAGAGGTAGGTACCTATTTGCCTAAATTAACTGTCATTTATTAGGTAACAGTAAATAGAGAGAAATAAATTATGGTAATCAAAAACGACTTTTATTATATCTTCACATTATTATGAAATATTTGGACACTACTGTAAGGATTAGTGGAATTTGGAATCTAATGTCCTGTGGCAGTCATCATGGAATAAGTATGTACTGCTTGCTAATTCTTGCTGTAAGCGCTCATGAGAGTTAAATTTTTTCCTGAATAATATAGTTGAGCCTGACACCTGAAATATAAAAAAAAAATTAAGTAAATCCTCATTAGATTGATATTCCATGAACCATTACATCCATCCACAAAGTCTAATAGGCCTCTCCCTTAAACACTTACATGCACAATCTATCTACTTTATAGAACAGCAATATTCTGCTATAAACAACAATTAGGTGCCTACAATTGACTTTATTTAAATGTATGGTAAGTTTACGTTTGATGGTGCATTTCGTATTTACCAACAAACAATAAGATTGTGTGTAAAATTGTTGCTATGCTAAACACACAATCAATGTTCAACACTAAGAAAGAAAATAATATTGATATTAAGTAGGTACCTTATACAGACAATGATGTGGAAATAGATCTATTTATGGTGTGGTGAGTATGTTCACCGATGTCCTTACAGAATCAATTGACATAAAATGCTTCAAACTATATTATAATATTTGTTCTTCCTGTAATAAATTTGCTTTTCCAATGAAGTACAAGCCCGACTGGGTTGCTAAGCTTGTGGCTTATGATAAGTTTGATACGGTACGAGGTACGAATTTGTCTTTCCTTTAAAATGCCACCAAAATACCTCGTTTCTGAAATATCATAATATATATCTTTAGTTTAGGTTGTAAGCACTTGTAACAGAAGAAAACTTTCACAATTATTATTAAAAACCGACCTCGTTGCTTCGGTATTTTACAGACCCTAATACTGATCTATCATTGAGGTTTTACACAACAACACATTCACAATTTATGAAGACGACGTTCACTTACATAATTTTGTAATAAGTAAGGAGATTATACGAGTAAATCCCAAAAATATTGCAAAGAAAATCGAATGCGACCAGTAGGGTGCCTTCTCTTTAGATTGATAGCTGAAAGCAATTTCTCGTTGATTTGAAACAAATTTTCAACTGTCAAAATGATTACGTAATTCCACTAATAGCCTTTTTAGACGAGTATCGTTCACTCTTTAGCGTTTGAAACAGAGTGCAGTTGACAACGCAGATTTTAGAGTTACGTAATTCGAAAATTATAAATTGAATGCAATTGTATTCAAATCGAAACAAATTTGACTCAATTGTAAATCGAAAATGTGTTGCGTAATTAGATAGCTGGTCCCTATCGGACGGCGAGTTGCCCATCGCTCACCGTCCGCAGGCCCGCGCCTACGGTGGCCGGAAGTCGGCTCGTGACTCCCGACGCCCGGGGCGTCTCCTGTGGCGACTAGGGGCGCGAGGGCGTGCAGCTTGCATCTCCCTCGCGCGCTCCGCCTCCTCCTTCGTGAGCATAACTGCTTCGCAGAAGGAGGTGTCGGCCTCCCATACACTGTCGCTCCGGAACATGGCCTGAACCAGGGCTGGACGCGAGAGATCGCCGATCGCCTCCGTGAGGACACGGCGGTGCTCCGCCCAAGCAGGGCAGACCTCCACCGTATGCTCCACCGTGTCCTCCGGGCGATCCACACAGTGGTGACACCCGGGCGTTTCCTCCCGCCTTATTCGGAACAGGAACCTACCGAAACAGCCGTGTCCGGTGAGGACCTGCGGCAGGCGGAAGTTGAGGACGCCGTGGCGCCTCTCTAGCCACTCCTCAAAGAGGGGACTTATCGCCACAATTGTGGCGTGCCCGCTGGGTTGCGACAATCGCACTCTCCATGCCGCCATGAGATCCCGCCGGAGCTGTGTCCGCTGTGCCGTGATTTCTCGCGGCAGCGGAGTTACACCCCGGCGTTTCGCCTCCTCGCGCAATTCCCACATGTGCGCGAGGACTTTTGCCTCCTGATCCCATGGTGGTAGTCCGGCAAGGAGGCTCGTTGCCTCACGGGAGACCGTGCGGTATCCTCTGACCAGCCTAATGGCCATGACCCTTTGGGACGCGTTCAATCGCTGGGCTGGTCGCAGCCTTAATGAACGCGCCCACACCGGTGCCCCCTACGCATTATGTAACCTAACCTACATGAGAGAATAATCCATTTTTGAGATTTTTCAAAATAGCCTTTTACAGTGAAATCTTCTTCAAGTGATAAAGGTTAACAAATTAAGTTTCACATGACATTTTAAAAGGGCTTGCCCCTTAAACGATTCGAAATGTTTTGGCTCCTCACTTGCGTATTACGTCAGCCAATGTGATTTTATACTACTGAATGCCCTCTTTGGTATTCGATGCAGTGCTCAAGCCCTTTTACTGGTGCTGTTATATTCAGCTCGGTCAGTTATGTAAACATTACATACGTGATTAAAATTAATTCAGACAACGAGGAATACGAAGATGATAGAATTGGGTCGCTGTACAACACTTTCGAGTCCACCTACTTTTCGTAGAACTCGTACGCCATGCCGCCATACTTATTGCAAGTGAACCCTCCAGGTTACCGGCTAATAATAGAACTAGAACGAACAAATTAATCATTAATGAATTTGCAAAGCTCCAGGGGGACTACCACCACCTCTTTTTTGGGTGGGAAATCGTCAAATGACTCCTCCTGCTCTAGGCGGAGCGAGAGGGAGTGTCTGACTTTTACTGACTAAAACCCACCCGTGTTCCTTCCGTTGCCTGTGTGCTGGGGCCGCGATATCCCTTTCAGACAAACCCGCAACCCCAGCAGGACCACCACCACGCAGTATTATTTTAATCTTACTGCAGTGGGGGAAAGAGATAGAGCTATACGTCCTGTACAGCTTCATCTCTTTCCCACACTAAAGTAATATTTTTATTTGTGCTCCTGACCCGTACCGTGTTTCAAACCGCACTGGCGTGCCAACCAAAATAAAATACTTTAAGCTGACTAGGCAAGTCTTCATAGCGGTGAGCACTTCTACTATCATTAGCAAGGTATAACACCTCGAAGTAGCATCACTCAGTGCTGCCAACACTATCACTTATATTTTGTGCAGTCTATAGCGTTTATAACAAATATCTGTATAACCTGATTATGTGCCTATCTGCTACAAACTGGCCTGTCCAGTGGTTGGTGGTGAAAGTGGAAGTTATGCTAGTGTATTCCCTTTCACTCTCCCTGATAATGTTTCTTAGTATAGGACCAGCGAGAGGAAAGAGATGTCAGCACCAACTGACGGGGTCCGTAAGGGCCAATGCCTGCCAGGGTTGCGATTTTGTCCGAAAGGGATATCGCGGCCACGGCACACAGGCAACGGAAGGAACATGGGTGGGTTTTAGTCAGCAAAAGTCTGACACGCCCTCGGGAGAAGTTATTTGATAATACCCCAACCTGAAAAAAAAAGAAAAAAGGGGGCTCAGATTTATGTACTGAATCCATGGTATCAGTTTTCGCGTCGATGCAGATGTCCCGGGATGCCACCCTGTGTATGTATCAGGTATATTATGTTAAGATTAATAAAATAAACTCATCAGTATATTCTATTAATCTTAGCACAATATACTTACCTACTTTCGCTGTATCTGTTTGTGCACTTTTTTTTGCGAACGTTCACCACATGCGTAAAGAAACTCTGCTACGAGCAAGTCAATGTGTGTTGAAGTTTTTATGAAAACAATATCTCTTTATCAATCTACCTGCTCACAGAGTGGATAACAGTAATTACGCAAATGTATTGTCTTTGGTCCCTACTAGGCTTTTGGCTACTGTACACACGGCTACACATCAAGCTATACATTTCCAGTTTATGCTGATCTTGCATTGTATAGAATTTCCGTACAAATGTGAGGTCAGCTTATACTGGAAATGTATAGCTTGATGTGTAGCCGTGCGTACTACCTCAGAGTAATTTATTACTCTGAGTGTACTACTGTATAGATAGATTACTCTTTATCACTGCCCGTTGTTTTTTTTTTCGCTGTATGTGTGTGTTTTATGTATTTTTTTTGTTTAATGTGCGTTTTGTTTGTGCAGAATATTAAAAAAAAACTTTCTTTCTATATCAAAAGGGTCGACTTATAAGTATTTAAGTACTGTCTCATTAGTCTAGTGGGTGCAACTGCGAGAGTGTGTAGTTTTGCGTTGGATTCTTCTTTAGTTAGGTTAGGTTAGGTTAAAACTTTTTATTCATTAGGAAATTTTCAGTAGCAGCTAGGTGTTTGCTTTGAGACCTCTGAGTTTGTTTCTGCCTTTCTTCTCAGAGAGGAAACGTCGACCTCTTCTAGCTTTTAATTTTTTTCTTATTTTTTATTTTTTTATGGGACGTGTAAAAGTGGGTTCCCTATCCATTTACATAATTTTTTTAGTTATAATATAACATGGCATACTTTTGTTTATCTAATTATATTTACGCATAACATTGTTTTCGCATAATGTCTTACGCATAATTTTTTTTAGCATAATTTCTCTAATCATAATAATGTTTAAGCATAACATTCTAAAGCATAAAGTTTACGCATAATAACATTTAAACTTATTTTTTAAAGCATAAAAAATACGCATATTAATTAACTTCTAAAATGTAACCATGCATGCAGCAAGCATGCAAACAAGCATACACCATGCATGGAGCAAGCATGCAGCATGCAAACATGTAAACAAGCATACACCATGCATGCAGCAGGCATGCAGCATGTAAGCATGCAAGCAAGCATGCAGCATGCAACATGCAGCAGGCATGGTTTCTGTCACGGCTCCGGCGCTGTGGGGCTCCGGCGTTCCCTCGCGAGCTGCTCGTCGCAGATGTGTTTAACGCTCACCACCGCAGCTTCTGCTTGCTGGCCGGCTTTGCCGGCCAGCCTCAGCCACGGCGGCGAGAGTTAAAACCACCTGCTCCTCAGCTCGCGGGCCGCCTCGCCCCTCCGCGCCTACGCGATTTTAAATAACACTCTAGGGGTAGGGCAGACAAGACTACGTGGAGTCGGTTTTGCAGCGATTCGTTTCTGTCACAAACTTTTCTAGCAATTTAATTTTTAATCAATAATATTATTAAATTGTTACAGAAACCTTAATACTATTATGTTTATATGAATTATAGTCATCAGGGCTAACATTATGCGAATTCAAATTATGCCAAAACAAATTAGTCTTAAAGATAATTATGCCGAAATAAAAAAAAATATGGCAAAGAATTATTATGCCAAAACAAATTATGCCAAAACAGTTATGCCAAAGTATATTAGGAAAAAGAACATTATGCGAAAAAAAGGGATCCCGTAAAAGTGATTCCGATATCTATTTACAGATATATATTTACAGAATAAACAATTTCATTTAATTTCATTTGGATTAGTATCCGGTTGGTGGCAATAGGCTTGCCCCCTATTACATGGGACGTACGGTGTAGTTACAGACCTCTGTCTACCCTTTCGAGGTACCTTACCTATGCATATTGTTTTTATCACGACGGGGAATCTCTTGGCCCGCAACTCACCTGATGGTAATTGATGATCAGGCCGAAGGTGGAAGCGAGCTTCACGCGGAGTCCTCAACTACAGAGGAACTGGCTATCTTACCTTTAACTGCTAAACACAACAATGCTGTTAACATTTTTGTTATGGCGACAGACTTAGATAAGATGGTGGTAGGTAGCCAGGCGGACTTACAACAAGCCCTACCACCAACCAAACCGAGCAGAAAGTTTTGCCCTCATTGGTAATCGAAACCGGGACCTGGTCTAGACAAGGTCTAGAATAGGTGGTCTAACTGTGGCGGCATCTACATCGCCACATGCGAACTACGCATCAAAGACCTGACGTCACACAAATCCTGCATCGCGCATTAGAGTTTACCGCGCGATGGACATATAATACAAGCTCCCGACTTCAACCTCTGGGCTGCTGTCGACACCCGACACACGACACCCGTCTGGTCGGAGGATCCTCCCTTTTTTTAAAGAGGATGACTGAACTTAACACCCTATTCCTCATGCCCCTAAATAACCACTAGACACTGGTTACGGATGGTTGCGGTTTCTCACGGAAGACTCTACAGCTGCGTGTGAGCGTAAAGTAAACGGTTACGTTTCTTTTAATTACAGTGTCTGAAGTGGATGGCGATCTAGCATCCATGTTGGATTTCCGTTACTTTCGATGTGTCATGAAGCGCGAGTGGAAGTGTCCAGACAGCGAGATTAACTTTTTTATGTATACGCCGTAAGTATTTTTTATCTTTAGATATATATATGTATATTTAAGTTCTTAGTGCATCTTCAGTGTAGTTCAAATTATTACTAAGACAATCCCCTTTTGCAGTTTTAGCATTTATATTTCCTGATAAAAAAAACAAATTAAATTCGTTAGGACTACAGATATCTCGAGGAGCTCGTGGCTAAGTAATAACATATGATCAGGTTAAACTACGCTTGCCGGGGTTAGTCCGTGGTTGGGTGACCATCTTTACATATCGAGATTCCTCCGTGCTTCGGAAAGCACGTTAAGCCGTTGGTCCCGGCTGTCATTCTTGGATCTTTGACAGTCGTTACGGGTCGTCAGAAGCCCGAAAGTGTCTTACCAAGGGGTATCGTATTACCCAGTTACTGGGTTGTGTAGGTCAGATAGGCAGTCGCTCCACGTAAAATACTGATATTCAGCTGCATCCGGTTAGACGTGAAGACGACCCCAACATAGTTGGGAAAAATTTTGGCAGATGATGAGGACTATATACACATATCAACCTATACCTATTGGTACGAGGAACGTAACCCATTAAACGTGACGCTGGTCCAGTGCGCGTAGGTTTATTCCCTGTACCTAAAATCCATGTATATATATGTATGTACATTAGACAAATAACGTTAATTAACATTCGTTATTTCGATAAGAACGTATAATAAACTCCGTTATTTCACAATAAATACAAAGCAATATAATCTATTTACCACTGACATAAAAAAATATATTCTAAAGTGCAGTAATTTCAACAGTATTACACAATAACTATCGTTATTTAACCGTTATTTGTCTATTAAAAAAATAACTCTAAAGTGCAGTAATTTCAACAGCTGTCACAATAACTGTCGTTATTTAACAGTTATTTGTCTAATGCACATCCATAAATGCATAAATGGAGTATAGTCTATCTATACTAATATTAAAAACAGGTACGTAACGACACAACTTAGATGTAGCATCGGCAAAATTCGTAAAACCGATCACCATCCGAACTGAGTGCGCCTTCAAAATTACCAATCTTTATTACTGTTTTAGGTGAAAATTATCTTTACGCAAAACGCAATATTTAATTTGTAAAGTCATATAATCAAATACATTCGTAAAATTGAAATGAATGAATGCAAATTTTCAAATTTATGCTAAATCTAAGTTGTGTCGTACTGTAAAATTTGTGAGATTGTTTAAACGAGTATAATAGGGGGTAATTTTCGGAACTATTGAACCGATTCCAAAAAATATTTCACCAATGGGAAGCTATACATAGTATTGCCGAGTGTCTTTGGATATAGGTACCTAAATAAATATCACGCCGACAAGGTCGTGGTCAGAAGTTAGTTGGTTATAAAGGGGTCCATTAAGAAACTTATGTTCAGGGACAGAAACGAATACAGCCTGATGGTCGTGAATTACTACCAATATACTTTTGTAAGATACTCGTAATGTACATTCGCAATTCATTTGCCAAAATTGTAAACAAAAACGAGTTTTAGGAAAAACAACTGTAACGCCTACACTTAGGGTTCAGTTTGCGCTACAACTTCAATTTTTTTTACTTTTTCAACAGTACTAGTTAGTATAAAACCAACTTTATTTACACTCTCATAAAGTTGATTTTTGTTTAAGTGGAAATAACATCAATTCGAAACAAGGATTTAAATAGACCTAAGGTAGGTACAGGATCTTAATCTTCTTCTTTCTAATGTTTCCAGAGAACATCCAAAACAGCATTACGTGGATCCTCGACATCCAAAACTTCTTCGCGATTACGGGTGGAAGAAAACGAGGAAGAATGTTCTCATTATTCATGGTTTCAACGGAACATACTCTAAAACACCGATGACTTACATTCGAGATGGTGAGTTTATTCAATAATTAAATACACTTCTTCTTTTCGTGAGGAAAGGGTGAAAGGAAGAGGTGCGTGCCTTGGGTTCTAACTCGAGACCTATGACTTGGCAGTCCGACGGTCACACCACTAAGCTATCACTGCATTAGATATACTGGTGCTTAGGTTTACATACAGTCCGGCCATACAGTTACCTAAAAATAAATCTATACTAACGAGTAATATAAAGGTATTGAGTTTGTCTTTATGGGGTAACCTTTGGAACTCCTGCACGCTTAACATAACCACAGTAGAAACGGGTTTTGTCGACAGAAGAATAGATAAAATGACAGATAAACAATCACAATCTGTCATTTTGACTATTCTTCCGTCGACAAAGCCCGTAAAAACCTTTTTCTATGGTTGTCATAATACGCGTGCTGTCGGATCATTCATTCACTAATGCGAAATATAGGACCGTTGACAAAAAAAAACAGTTTTTTCCTTCAAATAGATTATTATAAAAAAATGGACACGTATTTTTTCTTCTTTTACGTAATAAAAAGATTATGGCAATACATTGAGTTAAAATGTGGCATGACGTCACTCACCGGTAGATTTAATACTGACTTGTGACGTAGCGAGACCCCACCCCACTCCCCATTTAAACCATTTTTTATTAATATTATACAAGTAAAAAAATACGTGTCTAATATTTTTTTATTATCTGACTGACGGACTAAATCGTTCTTTTTTCCCCAGTCAACATTGCCGAGTATCATAGGATACTTATATTTTATGTTACAATAAGAAATTGCACGTGAGAAAAGTCGTGGGCAGAAAAGGTAAAAAATAAAAAATTAAATAAACAAAGTAGGTATCGGCAAACAAAACATCCAGTTTCCCACAGTAACATGCATTCTTCTCGCGGAAGAATTAATCATTAATAAGTACCTATTTCAGTTTCTTTATTTCAGTAAGAAGACAAAAAACAACCAAGAGTATTCAATGAAAGCGTGAAAGTGATATAGAGGCGACCGACTTTGTGCGCGTGGTCATAAAGAAGGCGGAACGCTCGATATATCTTTGCATGATGTTTTTATACTATCTATCTATAGTTATTAACACTAAGGAGGGTATTACACTATCAAATATCTAGGATCATATATAGGATCCTATCTCTTAACCTACATATATGACACCTAGGATCCTATCTGTATATTACACTATCATATATCTAAGATCCTATTTTTGTCTTAAGTGGTTGCAATCGTCTATTAAAACAAAATGCTGAAGCCTTTCGGCACACAATATGACTAATAGAACTTTATAGAACACCGATGAAGCTAAAACAATGAACTTCCGGCCGCTTGGCAGCAGTTTCCTTTTATTTTTTGTACAGCAGTGTTGCCAACAATAATTTTAGAATTCCACTAAAGCATAGTGTGAACTTACGCTAAAATTTCGTTGTATTACTTTTTATCCGTCAATAAAACTGACAATTTAGAATATGACAATAGCAGAACGGAAAAGGTAAAATCACATAATTTAACGGACGGATTTTGTATCGGGAAATTATGAAAGTAAACTTGGAAATTCAATATATATTATTCACTATGGAAAGACCTGTTTCTATGATCCCATCTAACAACAAATGTCAAAAATCTTTGATCAAAGACGATTTGATTCATAGGTTTGTATTACACTATCAAATAAATATGACTCATAGATCTGTGATCCTAGATATTTGATAGTGTAATACCGGGGGGTATTACACTATCAAATATCTAGGATCAATCCGGGGGGTAATACACAAAAACATAAGAATTATATGGGAAGCCAGTGACGTTCCGTTTAACATCAATCACTTTTTACCTATTTATGTGGCTTATGATCTTAGCATAGGATATTAATATTATTTTATATTGATATATTATTATAACCTTTCGTCTTTGTCCAGTCCAGTAAAGAGTTGTGTGTGGCTTGGTTGCTTAATTATCTTTGAAATATACTCTAAATTTTTAAGAAAGTTTAGCCTCTAAATTCACAAAATAATTACCTACATATAAAACGGTTTAAATTTCTCCAAAAAAATTATAGGTCTGCTGCATAGTCCGCTTACAAAGTCTGCGGTGTGTGCGGTTACATCATTACTTATATGACCACAGTAACTGTTCCGCCTATTTAATTACCTACATTGTATATAATCATTGTTTATGCTTTGTCTATAATCTGTCTGTTTATCTGTTTACAGCGTATCTATCTCGCAAAGATTACAACGTGTTCATGGTAGACTGGTCCATGCTCACCAGGTTTCCTTGCTACCTTTCTGCGCTGTCTAATATGAAGTAAGTCTATTTGAAGTGATGATGAGGATTATGATTTATCACGATCATACACAGCATCGTAGGACTTTTACACGAATCTTTAGGCTGCTTTCCACTGGAGCGGAGAGGAGAGGAGCGGAGTAGCGGTGTGCCAATATTAACCAATGGAATTGCATAATACCTCCGCTCCGCTTCAGTGGACAGGGATTTTCGAACTAGTTTAAAAATTCATACAATAACGGGAAGTGGAGCGGGGAAACGTAGCGGAGAAGCGGAGAGGGGAAGCGGAGCGGGGAAACGGAGCGGGGAAGTGGAGAGGCTATGCGGAAAAGTACGTGAACTCGGTCTAGCTCCGCACAGTCCGCAACACCGCTCTGCTACCTCACTCCGCACAGTCCGTAACTCCGTTCCGCTACCTCGCTCCGCATCAATGGACAGACACTGTCCGCAACTCCGCTCCACTCCGCTGCCATTCTCCTCTCCGCTGCCTCGCTCCGCTTCAATGGACAGGCAGCCTTAGCATTGCCTACCATTGTTGTTGCTATAGATAGACGATATTCTGCCATTTTATTTATTACCGGACCACAGATGGGCCAATGGGAGGCCAATGAATTAGTAATTCATGTAAAATAGAATATTCATCCCTCTAATTTTCCGACACTTAATAGATCACGCATCTTTCCACTTACTTCTCTTTTTAGGGTTCCGTAGTAAACAAGGAACCCTTATAGTTTCGCCATGTCCGTCTGTCTGTCTGTATGTCCGACTGTCTGTCTGCGGCTTAGCTCAGAGATTCTTTGTAAAAAAATAAATGGCATGGGAATGCCAAATTACAGCTTTCTAGTACAAAGAATCTCAATACATATTAATCACGAGGTCTCAATACATATTAAACACAGAGGTAAAATAAAATCACGAAAATATTTTTGTGCGTTGTACCTCATCTATCTCATGGTGTGGGATGTTGTCGTTCAAAAATATTGTGAGTTTGTGTAAACAATTTTTGGATTCAGGGATCCGTTTGTGAAATATTAAGCTTTAAAGTGCAAATTTGTGTTAGTGAAGTGTGTCCACCTGCCAGCTAATTGGTTGGTTTGCGATATGTGGAAAAATTCACGGCTGTAGTATATATAACGAAATTAAAAGGAAAACTATCACAACTAACTAGGCTTTACAAGTTAACGAGTAATAATCGACCAACTTACATTTGCGGTTGCAAAAACATGATTACAGGAAAACCTATAAGAAGTATATGGTCTTATAATAACATGGTCTCAATATTATGCGTTCAAACTTAGATTTGTAGTTGAAATGTTTGAGAGAACATGTTTTTCAACTACAAAGTTAAGTTTGTTCTTGCGATAAATTCATCCCAACTACGGAATTGTGCGTGGTCCGACACGCACTTGGTCGGTTTTGTTGTTTTAAATCTGTGAGTATATCATTGATTTTTATGCCCTTCATATTTTTTAAATAACTGATTATGTTAACGTACCGTGTGGTGGGAGTGATGGGACCCTGGTGATCTGCTATACTGGTATTCCTAGTGCAGACACCAGTCTCTCACAAACTAGAGAGTGACACATAGTTTTTTAAATTTGTCTAAATTAATAAGAGGCCATTATTCGTGAAGAAAAAAATAATTAAGTATTTGAATTTGAATAAGTAAAAGCCGTGAATCAAGTATACGGTTTTAATTTATTGAATTCGGCCAGATAGTGAGAGTATCTATCCGATAACTTTCACTATTTGGTCGAGAGAAACCTAAAAAACGTTCACATTCAAGTCGCAATCTGTCAAACTCGTCAAAATTTTTGGTATATTGATTGTATTTTTGACAGATTGCGAATGACATGCGAATGCGAAAGTTCTTAAAAATTACGAGAATTGCCCCTCTTGTTTTTTCATCTTTTTTCGCTGTGATTATTTTTGAGAAAATTATGGAATTGCTTTTCATCACTGTTCAGTGATGAAAGGCAATTTCTAGACACTGAATTATACTGAAAATAAAATAATCCGTTCAAATTTTTTCAGAAAAGCAGCTCAATGCACGGCTCAGCTCTACTCAGCGATCACGCAAGCTGGGGCGTTGGCGAAGAGGACCACCTGTGTGGGACACTCCCTGGGTGCTCACATCTGTGGCATGATCTCTAACCATCTTACTGAGAAGCAGTACAAAATTGTCGGTGAGTTAATTCTTCTCTCGTATCGGCACGAATTATGTTGCTCTCACGGAATAGATAAAATAAAAAAAAAAGAAGAAAATACCTTTATTTGCGGTAAACTTCAGGCAAAGAAAGAACACATAGGTACACGAAAAGACCAAGTTAGGGTACAATATGCGTCACATCGACGTAAAACGGCCATCGCTCAGCATAATGCTGCAACCCTAAGCGAGAAAGAGCCCCAGCGCTGGTTTTCAGCGACTGATGAGTGATGAAAGAGGTCTTATCTATTTCGTGGTTGGAGTAGCTCCAGTCCAGGGTGCGATGCTACATATACCTTAATAATAAATATGCAGTTGTATTTATTTAAGACGCAGATATATGCCAGTGACCTTGAGTGCTTAGCTTGCGTGTTTTGTACTGAGCTCACGCAACGCGTCGTACGTCCAGCCAGTAATAGGACTCGCCCATCAAGGAGCGCTGTTCCAAATTAGACGAATTATTAATTTATTATACATAAAACAAAAGATATTTTAATAAAACACGTATATTAAAAGATCAATAATTAAGAGCGTTGATTCTGTAAGTGGGCAACGTCGCAAATAGATGTCAAATATTTCGCTGTTTTGATTAATTTGGCAATATTACTGTATGAAATGTGGCTAACTAGCGAACTAGAGTATTAATAATGAATTGCAATTTTATCACTGAATTTGATATTGTAACCGTTTCAGGTGTAAAAAAGGCATTTGGAAAGTTTCCAAATACTTTTTTTTACCTCTAAAACTAAATATTCGGCGTTACGATATTAATTATTGCATTTCATAAACAATATTTTAGTTCGTACTGCGTACTACTTATGTCAGAGGGAAATTCTCGTAATTTTTAAGAACATTCGCATTCGCATCTTATTCGCAATATGTCAAAAATACAATCAATTTACCAACATTTTTGACAAGTTTGACATATTGCGACTTAAATGTGAACGTTTTATAACATGTATAATGTACGAGAATTGGCCTTCTGATGTCTGATGTTATGTACTGCGCGGCCGCTTTTAAACAGTCATTCGAATTTGTTCGGTTGATCGTGAAATTTCTTTTCCTAAGGGTTTCTTCTTAAATATGTGTAGTTACAAGGATTTTACAGCTGAAACTTTAAGGATAAGCAATTGAATAAAGGTAGGTACTAATTATTTGTCGAATCATAATTACCGTCACTTAATAATAACTCATGTATTGGAGTGTTAAAAAACATCTAATTTCGCATGATGCTTTGAGTTCATAAAAGGTACAAACCACCATAATTGGTAAGTTTCTAGGGTTTCTCATTGAAGCGCAAGGATCGATTTTAGGGTTTTTGAAAATCAATTTCTTATTTTCCAACGGTGTCGATTATAGAAAAAATAAAATTGCACAGCATAAGCAAATTAAGACCCACCGTAGTAAAAAAAAACGTAGTTGTATGTCATGCCGTTTGAGAGGTACAGCAATTTGCTAAACGTTACTCCAGCGGCATCTTGAATAACTCTGATACCTCAAGACGCACAAATTTATTTTTTTGGGCACAATTAGGCACAAATGTGATCTATCTAAGTAGCTAGTTTGTACTCGGCTACGACCACCGGTTAAAAAACATACCGCTGGGGTAACGTTACTCCAGCGGAATCTGTTTTTTGTGAATATCTTTAGATCGGCTAGACGCACAAATTCTAAATTTCGGGCACATTTACACGAGATGGGGTACTAATTATCTGTGAAGCCAAAATCCTGAAAAGCGATTAAAGACAGAGACACATACATACACATAAAAAAAAACAATATAAAAAATTGTGGAGGCTACTGTAACGGTTATCCGCTAGCTGTGCATCTGTGAGCCCCAGGAACCCTCAATCTACTCTCGCATCGTCAACAATAAACAACCAACGCCATCTACCGGTATTGAAAGCAACTAGTATAACATCCGCCACGAAGATCTAATGTTACAATCTACATAACAGACTTACTAGCGCTATCTATCAACTCATAGAGACACTAAATGTTGTGGTCAGTTCAAATATTAATAACTTGTCCCTTGTCTCCGAACATTCATTTTATTATCTTGAAATCAGTACTGTAAATCATACTCAATTATATAAATGTAGTTTATGAACCTATAGCTTTCATTCTTATGAATTTTGTTATAAGTATGTCAATTTATGTAAGTGCTTCGAATATTTCACAATAATAAAAAGGGGTAGTAATTTGACTTCCTGCGGCGACGGGACTTTTTGGCGGTGAGACGTTTTGAGCGAGATTGTTCGTGTTATAAAATTGGGAATATAAATCGTTTAAGTGATAAATGATAAATGATTTTATTTCTGTAAGTGGGTTTGGACAAAACACTTTTACACGTCAATCATATTTTTTAAACTAGATGAGGTCGGCGTTTCCTATCTGACTACTCCGAGAAGAAAGGCCGAAACAAACTCAGAGGTCACAGTCTCTTTTAACACTTTGAGGGACACTAACCGCTCATAGACGTAATAACAATAAAACATCTATTGTGTCTCGTTCAGTGTCCTTGAATGCGTTAAAGTCCAAACATAATCTTGGTCAGATCATGTGAAGATCATGTAGATTGGTGTCTGAGATGGTCTTTTGAGGAAAGAACCACACAGATTGAGAGGACCTGTCCAGTCAGTGCACGCATTTGTCAGTGACCGTGCAGCTCAACTCAGGGTTTAAGGAGCTCAACGATTCGACGAACAATACCAAAGAAAGGACGTTTGGGTAGGCCGCATAAATTACTCAAGCTGCCAGACCGTGATAAAAACTAAATAATAAAATAAAAGGAATGACCCACATAGTCTTCACATTCACAATTATTAAAACAATATAATACTTTAAAAAGTAAATACTCATGTCATTGTATATATAAAATTCATTAATGTCAATGTGTATATAAAACCCAGAAATAGTCTTGGTCAGATCATTGAAGGACCATGTAGATTTGTGTCTCGAATGGTCTTTTGAGGAAAGTATTATACAGATTTGAGTGGACCTGTCCAGTCAGTGCACGCATTTGTCAGTAATCGTGTAGCTCAACTCAGTTCAACGACTCGACGAACAATACCAAAGAAAGGACATTTGGGTAGGCCACATAAAGTACTCAAATTGCCAGATTATCATTAATAATTACTGAGAAAAATAAATAAAAAATATATGATCCACATAGTCCTCACGTTCACAATAATATATTTAAAAAAAGATGTATATATTATACTTCACAAAGTAAATATTCATATAGTGGTACAAATGATTGAAAAAAAAATATATATATTAAAAACCAAATTTCTTACTGTAAAAAAAATAAAAAATAAAAATTGGAGCAGCTTAATCCCAGGCCTTTTTGTCCTCAACGTAATCTTTAATGGTATAAAACGCTTTCTGGCACAACTTACGTTTAATGAATGATTTGAATTTATTAAGGCTTAGATCTTGTACGTGGCTTGGGAGTTTATTGTAAAAGCGTATACATTGACATCTGAACGAGCTACCTATTTTCTTGAGCCTTGTTGTAGGTACTACAAATTTGTGTTTGTTCCTAGTGTTTATCTTATGGATATCACTGTATTTTTTATACAATCTTATATTTTTATGGGTATATAAAAGATTTTCAAAAATATACTGAGAAGGCACAGTCATTACATTCATTTCCTTAAATTTCTCTCTGAGAGAGTGTCTCGGGCTTAATTTATAAATTGATCGAACGGCTCTTTTCTGTAAAACAAAGATAGTTTGAATGTCGGCGGCATTTCCCCACAACAAAATACCGTACGACATTACACTATTAGTGAGTGTGTATTGTTTCATTTCCATTTCTGAACACCCATTACACTACTTTAAGGCATGCAGTGAGTAACTTTACGGGTAGTTCTGTAGAGGTAGAAAATCACATCTCGGATTCCACAAACGATGTACTATTGGTAAAGACTGTCAGAACAATATTTCCCCCTACTGTCAAATTACTTTTGCTCATCGTTAACGCAACCTGGCGCATTTACTGGTATGATCTCGTTAATAAAGCACACCCTTCCTTTATTTTAATTTGGAATAGAACCTTTTAACTTTTAGGTATGATAAGGGACAAATTAAACTATAATGGATTGGTAAACCGAATGCCAGGAATAAGAGAACATAGCTCAAATGGCGTGGCATTCACGTTAGTTTAAATAAATTGGTTCATCTTGGTTTATCAGTTTTATTTTTCTTTTAATATTTATTATTTAACATTTTATAATAATACAATTTATGAGCGTTTTTGAAGCGTTAGTACAAAAATAATGCTTTGTAAGTTACTAAACTTAATATTCCTAATTTATAAAAAAAAAATTGTTAAGTTTCACAGTTGTGGTTGTTTTGGCAACGCTAGGGTGACTGTCTTAATTTCCAAGTATTGGTTGATGCCGTCTTCGCCCCTGCAAAAATAAAATGGTTTTGAATTAATTATACAAACTGTTCTAGTGTTTCGTATGGTTGTCCACTGAATGGTTTCTTTAATATAGGACACTAGCTGCGCCCCGCGGTATCACACGCATAAGTCTCGATCCCGTAGGAATTTCGAGATGAATGGCATCCTACGTCCTTTTACAGGTCATGGTCTACCCATGTGCCAAATTTCATCCAAATCCGTTCAGCCGTTTTAGCGTGAAAGCGTAACAAACAAACAAACTCAGTTTCGCATTTATAATATAGAAAGAAGGAAGAAAAGAAAGAAAGAAAGAAAATAAAGAAAAGAAAAGTAAGAAAAAGAAAGAAAGAAAAGAAAGAAAGAAAAGAAAGAAAGAAAAGAAAGAAAAGAAAAGTAAGAAAAAAGAAAGAAAGAAAAGAAAAAAAATTCAATACCATATTCTTTCTTAATTAATTTACTGTCAAACTAAATTAACATAAGATGTCATATCTTATGTTAATTGGGTTTGACAGTATAATAATTAAAAAGAAAGAAAAGTAAGAAAAAAGAAAGAAAAAAAATTCAATACCTTATTCTTTCTTAATTAATTTACTGTCAAACTCAATTAACATAAGAAATGACTGTAGTTACTTTAGGAGATTAGCCAATCAATACTTACAATTCTCTACCAATACCCGAGTCTTTAAAACCGCCAAACGGAGTTTGACATGTTGTGTGGTCATACGTATTGATCCTGAAAAATAACAATATAACTCATTAAAATTCAGGAAAAGTGTTATGTGGATGGTTTTGTAAAGAGGCAGATGATAGGAAGAAACGCCTTGCGTGAAAGATAATATAGTTATGAAGGAAATAAACTCCGAGATGATGATTAATATGAGATAAATAATCAACAAGCCATTATAACAAACGCGTGCTGCACCGACAAAAAAAACCGGCTTAGTGCATGTCGGACCACGCACAAAGTAGGGTTCCGTAGTTCGGATGAATGTATCCCAAAAACAAACTTATCTTTGTAGTTGGAAAACATGTTTTCCCATACATAGACCCATACGTCACGGTAAATTGTCCAACTGCAAATGTAAGTTTGTATTCGCGAAAAAAAAAAAAGTGTTAAAACTACAAATTAACGATTTTCGGACTTTTCCTTTACTTGTGCTGTGAGACCTTGCTTCCCGCCAAATTTCATAATTCTAGGTCAACGGGAAGTACCCTGTAGGTTTTGATTTAATTGCGAGTATAAATAAATGGTCGTATTTTTTTATTGCGTTGACTTAAAAGCTTGATTTTTTTAGAGCTCCAAGAGACAATAGGTTCGTATTTGATATTAATTTCACCTTAATACATCTATACATTCTTTAGAAAATGGGTCTTGGCAGGCAGACCGACGGACAGACAGATAACGAAGTGATCTTATAAGGGTTCCGTTTTTTCCTTTTGAGTTACGGAACCCTAAAAATGCGACAGGGGCAGTAGGCATCAAACAAAATAATTAATAATGATTTGAAATCAAATAATAGGGATGGTGACTAAAATGTTTTTTTAGTCCGTTAAGGAGATTATTAAAAAATATTGGAAGCGTATTTTTTCTTCTTTTACGTAATCGTAAGATTACGGCGATACATTATGTTAAAATATCCCATGACGTCACGAGTATGTAGATTTTATACTTACTTGTGACGTAGCGACTCCCACTCCTAACTTAAAATGCGTTGTATCTAAGTATTTTTTTATTAATATGATAAAGCAAAAATACGTGTCTAATATTTTTTCATTAACTGACTGACGGACTAATTAGTTTTTTTTTCTACCCAGGCAAAATCCCTATTGCATTGAAAGCGGAATAATATTTACCAGATGGAGCCAGCCCGGACTTGCTTGGCGAAGCTAAGGGCGGTTGCGATGTCATTGGTGATGACTCCTGCGCCGAGACCGTAGTTAGAATCGTTTGCTCGGTCGATAACCTCCTCGAACGTGTCGAATTTAAGGATGCTTTGGACTGGACCGAATATCTGGAAAAGAACAACATAATTAGATTATGGTAGTGCTAGAAATACTATATACAGGGTGGCAGGGACATCGACGCAAAGCCGGCTACCGTGCATTCAGTACATGATTCTGAAATCCCCTGCGTTGAAATTCTTCGTCGGTTATTAAAAAAAAAATCTGCTGTTTCATAAAAAAGTGCAATACCTACACGGTCAAAATGTATGGAGTAGCTGATTTATTTTTTAATACCCGACGAAAAATTTCAACGCAGGGGGGTTCAGAATCATGTACTGAATCCATGGTAACCGGCTTCGTGTCGATGTCCCTGACACCCTGTATATACAAAAGAAAACTTCAACAAAACTGGCTTGTTTATATACTACTGGAATATCGGGATAAAAAGATCCTATGTCCTAACACTTGTTATGCTCTACCCATGTGCCAAATTTCGTCCAAATCCGTTCAGCAGTTTTAGCGTGAAAGCGTAATTAACTCACTTTCGCATTTATAATATCAAAGTTAGGATTTTGGTTTTACCAAACCCACCGTACGTACCCAGGTGGGCTTGGCAATCCCCTTCCAGTGGATGGAAACCAAGTTGTTAGTTCGGCAGAAAAACATGGTGATGAATTTTATTCACGGCGACATCTTTAGACTTTGTTTATTGAGATGAAATCTTTGCAGCTACCGTCAGGACCATAGGAATATTTCGAACTATGACGAGAGTGTATTCCAAAAATACTCGAATACTACTTGACTACTTACTACTCTACTTGATTTCGATTTTTTGTGTTGTTTGTATTTGGCAAAGAAATAATTAGAGATGTTCCGACTAGTCGGTAAAGCCGACTATCCAGCCACTTTCGTAGTCGGAGACTATTCGGCAAAGAGCGCCGACTATCCGTCTTCTTACTTTGTATGTATTTCTCAATAAAATGTATATAGGAGGAATTACATTAGCTTGATTGTTAATTCATATTTTAATTTTAGAATCAGTTTTACACATTCCTTTGGTAATCAGTCTCCAAATTTACTTAGATACATACTTGTAAAAATATCAAATTATGAAATTTATCAAACAAAATTCAAGACATGATTCAATTTTAATTGAGCTCTTTCACTTTAATGAACAATAACAGTATCGTCTTTGTTTTTTTACACAAAAACACCACTCTGACCCGTGGAAAAGCAAAAATCAGGAAACAATGAGAAATAAACAAAAAATGTTCCGACACGCTCGCAGAGGGCGCGGCGCGGCGGCGGTTGGGACTTGCGCGTGAAGCGCCACGGAAATTGCCGAGTACCCACAAAACCGTGATTGGCTTGGCCGACTAGTCGTCCTCTTTACAACCGATTAATCGGCTAGTAGGCCAAAGACATAGTCGGCACATCTCTAGAAATAATCTTTCCTAACCTCTTCTCTAGCAATCTTCATGTTGTCAGTAACATCAGCGAAGACAGTAGGCTTGATGTAGTACCCCTTATCGCCCACCTTATCACCACCAGCTACGCATTTGGCTCCACCCTCCTTACCAGCTTGGATGTATCCTAACACTCTGTTGTACATATCTTTGTCAATCTGGAAATAGAAAACAATTTTTTACGAAACCTTTCGGAAGTCTTGAGTAATTTTTTGTTTGATGATGTCAATATTTAAATCAGAAGTGCGTGATATTAAAATTAAAACAGATAATTTCAACATAACATAAGGATTCCAAAAATGTGGACATTGGTTAAAATGACATAATACGTTCTACGATCTTAAGAGCGTGCATTCTGAAAGTGGGCAACGTTGCAAATATTTTGCTGTTTTGTATAATTTTGCAATATTACTGTACGCAAATAAGAAATATAAAATATTGATAATGAAATGCAATAATTAATATCGTAACACCGAATATTTAGTTTAGAATGTAAAAAAAGATATTTGGAAACTTTCTAAATGCCCTTTTTACATCTAAAACCTTACAACATCAAATATTCAGTGTTATAGTTGCAATTGATTAGGTATTCATATTCCAATTCACAAGTTAGCGATTTCATATTTCCATACAGTAATATTGCCGAATTAATAAAAACAGCGAAATATTTGCGACGCCCACTTTCAGAATGCACGCTTGATGATGATGATTTTAATAATACTGACAAGGCGGTGCTGGTGTGGTAGGTATGCTTCTGCCCAACCCTTCGGGGAGAACAGGCGTGATGTTAGCTTAAGATATCATATTTTTTTTTTTTTTTGGGTTGGAAATCGTCAAATGACTCCTCCCGCTCTGGGCGGAGCGAGAGGGAGTGTCAGACTTTTACTGACTAAAACCCACCCGTGTTCCTTCCGTTGCCTGTGTGCCGGGGCCGCGATATCCCTTTCGGACAAACTCGCAACCCTGGCAGGCATTGGCCCTTACGGACCCCGTCAGTTGGTGCTGACATCTCTTTGAGGCGCGCGTGGAACACAACGCGCCGTCGACCCGGGCCTGGTCCTAATCGGACGGCGAGCTACCCATTGCCCACCGTCCGCAAGCCCGCGCCTACGGTGGCCGGAAGTCGGCTCGCGACTCCCGACGCCCGGGGCGAAGATATCATACCTGAGGTCCTTGCTGTACATCATCGAAGGGATTTCCAACAGACCTCTTCGAGGCGATCTCAGCAGCCTTTTGCACAAACTGGTCGTAGATCCCAGACTGGACGTACGTCCTTGTGCCAGCGCAACAACACTGGCCACCATTGGCGAACGCCGCTGCATGAGCTCTCTGAGCTGCTTTTTCAACTGGAATGAGATCAGAACATCGTCTTTTAGACCTTTCGATATGACCATTGATATTGATAGCAGCACTAGCAGCTTCTAATACAGAAAAAAAAACCAGTGAAACCGTATTTTTATCAGTCGAAAATCAAATACGACTATCATTTTATCCTCAGAAGAATGATACATGTTATGTCATCATCATCATCATTAAAATTTCAGCTGAAAGACGTCCACTGGACATAGGCGTCCCCCAAATATTCGGTTTGCCATATTCGCTACGCTTGGCAGGCGGGTTGGCGATCGCAGAATGGTGTTAAAATGAGAACGCTGCTGCCCATTCTCTAGTGAGTCCCTTAGTCGCCTTTTACGACACACACGGGAAGAAATGGGATGGTACTATTCTTAACGTCCGGCACCACACAGAATATGTCATGTAACAGATCTAAATCTAATAGGGCGTAATTTTTTTTGCCTGCTGGGCGCAAAATGATAGGCTGCCGATCTGTCAACAAAGTATGTCACAAGTAGAGACATTGTCATGGTGTCAAGGTTGAAAGGGTTTCATTAGAACATAAATTCTAATTACCATCAGCATCATTGAAGACCACCAAAGGACTCTTGCCACCGAGTTCTAAAGTGACTCGCTTCAGGTTTACAGCAGATGCTGCTCCCAAAATCAGCCGGCCTACCTATAAATATAAAGCAATAATTCAATTCACAAATGGAAAGAAAAATAAAGGAAAGAAAATACGTTCATTTGCGGTAAACATGCCGTAAAGAAAGAACGAATCAACCTGCCTAGCCTTTTCCCAAATACGTTGGGGTCGGCTTCCAGTCCAACCGGATGCAGCAGAATACCAATATTTTACATGGAGCGACTGCCTCCACAACCCCGTAACTGGGTAATATGGTACTCCTTGGTAAGACTGGTTGTCAGACTTTCGGGCTTCTGACGACCTGTAACGACTGTCAAAAATCCACGAATGACAGCCAGGACCAACGGTTTAACGTGCTTTCCGAAGCACGGCAAATAAAAAACAAATACACGTTTTTTTTTTTGTATTTATTTGTCCAGATCACTACCAATATTCGGTAACTATTTTAAACCTAGCTGATCCAACAGACGTTGTCTTGTCCAAATAATAATTTGTATTATTTTATTTTGTGCGTCAAAACCTTTAAAAAAAAATTGCCAAATCGGTCCAGCCGTTCTGAAGTGATGCGCTTACCAACGAACAGCATTTCATTTTTAGGGTTCCGTAGTAAACAAGAAACCCTTACAGTTTCGCCATATCCGTCTGTCTGTATGTCTGTCTGTCTGCGGCTTAGCTCAGAAACGGTTAGTACTAGCAAGCTGTAATTTGGCATGGGTAAACATATTAATCACGCCAACAAAGTGGTAAAATTAAATCAAGAAACATTTTTTTTTAGGGTACCTCCCCTACACGTAAAGTGGGGATGTTTTTTTTTTCTCGTCTGTCCCATGTTGTGGGGTGTCGTTGGAAAAGTCGTTTAAAAATATTGTGGGTGTGTGAAAATTATTTTTCAATTCAAATATTTCGCAAACGTTTTTGTTAGAGTTAAGTGTGTCCCTCCCCCTGCCAGCTAAATGGCTGTACTTGGATTTGTGAAATTCAAAGCAGTAGCATATATAACGAAGTGAAAAGGAAAACTATCACAGCTAAGTAGGCTTTACAGGTTAACGAGTAATAATCGACCAACTTAAATTTGCAGTTTTAAAAACATGATCTCCCATACATTCCGTATGGGAGAACATGTTTTTCCACTACAATGTTAACTTTGTTCTTGGGATAAATTCATCCCAACTACGGAACCCTTCATTGTGCGTGGTCCGACATGCACTTGGCCGGTTTTTATAATATAGATATAAGAATACCCCGATGGCTTGAATCAAATGAAGAAGATAGACTACGAAAGCCATTTTGATATCCCATATTTGAGACGCCTTTAGTTTAGTTAAACTAAAGAAATGCGACATACCTCAGTAGATCCAGTAAAAGCTATCTTATCGACATCAGGGTGGTGTGTAAGCGCTGATCCTGCTGTGGGTCCGTACCCCGGAACTACGTTGACAACTCCTGGAGGGAACCCTGCCTCTTTGATTAGGGCTGCTACTGCCAATGCAGTCAGGGGTGTCTGTTCTGCTGGCTTCAGGACTATTGTGCAACCTGAAAGCCGTAATTAACGTAGTAAAATATTTCATGTTCGCTTAAATTTATATTTCCTGATTAATCAATCTGCCTAGCCTTTTCCCAACTATGTTGGGGTCAGCTTCCAGTCTAACCGGATGCAGCTGAATACCAGTATTTTACATGGAGCGACTGCCTATCTGACCTCCACAACCCAGTAACTGGGTAATACGATACCCCTTGGTAAGACTGGTGTCAAACTTTCAGGCTTCTGACGACTCGTAACGACTGTCAAAGATCCACGAATGACAGCCGGGACCAACGGCTTAACGTGCTTTCCGAGGCACGGAGGATTCTCGGTATGTAAAGATGGTCACCCATCCACTGACCAACCCCGGCAAGCGTAGCTTAACCTGATGGATCGACCAGTGCGGCTGTTGTTACTTAGCCACGAGCTCCTCCTACTTATATTTCCTGATTAGTGATAAACTTTATAAAGTAGGTCAAGTTTCTATTTTCTGAACAAGACCTGGCGGCCGAACTCTGCTCGGCTGAAAATAGAGAAAACGTATTATCCCAGATATGAGACCTAGCTAGATCGATTTTTAGCCCCCGTAAATCCCTTCATTGCTATTGTTAGAGCTGTTTTTAAGAACATGATTACAAATATTGCTCATTTAATATTATAGGACAAGCATAATTTATTAATTTCATGGACTACTATTAAAACTTACAAACACAATAAAGCCCATAACACTTTTCCAGACTCCGGAGATCAATTCATCTCAGGATCTCAAGTCATTGATCATATCTAATCCTCATTCAATTCAACTAACAATGGAAAAGTAAATAAGTAGTAAGTTCTATTCTATATTTACATTTCCGATCGTAAACACTAGTCGCTAATTAAACACTACGTATATTGTTTATTATTGTACTTAATAAACAAATAATACATACCCGCCGCTAAAGCTGGTGCAATTTTCCACGATAACATTGGTATCGGATAGTTCCACGGTATGATCTGTCCACATACACCTACTGGCTCTTTCAAAGTAAATGATAGTACTTCACCATCTGTAAGAGACAAAAAAGAATGCATAACATCACGGTTAACATCGAAAGGGTTAGACAGTTGTGCAACAGATCAATAAGCATCAAAGACATTGTGTAATGTAACGTGAATTCTGCGTGTAGACGGGACGAGCATTACATGCAACACTCGCGCTGATCCAGCGGCTGGTTTTTTGTGCGGACAGCACAAAGGCTCTCGCAGTCAGACATACAGGATTCTCGTTGAGTTTGTATGCCGTCTACACTATTCGCATTACACATTACACGCGTCTGTACACACACGGCTTAAGCGAATTGCCATAAATGGCACGAAATCCGCAATATAGCTTTTATCATGATAACCGAACCCGTCTATCAGACCTATAAGATCAATTTTACAGACACCTCACAACAGCTGCTCTTCATTATGGACAGAACGAACTAGAAAAATAATAATTGTGCCAGCTACAAGGCCTGGGTTTAAAATGCAATGAGGGTGATAGTAATGCTCAATCACGTTATTTAAAATTAACGAAATAGATAGAGAGAGATAATAGACTGTTAGCAAATACTATGCACGTAACCATGATTTTAAAACATTAAGCTGCATCCAGATATTTTCTTTTGTCCGTACCGTACGTCCGTTTCATATCAGCGTCTCGATCGACGTCGTATCGTATCGCCTTTGAACGGGGCGAAAAAACCGACTCGCGATGGATCAGAGGCCCTAATGTGAGTTTCTTTGAACCATCTCGACTTTACGCATCGACCGCGTTCGGAGTGAAGGCTAGTGAAGGGTCAATCGGAGCGCCGAACGCGGTCGAGGCGTAAAGTAGAGATAGTTAAAAGAAACTCACAATAGGGCCTCAGAGCGTACCTTTATCAGTATCGAGACCGTACCACCGTATCGAACCGAACGGGCGTCCAAACTAGTGTTTTTGGATCGCGACGCTGATACGAAACGGAGGTACGGTACGGACAAAAGAACATATCTGAGCCTCTACCATGAGTTGCCATCGAAAACTTACTCGCTAGCGTTAAATACGCTAGCGTATTAACGTGAATCAAATAGATTTCGATAATGTCAAAACTCGCTAGCGTCTCCGTCAATGATTTATATGAAAATATATTGTACAGAGCCCCTAGCGGTCACTGAAAGAATTAAAATTCGTACCAAGAGCACTATAGATTTCGATAGGTAAGTATCCTAACGTAATCTATTCGATAGTCACTAACGTTTTCAGCTGTCACCATACAAAACGGCACCATGAGTCACTAATTTGACAGACGCTATCGAAAAATACGCTTGCGATACTAGTTACGTAGCTCACTAGCATTTTGAGGTGTGAAACATGTTTACATTAAAGTTATATACGTTTTTGATTCTTTTAAAGTCAAAAAATGGCTGGAAGAGCTTATTTACCTTGGAATATGTTAGAGGCCGCTAAATTTGGAGATCAACGACGTGCACATCGTGAATTTCAAGAGAAAATATATTAATTTATTTATTTCCCAAAAAGTACCTACATTTATATCATTCATTCATATTACAATATAAACATGCGTTTTAACAATAATAAGATGAACAAGAATAGATTATTAAATAAATACATTGATTTAACATATTAAGTAAAATAAAATAAATTATATACACAATGTTTTTCAATTGATATTGGGTGCCCATTTAAGGGCGAAGGCTTCCTCCATCTTTCGCCATTCGTTTGTCTTGGGCTATTCTAGTCCAAGTGGGGCCGGTCACGGCCACAATATCGTCGCACCACCGGCAACTGGGTCTGCCTCGGGTGCGTGGTGTATCGCGAGGGTACCAATGGAGAACCCGCTCACTCCAGCTTCCATCTGTGGCTCTGGCTACGTGTCCTGCCAATCGCCATTTCAACTTGCAAGCTAGTCCCACAGCATCTATTATTTGAGTGCATAGTCGGTATGTATTTGCTTTTTTTTTCGGTCTCTGAGTTTAATTCCTAATATACTCCTATCCATTGTTCGTTGGAAGGCTTGAAGTTTTTTATAACTGCCTTTGTTAGTGTCCAAGTTTGACAACCGTAGAGTAGGTCATATAATGGTTTCCATAGCTTTCTTTTTCAGGCGAATAGGGATGCGTGATTTAAATACCTCTTTCAACGACCAATATCTTCTCCATGCACTCTTTATCCTGCGATCTATTTAATTTTCGGTAGCTTTATTAAATGATATGCTTTGCCCGAGATAAACACAATTGTCTACGTATACGATTGGTGTGTCTTATAATCACCGTTGGTACTCATAGGCTGTTACTTAATAGGTACACCTGTTTTTTCAGCGTTCATTTGAAGATCGCATTTTCGGCTCCCCTTATCTAGTGACTTCTGCATGTGCACCAAAACATGTCATCTGCGAAGCGAAGATGGTTCAAGAACTCGCCGTTTATGTATATACCGACATTGTGCCAATCCAGCTGTCTGATTGAAAACATAGTTCATTTTAAATTTTAATAAAAAACACCGCAAATCACACATCGTCAAAGTAATTACAAATTGAATAGACGTACATAATTATTATATAATAAAAATTGAACAACCCCTAAATACCATAAGTAGTTCACTAACCGCCAACCTTTTTATTTAGTCGGATTTTTTCATGATATTGACTGTCATAACATTGTTACCATAGCGATACCCTACGTTTTGATCATATGAGCCGTTCTCTCTTCTTATTACTGAGAAAGAAAGAAACAAAACATAAGAGTGAAGTTAGCTAGACGACACGATCTATCGAGCTTACCTTACCGCCTGCGTAAGACTCCGTAAAACTCATGGTGCGAGCCATTATCGAAATCTATTTGATCCACGTTAACACTTCCGACTCCACCCTCTTTTCATAAAGCTCATACGCCATGCCACCATACATATTGGAAGTGAACCCTCCAGGAGGGTCACCGGCATTACGTTTGCGCTAAAGTTAACCATAGCGGACGGTCAACGGCATTAGGTTTAAAACCATATTATAAAACACTGTAAAACGACGTAAAATAGTATGTTCAGGGGGTCTTGTCGCTATACATATTTACCAACATTTTAAATTTTTTGTGAATATTTTTAACCGTGCACAAAAAAAAATTAAAGTAAAAAAGCTTGGATTTTAAAACCAACGTTTAAACTAATAAATCTTGTTAAAATATACATCAGATTTTATTTTCAAGGTTTATAATGCTGTATTCGCTAAGAAAAACCTACATTTAAAATGAGCCCTCCGCGAGGGTTCCCGGCATCCCATAAGCGACTAGGTGAACCCTCCAGGAGGCGTCCCGGCATTGAACGTGTTAATACGCTAGCGCTAGCGAGTAAGTTTTCGATAACAACTCATGGTAGAGGTACTGGACGCAGCTTTATCTACTAGAAAACAAATGAACAGCCGAGCATGATTTTCATCTAGAAATGCATATAACATACTGTGAACACGCTTGATCCTGCCACAATATCGTGACAAAAGACGTCAATGAATTATCTCAATGTCTAGGAGAGATAACATTAACAATGCGGATATAATAAATTGTAATCTAAATAATAGAATCATCTGCAATATGCATATTGCAGATAGTTTGTACTTATTACTTTTATCGAATAAATTATTAAATTTCGTTAATTAATAATGATAAGAAATCGATATGCAGAAAATAAAAATGTGTCAACCTATGCTATAATCAGGCAACGTGTATTAATTAAGTGATAATTAAATTATGTAATGCATTTTAAACACTTTTTATTTCTTGATCTTTATAATCATAATAGGTGATAATAAAATAATGTAATGTAACACTTTTTATTTCTTGATCTTTATAATCAAGATAATATACGTAGATTCGGTATTAGTCCGAAAAAATGTATCGAAAGACTCTAGCCTTATACAATCGTTGTAATTCTTCCTTCTACTTTCATGCATCTTTCGGAATTCCTACGAAGCACATCTTTTTAGCCGACTTCCAAAAAGGAGGAGGTTCTAGGTTCGTAGCGTATGTATGTTTGTTTTGTTTTTTATGTATTTCCGCCGATTTTTTAAATTAATTTAATATGTAAGTCCCATTTTTTTTATTAACTTTGCTTGGATAGTTTTTGAGTTAGCTTCAATAATAGGTACGTGGTTTTTCCCACACACACAAAATTACTTTAATTTCGGAAGTCGGTGGCAAAAAATCGAAAATTCAAAACCAATGACACCGCTTCCGGAATTAAAGTAACTTTTCACTTTATAGTGTTCTTTTTTGAAGCCGGTTGTTTTTTTTAAATCAAGAAGTGGTTTACCTGCAGGGATTGTGTTTCCCAAAATTTTGTCAGCTTTGCCGGCGTAATATCTCAAAACAGTCGCTGAATAGTACACTTCTTCCTCGGCGTCCTTGACTGGTTTCCCGCAGTCCAAGGTTTCTAGTTCTGCCAAGTATCTGGCCTGAGATTCTATCAGGTCCGCCAGTTTGAGCATTAGAAGACCTCGTCGTGAGGCATCCATTGTGCGCCATGCTGAGTAGCGGGCGAAGGCTTTTTTGGCTGCTGCTACCGCCAAATCTACGTCGGCCTATAAAACACAATTAAGTTTACGATAGTTCTTTATTTGGACGATATTATTCTCTGAAACTTTTAAAATTGATCCATCAATGGATAAAAATGTAATGTTGTCCTGAGAAGTTCGTTAGTTATAGTAGGTATGGTCTGACGCATTTATCATAGTCAAGCTAATCCAGTGTTCACCAATTAGTTTCATTGGAGGTTCGTTTTTTTAAATAATATGAATGTCGTGGTCCGTTTGGTAGACGATTACTAGCAACCAAGATTAAAAACATCAATTAAGAAACTGAATATTTTTTTATTAAGTAGTAAAGGAATGTTATGTAATTAACAAAAACAACAAAGTAAGTTATTAATGTATACCTACTACTAATAATTGTCTTGATAATATTGTTTAATGATTATTATGCAGTAGTAAATAACACAAATTTATTTTCTAATTGGGACCATCCCTAGAATCTAATTACTGCAGTTTACGGCGAGATCCTATTGATCGTGGGAGATTAAAAGGTTTCCTACATTGCCCTTCTATTGACTTCTAATAAACATTATGTCCTAGTTTTGTCTCTCAAATTGCCGTTTTATTAACAACGTTTCATGAGACAAATAGTACCTAATAAGTATTTGAAAAACAGTAATCAATTCATATCTCAATACAAACAGAGCAGTTTCAGTAATAATATCGTGATAATTTTAATCGCTGCCATAGCATTTGTTCAGGTAGATACTGCTGTAGGAACAATTAGGTTTTTATGACTTTGTTACGTAAAAAACTATTAAAGTTTAGTCTTTTTTGCAGTAAGTATGCAGAACTTAGCTCCATCGTTGATGAATATTTGGTCAAATATTGTGACTTACCTTGTCTGCTTCAGCCACTCGTGTGATGACACTCTCATCCTGAGGATTTATGGTTGGGAATGTTTTCTTGCTGACTGAATCTACCCACTCATTGTTGATGAACAACTGTGTAAAAGATAATAAATATGAGTAAAATGTACACTTCTCAAAATGTGTTTGAATTTTATCACACTGGGTCAAAATAAAAACCGTTTTCGTTCCGTTAACTCAAGTGACTTTCTAGTGAAATTATTTTTTTTACAAAAATTAGCCCATATTATTTGATAAACAAGGACTTTTCGAAGTATCTTGACAGGATAATTTTATGAGATTGATCTCATCCTCCAGGCAATTACGAGGTGAGTGGAATAGATGCGCCGTTATGACTAAGGAATTTTGCACAGGCCAACCCTATGAGGGTATTCCGGTATTTGAAAACTAGTTTCCAGGCGTGCGTCTCAAATGTACACATCAAAATATAAGACCTAACACAGTGCCGCAATGGCTAGTATTCTTTAAACCATAAGCTTAGTTCGGGGTTTGCAAATTCGGTTGAAGTAGCTGCCTTGTGATAGTTAGTTCTCGTTCCCAACATCACGAATTTGGAACATATTATGGATCTATTTAATCAATTAATAAACACCACAATGGCAGTATCCCTGTGAGCATAGATCTGTCTTCACCTTTGGTTTTAAATATAAAAATCATCTTATAAGAAAAACGTAAATAAATAAATTTTAAATCAATACTCAATACTCAATATATTTATTGCTTCCACATGTGAACTTAGGTGGTAGGTTTAACAAAATAATATGATCATTGTGGACCCTGTCGGGCACAGCAAAAGTAGGAGAGAGGAAGAGGGCTTTTAATTTTGTTTACTTAGTTAGTACCTATTTATTGTAATTATTTTATAAAACTTGTAAATTAAAATTTGTCATTTAAATAATCATTGATATCATAATAGCATTTAGTTAATAGGAATAGTTTTAATTTGTTTATAAATGTATTCAATTTTTGTTCATTTTTTATTAATTCTGGTAATTTATTAAATATTTTAATTGACATGACTAGTGTACTTGTTGAGTGCATTTTTAACTTAGAACCTGGTAAGTTTAACCTATTTTTATGGCGTAATGTAAATCAATGTAAAAAAATGTAATCACTTTGTTGAATTTAATTTCTTTAAGCATTTTCTTGGTCATTTCCCGTTTTCTTTTGTTGACAACAAACTGAAAATTGTTTGATTACTTCCTACGTGACTTTTGACCAAAATGTTGCTATTTTCTCAAAATCAAAAATGTATTTTCGCAGGAATAATAGAGAGATTATTGAGACACTGGCCTCCTTTCTGTGAGAGGCAGTGGGACGTATTCCACCACGCGGGCCCAGTGCGGGTTGGTAGATGTCACATGTCTTCGAATTTTTGGTTCTAGGATATGCCGCTTCTCTCACGATGTTTACCTTCACCGTTTTGAGAGCAGTGATGATGAAATCATTTACACAAAGTAAAGTGCATGAATAGATTCGTAAGGAGGGTCTACTTTGCAAAGCTATGAGGTTTTTGCTTCATTATTGGTAAAGATACAAGTCTTATCTTTAACCGACAACGGTCCGTAAATTTATAGGAATCGGCCATAAGAGACAATGACCTCTGTTTCGGCATTCTTCTCAGACGTGGTCAGTTAGAGTGCAAGAAAATCACTGAAACCTTTACTTGTAAATATCATCCTATCTTATACTATTAAACGACCAATATTTGTATATACTCGTATATTATGTATTTGTAATCACGTTCTCGAAACGGCTCTAACGATTTCGATGCATGTTGCAATATAGGGGTGTACGGGGGCGAAAAATGAATCTAGCTAGGTCTCATATCTGGGAAAAATCGTTTTCTCCGTATTTTCATCCGAGCGGGGTCGGTCGCCCAAAATTTTAGAACAAGATGGCTACCTTAGAATGTACATGGCTGCTTGGAATTTGTAAGTACCTACTATCATCGCAGCATAGAATTAGTAAGTACCTAATATCATGGCAGCATAGAATTACATGTAGTATGAACTATCCTGTACTATTAAATGAGCATTCTCTATTTCCACCAGAGCAGAGCTCGGTTGCCCAGGTAGGTACTTTCAAATTAGTCTATCAAAAAAAAAAAAAAAAAACATTCTGCCCTTAATTTTATTTTATCACAGTTTTATTTATCGGAAATGTATTTTTGGTGAGATAGATAATTAATTTAACTGTCGTCAAGAGCAGTTTGTTTTTCTAGTGATAGCAGAACGGAGTCATAAAAACAAGGTTGGTCAATCATGTTCATCAATACTCGTACATTTTATTAGATCCATCTGTAGGTATGTGGGTTTTTTTACTGTCTTTAACTTACTTTAGAACATTAAAAAAAGGTGATATACTGTTAAAACAACTCTGGCATAATTACCAGATAAGTACCAGAAATAACAAACAAAAAACATATTATTAATGCCGGCCGGGAAACCGCGACTACAGACTGTTCACTATAACTTGTCCCTTGCCGTCATGTTGGCACGATGGCTTGTCAAGCTTGTATAAAACAAATAGAGTTCAAAATGGCGACTGATAGAATTGCGTCACGGGACAAGTTATAATGAACGCAGTGTACGAATCTATAAATATTTAATGGAGCGGCCACAGATGTTTTACTTCTTTTCTCAAAATTGTTATTGGCAAATTGACACTTACCTTAGTGTATTTAACGTCTACTTTCACCATATTTGTTATTAAAATATCAGCTGTTTGTTTACTAGCCTATTCGCGTCCGTACCCAAAGCCGGCTTCAGGCAAACTGATACGAATTAGTAGTTCAATAGTTGCCAGCATCAAAATTTAAAATACTGCGACGTGTAACCTATTTGTTTAGAACTACTATTTATTTGACATGGAAAAAGGAAAATGAAAATAATAATTATAAAACTGGCCAAGTTCGTGTCGGATCACTCGTAGTGAAGGGTTCCGTAGTTAGGAATATTTTCGCATGCACTGTAACGATTTTACTGCCGCAAAAATAAGTTTGTATTTCATAGTATTTGTCGAAAAAACTAAGATAAACATGGATATTTTGCGGTTGGAACCGATAACGGTAGGACTTTACTTTAACAGCCATCGATTTAAGGGGTGTGAGTGGGGGGGGGGGGGAGGCAGGAGGAGTAGGTGTAGAACCCGCCTCTGGAGGAAAAGTTGTGAAACCCCCCCTTTTTGAGAGGTGATTTTTTTAATATTCTAAATTAACGTTCGAATTTGGAAGGACTTTTATCGAAGGGAACATAATTATATACAGGGTGGCAGGGACATCAACGCGAAAACTGATACCGTGGATCAGTTCATGATTCAGAATCCTGCGTTGAAATCTCAGGGCTCCTATTTCTGAGTGTTTAAAAAAAAAACCTACAAAGAGGATGGCGGGGTCTTTTTTGGCTCGCTTCACTCGCTCACTAGACCCCGCAATCCCCTTCAAACCTAAACTGTCCGAGTCGGGATACCGCAAGTACCGAGTTGCATCCTAAGTTTTCATTGCCTTTTTACTAAGTCGAGATGTGTCGGGACTTGGGTCTCAAGCTCGCTAGGTTCGTTCTAATATGAATAAAAAAAAATTTAAATAAAGTTCGCGTCTTATATTTGCAAAATCAACAAAAATGTTTGGTCTATTCAATTAACGATGACTGACACTTGACAGAGTGACAGACTATGTGAAGTATCAGTGACAGTCACAAAAAGGTGTCGTTTTACGTTTGCTTTCACATAACGGCAATAGTCGGTAAATTATTATAAGTGTTCATTCAATAGGACTAATTTAAATCAGTGAAATATAGATAATATAATGATATATGCGTAAATAAAAAGTATGTAAATCACTGAATATAAGTATTTATTTCATCATTAATATAAAGTAAAACAAAACGTTCAATGGCGAGTTAAAATGTCAAAAGTGACTAATAATATTGCAAAATTTCCTTGATTTTGTTTTTTTTTTCTCGTAAACATTTTATCTTCGCAACTAAAAACTATCCGTGAAGGCTTAAAAAAATATGATCTTTCTGTAAAGAAAACTATGGACTCCCAACTCGATGGGTGTTAATCTAAAGCTTAGCCCCAAAAACATCCCTTATCTCCCAAACTATAGACTTAAATAAAAAAATCACTTAGAATCATTATCATCTTTTTTTAAAGGGATCCAACGACACGTTTTTCTGTGGTTTTGTAGTGTCTTTTCTATTTTTGGATTAGTATTATGTTCTAGTTTGTGCATCAATGTGGACTTGATATTTTCTGGAATCATTTCATTCTAACGTTTAAAGATATAAAATATTATTATCACCGACGTGTTTCCCAAGGCGTACCACAGCACATAAAGCGGGAGTACCGGTTATCTGGCAACTCTGAACTTGGACTTGAACTTGTCAACCAATCATCGCGTTTACTGTGAATTAAACCTTATAGAAGAGGACACAATGCCTAATTCAGAATGAATGAAAAGCGAGTCATTTAAATAAATAATCGTGAGAATAATCGTTTCATACTTATGCCGACAACATTATCTCATGCCATACAATTTTGATCCTTATTACTTTGTTCTGTTGTTTTATTTTTACCATTTATCTTGTCAACTGACTATATAGATGCATCTTTTGTGATCTTAACGTTTTTAGAGCGACTAGAGGGTAAGTTCACACTGCTCAGTGTCTGGAAAAGATTAGACGCTCGATGCGAGCGTAAAACTATAATTACCATAAAAATATAAATATTATACAGTAGGAATGGTTAGGATCCGATTAATTTAAAATTGGTTTTTAACCGACTTCCAAAAAGGAGGAGGGTATATGTTCGACGCGTATGTATGTTTTTTTTTTATGTATGTCCGCCGATTTCTCCGTCAATTGTAAACCGATTTTAAAAATATTTTTTATATATGAAAGAGTATACTCCCAGATTGGTCCCGTATAAATTTTATTTTGAGTAACCTTCAATAATACGCATTTTTCCCACTTAGTATATGTGGATGATATGATGATAACTTCCTGTGACTGTTATTTACATCGCAGGTACTGGTATTCGAGTTTGTGTGGGGTAGGTACCACAACTAAAAAGTGAAAAATAAAAACTTTTACAAAAAAAAAACAACTAGCTTCCGAAAAAAAACACTACAAAATGAAAAATAACTTTAGTTTCGGAAGTCGGTGGCAAAAAACGAAAATACAAAATCAAAGACACTTCCGAAATTAAAGTAAATTTTCACTTTGTAGTGTTTTTTTTCGGAAGTCGGTTGTTTTTTTTTGTAAAAAGTCTTTAAACTACTTCTTCATTCCGCTGCATGGTCAGTTTTCATCCGCTTGGTATCCTTTTTTCTGAGTACAGTTGCTACGAGGTAGACTGACAATCCAGTTGTTGTGGAAATCCTTGGCCTGTCTACTTGTCCAGCCAGGTGACGTCTTTCAGATGAAGTAGTGATGATGCGATGTTATAAATTCGACCCAAACGACATTGCATGATCCGTTATATCATGTTATTACTTTTTTGTTCCCAGGTTTAGATCCAGGAAGACCTTTGGTATCAGACTTTGGATCTCGCCAGTTCCGCCTGGGCAGGGATGACGCATATGTGGTGCATGTCATCCATACCAACGCTGGTTTCCTTGGTGAAGATGGACTGCTGGGTCATGCTGACTTTTGTGTCAATGGTGGAAAACTTCAACCTGGCTGCAAAGGACATGTTATGCGTAAGTCGTTCGCAAGTGTTTTGTTTTTTCCGAAGTCACTCAAATGGGATTTGAATACACCAAAGCGCAAATGTATTGTGTATTGTGTACTTATGAGCGTTTATTCTGAAAGTGGGCAACGTCGCAAATAGATGTCAAACATTTCGCTGTTTTGATTAATTTGACAATATTACTGTATGGAAATAAGAAATGTGGCTAACTAGCGAACTAGAATATTGATTATGAAAGGCAATAATTAATATCGTAACACCAAATATTTAGTTTTAGATGTAAAAAAAAGTATTTGGAAACTTTCCAAATGCCTTTTTTGCATCTAAAACGGTTACAACACAGAATTCAATGTTATAATTGCAATTCATTATTAATATTCTAGTTCGCTAGTTAGCCACATTTCTTATTTCTATATAGTAATATTGCCAAATTAATCAAAACAGGTACATTTTTGACAGCTATTTGCGACGTTGCCAACTTTTAGGATAAACGCTCTTAAACCTTTCGGGTGGATAATCGTCCAAAGTCCAGAACCATCGAGATCCATCGGCACTTAGAAGAGTTAGCTGGGCCTGTGCTGCGCAAAGTCTTTCGCGTTACTGAGAGTCAGAATCATGCAAATCAAAGAATCTGCCTCTTCAATATAGTATTTGGGCAGTTATTGTACACTATATCATGCTTTTTTTAAGAGGGCGGCCATATTAAGACACGCAGCAACAAAATACGATCTACAGGAATGTAGCCGCTTTTCCTAAGATCAAATTTTATTGCTTCCTGTCTCAATATGAAACTTCATAAAAGGTATTAGAAAATTCTAGACACACTTACCGAGGGTCCTGACTAGCCGTTATTCATAAGTCCTTCTCAGTCACGAGATAATATTTTTTTAAAGGAGTGGCGCTAGTGTACCGTTGAGCGCCCTCTTTAGCCACATCTGGTAGTCATCATATTAATTTATGATTCTTCGTTGAATTCTCACAGGTATAGCCCGTTGCAGCCACTTCATGAGTGCCTGTTACTTCGCCGCGAGCGTGCGTAAAAAGCGACGTCTGGTCGGTATACCGTGCGACAGTACATGTCCTAAGGAACGAGGGCATTGGGGGATCAAGTTCGACAGAAAAGCTGTGACACTTGGCGACGAGGTTTCTGATTCGTAAGTTCCAATTTTTTTTTTTGGTGTTGTACATCGGTATGACAAAACGTAACCCTTATTTATAGTATCACTGAGGTGTCTGTCTGTCCGTCTGTCACAGCCAATTTGCTTCGAATCTTATGGACCAATCAAGTTGAAGTATGAATTTCTGTGACCCAATCACGGACGTGTAACGTAAATAAATGAATTTTGAATATGGGGTCACTTTTGGGGGGCAAATAAGAAAATAAAATAACAAAGTTTAGCAAACAGTGAGGGTCTCAAAAATATATTTTTTATAATTTTAATATAAATAGTTTTATTGTTATTTAAGAAAATAGATAAAAATTGACCACCACCCCTATCTCCGAAACTACTGAGCCAACAATTTTGAAAAAAAATACGTAATATAGTTCTATACTTATTGATTACAGGAACACCTTTAAGAAGTCTATGGTTTTGAAATAACATGGCAAATCTCTTAATATTATGCGCACAAACTTACATTTGCAGTTGGAATGTATGGGAGAACATGACTTTCAATTACAATGTTAAGTTTATTCTTGGGATAAATTCATCCCAACTACGGAACCCTTCATTGTGCGAGGTCCGACATGCACTTGTTTAGAAGAGGATAGCAGCCGTTTTCTGAAAGGCCAATTTTAAGTCTCTCAACCACTTTTCCATTCCTTTCTGTGAAAGAACTGGAAAAATTGTTGGTATTTTACCTCTGATTTTCATCACTGTCAAAATCACAATGATCTTTATCCTCGTTACATTAAGGTTGCTGTTGGGTTGCTGCTGACAGAGGTAAAATAACTGTGAAAGGACTGTAATCTGAATGTAAATCTATTTAATCTTATGTCAAAACTCGTGTCAGCTGTGATTGGTTGGCTAAAATAATAACAGCTAAACAAATCACTTGAAATAAGGTTCAACAGTAAATTAATTTGCATTGCCTTGCAGAATTCAGGGGTCAGTAGGAAAGAAAAGAAGAAAAAAAGGAAATACATTTATTTAGCACAGACTAAAACACACACAATATAATACATAGCAGATAAAAAAAAAAAAAACAAACAAAAAGTGTCAGTGTGAAGTAGGGATGTGACATTCTACATAAAAATCGATTATTCATTAATCGATTGTTTTTCGAAGCATGATTAATCGATTAATAAATAATCGTTTTTTTGTATTAATCGATTTTTTTCTAATTATATTAAAGAATAAAATCTATATTGATAACAGCTTTATTAAATAAAAAATAAACATTCGAAATTAAAAAAAATAAAATAATCATCACAACTTTAAGTTTTAGAATAATCAACACGAATTAATAAAATAAAAAATATTAAAAAAATTAAATTTATATTACTTAATCAAAGTTTTATTAAATTAAAAATAATCAAAACAAATTAAAGTTTAGAATAGTCGATATAAATAAGATTTTTAAAATTATTCAACTTAATTAACACTAAACACTCAGTCACGAAATATTTTCAAAACTTTGTCGTTTTGTCGTTTGAAAATCATCAATGACATATTATGACTTATTAAACGACTGCCGCTAAAATAAGACAGTTCGTTGACTAACGCCATCTAGTGAAAGATTAATTAGTTAAATTAACTAACTGTTTTCAAAGCACACAAGGACTGCCATGTAGACGCACTGATATGTCGTTAAGTTAAATTCTAGCTCCGCAGTCCGGAGTAATTTCGGGGGTTGCGGATGAAAAAAAAATCGACAGTGCTAAAACCAAAAATCGATTATGAATCGATTTTTCGTAATATAAAAATCACTTATTAAAATCGATTATTTTGGGGAAAATATCGATCTTCTAAAAAGAGAAAGTTAATACAAAAAAAAAATATCTTGCACCTATTGACGAAAATGTTCAAATATGATAATATCTTCGTGTTTGTTTCCAGGGCGCGAGGGATGTACTGCATCAGTTTCGACCACAACGAAGATTGTCCATTCGACTGATTTGCTTAAGGTAATTAAGTCTCCAATGAGATGGTTCACAGTGAAGGGTTACTTTTAAATCGTACACAAATCCAAAGTAAAATGTTATGTTGTTGTTGTAGTTATTTATTTTGTAATTAAGAAATAAAATTAAGTTTTGTTACTTTTGCCTAAGGGTTTTATTTGAATTTCATACAATAAGTGGAGATGTAGATAATGCTGCAAGAGTTCCTCCGCGATGTAATTAGATATTCTAAGTCGGTCATTTTATATGGTCCTTCGAGCCGGATAAGGCCTTTCAGGAATTAGTTTATGAAAAAAAACAACCTTAAATGAAAAATAACTTTAATTTTGGAAGTCTTTGGTTTTGAATTTTCTTTTTTTGCCACCGATTTCCGAAATTAAAGTTATATTTCACTATGTAGCGTTTTTTTGAAGAAGGTTGTTAAAACAAAAAAAAAAAAACATTTTTAGTTGTATTACCCCACACAAATTCGAATACCATTACCTGCTATGTAAATAACAGTGACAGGAACTAACTTATTATAACCAAGGGCGGATCCAGCCTTTGGGACCGGGGGCCCGCGGCGGCTTGTCTTGACATTATTCTGGGGTATTTAATTTGGGTTATTCCACTAATCCCCATTCACAATCCCCATCAATGGAGATTTGTGAACTTTTTGTCCACAAATCCCCAGCAATAGGGAATGTGCACAAAAAGTTAACAAATCCCCATCGGTTTAAAAAGTAGTAGTTTTGCAAACAGTAGACCTCTCACAAACTTTTTTGCAAGTGCAACAATTAATATACCACTAAAGTTATTTAAAATTGGATATTTAAACGGGATTTATACCATGTTTTTCAAACAAAAAAAAATGGTATAAATCCTTTAGTAGTGAAAATAACCATGTCAGATTAAAATCCTGATGTCAGCACCAACTGACGGGGTCCGTTAGGGTCAATGCCTGCCAGGGTTGCGAGTTTGTGGGTTGTGGGTTTTAGTTAGTAAAAGTCTGACATGCCCTCTCGCTCCGCCCAGAGCGGGAGAAGTCATTTGATGATATGCCACCCTCAAAAAAAAAAAAAAGGACGTTACTGCAACCTACATACGTAAGGATTCTTAACCTATTTTCCTAACTAAGCCACATAGCTTTACAATTATATTAATACATAGGGGTAATTAAAAAAAAAATATCTCGTGATTTTTTAATAAAATCTCTTCCACTTCTTGAGGCATCCAGACACATATTTGAAGACCTCCGTAAAACAAAAAAAAAAACAGTCGAATTGAGAACCTTCTCCTATTTAAAGTCGATTAAAAAAGGTGATTAATGAAAGTATTTATTTGAAAACATAATATACTTATAACAAACGAGAATCAATCATTCAAAATTGGGTTTGATTATGAATTAATCCGTTTAATTAATTATCCTTTGTCGATGGAGTCAGCACAACTTGAATGTTAGTGCACGTGAAATTGCAAATTTCGCTGTAGAACACTGCCTTGAATGTCCAATTGCCGAATATAAATGTACCACCAAAATAAGACTGTGCTATCGCCAGAATGTCAACGTTGTATCTGTAGTGTCCCTGAAAAAAAGTGCCATAATATTTAAATTATCTCACCTAGGGAAGGTGGGTTTGTGTTGTGTAAAGTAACGGTACAGTTTTTTAAATCTATATTGTAAAACTACGTATCCGATATCGTTACCTCAGTGTAATGTTATAATTTATTCATTTTATTACACACACACAAATCATGCTTGAAAGGCTGTGTCCCTCATCATCTCAGCCGAACGACGTTCATTGTTGGATATAGCTGTCCCCCAAGCATGGATGCTTGCATAAAGATACAGGTTCCCAGTACGGACATGTCGGAACGGATCGGTAATCGGTGCGAGTAAACTGTATATATATTCATACTGCACACAAACAGCATCAAACTAAAATACAATGTGAGTTTGCGAAAGATCCAAAGTCATTCTGGCAATATATACGATCTAAGACCAGCACAGCTAAAAGACAAACTATTATTAAGGATGGTCAACTCCTATCAGATCTGGAATATGCCAAGCAATTTGCAATGTTTTTCGAGTCGGTATACGGTGGTGAGCCACGACGACTCGGTCCACAAGCGGGCGCGGCGACGGCGGCGGGGGCCTTGAGTGGCTCGCACGTGCAACTAAACTCGTTGAGTCTTAAGGATGTTAGGGAGGCACTAGACCGCCTAAAACCGAAGCGTTCAGCAGGCCCAGATGGTATACCAGCATTCCTATTCAGGGATTGTAGTAGGGTATTAGCGGAACCTCTGCACTATATATTTAATACATGTCGCATAACGCGTGTCATTCCAGTCCCCAAAGGTAAGGCAGGATCGGACATCAGTGGATATAGACTGGTGGCCGTGTTGTTGACGCCAAGGTTTTTGAATCCGCCATCCAGCGCAGTATGCAGGAGCAGGTCCGTGCCCAGCTATCGGAGGCGCAGCACAGGTTCCGGCCGGGGCGCATCATTGCCACCAATCTCCTTAACTTCATGTCACATGTGGGGCCAGCGGTGGATGCTAGTGTGCAGGTTGACGCTGCTCATTTTGACTTTAAAAAAGCGTTCGACACAGTCGATAATGACATATTATTACGTAAGTTAGCAGAAATCGGTTGCACACCACATCTATTGAAATTCTTAGCCAGCTATATGCAAAGCAGACCTGGAATACATGTATGTAGACTGCACTGGCTGCGAATCGGAGCCGTATTACACCATGTCAGGGATGAGTCAAGGCAGCAACATGGGGCCTCTGGAATTTATAATAATGATAAAAAAATTACCAGAAGTCGTCAAAAATGGATCTTGTTTGTTATTCGCAGATGACTTCAAGTTGCTGTTTGAGGTTAGGACGGAGTCTGATTGCGGACGTTTGCAGGATGATATTGATAGGATAGTGGAATGGAATCATGAGAAGAGGCGCACGTGCACTTCTACTCTACGAGTACGTAGTGGATGCAGTACCTATGCAACGAGTCACGCAGGTACGTGATATAGGTGTTGTTCTCACTCCTGAACTGTCGTTTCGCGATCATATCACTAGAATCTGCAAAAAGGCATTTAGAAACTTGGGTTTTGTTCTGAGGCAGACGCGAGACTTTACCAACATCACAGCTATCAGTCCTGTATGACGCATTAGTCAGGAGTCATCTGGAACATAGTGCTGTCATAAGGGCTCTACATGAGGCTAAGTATTCAGTCATGTTTGAGCGAGTCCAGAATAAGTTCACGCGCCACCTTTACAATAAACTTTATGGAGTATACCCATTTTACCCCTTGATGTACCCCACTCTGTTCGTACTGGGTATGGTGGGGTACAATCAACTCGGGGTGCGACGGGAATTTGCGCTGGTGTCATATATGGTGAAACTGCTCCGAGGCATAGAGCACAACTCGAGAGTGCTGCAGAGTGCTGCACTTGTACGTACCCGACCGTTATGTGTGGAGGCGACGGCCCCCGCCACTGCTGGTCGTACCATCAGCCAGGACCAACTTGCTCGCCAAAACCCCTCTAACTCGTGCAATTCGCACAATCAATTATATGCAAGTTGAAATTGTTATATTTACATCGCCGTCAGTGGGGAATGGTGAATTCGCAAAAGTACTATTGTTTACGTTATGTCATAAACAATATTAATCTTTATGACTTAAGGTTTTAGTGTTTTAATTTTAATTTGGTGTGTTTGACTTGGCTATCGCAGTAGGCTACGACCTGTAATGGTCGTTTTAAGGCATTTAAAATAGTAAATAAAATAGTCCCGCACTTTCTGTATGCGCTCGCGCATTAATAAATAGGTTGAAACTTGACGCTATCAACTGCACTTTTCATACCAAGCACCCGCGGGTTAATCTGTACCTATCAGTATCGACTTGTACCGACAAACAGGGACCAGAAAACCTGTATCTTTATGCAAGCACCCTATCGCCACAATTACCTGTCCTGAGTTCCCCACATCCAGCGGGGACTCACAAACTACGCCGAGTCATCGGTCCACGCTGTGGGAGGGCCACGCTGCGCCTTCCGTTTGCCCACTCCATTGCCCTTTTGGATGCTGTTCTCGTTACATTAATTAAACTCAACTCAAACTCAAACCCAATTACGCACAGGAATTAATGTATAATACTTACTTTTATAATGAAGCAGTCTTTTGTAACGTTCACGAATGAGTTGAACAAGGGCCTTAAAATTAGATGATCACACGGTTTCTTCACTTGCAGTCTAAGAACATCCTTTCCGTTAGTCGAAGCGACGATTTTACCCTGAAATGGTTATTTTAGTAACAGATAAGTTTGATATGTGAATGTCCGACTAATGGATTGGCAAGAGGGTTAAAGCGCGTATTCGATAAGCTCAATTACAAATTTCCTGTGCCTTACTTTTGATGGTGATACATTCTGTAAAACTGTCAAGTCAATATGTAGAGTAGAGGAGTTGCTAATAGTAGCTGTTAAAGACGCACAATCTTTTTGTTTCGGCCCTTTGCATACTTCGATCTGTGCTATTGATAAATTGAACCTTCCCTGGAAAGTAATATGAATATTGTAAATTATTTCAAAGAATAAGTAAGATTACCAGCTCCTTTTGGAAAAGCTGGCCTTTAACGGAATTCGTGGGAACTTGCTGCGTTGGTTTATCTCATTTATTTTTAACAGGACTCAAAAAGTCGTTATATATGGCTACGAATCTCAAGCCGTTACTGTAAATTCTGGAGTTCCTCAAGGATCCATTTTAGGACCTTTTCTTTTTGTTATATACATAAATGACATAATTTTTTATGTATGCATATGATATAAAAATATATAAATCATGCAAAAATATCCAAGACTGCAGATTCCTCCAAGACGATCTTACCAGACTTAATAACTATTGCAAAGAGAACAAGCTTTTTCTTAGTCTTCCTAAATGTCATAGTATATCATTTACAAAGAATAAGAATAAAATTAACTTTATTTACTCCATCAATAATCAGCATCTAAATGTAGTAGATTCCGTTCGCGACCTAGGTGTTATTATGGACTCGTGTTTGCATTTCAACCTGCACATTGATAGTATGATAAATAAGGCTTTTCGGATGTATGGTTTCGTCATGAGATCCTCAAAAGACTTTGTGCGACCCTCTACTTTTTTGATGTTGTATAGGTCTTTAATACGCTCTCAACTTGAATACGCCGTACCTATTTGGAATCCATATTACCTCAAATACAATGACAAATTAGAAATGTTACAGAAAAAATTCTTGCGTGGCATGAACTACAAATGTTATCATTCGAAGATTCCTTACACACATTTATTACGTAAGTACAACATTCTAAGTCTACAATCTAGGCGATTACTTTTGGATGCAATGATGCTGCATGGTTTGTGCCACAATAGATTTGACTGCACTGAAATTACAAATAAAATATGTTACACGGTACCCAGAAATGTAATCAGACGTGGGACTCGCGTGCCCCACCTCTTCCACGTGATTTCATGTAAGACTAACGACGGGGCCCGAGTACCTCTTCGACGCCTTGTGGAAACTTATAACGCACACTTCATGGACATAGACATTTTCTTTTTCTCTAATAAAAAATTCAAAACTCTCGCTATAACTTCATTATCAACTTTAAATTAGCACTTGATTCAAATAACTTAGAACAATATTCTTTAAATTAGCTTCCGTTTTTCACTTATTTGATTAATCCGTGGACAATAGTGTGGGTTATAATATGTTTAACTATTTATCTTTAGAATATTATTGTATCACCTTAACATGTAACTGTTTTTTTGTCCCTAATAAATAAAATAAAATAAATTATAGTATCATAATTATGAGCCAGCAGTAAACACTTACTTTAGAAAATGTTCTTTATATTAGGAAAAAGACCAATGGAGGTCATAAGACAGGTGAAAGATATTGACTTACATACTCCTTTTGTGCATTTGGTTCTACGTAGACAGTGTGAACTGTGATCAGCATAACAAATGTTAGAAACATATTTGACTGCAAGTAAGCTACACGTTTGGTGGGAATGTAAATGTTATCACGAAGATAGTTGAGTAAACGTTTAGATTTTAGGATTATTTTTGTAAAAAAACAAACGATTACTGGCTAATGAAATGGTTCGTTGAACAGTAAAATTCTTTTGTGATTATACTGTGGATTATACTCGTAGGAAACTGAGCATTTAATTTCGTTCGCCAGAAATAACTTTAAATATTTTGCAATAGAAACGGCCGGCCGGGATGGGCTATCCATGATACAGATAATAAATGAGATATTGGGTAGCTATCAGGAAGTTTCTAGAAGCTTTAACTTTTATCTGAGTAATAAGATCAACAATAGTTGCGTCCCGCTTAATACTTGGTCCGCCACTGTGTGGATCGCCCGGAGGACACGGTGGAGAATAAAGTGGAGGTCTGCCTGGCTTCGGCGGGGCGCCGCCGTGTCCTTGTGGAGGCGATCGGCGGCAGTGATCTCTCGCGTCTGGCCCTGATCCAGGCCATGGTATGGAGTGAGAGAGCGTGGGAAGCCGTCACCTCCTTCTGTTAAGCAGTAATGCTCGCGAAGGAGGAGACGGAGCGTGCGAGGGAGAAGCAAATGTCGCGCCGTCACGCCCCTAGCCGCCGCAGGACTCGCCCTGGGCGTCGGGAATCGCAGGCCGATTCCCGGCCACCGTAGGCGCGGGCTTGCGGACGGTGAGCAATGGCTAGCTCGCCGTCCGATAAGGACCAGGCCCGGGTCGACGGCGCGTTGTGTTCAACGAGGTGCGCCCAATGAGATGTCAGCACAAAGAAAGGGGTCCGCTGGGACCGATGCCTGCTGGGGTCGCGGGAATGTCCGAAGGGGATACCGTGGCCCCTGGCAACGTACAGGCAACTGAAGGAACACGGGTGGGTTTTAGTCGGCAAGAGCGGGATGAGTTATTTGATAAATTTCCACCCAAAAAAAAAAAAACTAAAAAGAGGATAGTCAAGTCAAGTAGCTAATCCACTGCCACTTCTATGCTGAAAAATTACATAAGCTATGTGGTGGCATAGCTTGCTGAATCTTAGTAATTTTTTTTATAACTTCTTTACGGCCCGCTTGCTTATAAGATTTTTTGAGGTTTTACGATAGTTTTGATATTTTAAAATGGTGGTCTCAGAAGCAGCTTAGATTTTTGGAAAGGTCTTTAAAATTGGCCCCGCTAATGGGGTGGGTACAACTGTTTCGTGGATATTTGATCACTTATAGTCATAATGTGGGTTTATTCCTAATATAACAATTGGCCTCCCTTTGCAAGAATACAGCCCTGATAAACCTTTTGCATAATTATTATTATTATAAGTTAGATTACAAAGATAAGCGGCGTTTCAGGGGTTTACTACAGGAGTCATAGCAGTGTTTGTGTGTGTGTGTGTGTGTGTGTATGTGCAGTGTGTGTGTGTGTGTGCAGTGTATGTGTGCAGTGTGTGTGTGTATGCAGTGTGTGTATTCGTGGTTATTTGGCGGAGCCGCGGGTTTTATTTGTTTCCTTTTTTCATTTTTATTTTTTATTTTTAGTGAATTATGTTGTGTCCTGTGAGGAGCTCGTGGTAAAGTAATAACACCCTAATGGGTCGAATCATCAGGTTAAGCTACGCTTGCCAGGGTTGGTCTGTGGATGGGTGACCATCTTTACATACCGAGACTCCTCCGTGCCTCGAAAAGCACGTAAAGCCGTTGGTCCTGGCTGTCGTTCGTGGTTCAGAGTTCAATCTGTCTTTCTATACAACAAGTTGCCAATGGACTTCAGGAGCATATACAGCATAAATATTTTTAAAAGCAAATTAAAGACATATTTATTGGGGAAGGACTATTACAGTATTGATGAGTTTATAGATGACAAACGACATCCATAAATGATAGATTTGTGAATTATTATTATGTTTTTTTTTTGTGTTGTATTGTTATTGTTTATTACTATTTTCTTTTGTTTCTTTTAATACTGGGAAATTAATTTGATAAGTTGAATGGAATGTTGGTGATTATTTAATTTATTGTTGCTGAATTATTGACATAAAATTATTTTTAGTATTAGTGATATTGATATGTTTTAAATGCGTAATGAATTTTAATTAAGAAAGAAAAGAAAGAAAGAAAAATGCGTTTATTGGCAAACACCAGAAAAATACACCTTATAACTAAAAAAAAATACAAAAAACAATGATTATAATGCCAATAGGGCCTCAGCTCAGCATAAATGTCAGATGGCAACACAAAGTGTACCACCTGACGCTGATTTTCAGCTGCAACCCACGAGTGCCATACGCTAGAATAATAAAGACAGGGAAGTGTGTGTCCGTTGTAATAAATTAAATTAACAGAATAAATTAAAGGTAAGTAGTAAAAAGCTCACAAAATCAAATAAATGTTGTGACTTAGATCAGTGTGTGTGGTGTGTTGTGAAAGAGAAACTAAAATAAATAAATACCTAATATCTGTGTCTTAGTAGCTATATTAAAATTAAAATAATAAATAAATAAAAAATCTATCCTCTATAAATAGAAAGTAGGTGCCTTCAATGCAAAAAATCGTGTGACTGCGTTGTTCTTCTAAACTACGAAACGGAAAGGATTTTAGGATTTTTAAGGATGTTATGGTTATGTTTATGCTTTTTATTTTATTATTTTACTAATCATACTGTAATATTTTCAACACAATGTATTTTGTTATGAAATAAATGACTTATGATTTATGATCTTTGACAGTCGTTACGTGTCGTCAGAAGTCCGAAAGTCTGACAACCAGTCTTACCAAGGGTTATCGTATTACCCAGAGACTAGGTTGCGTAGGTCAGATAGGCTGTCGATCCATGTAAAATACGGGTATTCAGCTCCATCCGGTTAGACTGGAAGCCGACCCCAACATAGTTGGGAAAAGGCTAGGCAGATTGATTGATTTTTTACGTTGAGTTGTGTGTCTTTTAGTCTGTGCTAAATAAATGTATTTTCTTTTTTTCTTCATTTCAGTGTCTAGTGTCAATGTTACTGTGTTTTGGGTTGTAGAATGGATGTAACACAATATTACAAGTCAATTTGAATTAAAACTAGTTCATTTCTTTATTATTTATCACCAACAGCGAATCCTTGTGCAGTTATCGTAAGACACATATTGCAAGTTACAAAACTCATTATAAAATATCCATTTGAACTTCCAGTTTCCTTATATAAATTTGCCTCCGTAGAAATGATGAGCAAGCGTTTGCACGTCTACATTTAAATGAGGAAAAGGTTAAAGATTTGTTTCTGTTGCTGCACATAATGTCAAAGAGATTCTATACTACTTAAAGATGTAGTTTGCCGACGTTTCCCGTAAACTGGTTTTATGAAAGAAGATCTTGGATAGTTCATACGGTTGGTGAACACACTGATGCTTCTAGCCGACAATCTTGACGTAGATGGACGTTTTGAAGGTCTTTGTGATCCCAACCTTAGACACCATTGCCTGTAGATTTTCATGAGCCTGTAGATTTTCATGAGCCTGTAGATTTTCATGAGCCTGTAGATTTTCATGAGCCTGTAGATTTTCTGTTACGCATACCTTATTCTAAGTCCCTAGTAGTTGCTTCCTAGCAATGTTACTTGAAGGTTCAAATAGCTTACAGAAGCATCTCAATAGGTACAATTTTTCAGCTTTATTAAGGTTGTGTTCTAAGATTACCTTCTCAATCGCACAATGGTCTGAGTTATTAAAGAGACTCTGAATCAACGGTCTGAGGAAGATGTGGTCTTACATGTTCTTTACCTCGAGTAGAAACAACGGTTTGTCGTTCATAGAACCTATAACTTTTCCCTGAAAAAACAAAAGGTACCCTTGATTTGAGATTATGGTAAGAGGTCCTCAATTAATTTAACAGTTGGAGAAAAGGAGACTAATTCTTCACAAGAGCTGTACAAGGACTATTTGCTCATGATTCGGTAAAAAGATTGGCCGGTTTGAAGTGCAGTCGGCTGTCCAAGATTAACCTAACTAATGCTTAGACGAAATGATGACGCTCACATTTCGACATAGCTTTGTTTATTATGGTCTAGCGCGCACAGCCGCGCGTTTTTAACCGCAAAATCTGTGGAGTATGGAATTTCATAGAAGTACGTGTATTGATGTGATTTAAAGACTTTAGAATATGGGTTATGTGGTACCAGAAATAAATGTTTTTTATTTTTATTGCAATGAAAAAAACTCATGCGGTTAATTCACAGTATGCCTCCCGCAGCAAATTTGCGGTGAGAATACCGCACGTATTTTGTGTCGCAAAGAGAAATATAAAGTACCGCGCACTGCAGAAAAAAAACTCACCGAGTCACCGACCAAGCAGTAGATAATATCCTTTTGTTTTTTGGATACATCCGTAAATCTTTGTCTTATGAAAAAGTAGACCTTAAGGCCGTCTAGGGATGCACCCAAAACTGTTTGGGTACGAAAATCGTGTCCTTCGAGCCGGATAAGTCCTTCAAGAATTAGTTTATGAAAAAAGGTGATAAATGAAAGTATTTATTTGAAAACATAATATACCCACTACAAGCGAGAATCACTTACTCAAAATTGGGTTTGAATATGAAAGAAAATAGTTGAAGAAATTTGTTGAATTAATGATCCTTTTTCAAGGGAGACATCACAACTTGAATCTTAGTGCAGGTGAAATTGCAAATATCGCTGTAGAAAACTGCCTTGAATGTCCAATTGCCGAATATAAATGCACCACCAAAATAAGACTGTGCTATCGCCAGAATGTCAACGTTGAATCTGTAGTGTCCCTGAAAAAATGTGCCATACTATTTAAATCATCTCGCTTAGTGAAGGTGGGTTTGTGTTGGGTAGTAATTATTTCTGAGCTATCAGCACAGTTTCTCAATCTATATTGTAAGGTATCGTTACCCCTGTGTAATGTTATAATTTATTCATTTGATTACGTCACATGTTTTAAAATAAGAAATTGGTGGCTGTGCCCCTCATCATCCTTAGCCAAACGAAGGTCATTATTGGATATAGCTGTCCCCGAAGCATGGCTACTTGCATAAAGATACAGGTTCCCAGTACGGAGAAGTCGGAACGCATCGGTACCGATCGGTGCGAACACTTTTCAGGCACCTGTGGGTTAATCTGTACCTGTCAGTATCGACCTGTACCGACAACTCGGGACCAGAAAACCTGTATCTTTATGTAAGCACCCTATCGCCACAACGACGTGTCCTGCGTTCCCCACATCCAGCGGTGACTCACAAACTACTCCGAGTCGTCGGTCCACGCTGTCCATGCTGCGCCTCTCGTTTGCCCTCTCCATTGCCCTTTTGGATGCTGTTCTCGTTACCTTAATTAAACTCAAACTCAACCCAAACGCAATTAGGCACAGACATATAATAGACATATACTTACTTTTAAGATGAAGCAGTCTTTTGTAACGTTCATGAGTGAGGTGAACAAGGGCCTCAAGAACAGATGCTCACACGGTTTCTTCACTTGCAGTCTAAGCACATCCTTTCCGTTAGACGAAGCGACGATTTTACCCTGAAATGGTTATTTTAGTAACAGATAAATTTGTTCGATTGATGGATTGACAACAGTCTCAATTAAAAACTTCCAATGCTTTACCTTTGATGGTGATACATTCTGAAAAACCGTCAAGTCATAATTTATAGTAGAGTAGTTGCTAATAGAAGCTGCTGCAGACGTACAATCTTTTTGTTTCGGCCCTTTACATACGTCGAATTGTGTTATCGTTAAATTGAACGTTCCCTGGAAAGTAATATGAATATTGTAAATAATTTCAGTGAATAAGTATCTTATTATGAGCCAGTAAACACTTACTTTAGAAAATGGACCTAATTAGGAAAGGGACCAATGTAGGTCATAAGACAGGTGAAGGATATTGACTTACATAATCCTTTTGTCCATTTGATTCTACGTAGACAGTGTGAACTGTGATTAGCACAAGACATGTTAGAAACATATTTGACTGCAATTAAGCTGCACGTTTGGTTCCCACCAAACGTTATCACGAAGATAGTTGAGTAAACGTTTAGATTTTAGGATTATTTTTGTAAAAAAACAAACGATTACTGGCTAATGAAATGGTTCGTTGAACAGTGAAATTTCTATATGATTAAACGTTGGTTTATTGGAACTGCATTTAATTTCGTTCGTTGGAAATAATTATGAATATTAATAGAAACGGGTCGTAAGCATATGATGATAATAGTTACCCATGATTCAGATAATGAATGAGATAAGAGAGTAATTGGGTAGCTATCAGGAAGTTTCTAGAAGCTTTTATTTTTATCTGAGTAATAAGATTGACAATAGTTGCGTCACGCTTAATACTTGGTCCGCCACCTCTTTGTATCCAATTCATCCCAGCTACCCTTTTTGAAGTCTTTACTCGAAGATTTAGATCATCTGCAACGGATGTCGGTCCTCAGACATAGCCAACTAGCCAACCTACTGCCACTTCCATGTTGAAAAATTACATATGCTATTTGGGGGCAGGGCTTGCTGAATCTTCGTAGGTATTTTTTTTTATTAACTCTTCTTCTTTACGCCCCGCTTGCTTATAAGAATTTCTGAGGTTTTACATTAGTTTTGATATTGTAAAATGTGGATCAGGTTTTAGGTGAGGATGGTCTCAGAAGCAGCTTAGGTTTTTGGAAAGGTCTCTAAAATTAGGCCCACGTATGGGGTGGATACAACTGTTTCGTGTACATTTAATCATCAGGGTTTTAATAAAGGAGTCTATAGCAGTGTGTGTGTGGGTATTTTGCGCAGCCGCGAGGCACCCTTACCTGACTTTACACTTTTTATTTGTTTCCTTTTTATTGTTATTTTTTACTTGTGGTGTAATTATGTTGTGTTGTGTTGTGTCCTTTTAGTCTGTGCTAAATAAGTTTTTTCTTTCTTTCAGTGTCAAAAGTCCACGTAGGTAACTGTTGTAGAATGGGTTGAACAAAAATTTACAAATCCATCTGAATTAAAACTAGTTCATTTCTTTATTATTTATCACCAACAGCGAATCCTTTTGGAGTCATCGTAAGATACATAATACCGCATTGCAAGTTACAGAATTCATTATAAAATAACCATTTGAACTTCCAGTTTCCGTATATAAATTTGCCTCCGTAGAAATTACGAGCAAGCGTTTGGACGTCTACATTTAAATAAAAGCGACCCTGAAAACAAAGAAAGTTTAAGGTTTAAAGGTATGGTCCTGTTGCTGCACATCGTGTCAAAGAGATTCATACTGCTTTTAAAGATGTAGTTTACCGACGATTCCCCGTAAGCTGGTCTTATGAAAGAAGATCTAGGATAGTTCATAGAGTTGGTGAACACACTGACACTTCTAACTGACAATCCTGACGTGGACGGACTTTTTTTTTTGTTACTTGTAGGTATAATTAGCTTAGGTTCATAAGCAGCTCAACAGGAACTATTTTTCAGCTTAAGATATTACGTTTATTCTGAAGGTGGGCAACGTCGCAAATAGATGTCAAATATTTCACTGTTATGATTAATTTAGCAATATTACTGTGTGGAAAAAAAAATGTGGCTAACAAGTGAACTAGAATATTGATTATGAAATGCAATAATGAATATCTTAACACCAAATGTTTAGTTTTAGATATAAAAAAAACTATTTGGAAACTTTTCAAATGCGTTTTTTACACCTAAAATGGGTACAACATCAAATTCAATGTTATAATTGCAATTCTTTATTAATATTCTAGTTCGCTAGTTAGCCACATTTCTTATTTCTATTCAGTAATGTTGCTATAAGAATCCAAACAGGTAAATATTTGACAGTTATTTGCGACGTTGCCAACTTTTAGTGTGTAATGTTGTGTTCTAAGATTACCTTCTCAATTGCACAATGGTCTGACTTATTAAAGAGACTCTGAACCAACGGTCTGATGAAGATGTGGTCGCACATGTTCTTTATCTCGAGTCGAAACAACGATTTGTCGTTCATTGAACCCATAATTTTACCCTGAAAAAAACAAAAGGTATCTTTGATTTGAGGTTATGTTTAACAGGAGAAAAGGAGACAAATTCCCCACACGAGCTATACAAGAGAATTAGCTCATGCTTTTAAAAAAGCTTTGCCGGTCTGCAGGTTTGAAGGGCAGGCGGCTGTCCACGGTTCACCTTTTTTTTTTTTTTTTTTTTGGTTGGGTAATCATCAAATGACTCCTCCCGCTCTGGGCGGAGCAAGAGGGAGTGTCAGACAGACCCACCCGTGTTCCTTCCGTTGCCTGTGTGCTAGGGCCGCGATATCCCTTTCGGACAAACCCGCAACCCCAGCAGGCATTGGTCTTTCCGGACCCCGTCAGTTGGTGCTGACATCCCTTTGAGGCGCGTGTGGAACACAACGCGCCGTCGACCCGGGCCTGGTTCTTATCGGACGGCGAGCTGCCCAACGCCCACCGTCCGCAGGCCCGCGCCTACGGGTGGCCGGAAGTCAGCTTGTGACTCCCGACGCCCGGGGCGTCTCCTGCGGCGACTAGGGGCGCGAGGGCGTGCAGCTTGAATCTCCCTCGCGCGCTCCGCCTCCTCCTTCGCGAGCATAACTGCTTCGCAGAAGGAGGTGACGGCCTCCCATGCACTCTCGCTCCGGACCATGGCCTGAACTAGGGCCGGACGCGAGAGCTCGCCGCCGCCGATCGCCTCCGTGAGGACACGGCGGTGCTCCGCCCAAGCCGGGCAGACCTCCACCGTATGCTCCACCGTGTCCTCCGGGCGATCCACACAATGGTGACACCCGGGCGTTTCCTCCCGCTTGATCCTGAACAGGAACCTCCCGAAACAACCGTGTCCGGTGAGGACCTGCGTCAGGCGGAAGGTGAGTACGCCGTGGCACCTCTCTAGCAACTCCTCAAAGAGGGGACTTACCGCCGCAATTGTGGCGTGCCCAGTCCAGGGTTCATCTGACGAATGCTTAAACGAAATGATGACGTTCGCATTATGGCTAGCGCGCACTGCGGTGCAGTGGAATGCTGTGCATTATTTATGCCGTGCGGTATAAAAAACGCAATCAAGCGGCGGCGGTGAAAAAAATGCACGTTTTTCGTATCCAAACGGTTTACGTGCATCTCTTCACGGCCTTAAGGTCAACTTTTTCGTAGGGCGTATCCATAAAACAAAAGGATATTATCTACTGCTTGGTTGGTGTTCTCGGTGCGTTTTTTTTACCGCAATGCGCGGTACTTCATAGTTCTATTTGCGATACAAAATACGTGCAGTGGACTCACCGCAAATTTGCAGCGGGAGGCCCACTGTGAATTAACCGCATGTGTTTTTTCATTGCAATACGCGCTTTTCTATGAAATTCCATATTTCATAGATTTTTCGGTAAAAAACGCACGGTGGTGCACGCTGGACCTCAAGGCCTAGCGCGCATTGCCGTGCGTTTTGCTCACCCGTTTCTGACACCGACCAAGCAGTAGATTTATTTTTTGGATACGCCCGTAAATCTTTATGTTTTACGAAAAAGTTGACCTTAAGTCCGTGAAGAGATGCACGTAAACTGTTTGGGCACGAAAAATTTGTTTTTTTCACCGCTAGTGCGTGGACCGTTGACTGCGTTTTTTATACCGTACGGCAGAAATAACACACCACATTCCACCCCACTGCAGTGTGCGCTAGCCCTAAATGACTTAGATTCAAATTGCTGGCCGTTGCAGGTACCTTAGCTGTTGCCATAGCTTCCTTTACAGTAATATTCAATTCCAAGGATTGTTCATTTATAATTCTTGACACAATTTCAACACAGTTCTTACGTTTTGGTCCTTTGCACGTTTCAAGTTTTGTCATTTTTAATTCGAATTCACCCTGAAAATTAAAACAAAAATTTTCTGATTACTGGCGTCTTATAAATGACTGTCAAATCATCACTGTTTCAGTGAGATGATGTATACTGAGTACGAGTACTTGAGTACTATGTACCGACTATAAAGCTACCATTTAGGTACTGGATATGTCTTTCATTGACTTGAATGTGCCTTGGCGGCTGAGAGTATGTCATGCTCACTCTAATGTCTCGCTGACGGTGGCGCGTGTGTTGGATCATTTAGCTCCCTTCAAAATGGTTGAGCTGAATGGTGCTAATCCATGCGTCATGTTCGTGAACGGGCGCCGTCAGTAGGGACTGGTCATCTCTTAGCTACCACGGCTTATTTTAATTTAATTTAATTTTTGAATTTTTATTTTTGTTACGGACGCTTTTAACGTTTTGCATCGTTCTCACATGTATAACTTCAACATGAATGATGTAACCAATTTTTTTTAACCATATTATGATTTAAAAGAGTGTCCGTGGAGTTTCTTGCCCGTTCTTCTCCATAGGTACCTACTACGCTTTGGAATGGGCATCTAGCTTCATCTTTCTGACTGACGGACCCCTTGACAATTCAAAAGTGCCTGTAATTGGTTTATTTGAAATAAATGCTTTGAGTTTGAGTTGAGTTTGAGACTGTTTCTCGGATCCAGCGGAGTAGAGAAAATGCTAGGAGGATGTTAACAGTTCTGAGCTGCTGTCAATATTTGTGGTAAACTTGAAGCATACGATACCCAGTCACCGCCTTTGAAGAATCTAAATTCATTACTCACATGTTCCAACAAAGACTTCGAGGCCATGAAATAAAACGAAATAACCACGAGATATTTTAACATAACGTCAAGTTTTGATTTTAAATCGAATGAATTCCTGTCTGCAAAATTATTTTAATTCTAACATATAAATTACAAATCGTCTCTTAACCACATCATGGTTCGTTGGCTACAAATATCATGATTTGTCAATGAATTTCCTATGTTTACCTGCAATTATATTTTAATATGTACAGTCAACGCACATCAGTGGTGTCACTTGCTCTACGAAAACCACCGTTACTGCTGCGACATAAAGGTGCTGTCAGTATGAAATTGTTACCAGTGATAAGCAGTGGCCTGTACACGAGTGTGGCATGTATTAAACCGTCTCATGGTTCACCGCACAAAATTATCTTACGACCTCACTTAGAGGGAAGGGTTATTTTTTTTAGCTCATGGTCTAGTGACCATTGTGTAAAAGAAGGCGGGGTTTGATGCACAGGTCCCTTAATTGCGTAACACACGATTAATCGCAATCTGATTCAATTTGACAGTTCAACAACATTAATTGCGTTATTTACGTTGTTGAGCAAACAAATAATTTAGATTGTGATTAAAAGTGTGTTACATAATAGTTTGTTGTTTTAGTCACATTTCATTGAAATATTCTTTATTGTCAAATTAATGTAAAGGGTCTCCGAAACGATCGATGGCAATTGTCAATTTTTATGTGATTGATGCAAATTGCTCGTCTACTAAATGCAATTAAAGTGTTTGACAATATTACTACAATTGCAATTGATTGTTTCGGGGCCCCTTTCCATTTATACGAGAGTTTCGTTACATTTTCTTCGGAGTGATCATTGTCTGAAGGATTTCGCAACGCACATTGCAGTCATCGTTGAAATACAAAGCCTTGTACGTCCAGTTTCCATACATGTACTTACCACCTGAGAGGGTGCGGGAAATAGCTTGAACATCCACACTAAATTTATGGCGACCCTGAAAGGATTTTCTTGTTATTATTTTATTATTGCCAAAAAAAAAACAGACTGTCTTTTGAGGAAGACGCGTTCTTGGGCGGAGATCGCAATTCAGCAAATTAAGGGTAAGGAATAAGGAAACTCAGGCTAGGAACAGACAATCTTTGCAGTGTGGTTGGTGACAGCTGTATCAGAGCAGCCGACGAGTAAGCAAAACGGTGTTTGATTGGAGAGGCCTTTGTTTAACTGTGGGGGGATTGTACTACTGTTCGGTAATGATAATGATAATTTACTTAATATAATATAATGCTGTTTACCATAAAAGTAGTAGAGAAGATCCTCATGAAAGGCTATCAAGCTGTTTTCTTATGTTACAAGCTGCTAGATTAAGTACAGTCATGTAACAACGCATCCGCAAGCTCTTAGTAAGACAGTGGAAGGCTTTTCAACTAATGAAGACTGTTGTCTTCATTAGCTGAAAAGCCTTCCACTGATCCAAAAATCAGTCTATCACCATATCCCGGAAAAATATTTCGTATGAGTTGTATGTACCTACTTCATAAAGACCGCAGCACCCGGTTGTGACGTTGTAGATAGCCAGGAATATAGGTTTGAAGAACACATGTTCACACATGTTGTTTATGCGTAATCTGATTATTTCCTTGTTATTCACCTTACCCACAATTAAAGACTGAAAAATATAAAAGTTTACGTTGGTGCAACGTTGACAAACTGGGTAAGGCCTGTTCTTCTGTCTGTTCTGGGACCAGTTACGGGTTGGGTTTAGAAACGTGCCGCCTCGCTAGAAATAATGGGAGGTTATAAACGGGTTCTAGAGTCTCCTAAACCCTCAACAACAATTTTTGCCAAAGAAGTTTTATTTTTATATTTTATTAAAGGTTTTCTTTTCTATTATGACATTGGTTTAGGTAGTTAAATAAAGGTAAAAAAATCATAAAAACGGTTTTTATTGATGATACTTTCTTGTTTAAAAATACGATAAAACCAGATAAAATTTATTTTAGATTTTTACAATAGTTTCCTGTTTTATTAGTGTAAGCTTTATCATTTATTCTTAAACTACTCTTGGAAGATGTAACTGTACGTCAACGAATTATAACGTTGCTAAATTGAAGAGTTCAACTGTGACGTAGCATGACAACTGAATTGACTACGTTTCGTCAGGTTTAGTCGGTTACTTGACAGCTGTCTCGTCACATCGTTTTTTTGTTTACCTTTATTTAACTAAACTTATGGAGCAAAGGTAGGGTTTAAAAAAAAAACACTTATTCATGAATGCAAGAGCGAGCGAAGCGAGCTCGGGACTTGGGGCAGCCCGACTCGGATAGGTTAGGTTCGAAGGGGATGGCGGGGTCTTAGACCCCACCATCCCCTTCTTGTATATATTTTTTTAAACCACTCAGAGGCTTCGTCGACTACGTTTTACTACAAAAAAAAAATATTTACCATGTAAAATATATTTTTTGATCTTGACCTTCGAAACGTTTAACATGTACCTTGAAAATGTGTCTCCTGTGGCCCAAGTCCCGAGCTCGCTTCACTTGCTCTTGCATTCGTAAATAAGTCGCTTTTTTTAAACTTACCTAAAAAAGAATAGGTATTTTTTATTTAACAAATAAAAAAGTCCCTGGCAAAAAAAATTGTTGTAGGGTTCAGGAGACCCTCTAGAACCCCCAAATAACCTCACATTCTTTCCAGCGAGGCGGCACGTTCCTAAACACGGTTTCACGGTTTATGTAAGACAATGTGCATTGCCTCCATAAATGCAACATCACAGTGCCATCACCGTGGTAGGTTCTTAAGTAGTTTTCCATTCAGTTTCGTCAGTCATTGCGAGGCAATGAGGGTAATTGAATTGAAATTAAAACATTTCTATGGAACTTTTGCATACTTACTTTGATTGTCGTCATGTTCTCTTTTACTAAGACGTCGTATTTTATCCACACGTCGTTAAACAAGTAAGCCTTAACTTCAGCGCAATATTTTCTTCTAGGTGCTTTACAAGCTTCGTAGTTTGTCACCTTTAAATCGAATTCTCCCTGAAAAGTTAATTTATTTGTGGATGAATCGACAACTCCAGAAATAGGTAATAGCCAAATGGCACATTTTTAAGAGCGTTTATTCTGAAAGTGGGCAACGTCGCAAATAGAAGTCAAATATTTCGCTGTTTTGATTAATTTGGCAATATTACTATCTGGAAATGAGAAATGTGGCTAACTAGCGAACTAGAATATTGATTATTATTATTCATTTATTAATCAAGTTACAATGACTCATAGATGATATTCAATACATACAACAAACAATACAATACAATACAAAAAGCCTAATGGGGCTGATTATTATTATTTAAGGAAAATAAACTTATATCTATGTTAGTAATACAAATACATTCCAGCTGAGATACTAGAGCACAATACAGCAGTCCAGCCTGTCAGCAATAACTCCCAGGATGCTATTGGAACTGGCTCGCACCCTGCGCACCAAGGACGCATATCTTTTACGCATTAATGCATAAAAGCAATCAACACGCAATTCCGCAAACATCTCTGATGCGCTACAGAAGCGAGACAGCCCCATCAACCCTGAAAGCATTATTGTACTGCACGCGAAGGGCACTGTACAGGTGTAAAATTAGGAACAGAAGGCTCTAAAAAGTGTTTTTTTAACTTCCATAGAAGCCACGCTTAAACCTGCGGACAATCATATTCGCTCATATATTATCATATATCATCATATATTATGAAATGCAATAATTAATATCGTAATACCGAAAATTTGGTTTTAGATGTAAAAAAAGAATTTGGAAAGTTTCCAAATGCCTTATTACACCTGAAACGGGTACATCATCAAATTCAATGTTATAATTGCAATTCATTATTAATATTCTATTCTATTCCATACAGTAATATTGCCAAATTAATGAAAACAGGTAAATTTATGCTAGCTATTTGCGACGGTCACAACTTTTAGGATAAACGCTCTTAAGACAGTTGGGTACTCACATACTCAAACGCAAAGGTTGTGACTGATAAACAAAATGAAATAAAACTTATAAATCTGAACATTGCGTGTAGTGTGCTCATTTAAAGAGAGTACGAATATGTAACATTAAAATATTGTGTCACTCAAATGTGGATAGGATATAAATTAAATGTTACATGGTCTGCTGGACAGAAATCAGAAATCTATAAAATTATGAGTTATCATGATATTTTACAAGTAGTTATTATCTTTGAAACATAATCTCATTGCGTTACGTAGCAATGGCTTACATTTTGACAGTTCAACAACATTCATTGCGTAAATTAGGTGTGTTTCCGAACTTAAGAAGCAATAGATTAGCAATATCCTTCAGATTGTGATTAAAACTGTGTGACGCAATTAGGGTGATGGTTCTTCGTTTCAGAAAGTAATAAAAATGCACATTTCATTGAAATATTCTATATTGTAAAGGGTCAAATTAATGTAAAGGGCCCCCGAAACGATCGATGGCAATTGTAAATTTTTACGTGATTGATGCAAATTGCTCGTCTACCAAATGCAATTAAAACGTTTGACAATATTACTACAATTGCAATTGATTGTTTCGGGGCCCCTTTCCATTTATACGAGAGTTTCGTTACATTTTCTTCGGAGTGATCATTGTCTGTAGGATTTCGCAACGCACATTGCAGTAATCGTTGAAGTACAAAGTCTTGTACGTCCAGTTTCCATACATGTACTTACCACCTGAGAGGGTGCGGGAAATAGCTTGAATATCCACACTAAATTTATGGCGACCCTGAAAGGATTTTCTTGTTATTATTTTATTATTGCCAAAAAATTATCAGACTCTCTGTTGAGGAAGACGCTTCTAATTAATTCAAACTAGGCTGATAATCAGCACTTTTCGAACGTCAAAATTACATAAGATAGTCCCCCAAGACGCCCACCCTTCAACACTTCCTAGAGCGTTAGCTGGGAAGAAGAAGTGGCGCAACAAACTCCCCAGCAGCACAGCTGTCTGTTCAGTTAGAAAAAAAAGATCATATTTAATAGTATGCAAAATAATTTACATAGCGCAACACAAAACATTATTTAAATTATTATATACCATCCAAAATCAACGAGAGAACTATACTCAGGCAGAAATAAAAACTAAACGTAAACAGAACTTAATATCTAAATAAAAGCCTCCAGGCATAAAGGGCGTGCGGCTGGTGCGGCTGGGGCCGGATTTGGCGGAGAGCCAGTTTGGCTTCCACAGAGGGCGCTCTACGGTAGACGCCATCATGCGCGTGCGGGCCCTCACGACGAGGGATGCTGTGGCCTGGGGTGGGGTCGTCTTGGCGGTGTCTCTAGATATCTCCAATGCCTTCAACACCCTGCCCTGGAGTTGCATCAGGGAGGCATTCCAGTATCACTGGATGCCGGCATACCTCTGTTGTGTGATCGAGGCCTTTGACGGACAGGGCCGTCATCTACCCCGGTCACCGGAAAGAATGGAACCGGCGAGAGATGTCGTGCGGTGTCCCACAGGGATCGGTCCTGGGGCCGCATCTGTGGGACATCGGATACGACTGGGTGCTGCGCGCCGACCTCCCTAGCAGCGTCAGCGTAGTTTGCTACGCTGACGACACGTTGGTCTTGGCACAGGGGAAGTCGCACGAGGCGGCGGCCGAACTAACAACACGCGGGGTTGCGACAATCGTTGACAGGATCCGGCAATTGGGACTCAAGGTGGCCCTGCACAAGTCCGAGGCCATGTGGTTTCATGGTCCTCGGAACGCGCCACCGTCGGGTTCCCAAATGACGGTAGGAGGAGTTCACATCAGTGCCTTGAAGCGGCTCCTGCCCAATCTAGAGAGTCCAAACGCCTCCTACCGGAGGCTCTATGCGGGGGTCGTGCGGTGCATGGCCCTTTACGGGGCACGAGTGTGGGCGCGCGCCGGATGCCAATTTCTTGGCTGATAAATCAATTTAAAAAAAGTATAGCGATAAAGCTATTTGTCTTTTCAAACATTTTGCTCAATACAATTTGTATTTTGTCACATATAAATATTTACTAACATACTTGTTAGTGTCAATAACATGGAAATTATTATTGTGTAATGTCATATTACTGATCATTACATTTAATTTGTGCCTAAAATTTTTTTTTTTCTGTGGCCAACTTTTACTATAAGGAAATGTAAACATAACAATCTGTTGTAAGTCTAGCTCAAACAGTTTGTTAATGTAATGAAGCAGGCTGTCCTGAGTCACATTTCCTCTGTTTCTAATTAATATTATCAACGTTGTATCCTGGTAGAAATTTAAACTAATAATCTTTGTCACTATATCAACATAAGTTAAGCCAGGCATACAATAATTGGTAACTGATTGTCCCTTGTAAATATTTGATAATAACTGGCCCTTTTCCAATTTCATCACTAAATATAACAATATTACAAAACTAAAAATATAACAATTAACAGTTAGGAGTTTCTACATTAACATTCGTTGTTTTAGGGGAACCATCAGTGCTATAACCTTGTTGCAATGAAGTATCACATGCTGGTGTCAAACAAGCCGGTGAGGACTGACTATTGGACGGGCTGTTGTTGGTCACTGATTGTGATCGCTCACAGGAACATGAGCTAGCACTCGCTATTAACTCATTCATTGCCAGCATGTATTCCCTAATTTGCTTTTCTGAGATTTGGTATTTATTTGTCATAGATATTAATTTTTGGTTTAGATTATCTATTTCAAAATTTAAATTTTGAGTGTCATGTCAAAGATCAGCCATTACACCCCTCGCCATATTTGAGGGAAAGAGGAAACCAGCCCCCGACGCTACTGCACGCAGTGACATCTAAGGAAGCATGACAAACTTGCTGCCGGTTGCTCAGGCTAAAAATAATATGATCAATGGTCGAGGTCACTACCACCTAACCACATATTGACAATACAACTCATAAAAAAAACATTGTAATGAGTAAATGAGAGAGTAGAGATTATGTCAACATTTTAATTTATAAAATAAAATTTAAATAACTTGACTTATAAAGTCAAATAAAATAAACAATTATATAAACTCATATAAGTTGTCAGTAGGTAAGCTAATTCTGGAGAGAGAACATAAACATTGTCTTGAGTTAATCACAGTGACTATTATAATTAATTTATAAATTAATTTAGAAAATGTATTCCGGAAGGTTTATAAATATCATTCATTATATTAAAGGTAAACGTAGTACGGAAACTTGACGTTTTGACAAGTTGTAAAAAAGGCACTTTTTTGAGCGGTTATGGCGTGCGCTGACTAAACCGTAACCGATAAATAAAATTTATGTTTTACTGGATTGTATATCTTAAGAAAATCAACAGAAAAGTCCACGATAGCATATCTATCTTCTGAGGATGACCAAACCATTTTTATCTTCATATTTATAAACATATCATAGATTTAAAATTACGCGTAGCTAAATAATTATGGCAGGCGGACAATTGTTGCCATTTAATGACACATAATAGCACCCGTGCGAAGCAGGGGCGGGTCGCTAGTTTAATATAAAGCTGTTTTCCACAAAAGTTGTAGAGAAGATCCTCATGAAAGGGTCACAAGCTGTTTTGTTATGTTACAAGGTGCTACATTAAGTACAGACATGTAACAACGCATCGGCAAGCTCTTCGATGCATCTGGTATAATAAAGACAGTGGAACGCTTTTCAACTAACGAAGACAAAAGATCAAAAAATCAGTCTATCACCATATCCTCAGGAGAAAAATATTTCGTATGAATTGTATGTACCTACTTCATAAAGACCGCAGCGCCCTGTTGTGACGTTGTACATAGCCAGGAATATAGGTTTGAAGAACACATGCTCACACATGTTGTGTATGCGTAATCTGATTATTTCCTTGTTGTTCACCTTACCCACAATTAAAGACTGAAAAATATAAAAAGTTTACGTTGGTGCAACGTTGACAAACTGGGTAAGGCGCCTGTTCTTCTTTTGTCTGCCCTGGGAAGGTACATATGGTATGTAAGAGAATGTACATCGCCTCCATAAATGCAACAACACAGTGCCATCACCGTTGCAGGTATACTTATGTATTTTCAGTCATTGCAAGGCAATAAGGCAATCACCCACATTGCTATTTTCTTATGTTATTGATATAAGGGTTACATTTTAACATTTACGAGTACAATGAAACTTTTGCATAGCGACTTACTTTGATTGTCGTCATGTTCTCTTTTACCAAAACATCGTATTTTATCCACACATCGTTAAACAAGTAAGCCTTAACTTCAGCGCAATATTTTCTTCTAGGTGCTTTACAAGCTTCGTATTTTATCACCTTTAAATCGAATTCTCCCTGAAAATTGAATTTAACATAAATAATACTCCAACAAGTTCTGTTACCAAGACAAAAGGGTATTGTCATGTGGTTATCATCAGATTTTATCAATATCCCGTCGCTGTTCACGACTTCCTCTTCTTCTCAGGTATCGGTACTTTATGAAAATAGCAATGGTTAAAATGTCAGCCAGTCGGCAAGATGGTAAGTTGGTTCACATGACCAACCACGATCTACCTAGCCTTTTCCCAAATATCTTTATTGGGGTCGTGGTCAGCCGCTACCTGGGGGCTACCTACCTACCACCTGTAAAGCAGTATTATTGTAATCTTACTTCAGTGGGAGAAAGAGATGACGCTATACGTCCTGTAGAGCTTCATCTCTTTCCCACACTAATATTAAAATAATAAGGCTTTATAGGTGGTGCTAGGTCCCCTGAACGACCAACCGTCTCCCAAAAGAGATAAACTCAGATTATTGTCAAGCTAGTTTTTTTACATTCATGATATTATTTCGGGCTGAATTCGGCAAAAAAATTGGCCTGTCAAGCTGTTCAAACCTGGCCTAGTAAGGTAGAAATCTCTGTTACCCTACAATTCGTAGTTAATAAGTAAATGAGGTACTCACATACTCAAACCCAGAGGTTGTGACTAATATACAAAATGAAATACAAGTTATAAATCTAAACATAGCGTGTAGTGTGCTGATTTAAAGAGAGTAAGTACGAATTTAAAATATTGTATTACTTAAATGTGTGTAAACAGTTTAAAAAATCGTAATTCATACGATATGAATTAAATGTTTCATGGTCTGCTGAACAGAAATGATCTATGAATATCAGTTATCATGATATTTTGCAAGTAGTTATTATTATCTTTGAAATAGAATCTCAACATGAAGGATAAAAAGTATAATTTGTTTAAAAATGATGGATGTATGTGTGTTAATTTGTTTATAACTAACACACATACATCCCTAGCTAAGTCGTACATAATAAAGGTCTAAACCAGGTAACAAATTTACAAATTAATCAAAATTTTTGTATCAAAGGGTTTCTTTTCCAATGTGGCGTTTGCCTTATAAAATATCAATGGATTTAGTGATATTGACTCTGGCAGGGCCACCATCAGGGATTTTCATTTTGATTACACAAAAAACCGACAAATTCTGATATTTGGCGACAAATTTCGACTAATTAACGACAATTTTTTTGTATAATGAAAATTAAAATCCCTGATGGTGGCCCTGCCAGAGTCAATGACACGGATAATTAACTGCTGACACATTTTTTTTATGCCTTCTCACTACACTCTTAATTTCACTCTTCTTCTTCTCTTCGTGTGGTTAGTAACTAACCTGGTGTCAGAGTTTAAAAGCCGCCCATGGGGCTCTGACTTGGCTTCACATGCCGTCGAGAAATATCTCTCAGGCATGCAGATTTCCTCACGATGTTTTAAACACTCACTGTTTTCACTGGAAGAATTAGGAAAACATTGAGATAAATAAAAAAAGCAATTAAAAAAATAATTGATACTTTTGTATTTTCACAAATAATCAATAACACGTATTTTATAGGTAAGTATATAAAAATAATAGTAGTCTCGTATTTAGCGGGGATTTGGCATTTGTTTCAGTTTGCTTTAGTTGATTTACAGCAGGGGTTTCTTGGGGAGGGCGAAGGACACTGTCTTGGTCTCCAGGTATTGCAGGATACCATCCTCACCCCTGAAAAGATAAAATAACACACGTTAATATAATCAAAAGAATATTTTAATTTTATGTAATTTACGAACGTTGCTTTGTTTTACGTGAATGTCGTGTACACCTTTAATTGGTATACGAATAAATGTCGCAGCCATCTGGTTAAATTAACTAGATAATTGGACGCCTAGGCCGTTCATTAAACACCGGCATCCAATTGGATGACTAGGCCGATAGTTAATTGAACTAGAATCAGTCAACGTTTAACAATTTGGCGTATTGAAAGTCAGCCCTTTGAAGATGAGTGACCAGGACACGGCCAAGTGATTCAAATGGTGAAAAAAAATCTGCGAGCAACTTGGAAATAGCGCTCGCCTGCCGCTCCCGCGGCACCGCTCGCTTTGCTCGCTCGGCTCGCGCGTGGATGGTCATAGTTCTAACCTAACCTATTTCACCTAGTTTAACTAAATGACGAATGAGTCGGGCGTTGGTAGCTGCGCCACAGTTCTAACTATTGCAGCTATCATCGTTTAACATTTTTGTCTTGTATGTATTTGTTTTTTGTTCCAAATAAAACGATTTAATTAATAATAAATTTAACTAAATGACTACACGACATTCAGCCATCTGGTTGCGCTCAATGATTTGGCTAGTTGTCATTCTGCTATTTAATTGGATGCCGGCGTGTGAACGGCCTATGCGTCCAATTAGCTGCGATGCATACATACGAACCCATACCTGTTAACTTTTAATATTTAATGTACAATGAAAATATACATTGTCAAATATTTCTTTCAGAGCATATAATTATGCTGTTGGCGTACCTATTTTAAATAAATAATACATGATACATTTTACTAGACTGTGATTTGGGTTTTCCTGCTAAAGGTAATTCCATAGTGGAAAATTATAATCACACAAGATTTAAAAAAAAACTTAGATTTATTTATATTAAACAGTCGACACTCTTTTTTACAAATGGGCACCAGAGTTATGTCTACGTTTGATCGATATTACCTATAATTAACTCTCACAGAGAGGTCTGCGGTCCAACAGTGGGATAATTTTAGGCTAAATAAGTTGTTTGGCATATCAGCTTATTTAGCCTACAATTTTCATTTAATGATAGCATATCAGTTATGCTATCATTAAGAGTCTGAAAGTTGGCAACGTCGCCAATAGCTGTCAAAAGTTTACCTGTTTTGAATAATTTGCCAATATTACTGTATGGAAATAAGAAATGTGGCTAACTAGCGAACTAGAGTATTAATAATGAATTGCAATTATAAGATTGAATTTGATGTTGTACCCGTTTTAGGTGTATAAAAGGCATTCGGAAAGTTTCCAAATTCTTTTTTTACATCTAAAACTAAATATTCGGTGTTACGATATTAATTATTGCATTTCATAATCAATATTCTAGTTAGCCACATTTTTTATTTCCATACAGTAATATGGCCAAATTAATCAAAACAACGAAATATTTGACATCTATTTGCGACGTTGCCCACTTTCAGAATAAACGCTCTTAAGTCAAGTATTTTAGGTTACTGATAAAATGATACTCACAATTCGCGTCCGATACCGGATTCCTTGAAACCACCGAAGGGAGTTTGGGGAGCCACGTGTTCATATGTGTTGACCCTAGAGAAATAAGTAATAAACACGTTTTCATAGAAACCGTTCCATTTATGGCGTAAATATTCTACAAGTTACTCATTCATTTCTATTTATAATACCAAAGTAGGCTTGAACTGCTTCTTCTTACATGGTCAAGATAATTGCCAACCGTGTATGTACACAGTTCGCATATCTAGCAAGTGACAAGATTTCATTATCGGCCAAGACATCAATCTACAGTATATTTTCTTATTGTCCCTCGGGAATCATCGCATTTCCGAATACAAACCAATGCTAATTTCCATGTCCATCAATTATTCGATTTAACGTGTATAATAATTTGAATTCAGAACTAAATACTTTATTGATATAGAGTTCACACAGAAATCAAAACAAGCAACACTCAAGTACTTAGTTCTGAATTCAAATGATCATACACGATAAATCTAATAATTTATGGCCATGGAAATTAGCATTTATTTGTATTCGGAAATGCGATGATTCCCGAAGGATATAAAGAAAATAGTTATACTGTACAAGTATTATGGAATTTACAAATCCCCTAAGACTTTGCAAAATGTTAGTACCTACAAATTATTACTTTATGCAGGACTCTTTTAATAAAAGTTATACCGACGAACATTATTTAAAAGAAGAAAAAAAACATATCGTACCACATGGAGCCAGCGCGCACATGCTTGATGAAAGCGAGGGCGGTGGTGATGTCGTTGGTGATGACACCAGCACCCAGGCCGTAGTTGGAGTTGTTGGCTCTGTCAACGACCTCTTCGAAGCTGTCGAACTTAAGGATGCTCTGGACCGGTCCGAAAATCTAGAGATGGAAATTGAGAATCATGTCAAAATCCGTTTAATATTATTACCTAAAATGATATTTATTGACCAGGATACATTGCAGCATTATGTTAAAATATCAGTTTTAATATTATGAACAAAACATAAGCATTAGATTAAGAGCGTTTATTCTGAAAGTTGGCAAATATATGTCAAATATTTCACTGTTTTGATTAATTTGGCAATATTACTGTACGGAAATATGGAATGTGGCTAACTAGCGAACTGGAATAATGAATTGCAAATAAAACACAGAATTTGATGTTATAACTGTTTTAGGTGTTTTAGGAAAGTTTCCAAAAACTTTTTTTTACATCTAAAAGTAAATATTCGGTGTTACGATATTAATTATTGTATTTCATAATCAATATTTTAGTTCACTAGTTAGCCACATTTCATATTTCCATAGAGTATTATTTCCAAATTAATCAAAACAGTGAAATATTTGACATCTATTTGCCAACTTTCAGAATAAACCATCATATTCTAAAGCTGGGAACAAATTATCGGACGCGTCCGTAAGCCGCGGCTTCTGTTTTTTTCATAATAATGAAACGTCGTAATAGCTGTCAAATATTTACCTGTTTTGATTAAAACAGGTAAATATTTGACAGCTATTTACGACGTTGCCAATTTTTAGGATAATCCCTCATATGATGTGGCGTTTGCATTTGAACCGGTTATGGCATGTGTAATTAGACACTAATTGCTTGCATCAAATTATGATGAAAATATAGCCAGAATTACTGTTATGAACATAGTATTGCAGTCAAAATATTGGAATTTTGTAAAATATTTCTTTATTACGATTCAAGTCTCATTAACCGTGAACGCAGATTTGTATGATTGTTCGTACATTTAAGGCCCAAAATGTTATAACATTGGATTCTACAATCTGATAGTACAAGTAGTCGCTACCCACCTCCTCCTTAGCAATCTTCATGTCTTCCTTGACATCTGCGAAGACAGTAGGCTGGACAAAGAAGCCGACTTTGCCTTGGCGGTCACCTCCAGCGACGCAACGGGCACCACCCTTCTTACCAGCATCGATGTAACCCATAACTTTGGTGAACATTTCTGTGTCGATCTGAAAACAACGGACGGATGCAGTATTATAGTATAATTTTAATTGATTAATTTATGTCTACAGTATAAGGTATGATATTGTTATTTTGATCGATTTTATTATGAGTATAGAATAGATAATACAAACATGTGGCACTATTGGTTTGGTATAAGATTCAATTTTCTATGAACAGCATCCTGAAATGATTTTATTATCATCATCATTTCGGCTAAATTAGGTCCTCTGAAGGTCATAGAAAACCGAGCTGCTCGTCCTGCATAAAATTTTAGTAGACAGAGAAGTAGATTGATGGAAACTCTTTCTGAACCATAAAAACTATTCTTTCACGAACCTGAGGTCCCTGTTCAACATCTTCGTAGGGGTTTCCAACGGTCCTCTTCTTGGCGATCTCAGCGGCTTTGGCGACGAACTTGTCGTAGATACCAGACTGGACGTAAGTCCTGGTGCCAGCGACGCAGCACTGGCCAGCGTTGGCGAACGCAGCCCTGTGCGCGATCTCCGCGGCCTTTTCGACTGTGAATAGAGTCAAATAATGTTCATTTCATTTCATGGAAAAGTGATAATCGGCCAATTCAAGAAACAACAGTATCGAAAAGGGATTCTGGTTGTTGTTGAAAATGTAAACATGAGCAGAAATAATAAAGTTGTAAAAATACCATTATTTTCCGACTTTATGGAATGCCAATTCCTAGGAAATGATACTATGCAACGAGTGTTCATTAGTAATGCATGGTCTTATCGTATTATAAACTCAGTTCTGGATGCTATTTTGGGTTAATATGTTCAGCAGCATTGGTATCATCAGATAATAATAAAAACAATGTTAATTTTATTTCTTGAAACAATATTATCGGTAGCGAGAAGGGATTAGCTCTGATTTCTATGAAAGTAAATCAATCAATGTCAACATTAAACAGGGAAAAATACATTGTGTAAGTATCTTCGTGTTAAAACAAGAACAGTTTATGAATTTTCATGATACTGAAACACGATCAGTTATAGTTTTTATAATTATTTAATAAATAGGACAGATTTTCAAATGAAATAAGAAATCACGCCATGGGTAAATTTCCTTATTAATCAGTTCTAAACCAATTGTCAATCCAATTTTCAATTTTAAATCTACCGCTTACGATTGATCTAAAAATGAAAATTGGATCGTATCGATCGATAGTAACATGGATGTGTAAGAAACTTTGTACTTGACAAAAAGCCTGATTGAAAAATTCTGTTGACCTGATGACCTTTAATACATAAACCTAACATAATATCACAAAGAAAATATTTCATCAACACCAATGAATACCTACATGGTTTAAATTCGCACACGACATACACCGCCAATGAATTGACATGTTTTAATTAGCATGATAAACATTATTATGTCAGAGTTTGCTGAAATAATAAACGATAAAATGTAAATTATAACTGTGTGCTGACCTTGGTATATATTTGAAGTTTTTTTTATCTAAAAATTCTTCAGCATCTCTCATGATAAAGATAACTTTACGAGTATATAGTACTAATTTTAAGAAGTAATTAGGTACAATAATAATAATTGAGATAACAACAGTACAAGTCTTTATTGAAGCGATGAATTCACATTCGTTAGTATCCTCAAATTAGTCTTCACAATCAATTGAACGATTTAAAACAAGACTGTTTCAACTGTTCTGGGCATTCAAGTGTGTTGACAATAAGTGCAATGAAGATTCATCTCTTTTCAAATTCATACAAACGATTAATTGAGTAACTATATATATATATATATGGAATCTGTTACTAGACGTCTTACAAATTTAATATTTGTCTTTGCATCGGGCTCAAAAATAGATGTATTTATGTGTTTGTATGCAATATAATACGTATAGTACGAAATGTTCAAAGTAGCCAACCAATTTAATCAGACAACTCGTGAAGTCATCCGCAAATTATTTGGGAGTATGGGTATACCTAAATATCGGTCTACATCTATTTACACCCACTGGCTAAATTGTCTTTGTCGGAAGATATGAAAATGAAGTTACCATCAGCATCATTGAAGACGACCAGCGCGCTCTTGCCTCCAAGTTCAAGTGTGACTCTCTTCAGGTTGACGGCGGATGCAGCGCTCATTATGATTCTACCCACCTGTGCAAGAAAAAAATAACATTCCTATATGAATCAGTATTCGAAGCACGTAGGTACTGATAGTTTGCAATGCTAATATAATGTCGCATTGTGTAGGAATACTGAGTGGAAGTTTATTAAACTAGCTAATAAGACAACATTACATATCATCATATCACTATTATTTTGTTATTTCAGACTAAGTGGGAAATAATTTCCCAGTATTCTTAGTGTTACAAGTATGGCATGAAATTAACGGACTGTTACTTCATGTAAATTTTTGTTGTGTTATTTTATTGTTCAAATCAGTTCAAACCATGCGATCCAGCAATAACGACAACAACATAGTATTATATTTTGGCGATATCGATTCAGTTAGAAGGACAAGGTTCAAGGTTCAAGTTCAATATTATGAGCGCACGAACGTCGATGATTGAATTCGAGAAAATATATAACCTTGGGATGCTGACTGACATTTTGTTTAGTATATCTCGAAGATTCCAGTTTCGCTTTTTAAAAGCTTTTATTTAACTTGCAATGTATGTATGTATGTTTGTTCGCGTGAAATCTTGCTACTCAATTTTGAAACAGATATCTTGAACCGATTGAGCTGAAATTTTGTATACACGTTTAGTTTGGATGACAATACACGATAAGCTGTGTGACGTCATTCTAAATCCAATATGGCGGACCATCCAAGATGGCGGAATAGTTATTTTTAATGCATTTCTACAATATGGGTATCAAATGAAAGGGCTTGTTGAGAGTAACTCGAAAAATAATGTGACGTCATTCTAAATCCAATATGGCGGAACATCCAAGATGGCGGAATAGTTATTTTTTATGCACTTCTGCAATATGGGTATCAAATGAAAGGGCTTGCCGAGAATAATTAGAAATAACTAAAAAGTAAAAAATAAATTAAAAGCAAAAAAACCTTTAAAAAAAAAAGCTTTTATTTAAAAGAAAATTTTATTTTCTTCTTTTTAGAGCATTTAAATAAAAGCTTTTTTTTAAAAAGGTTTTTTTGCTTTTAATTTTTATATATTTAACAAGTAGATAAAATTAGATATTATTGAGAAAGAGGAAGATTTTACAGTAAGTAAATTTATATCCTATATAACAAGAATATATTTGCATAAATAATTTAAATTAGGTCGATAAAATTAATAATGTTATCGTGTTAGAATCGGGGGGCACGATAGTACCCTTCAAGTCGAGTAAAAGTAATCCTTTCTAAGATAATGAATCTAGATCTACAAAATTATGAGTTTACCTCAGTGGAACCAGTGAAAGCAACTTTGTCGACATCAGGGTGGTGTGTCAGGGCAGATCCAGCAGTGGGTCCGTAGCCGGGGACCACGTTGAGGACTCCAGCAGGGAAGCCAGCCTCCTTGACCAGGGCAGCCATTGCCAAGGCCGTAAGAGGGGTCTGCTCTGCGGGCTTGAGGACTACAGTGCAGCCTACAGAAAAACATTACAATTCGATCATGTTTCTTGGGGTATATCTGAAAAACTAATAATTATTGTCACACTATTGGTAATTAGATATAAACGAAGTATATTCTGTATTGAACACCAAGTGTTTACACATTGGATCTACGAAAAGAGTCACCAGATTATAATCTTTAAGTGGCTTATTTGGAGATTTCATAATAATTTTTTTTTGCGTTAGAGAAAAAGTATTTATTCCGTGAAAACAAAAACTACAAAAGTGCGTCCATTATAACTTGACCCGTGACGCGATTCGTAGTACAGTTCTGTCAGTCGCCATTTTGAACTCTATTAGTATTGAAACTAAGTTTGACAAGCAATGGTGCCAATATATCGGCAAGAGACACGTTATAGTGAACGGTCTGTACGTATTTACTTAAAATCATAAATAAATAACAAACTTACCGGCAGCAAAGGCGGGGGCGATTTTCCACACAAACATGGGGATGGGATAGTTCCATGGTAGAATTTGGCCACAGACACCCACGGGCTCTTTCAGTGTGAAGGTCACGACGTCACCATCTGGAATACAATGGCGGATTTTACAAATGGCTTCGGACAAGGTCATAGTTGAATTGAATAGACTCTAATAAGTAGTTGCTGCTGTGTGTGTGACATTGGTATTTGAGTTTGTGTACTGTGTAAACTGCTGTCCCATCTTCAAATAAGTGTTCAAATATTTGGAATAGAATAGAATATGATTTACTTATTGTTGCTACGGGCATTTATGCAAATAAAGCTGATGAAAATAAATAGAAAATAAACAGAACAATCTAACATCGATAAACAGAAAGCTAAACTATTTACGAAAGCTCTAATTGATATTATAAAGTGCAAGATAGAAATATAAGATATAAAACGTGGTCTTTTTCATGTCCCATAACTCTAAGGTTATATGCTATAACTAAAAATAATACAAAAAGTTCTAGAACAGGTGTTCCAAAAATACATAGTTTCGACGATAACACTGGACTCTCGATGTGTGTATCTAATTTTTTATCTAAATTTTCTTTGATAAGTACGAGTAACTCATTTCTATTCAAACCATTGCATATTTTAAAGCTAAGAAAAATGCTAATTATTTTCTTCTGTAAACCTAATCTGTAATGATATCAAGACACTATCAAATTAAGATTGATTTCTATTTCGATAGTAGATAAAGCTGTGTATTATGACGACGTTAGTGACGTAAGAGAACTGGTCTTATTCCAGTTACAGACTAGAATAACTAGACATGTTGTAGCAACTGCCTCTTGCAGTTTCTTAAACTTTGCTTTCTCATCATTGCGTCATCAAAAAAAAGTTTATTTAGGACAGTTCTATGCCAAAACGTCATAATGTTTTCAATAATGATTAATGCATTTTTATGGCATGTTATCTTGTAATTTGTTTAGTCTAGACAACTGGTTAAATAAACTGTCTGAACAACAGAAAAAAAAAATGGCTGGAAGACGTGTTTATTTCATCTATGTAGGAATGAAGTCTAATCTTAAAAAGTCGGTACCTGCGGGAATAGTGTTGCCAAGAATTTTGTCGGCTTTGCCAGCGTAGTATCTGATAATGCCAGCAGACCAGAAAACTTCGCCTTCTGCCTGTTTAACGGGTTTGCCGCAGTCCAGGGTTTCCAGTTCACCCAGGTACTTGGCATCTCTCTCCATAAGATCAGCCAGTTTGAGGAGGAGGCGGCCTCTTGCAGAGGCATCGAGGAGACGCCATTCTGAGTAGCGGTGGAACGCCTTCTTGGCTGCAGCCACTGCAATGTCTATGTCAGCCTATAAAAACAACATTATTTAAATCATTAAAGTTATAAAATTCTCTCTACGGAATTTCGTTCACGGCGGTCAACGCAGGAGATAATCAAATGCACTAGTGTGTGCCCTAAACACATATGCATTCTCTACTGTTCCTTTACAGATGGGACGGCAAACCGACACGACCGCGGAGAGATCAGGAAATGAAATGAAATGAAATTGTTTATTCTGTAAATAGGATATCTGAATCACTTTTACACGTCATATAATAAATGAGCTAGGTGAGGTCGATGTTTCCTATTTGACTACTCTGAGAAGAAAGGTCGAAACAAACTCAGAGGTCGCAGTCTCTTTTAAAGTCCAGACATAATCTTGGTCAAGCCATGTGAGGACCATGTAGATTAGTGTCTGAAATGGTCTTTTGAGGAAAGAACCACACAGATTTGAGTGAACCTGTACAGTCAGTGCAAGCATTTGTCAGTAGCAGAACCAACGGCTTGACGTGCTTTCCGAAGCACAACACCAAATTCCAGATTAGTACGCACTAAGCAGTTCCTAGTGGAACACCCCAATAACCCAATAAGACTATACCAGACCCAGGGAACGAACCAGCTAATGATAATGCTGGACATAAGCCACTCCAATCGCATGTCATTTAACTCGATTTATCAGCTGTTTTTATCAGCTATCCTGCGAAGACCCCTAATTGCGTAATACACGATCAATCAGAATCTGAATCGTTTTGGAACAGATTGCTAATCCATTGGTTCATAAGTTCGAAAAAAGAATCTGCTCAACAACGTAAATAATGCAATGAATGTTGTTGAACTGTCAAAATGAAACAGATTAGTCGTAATCGTTTACGAAAATGTGTTGCGTATTACTAAAACCGGCAGGCAACAAGTGACAGGCGACAATCCGACAATTCTACAAGTACATTTTCTGTTTTAATAAACAGCTGTCATAAAAATGTGAGAATTTTGTCGTTTTTTTTGAGAAATATGTCGCATTGTCAGATAAATTTAATCGCGAATCCTACATTTGCCGATACGAGGTTAAAAAAAAAAATTACCTACCAATGGGTCGATATCATCCGATCACTGTTTGATAAAAATATCACGAAATTGAAGATAATTTTGTTATACAATGATAAATATGTTGGTAAGCAAGATACGATAGCGAACATTGAAATTCATGCTTTTGTTCAAATAAATGCAATTCATATTATTGTGTTTATGATAAAGAATGTGGGTAGGTAAATATTGTATTACATAAAGTTATATCTTTACGATTGATAATAAGAAGCAGTAGGTATATTATTTGGCATTTTAATAAGATTATACAATATACATATAGTAAGGACTGTATGCATACAACGTATTCCTTTTGATATACTTACTTACCATAAATCTAGGGTACCTATATATATTTTTTATTTTTTTTCTCTTCTTTTTCATTGTAAAGTAAAGTAAAGTAAACATTTATTTGCATAGATTGCAGGTACAGTAAATAATATGAGATAGCGGTCACGATTATTTATGGAAAACACATCGCATTTTCTTAGCTTTAAATATGAATGATTGGTTTGAATGAAAATTATTTACTCGTACTTAACAATTAAACTTAGATACACGTATCGAGAGACTAGTGTTATGTTATCTTCGAAACTATGTATTTTTGGAACACTTGTTCTAGGACTTTTTGTATTATTTTAACTTGCATATAATATAACCTTAGAGTTTTGAGACATTAAATCCTTTTAATGTCTCAAAACTCTAAGGTTATATTACACATTGAATTGTAGTCTTATTAAATATCTTAAAAGTAATTTTCTGTGTTTTTCGTAATTATTTTCTAGTCTCCACATACCTTGTCGCCTTCAGCCACCTGTATGATGACACTCTCATCCTGAGGGTTGACGGTGGGGAAGGTCTTCTTGCTGACTGAGTCTACCCACTCATTGTTGATGAACAACTAAACAGAAAAAAAACGATTACAAGAAGTTTATTTAAAATTATCGGTTACGTTTTGTTTACAAAACGCGTTTCGTGATTGATAAAGTGTTAATTTACATTTACAATAATATTATAAAGAGAAAAGATTTGTATTTTTGTATGTGTGTTTGTAATTAATAAACTCAAAAACTACGGGACTGATTTAAAAAAAAAACACCAGTAGAATGCTAGATTATCACTGAGTAACATAGGTTATAATTTATAAAGAATCACGCGAGCAAAGCCACTGGCGGTAGCTAGTAATTTAATAAACATAGAGTTGAAAAGCAGCAACAAAAAAAAAAGATCTTTTTAAGGTAAAAAAACATTTTAAGTAGATACCTACTTAATTTTTTTATATTGTTTAAAGTAATTATTATAATATGTCAAAGACATTTAAAATAATTATAATTTTATATAATCAAATGTCATTAATGAAACAGTATATCATTTTTTTTTCTTAAATGTAGATAACTGTATGCACGATTACTTGTCTAATAACAAAGGAACATATTGTTGAACGAAAAAATGTATAAGTACTTTATTTTTATGAATGAAAAATTACTTTCATAACATACATTCTTAATGAAATAATGAACCATACCATTCATATTGTTGTAGTAAGTGCATGTACTGTGTACTGTAGCTGTTTCTGTGAAAAGATGGGCTTGTTATTACATACAAGCCAATCTTTTCACAGAAGCAGCTATGTTTTGACTTAAAATGTATTTGGTGCAATATGTACTTTTCGACCTTATTGCTTTATGCAATAAGATCGAAAACTGGTCAGGCGACAGTGTCCGCGATGGTACATATTGATCCGCCAATCACCTATTGTGGTTTTGTTGGGCAATTCAATACTGATTTTCCAGTACGTTGCATTGTGTATACCACTAAGTATTGAATATACAAGTCTGAAATTACAGTATGTTACTAAATGTGTATCTTCAAAGTATGTACCTACACATAAAATGTAACGTAAGTGCACATTGTATAAGACCAATTTTTTTTAAGGAGATGTACTGTACAAATTTTTCCAGTAATAAACATATTTATTTATTTATAAAATCAAATATCAACACAGGACATACAACAGAGACAGAAATATAGAATTGAGCTGGCTTGTAATATAATTGATGTGAAGTGAAGAAGCTGTCAAATATTTACCTGTTTTGATAAATTGGGCAATATTACTGTATGGAAATATGAAATATCGCTCAATAGTGACCTAAAATATTAGTAATGAATTGCAATTATAAAACTGAATTTGATGTTGTAAACCGTTTTATGTGTAAAAAGGGCATTTGGAAAGTTTCCAAATACTTACTTTTACATCTAAAAGTAAATATACAGTGTAACGATAGATATTATTTATTGCATTACATAATCTATATTTTAGTTCACCTTAGAGCGATATTTTACATTTCCATGTAGTTATATTGGCAAATGAATAAAAACAGCGAAATATTTGACAGCTATTTGCGAAGCTGCCCACTTCCAGAATGCACGCTCAAAACGTAACAAACTTTTTCAATTATTATTTAGGATTTGAGGGTATTTTTTAAAATTTGCGTCTCTATCTTTAATCAACTATAGTTAATTTAATATTATTATCAATAAAGTATACGTACTTTATTGATAATAATATTAAATTAACATTGTGTATTTATTTTAAAATAAATGCTAATACCGATCTCTCGCTCTCTAAATAAACGCTCGATTTCAATACAAATCTATCTAAAAATAATTATAAAAACAAACAAAAATAATAAGTCAGTATTATGAACATCTTATCAGTAAACTACGTATGGTTTTACAAGCGTAACCATTTATGAAATTCATAAGTAAGCCGGTAACCAATTGTATAATTTTGTAAACACTTTTAACCTACATAATTTTTATTTCACTGTATTTTCTTTAAGTAACATTTTCATAAGGACAATATTTCAAAAATAAAGATATAAAAAAGTCTTACCTTAGTGTATTTGATGTCTACTTTAACCATTTTCAAGCCGGGTTGTTTGAGCACGTGCGTTCGCTCCAGTGGTCTGATATAAATGGTTAGTTCTCGCGTCGCACCTCGCACACCGAGCCGGCAATAAACATCGCGCCACACACTGCCAAGTGCCACGATAACCTAAGTCCGCCTCAATACAGATTAAATTGACCCAGTGTTCCGTACGTTTTAATAGAACTGTCAATTCTATATTGGTTGCTAAATTTTAATAATGTTGTAAGATGGTATAGTATAAGCAGCAATAGTCGGTTTTCATCTTTATAAGACGCATGCGTGGTATACTACAGATGTAATAGCGCATGCGTCAAACTTGTTGAACACTTTTGTTAGGAGACAAGAGTTTCGAAAAATAACCTAAAGTCCTCGTCACGAGAAGCTATAAATTTTGTTAACAAAGAACTTCTACTAAGTTACGTAGCGAAACATATAATCACAAATTCAATCAACTCAAAGTAACATACGTGTAACACTACCGAGCAATTTCACTTGGTCGGGTTATATTTTAGCGATATAAAGCGCTGCCGTCTAAAAATGTGTTGTGGTACTGAACGCGTTTGAGTTCCAGTACCACAAAACATTAGACGACAGCGCTTTATATCGCTACTTTGAGTTGATACAATTTGGGATTATTTGTTGTTGATTGAATTGTCGCTACCTACGTAACTAAGTAGAAGTTCTTTATTTACAAAATTTATAGCTTCTCGTGACGGGTACTTTAGAATCAATTCTATTATTGACGTATATATCATAAGTGCCTTTTCATGGCCTACTTCAAATAAATGATATGATATGCAGTTTGAGGCCGTGCGCACTTTGGACGCGTTTTATATTTTAAATATATATTTTATTTATCAATTATTTATTAATATTTTTTTTAAATTATAATTTATTAATGTATTAATTTTCTTTCGTTAGGGGGGGGGGGGGGGGGTACCCGCTGTCTAAAAAGTGTTTAGACGATGCACTTCCTATTTGTTGTTTCAGTTTTATTGTATTCCTCAAGCAAAGCAAGAAACTTGCATCGTGTAGAAGGGGCTTAAATAAATCTTGGCATTGGCATTGTGTAGAGGAGGTTGACATTGTTTAATTATATCAGTTAGGTATAATTATTATCTAACTAAAGTATATGAGCTGTCAATATATAAACGGAATGATTTGACAAAATAATTATGATATGGTGATAATTTAATTAGTCTGACCTTGGCTCATTTTTAAATGTTTGATTAATTACCTTTAGGTTGTATTGAACTTCATCATAATTGGTGTTTTCTGTTACTAATTCCTGAAAATAGACTCGCAAATTCAGAACACTACTATATATATCGAACTACAATTTTAACGGTTTTTGCAAAGATATGATACCTAGTATAAGTATTTGCAACGTTAAAAATATAAACGCCATGCAATATTATTACATGGTATTCTGTCTAACTCCAGGCGACAACGAATGCCTAAATATGAATGCACTGTTGGAATTAGAACTCTCGGCACTAAGCCGAGCGTCGTAAATCCAACATATTCGTGGCTGAGGGTCGCGATCCCGCAGTTACACGTCCTGGGAGGCCCACGATTTTGATGATCATATTTTTTGTTTGTTATTTTTTCTATTGTTTTCAACTTGTCTTTATACAGGTGTCAGGCACATCGACGCGAAAACTGTTTCCAAGGATTCAGTACATGATTAGGAATCCCAGAGATGAAATTTTTCGTCTGTTATAAAAAAAAAAAAACAGCTGTTTCATAGAAAAGTGCAGTACCTACGCGGTCAAAATCTGTTTCATAGAAAAGTGCAATACCTACGCGGTCAAAATATATGGAACAGCTGATTTTTATTTTAATAATCGACAAAAAAATTCAACGCAGGGGGCTTCAGAATCACGTACTGAATCCATGGTAACAGTTTTCGCGTTGATGTCCCTGCCACTCTGTATATGTATAGGTAGTCCTCCAGACCGTATTTCGGCCACGGCGGCCAATCTCAACGGAGACTACCCTTCGGCGCGGGAGATATTATAGTGCACAAGTGTGTGCGCAGACAGGTGCACTCTCTCTTCCCTCACTCTCATAGTCCGATGGGACGGCAATCCGACACGACCGGAGAGAGATCAGGCGCAGGACCAACGGCTTAACGGCTTTTAGGCACGGGGGTATCACACCGCCACTTCCAAACTTCGGGCTGTTACTAAGAAATTCCTAATAGAAAAACCCAATAACACTTTGCCCGACCCGGGAATCGAACCCAGGCGCAGCAGTCGCGCTTGCGACTACGAGACCAACGGGGCAGTTGCACTTGTACCGTCGACATAACAGTGCGCTTTTATTTCAGCATTCATCTCAGTGTTACTGAAAATGGGCATTCATTTCAAGTGTTTCTACAATTTGTGATAAAATTCATTGAAGGTTATAAGAGATAAGCAGGTAGGTATCTAGCATGGAATGGTCCAAAATGCTGGACTTTGGTAGTATTAGGGATTGATAATGTAGAAGACCACGCCTGAACTTAATCCTTGTAGATATGGGCAGAAGAGTAGGTCCTTCCTGTACCCATTGCACGAAATTAAGCAAAAGTTCAATGCTCGAAGACCTCACTAGAGCCTCCGAAAGAGTGGGTCTTAAAATGAACATGGACAAAGGTCATGTCAAATGCCCATGTAACACCCACTTTCATAGAGATCGGAGACGCTACGCTCGAAGTTGTGGTAGAGTATGTTTACCTAGGACAACTTGTCCAGCTGGGTAGGTCCAATTTTGAGAAAGAGGTCAGTTGTCGAATCCGACTCGGCAGGGCAGCGTTCGGGAAGCTACGCAATATCTTCTCTTCCACATACCGCAGTGTCTCAAGACGAAAGTCCTTGACCAGTGCGTGTTGTGAGTGATGATCAATGACACTGAAACGTGGTGGCTCACAATGGGCCTTAGCAGAAGGCTAAAATTCACCCAAAGGGCAATGGAGAGGGCTATGCTTAGAATTTCCGTACGTGATCGAATCAGTAAAGAAGAGATTCGCAGGAGAACCAAGGTAACCGAAATAGCCCGAAGAATTGCCAAATTAAAGTGGCAATGGGCAGGGCACATTGCTCGCAGAACAGATGGCCGAAGGGGTCGAAAGGTTCTGGAGTGGCGACCATGTACCGGAAGACGTAGCGTTGGAAGGTGTCCCACAAGATGGACCCTTGAGCTTTTGAAGACTGCAGGAAACCGTTGTATGCGGGAAGCATGGAATCGGTCGAAGTGGCCGTTCTTGTGGAGGCTTAAATGTCCAGCAGTGGACGTCTTTCGGGCTGAAATGACTAATGACGCACAGGAAATACAAACAGTAAAAAAGTTGTATTTAGAACTAATTAGACTTAAGTAATGTTTGAGTTTGTGGGTTCAAATCCGGGGAAGTACCAATGTGACTTTTTCAATTCATATGTACGTTCCGAGTTTATCTTGGACATTACTGACATCGGTGATGGAAAACACCGTGAGGAAACCTGGACTTATAGTTAATATAAGTCTGAAATCACCAACCCGTCTTGAGCAAGCGTGGTGATCGATGCTCGTGCCTTCTCTGTATGAGAAGAGGCCTTTGCCCTGCAGTGGGACAGTAACAGGCTGGTTTTATTTAATGTTAGTTTAATTAATGCATATTTTGCAGTAGTAAATGCCAATTATTAACATTAAATACTTTCCACTGTTTGCAATCACAACATTTTATTTATAAAAAAAAAAATATTATCAAACCGAAAGTGTAGTTTTATCATTGGGTGTCCTCATTAAAATATAACAGAGGTCTGTCTTATCAGGATATTATTAACAATAAATAATAAACAGCATAAAGTGAAATGAAAAACAAAAAGATAAGGGGAACAATTAATCTGTTTATTGCAATTAATGATTGAAGTAATTGTGGGTGGTGGCGTGATCGATATTAATCATTATTATTCCAAGGTATTTTTTTAAACCTAGATAAAATCCATAGAAACAAGAGGAACAGGCAAGCCAATAATTATTGATTAAATAAATGCTACTTTTTGTTTGCAAAAGCTGTTTCAGCATCTTAAGGCAGAAAAAACAACCGATTCAGCCCTAAGGGCGCGTTCCCACAATGTCGTGGCGATTAATTTATCGTTGGACGACTGTCGTCTCTAGCTGTTCCCATTATATCAACTGTTTATCGTCACTGTGTCATCGAAATATTTTATCGTTGAACGACTGTCGGATCTGTTCTCATTGGATCGTGACGACATTTTACCATACAACAGTGACATTCAAAAAGTAAAGTTGAGTCTGACTGAAATGTGATTTACAGTTAGAGACCAAAACATAGAGAGAATAATAAACAATAAGAATACAAAGATATTTGAAGTTGTAAAGGACAATGACCAAGTGACTAAGGAACCTAGTATCGGTATGAAACATGCAGTGACTCAAAGATTTATGGTTTAATTAAAAGGATAATTTTAGGGCTTTCAAATGTAATTTACCATTTTACCATAATTCTCGGCATTACCCGGTAATTAGGTCTCAAAATCTAGGTTTAGAATCGAATCTCTCGATTTTTTGTCATAATGTATGCTGGTAAATTCAAAATACGAATTAGTCAGAATGACGTTTGAGAATTTTCATACACTATTTTACAATATTTGCTTGTATATCGAAACAGGCAAAAAGTTAAAGTGAATCAGAATATAGGTAAGTATATTTTTATTTGCCGTAAGTGTTGGCACCATTTCAGTAATCTATGTGACATATAAACTTATAAACATAGTTAATTAAATTAAATCCAAATTGCAAAATAATAATGCCCTAGCTAGAAAGAGAAAGCCCGCCGTTCTGTCGCCAGCATATTCTGCTCAGGATGCGCGCGCATAGAATCTTAGCGCATGTTTGTTCTGTTTTCAAAGAGTTTCTATTGATGAATGAAACAGGCAAAGGTCTCTAAAACCTTCTGCCTGTCGCATAACCAAAAGGTTTGCTTATGTACTTTTAACATCTTAACAGATTATTATTACAATGTAATAATAATAATTCGTTGATACTAATTATTCAACTATTATTTCAATAATTGGATGCGTAAATTAATTATTTTGCGTAAGTCAAGAAGGTTTTATTGTTTACATACTCTTTGAAGCCAATGACATGTGACATTACTAGGGTGAAAAAAACAATGTAGAGGTAAAATAGGAAATCGAAATAAAAACTAATACTTTTATGATGTTTTTATACGGCGAATTTAAGAATTAGCATTACTAGATAAAATTATTATATTTAAAAACAAGATTTATCAACATTATAAACTTAAGTCACCACAGAAAAAATAGTGATACCAGGTCTGGTCAATCTCTTTTAATTGAAGCGTTAATAATAATATGTATAAGTCTAAGAAAAGCCACTTCTCATAATTTGTTTTTGTTACATTACAGGCGAATGCTCCGCTGAGGGAGCGCCTGTAACACTTTCGACTCCACCCACTTTTCATAGAACTCATACGCCATGTCGCCATACATATTGGAAGTGAACACGCCGGGAGGGTTACCGACATTAAGTTTGCTGTAAAGTTCACCACCGCAGATGGTCAACCGTGATATAAAACACTGTCAAACGAAGTAAAATTGTGTTTTCAGGTGGTCTTGTCGCCATACTCGCCTCTCTCTCTCTCTCCCTCTCTCGCTCTCCATCTCTCTCTCTTTCACTCTCTTTCTATCTCTCTCTTTTCCACTCTCTCTTTCTCTCTCTCTCTCGTACTCTCTCTTACTCTCTCTCTTACTCTCTCTTACGCTCTCTCTTAATCTCTCTCTTACTCTCTCTCTTACGCTCTCTCTTACTCTCTCTCTTACTCTCTCTCTTTCTCTCTGTCTCTATCTAAGAAAAGCCGCATATCTTAATTTTGCATTTTTTTATTTTAAGTTCAACGTTTTGGGTTGTATCTTTGTGATATTGTGATGAGAACATAAGTGGCTCTCAAGAGTATAAAACAGATCTCATAATTCAGATCTTGGATTGTTACATTACAGGCGAATGCTTCGCTGAGGGAGCGCCTGTGACACTTTCGACTCCAACCCACTTTTCATAGAACTAATACGCCATGTCGCCATACATATTGGAAGTGAACCCTCCGGGAGGGTTACGGGTTTGTGCTAAAGTTAACCACCATGGATGGTCAACTGTGTTATAAAACACTATCAAACGAAGTAAAATAGTGTTTTCAGGGGGTCTTGTAGCCATACTCGCCTCTCTCTGACCATTACACCCTCATCAAAAACAGAAGTAACTTGTTCAGGATACGTTTTGTTTTCCCATAAAACCAGAACATAATCTCCATTGGTAGCAATTTGATGACTGGCAAAGACTCTGTAAGTTCGAAATTTCTCGATTCTGTTGTGTCAATTTCTCTGGCCGTCACAGTACAAGTAGAGGCATAGCTAGATAGTCCGCCATTGTCATCATGTATATTGACTATATCAATTTTGATTGTCTTTCGAGGTTGTCTGTTACGTGTTTTGGTGCAAGTAGTGCTCTGGTGTTTTTGAAAATATCCTAAATGATGATGAGTACAATCTTCAACACAATCTACGCATGATAATTTTCTGTAATGTGTTGTTAAACAATACAAACTAGCGCATCTTCTGTGTACCTTGAAATGTTGGAATAGTGTCGGATTATTTTATAAGATCATCCATTACTGAAATATCTAGTGTAGTTACTTCAAACAATAAAATAGATGGACATCTGGTTTGAAGACCACCTTTCAACGCGCTCAAGTCTACAATGTCGTGACCTTCGCGCTTCGACGCTCTATCAGCTGTTCTTTTCAGAGTTCCACCGACGCCAACGGGTGGTTCAGAATAATGCCATGAGAAGTGAGTAATTTCTGGAAAAAAATATTTTAGATGATGATTACCTAAAGTAGTCACTCGCACAATTTCTAGTTTAATTGTAAATAAACTTGAAGAAGACTTACGCAATATCGACTTTGACCCAGTCTACAATTCCGCTGATCCGCAGTTTTGTATGTTGTACCTAATCAAAAATGTACAACACGCAATTCAGAAGAACACGGTCATATCTCGGCGAAATAACAAAAACTACAACATAAAACCATGGATCACGACAGGACTTATTCGCTGTATGAAAAATAGAGATAAACTGCATATGAAAGCGAAATCTAATCCAGATAATTTAATTTTGCAACTGTCGTATAAACGATATCGTAACTTCTGTAATAATCTTCTAAGAAATGTAAAAAGCAACTATGACAAAATTGCACTAGAAAAAGCAGGTACAAATAGTAAAAAGATCTGGAATTTTATTAAAAGTGTAACGTATAACTCAAAACTAAATCAGTCATCTTCAGGTTTATTACAAGCACACTCATCACAGTTAGCATCTGCCAACATTGCGAATAATTTCTATGTTAATGTTGGTAAATGTTTGGCTGAAAAAGTTCAGGGCCAATCACAATATCTAACAAGCACACCATTTTCGTGTAACACTATTTTATCATCCTTTGTGTTGCAAGACACTGACGAGACTGAGGTTGAAACGATAATTATGAATTTGAAGGACGACTGTGCAGTTGGCTGGGATAACATATCAAATAAAATTATTAAACAGTTCAAGCACATTTTGGGACCGCCACTAACTTATATTTTCCAAAAATGTTTATCTTTAGGTCTTTTTCCCGAGTGCCTAAAAAAAGCTGTTGTTGTCCCTGTTTACAAATCAGGCAGTAAAGATCAAATAACAAATTATAGACCTATTTCCTTACTGCCTACTATGTCTAAAATATTAGAAAAAATTATGAATAAAAGGCTTTACAAATACTTGGAGGATAAATCAATTTTATCTAAACGGCAGTTTGGATTTAGGCCTAAAATGTCAACAGACGATGCCGTGCACCACCTGACTGATTATCTAGCACAAGAACTTGATAATGGTAACCACACAGTAGGAATCTTTCTAGACCTCGCCAAAGCTTTTGATACGGTTTCTATTCCTATTCTGTTGCACAAGCTTGAAGCCATAGGTATCAGAGGCACCCAGCTGAAACTATTTAAGAGCTATCTAGAATACCGTACCCAATGTGTAAGGATTGGTAATGTTCTCAGCGATACTGAAAAAAACACGTCCTTCGGAGTTCCCCAAGGAAGTATTTTAGGGCCTACATTATTTTTGATCTACATAAACGATCTTTGTAACCTAAATCTAGATCACGGCGAAATTGTTTCTTATGCTGACGACACTGCCCTTCTATTTTCAGCTGATTCAGAAAAAAATGTCTACAAACTTGCGCAACAGGGGTTCAATATTGTTAATAAATGGCTTCAACTCAATTCACTAACACTAAATGCAAATAAGACAAATTACGTTAAGTTTTCGATGCGCAAGCAAATATCAACAAGCACTACCTCGACATTGTATGCTCATTATTGCACAATTCCTATAGATAACCAATGTGTTTGTCCCAATATTAAAATGACAAATACAACAAAATATCTTGGTGTTATAATAGATGAAACACTTTCGTTCAAACAACATATACAAGCTTTAAATAGTAGAATTCGGAAGCTGATATTTGTTTTTAAAAAGTTACGCTATATTGCTGACCCAAAACTAGTTAGACAAGTTTACTTCGCTCTATGTCAATCAATATTAACCTACTGTATTACCACATGGGGTGGAGCGGGTAAAACAATGTTACTAACCATCGAGAGAGCTCAAAGGGCGATTCTCAAAGTGTCTATTTTCCGCCCTTTCCTTTTTCCTACTAACCTCCTATACAAATCTTGTGAAGTATTAACAGTTCGACAGCTATTTATAATGGGTATTGTATTAAAACAACACAGAGATCTACCCTATAGCACTGCATATGCTAATAAAAGACGTAAAGATATAGTTTGTCCACAAAATACAACAAAACATGCTTTTGTTTCCAAATTTTACCTGTACCTCGGTCCTCTTCTCTATAATAGACTAAACTCGAAAGCAAACATTTATTCCCTGAATTACACAAATTGTAAGAGAATTCTCAAGGATGCTCTCCAAAGTATGTCTTACGAAGATACAGAGAATTTACTAACTGTGCTAAAGTGAAAAATTTCACCTACGTTAAGTATAAGTATATCAAATTTAGAAACTAAGAGTTAAGCTCTTCAACATGTAATTAGTGATCTATTGTCAACCTGTTGTTTATTTATTTTATAAGTTTATTTTAGCTCCTCTCGCCTGAAACACAGGATTACCTAGTTCAGGCACGTAAGTCTTAGGAATATAATTTACATTTAAGCAAAACTGTACTAATTTTTATGCCTTGTAATTATTTTGGAATAAATATTATATTATTATTATTACTGATGTGCTAGAGTGCCAACATGTTGGAAAAAAAGAGGTAATGCTGCTTCCAAATCTTTAACGAACTGTTTCACTCTAACTTTATACTCTTTCTTTACGGGTTTACGAACTGACTTTTGTTTTGCATCTTTTTCAAATGAATTGACTTCGTAAACCCATTGTTGGTAGATCAAAAAATTGTTAGGCTTTGGTAAGTAGTACTCCAAAGTTCGGTTTCTGCAGATTAAACATTCTATAAATAAGTTTAAATAAATAAATAATATTGAAGTCATTATTACTGATAGTGTCTTGATTTACTTTGACAATCCTTGTTTCATGGCTACCCAGCCATGAAACAAGGTAGGTAATACATGGAAGCCAGGAGAAGCACGCTTGTCTAGAAAATAACTGTTCACTCGCTACTCAATAAATCAATGAAACTACTTCACCAAAACTTGACATTAATGGTATGTTAATATTATGAATTGTCATTGTGACCGTATTATCAAATGAAATTCAGAATATCATGTAAACACACCACTTGAAAGTAAATACTCGATAACTAGACTTTAATGACATATGTGATGGAATACAAGGTCTTAAATACTACAGGCATTGTTTGAGATGTGGTCTAATACAATTATAATTACATCAGATGAGGTTTGAATAATGAAGATCCGATTCACTGTGTTGGATCTAATATCATGGTTGATACTCTAGGCGGAAGTACAGAAGAAATATGACTTTGTGTCTTTATAGACAGGTGCAATTAATGTATTTATTAATACCTAACGGGGAAGCTCTTGTCCTGCATCTCACCTGATGGTAAGTGATGATCAGGCCGAAGGTGGAAGCGAGCGTCACCCGGAATCCCCAACCACAGAGGAACTGACTATCTTACCTCCAACTGCCGAAACAGAACAATGCTGTTAATATTATTGTTATGGCGACAGACTTAGATATGATGATGGTAGCTAGCCAGGCGGACTTAGAACAAGCCCTACCACCATCTACACTGAGCCAAAATTTTGCTCTCACTGTGAATCATACCCGGGACCTCTGGGTCTGAGACAGGTGGTCTAACCACTAGACCAGAGAGAGTGGCGATTAATGATGTATCATTGGAGCAATCAAGCCACTGCCAAGTCATAGGTCTCGAGTTCGAACCCAAGGCACGCATCTCTGACTTTTCGGATTTATGTGCGTATTGTATAATATCACATCAGCTTCAAAAGCGGTGAAGGAAAACATTGTGAGGATACCGGCATGCCTGAGAGATATTTATCGGCGGCATGTGAAGCCAAGTCAGAGGCCAATGGGCGACTTTAAAACTCTGACACTAGGTTAGTCACTAACCACACGAAAAGCAGAAGAAGACCCATGTAACATCACCACCCTTCTCTTTTCCTATTTGGGGTTGGTGCAGGATGTCTTGTTCTTCCATGAACTCTATTAGTCCTTATTCGGTAGTTACCCCATTCTATCTATAGCCAATTATAAGCAAAATTCGAAATATCTCACTAGAACTTTATATTTCCAACCGTGTTACGTGTCGCTTTCTTTCTTTCTTTCTTTGACAAGCTTTTTGGGGGTTTAACTTTGAGGGTACAATTCTCTCGAGGTTAGAAGAAAAAATGACCAAATTATTAATATGTGTAAGATTCTTCATGGAAAAACAGATGCGCCTGAGCTGCATGATGAACTGTCACATCTTTTTGCTCCGATAAACTATAACCGTGGCAGGAGGCATAGATTGTTTGCCGTGCCTAGGAGTCGAACCGTCGCTCGAGCCCAGTCTCCTGTCCCTCGCACACTCTCTGCGGTCAACGCTCTCTTGGACGCTAAGCCTGACTGTGATGTGTTCGCGGATGAATGGAAGAAGATCTGGTCTGTATGTCTGGAGTATTGTGAGATGAGCGTATGACTGTCGTATAGTTGTATACTTTTGTTTACTGTACTTTAATCATGTGTTTGAGGCTTTGCCTATGTCTTTAACTAATGTAATTGGCCTAGGCCGTTTTATTAAAAAACAAATTAATAATAAAATAATAATAATTGACGAACCATTTAAATTGTTTTTTAAATTTTAATTCGATTTTCTTAATGAATTTTGATTGTAATTTTAATTTTTAATTATTTTAATCTTAATTTTATTTGTAATGTTATGCTACCTATATTGTTATTATGAATCTATGTTACTTGAATAAATTAATTATTATACTAGTAATATAATTAAATAACGTCATTTTAAGGAGATTCATTTTTTATTGTTTACCTCATTATCTCAATAGTAACAATTGAAGTGTTTATTGTATTTATTTTTATTAAATGGTATTTTTTGCATGCTGAAATATGGTAAGTAAGCAATATAAGTAGAATCTATATTTAAGACCTTTTTCGTGTTTTGTTTTTTCCTTGCGTCATGTGTACAGCAAATAAACGTATTTTCTTTCTTTTCTTTCTTAAATGAGTGAGTTGTATTTTTAACCGACTTCCAAACGGAGCAGGTTCTATGTTCGTCTTTATGAATGTTTTTTTTTTCGTCAATTTTGGATCGATTTTGAAAACTCGCTTTTCATTCGGTAGAGGAAGCTTGCGCAGTTGTCCAGTATACATTTCATTTACTTTGCTTGGGTAGTTTTTGAGTTAACTTCAATAATACGTATTTTTCCCACTTAGCGTTAGCTATGATGTTATAATAATAACTTCCTGTCAGTTTACATGGCAGGTAGTGGGAGATTCGAATCTGTGTGGGATAGGTTCCACAACTAAAAAGCGAAAAATAAAAACTTTGCTGAAAAAAGAAACCAGTCTTCCAATACACTAAAAAGTAAAAATTTATTAATTCCGGAAGTCGGTGGCGCAAAACGAAAATTCAAAACCAAAGACACCGACTTAATAATTAATTTTTTCTTAATTAAAATTCTTAATCCAAAATAAAAAATTAAATGAATTATTATACTAGTAATATAATTAGAAAACCAGCGTCAGGCAGCATTTATCTGGCATTAATTCTGAAATGACCGTTTTTGGCGCAGCCTTGAGGCACATTGCCAAAAGATTACTTCCACTTTTAGTTTGTTTTTATTTTGTGTTTCACGAACTGTGTCAAAATAAAGACGGTGGTGTTTTTTGTAAAAAGTTTTTTTTCAGTACCTAAATCATTAAGTACGATACTAAATTCCCTAGTATGTTTGCGGACCCTCCTTTACATTGCAGGTTAAAAAGTAAAAAAAAACACTGAGAATATTAAAAGTTTTTGAGTTGTTTTGTCTGTTCCTCTAGCTCTTTTGTTGTCATTCAAACAGACGTCCTTGATGTAGAGACGTTCCGGTCTGCGGTCTCATTGAATAGGACCCCATTCGCTGTAAAACACGTGAACTGATTCCGGTCTTTAATAGGTACTGGATATTATTTTCTTTTGAGCTGTAGCAGCCCCATCTTTCCTAATGTATGTAAATCATAGGCGACCGATTCGCCTTTAAGTATGAAATAGCAATGGTGCAAGTAGGTACTAAGTACAGACATGATCTAGTGTGTGACCAGCCTTTCATAAAAAGAACCGGCGTTATCGACATAGTTTGCAGAGTAAGCAAGCTGTGGTGGCAGTGGGATGGTCATGTTGGTCGAAGGACCGATGGCCTGTGGAGCGGACGAGTCCTGCACGCGTGCATGATAACCATGGAAACGGGGTTTCTACGGGTTTCACGGGGACATAACCTGTTTCGATTGTGGTCAGTACGCTTATTATGAAGCGTACTCGAGTGGAGCCGACAACTTACAACAATAGTCTATTGCTAACTGTGGAGGCTTGTAAATGGCTTGTCGTCAATTACCTCACTGTTACTTTTGTATTGATAGCTGTAAGCCAACCAAATACAATAAAATAAAAATATAACTTGTGGCTGGGACAGACTGGATGCGGAAGGCGGGGGACAGGGTGTTGTTGTGCAGCCTGGAAGAGGCTTATGTCCAGCAGTAGACTGCGGCCACGGAAAAAAAAGGGTACCTACACGAAGTCAGCGAGCGCGGGGTAGCGGCGGCGGTGGCGCGGGGAGCGGCGCGTTTCAATTCGAAATTCAAAATATTTTATTTCACATAAACCTACAAGGGCACTTATGAAACGTCAGAAGCTAGGTGCACGGATCCCATTGGTCGTTTCCTATGGAGAAGTGCTGGCAAGAAACTCCACGGTTACTCTTTTAAAAGTAAATGGTTTTTACAATGTTTTCAAATTAGAGTGTTAAAAGGTATGAGAGGACAGTGTAGGCCTATCAACAAGTACCAGGTACTTAGCAAAATATAAAACGGTCCGCAAGTCTACAGTCTGTGAAGCCTACACCGTTCTCACATTCATAAAATTTTAAAGAAAATAATCTATATACAGGTAAATAAAATAATAAAAATAACCAATTTAAACCAAATGACATGATTGCCACTACAGCTGTAACAAATCAAATTTAATAAAAAAGATACTTAGAATATTATAAGTATATAATGTCGAAAATAAAAAGATTATGTCAAGGATGTAAAAAATGAGTTTGTCCGAAAGGGATATCGCGGCCCCGGCACACAGGCAACGGAAGGAACACGGGTGGGTTTTAGTCAGTAAAATTCTGACACTCCCTCTCGCTCCGCCCAGAGCGGGAGGAGTCATTTGATGATTTCCCACCCAAAAAAAAAAAAAAGGTTGTAAAAAATAAATAAATTACATAGTTATGCCCATAATGAGGTACCAGGGAAGCCACATGTGCAGAAGGAATAATTGCCAAACTTGCTTGTCTTCAACGTAGTCTTTAATCTTATAATATGCTTTTTTGATATGGACACGTTTGATGTGGGTTTTGAATTTTCCATCGCTAAGTTCTGTGTTGTTGAGTTTCACTACTGCGTCAGTAGTCGACCTACCTTTCGTGAAACCAAACTGGTGACTATGTAAAATCCCATTTGAATTAAAATGTCACAACCTCTGGTCTAGCATGATTTTTTCATAAATTTTACTCAATGATGGTAGCACAGATATAGGTTTATAATTAGAGGCAACACTCTTACTACCTGATTTTACTATGTTTCATTAAATCAGGAAACGTACCGCTATCTAAACATGGATTAAATATGCCTGCCTGTTAGGATAGGGGCAATTGTGTCAATCATATCTCCAAGAACCTTAACGGAAATCCTCCATAAGTCTTCAGTGTTTTTATGTGACTTTTGAATTTTGTTTTTTAATTGTGACAATAGAAATGGGCTTAAATTCAAAACTTGGAATATCCTTACTGAAGTTTTCTTTTAGAAGAGATTGAGTTAAATATGGAAGATGAGGGGAGAGATTTCGTAACCTCTATTGGGATGTTGGTAAATATATTTTCTAGTGTCTCAGCAACTTTTAACTTATCTGAAATGGTTTCAAAGACAAAGACAAAGACATTTATTCGTCGGATATGGTACGTACAAGTTGGTAGGTATAATAAATTATGTTCAAGACACATCCGCCGCTAAAAGCGGCATACGAATATTTACATTTAGGTACATGGTCATAAAAACCTAAACTAAACTTATTACTACATAAACTCTAATAACAATACAAAAAACTAAGACTATAAACATAAAGATACATTTAGACTCAACGATAAAACACAACAGTAACAATATTTGTAGGTATTACGAGTATACAACTAAATAAATCTATAATGTATTAACCCTTATAATCAAAAAATTCTTTAAGTGTATAAAAATTATTTTGGAGAAGCCATGTTTTTATATTTCTTCTGTAGTAATTAAATGGTAGTTCTCTTATTACTTTTGGAATATGGTTGTAAATTTTTATGGACATAAGGTAGCTGTTTCTGTAGTGCAGAGCGCTGTTACAAAATTGGTTTTTTAGCTTGGTGGGGTCCCTTTTTGTAAATCTATTGTTTTCGGTTACTGTGGAGAAGAAGTGTGAATTTTTCCTAACAAATATGGCTATTTCTAAAATATAAATAGAAGCTAGCGTTAAAACCTTCAATTTTTGAAAAATTGGTCTACAACTCTCATATGGAGGCGCCCCAGTTATTGCTCTCAAGCATTTTTTTTGCGCTATGAATGCTCTTTGGATATGTGACGAGTTACCCCATAGGAGTAAGCCGTACCTCAATACAGACGCTACGTAGCCGTGATAGGCGTTGAGTGCAGCTTCTTCATTCGCTGTTTTACGTAGTTCTCTTAGTGCATATACAAATCTGTTAATTTTTTTACATAGGTTTTCAATATGTTTTCCCCAATTACAATTTTCATCTAATGTTAGACCTAAAAATTTTATACTATTTTCTTTGTTAATTATTTCGTTATTATGGTTTAAATTAATTTTTGGGGGGTTTTGTTTATAGTTTGCAAATTGAATGAATTTTGTTTTAGATAAATTTACTTTTAAGTTGTTTTCATTTAGCCAGTTTATTATATTGTTGATAGTTTGATTTACTTCTTGTTGATGTAATGTTTTATTATTTTCCGGTATTATTACTGACACGTCATCTGCAAATAGTACGCATTTATGGCTTGTTATATTTGGTAAGTCATTTATATATAGAAGGAAGAGAAGAGGCCCAAGGATGTTTCCTTGGGGTACTCCAGACTCATTGTGTTTAAATGAGGATTTGTATGTCATCGTAACGAGTTTATCATTAATATGGGATATTTCCACACACTGTTGTCTTTTGCGTAGATAACTTTTTAGCCATTCTAACGCTGGACCCCTGATGCCGTAGCGTTCACATTTATCTAGTAGTGAGTAGTGGTTAACGAGATCAAAGGCCTTGCTCATATCTAGAAAGATTACTGAAACAGAGCGTTTTTTGTCTATATTATCTGTTATGGACCTAACTAGAGAGAATGCTGCTAAAGTTGTTGACTTACCTTTTTGAAACCCATTTTGTTCTTCATTAATAATTTGATGTTTATTTATAAATTGAATTAAACGACTATGCATTATTTTCTCGTATATTTTTGAGAATATTGGAATAAGGGTGATAGGTCTATAATTAGTTTTATCTAATGTACTCTTGTTTTTATGAAGGGGCTTAACTATTGAAACTTTTAATTTTTCCGGGAAGATTCCATCAAATAGAGATAAGTTGATTGTGTGGCACAGTATTGGTGTTATGATTTCTGCACATAATTTGAGTATGTGCGTAGAGATCTCATCATACCCTACCGATTTTTTATTATTTAGAGATATTATTATACGAAACACTTCGTTATCAGAACATGGGTTCAAAAATATGCTGGAACTGTTTCTGGAGGGTTGAGATGAGCAGCTGGTATTTCTTGCAGGTTGAGGTTTTATATTAGCAGTATCAATGAAAAAATTATTAAAAGAGTTAGCTATTTGACTCGGATCGTTTAAAATACAACCATCGTGATCTATTGCATTTATTTGATTAAATGTTTTATGAGTGTCTGTTCTATTTTTGATGATATCCCATGTAGCTTTGTTTTTATTTTTAGATTTTAGTATGTATTTAAGGTTTGAACATTTTTTTGAGCGGAGCACGCAGGATTTTAGTATTTTATTATATTTTAAATATCTAGACCGTATATCATAATTTTTATTTTTTAAGTGGCACATTTCTTTAAGCTGTCTTTTAAAAATGCAAGATTTCCTTATACCTTTGGTAATCCATTTGGGTGATGTATTATTCACGTAAATTTTAGTTTTCCTTAAGGGAAAACATAACTTATAAAATAGTGAGAAGTTTTCATGAAATATATTAAAGCTATCGTTTGCATCAGTGTTCTCAAGAACATCAATCTATGACAAATTCCCAATAGCGTCCACAAATTTTTTGACGTTATCGTCTCAGTAATCCCTGTTTACATTATACCAATATTTTAGGGCAGGTTTCCTCTCTTCAACTGGGAATGTTAATGTTTGGCAAGTGTTGTGGTCTGACAGAAAAACTTCGTGAGTGATTCCAGTTGAATTTTCTATGTTACTTATAATCTGGTCTAAGCAAGAAAGCTGACGTGTTGGTTTATTAATATGTAGACTTAAGCCATAATTAGATATAAGATCTTTAAGTTTGGTTGTATCATTGCTTTCTTTTAAGGTATCAATACTCAGGTCTCCTGTAACGATAATGCGCTTTTTTCGTTTAAGCAATTTGTGCAATAGTAGGTCTAATTTTTCAAAAAATAGATATGTGTTTGAATTTGGAATTCTATAAATACAAATAACAGTACATTTTAAAGAAGGTATCTCTAATCCACAACATTCAAATATTTTTTCAGTACATAAATCCTTAGGTAATTCAATGTTCTTAAAGTCAAACATTTTATTTATTAGAATACATACACCTCCACGCTTTTCTCTTTTCCTTGAAAACGAGCATGCAAGATTAAAGTTTTTAAAGTTAATATTTAATTCATCGCCTGCTCTTACAAACGTCTCAGAGAAACAAAGAATATCTACGTTAACATGTTTATCTACTAATTCATTTAAACAGAGTTGGACAGAGTCAGTTTTATTGAGTAAGCCAGCAATATTTTGGTGCAAAAGAGTAGCGGTATAAGTATGATCATAGTCATTGTGATCAGTAGTTTTATTGGTCACGAAAAAGATTATTATCTATATTAGAATCTGTTTTTTGCTGAGCACAAATTGAACTTTGTTGATTGTTGACTGAGAAGTAAAACGGAAAGTAAAAATTATCATTATCAATCTTTAAAGACAAAATCATTCTGATCTTGTGGTTTTATGTTTCCAGTTTCTTTGCTATTACCTGCCACACAGCTTTTATTATATTGTTAGAAGTACTAATGTTGTTACTTAGTCATTAAGATTTAGCTTGGGCGCAGACTCGTTTGAATATGTTAGAATAGTTTCTGACATAATTATGAAGGGCTTGATCAGAAGTCAATGATTTCTCGTTGTACAAATTATATAAATTATCTCTGCTTTTAATGCCAGCAGTGACCCATTCATTACATTTTGGTTTAGTATTGATTGTTACTTTTTTTACAGGACACGCTTTATTGAATTCATAGCATACTGTAGAAAACTATGTACTGTAGTTTATATTGGGGTCTTGTGAATCAAAACGAGCAGTTGAGAGATTGCTAAGAACATTATTATTAAACATTTTCCTTTTATTTTTAGTGAGAGGTCTTAATTCAATGGTTTTATTTAGGTGTAAATTTTTATCTAAGTCAAATGATACAATTGACCAGTATGGTCAGAATGCATAGATTTATATGGAATTGGCTTTGAAGGCAACGGCGTGGGGAGCGAGGACAGTTCCATATAAAACTATGCATTTGAACGCGCCGCTGCCGCCACCTCCCCGCTGCCCGCTGACTTCATGTCCGTAGCCTTATAGTGAGAGCATTTGATAACAAAAGCTCTCACTAACCACCCACTATAAATTCGTTATCAACACAATTGTATAAACAAGTGTGTTGATAACGAAATTATGAGGGTCGTTAAGATGTACGTGTTTGTGGTTAATTAATATTTATTTATGTCGGTTAGTAACAAATGTAGGTATTTTATATTTCATTCGAAATTTTTCAAACCCTACGAGAATATTGGCGTTAGTGAAGATAGGTACTTATAGTTTCAACACCATTCAATCTTCTTAGCCTTTTCCCACCTACTAGCTGCAGCTGAATACCAGTATTTAACATGGAGGACTGCCTATCTAATCTCCACAACTCAGTAACTTTACCCCATTTATGCGGTAGAAGAACTGCGTTGCGAGACTTGCCTTTTATAAGATTCCGTAGTAAGTAAGGAACCCTTATAGTTTCGCCATGTCCGTCTGTCTGTCCGCAGCTTAGCTCAGAGACGGTTAGTACTAGAAAGCTGTAATTTGGCATGGATATACATATTAATCACGTCAACAAAGTGGTAAAATAAAATCAAGAAAAATATATTTTCTTAGGGTATCTCCCCTACACGTAAATAGGGGATGCTTTGCGTGCGTAGTGCAGGGCGATAGATGGACCAACGCCCTTAAAAGGTGGCTGGGTCAGACTGCATGGATGCGGAAGGAACGTGAAGGCGTTGTGGTGCAGCCTGGGAGAGGCCTTTGTTCAGCAGTGAGCTGCGATAGGTTGAGTTGATGGATTGATTGATATAAATTCCACACAAAAGCTGTCAAAACGCCATACTACCTAATTCAATGAAAAATTGGATCTATTACCAAGTTAGGAGCCGCTGTCGAATTTAGTTATTATTATAGCCTCACCACTAAGTTTCAAGTGTTTAGCGTTTGTTCGCGCCGCAATGAGATAGTGGCTTAAACGTTCATATTTATAGGAGTCTATTATGCTTATTAAATAGTAGCAATTTTGGCCTCATTCATATTATAACAAGTAATTCCATACGAGTACGTTCTTATGGTTCGATGAGCATGAAAATATTCAGGAATACTGATTTCATTTTAATAATACGTTTAAATTACAGTAACTATACATCTATTTCCATACAATAGTAGTAAGTAATAGTCTAATAGGCCGTTTATATTTTCTGAAATGTCAGTAGGTAGGTAAACACGGCTACATATCAAGCTATAAGTTCCCAGTATAAGCTGATCTCGTATTGTATAGAATTTAAGTACAATGAGAGGTCAGCTTATACTGGAAATGTATAGCTTCATTTGTAGCCGTGTGTACCACTATGGTTTCGGTGTGGAAACTTTCAGCAGCTGAAAACTTTTGTAATATTGTATGAAGCTCTCTGTGGTTTCGTAGAAGCAAACTTTACTAAAACATTTTGTGATATTGTACATCAATCAATCTGCCTAACCTTTTCCTAACTACGTTGGGGACGGCTTCTAGTATAACCAGATGCAGCTGAATACCGGTATTTTACATGGAGTGACTGCCTATCTGCAGAACTCCACAACCCACTCACTGGGTAACATGATACCCCTTGATAAGACTGGTTATCAGAGTTTCGGGCTTCTGACGACTCGTAACGACTGTCAAAGATCTAAGAATGACAGCCGGGGCCAACGGATTAACGTGCTTTTCGAGGCACGGAGGGGTCTTGGTCTGTTAAGATGACCGGAAAATAGGCGACGAAGAATTTTCCTTTCCCCCTTGAAAGGAAAACCTAGATCCGCGCCAGGATGCAATACTTATTTACAATCAATTATAAATCCTTACGATAGTTCAACGTTGACTACTTTTGTTGGTGCCGGGATATTGTAAAATCATTCAAGAAAGAACTTTCAAATGAGACCATCACGATTCATTTACAAAACTTTATTTAGGAGCCTTTTGGCCTCGTACAGGACTTCCTTCATTTTAATGTTACTTTGTTTTTTATTTATGTTTAATGTGTTTTTAGTATGTGATTTCCTGTGCGAGTCACAATAAATACTTTTTCTTTCTTTCTTTTCTATTTGTCTTTGGATCGAAATAAATCTTCTAATTATAAAATTCTCGTGTCACAGTGTTTGTAACAAAACTCCTCCGAAACGGCTTGACCGATTCTTATAAAATTTTGTGTGTATATTCAGTAGGTCTGAGAATAGGACGTAAACTATTTTTCATACCCATAAGTGATAAGGGTGGGGTAGGTAGATGTAGGTAGGTTATGTAGGTAGGTATGTATGTAGATACGTATATAGGTATGTAGGTAGGTAGGGTAGGTAGGTAGGTAGGTATTTAGGGTAGCTAGGTATTGTATTTAGGTAGGGTGATAGGTAGGTAGGGTAGGTAGGTAGGGTAGGTAGGTAGGTAGGTAGGTAGGTAGGTAGAGTAGGTAGGTAGGGTAAGTGGGTAGAGTAGGATAGGTAGGGTAAGTGGGTAGAATAGGGTAGGTAGGGTAAGTGGGTAGAGTAGGGTAAGTAGGTAGAGTAGGTAGGTAGGTAGGGTTAGTGGGTAGAATAGGGTAGTAGGGTAAGTAGGTAGGGTAGGTAGGTAGGTGCGCGCTAGATAAGTCCATAGTGCTACCCGTGCGAAGCCGGGGCGGGCAGCTAGTATAAAATAAATATTGTTTTGGTATTTTACTGGCAAGTGGCAATATGTTTAGGCGTCATTAACACCTAACATAGCATAAGCATATAATCAGTCTATAATGTTCCCACTACTGGGACACTGGCCTCCTCTCTGTGAGAGGGAGTGGGCCGTAATCCACCACGCGGGCCCAGTGCGGGTTCGTGGATGTCAAATGTCTTCGAGTTTTTTGGTTCTACATGCCGATTTCTTCACGATGTGTTCCTTCACCGTTTTGAGAGCAGTGGTGTGAAATAAAATAAAAAAAGTGAAGTGCCTACCTGGCGCGAGACGTAACGTTATGCCAAAATTCTACCTTGCAAAGATCTTGAGGATCATCCTCTGTGACAAACAGACATAAAAGTTATTTTATATAAGACCCGCTTTCCCTTTTAAGATTGGAATCCACGACTTTCTATAAAGAAAATCGCCCGCAGTAAAGATTTATGAGTGTACTAATATAATCACGCGTGCACTAGGGCATGCGATTAAGGTTAGCTATACGTTCAGGGGTGATGCTATCCATCGCAAGCAAAGCCTTTTTGAAATTGTAGTAGATTCTGTCTTTCTTCATGTTCATTAAAATAAATGAATTTAAAAAAAAAGTTTTCGAAGTCAAAAAAGTGAACGATTGAGATTTAAAAGGCTTGACTATCATCGCGTCAAAATCCGCCGCGAAGTTTAGAACAACAATGCGGTCACATGAAAAGCGACTATAATTTATAATATGTATCGATGTAGATACCATACGAGCTATCCACAAATTGCATATTTTTCCTACTCCATTCTATCCGAGCTTCTTTCATATCCCATAATTTCTATATTTTTTTGGAATGAAATTCTTTAACGCGGCTCGTGGTAGGAGTAGAGTTTCTCAACGAGAAGTCTCGACGCGGGAATTCCCGGGAAATTTGGACTTAGTCGAGACGGTAAAAAAAGGGTCGAGTACCCGGGAAGTCGAGAAATTTAAAAAATAGCAATTTGATGTTAATTCCTGTGTTACTCATAACAAAAATTATATCCTCTATCTCGTCTCCCCTTTAACATCCTTTTACTACCCAATAAGGCAAGCCCCTCTTCGTGATCTCTGTTTTGCTGAACCCAGGACCTCATGCTCAGCAGAAGCGCTTGTTGAATGTTTAATTTTTATTGTAATCTTGTCAAAAGGTAAACTGTTAGTAAATTACTTTTGGAACAATACATCGACTGCTGGCATTGAACAAGGTATGAAAAAGCGGCTTCACGAACAAATTGTCGCAAGGCTTATTGATCTGCATTCGCAAAGTTTGATTGTTTTCTGATGAAAAAGACATCACCTTACAAAAAAGGAACATATTACAATCACAACAACTTTTTGTGCTTAGATTTAAGTCGTTATTTAATAGCTCTGAACCGGCGATCTGACTTTGGGGCATTCAGAATCTGATTGATTCTGAATGCCCCAAAGTCAGATCGCCGGGCAAACAAAAAGCAGTTATAACATGATTTTTCTAACTGAGTTGTCAAAGTCGTAGGTTATTGTTAGTATTTTATTCACCCGCCCAGTTTTTAAACCCGCCCGAAAATGACACATTTTCTATTACATTGCCTTGCCCCACAGAAAACAGCTATCGGAAGAATGGCGGTCCTCTATTTGATTTAAACTGACAGAATTTTCGGGTTTTGGATTTGAGGACAGCCTTTAGAGGACCCTTTTTAACCGACTTCCAAAAAGGAGGAGGTTATATGCTCGTTGTTTCTTTTTTTTTTTTTATGTTTGCCCTGCGATTTCTCAGTCAATTGTGGACCCATTTTGAAAATAGTTTTTTTTGTATGAAAGGGGTATGCTCCCGAATTGGTCCCATATAAATTTGATTAACTTCGCTTGGATAGTTTTTGAGTAAACTTCAATAATACGTATTTTTCCCACTTAGTATCACAACTAAAAAGTGAAAAATAATAAAAACTTTTTATTAAAAAAACAACCGACTTCCAAAAAAAAACCCTACAAAGTGAAAAATAACTTTAATTTCGTTGTTTTTTTAATAAAAAGTTTTTGATAACATTGATTGATTGTTGTTCGATTAGTCACGGAAGCGCAACGATCGGTGGTGAATAGTTATACGGTTATGTAAAAAATACGAACTGCCTCGTTGGCCTATAGTGGTCGCTAGCGCTACAGCTGACCATGAGGTCCTGGATTTGCTTCTCAGGTGCGGCAAAGTGTTATTAGATTTTCAATCAGTAATTTTTAATAGCAGCCTGGAATTGTGTCCGATTGATGGCAATAGGCGCGCCCCCTATTAATCGGGAGTTAACGTAATTGGTGAAGTGGGCATACTATAGGAACACTTTTTTTTTGGAGGGTGTGTCAGACTTTTACTGGCTAAAACCCACCCGTGTTCCTTCCGTTGCCTGTGCGGCGGGCCGCGATATCCCTTTCGAACAAACTCGCAACCCTGGCAGGCATTGGCCCTTACGAACCCAGTCAGTTGGTGCTGACATCTCTTTGAGGCGCGCGTGGAACACAACGCGCCGTCGACCCGGGCCTGGTCCTTATCGGACGGCGAGCTACCCATTGCTAACCGTCCGCAAGCCCGCGCCTACGGTGACCGGAAGGCGGCTCGCGACTCCCGACGCCCGGGGACTATAGGTACACCTGCCAAACCTTTCGGGGATTTCAGGCTTAATGTATTGTGTTACATGAAAACCTTACTTTATCAAGTGCTGCATTTTTCATAGCCACTAATTCAACAGAAACAGTACTGTCAGAAGTTATATTAACTGAAGCAACAGCACACTTCTTATTTTTGGGTCCTTTACAGACCTCGAAACTTTTCACCGATAGTTTGAATAAACCCTGAAAAAATATATAAATAGAAAGGAAGGAAGTGAATCATCAGGAAAAATTGTAAAGTCATACCTTACTACCACAAACCCGTCTTATCGGTTGTTTAGGCTGAACACCTTTTAAAGACGACATTTACGTATTACTAGCTGTCGCTCGCGGCTTAGGGGGCCTATTACAAAAATGCGCAAATATATGTGCCTAATTGAAATAAATTGTTTGACTTTGACTTTGCGCGTAAATGCATGATTTCCTCGTTGAAATTGAATACTATTAGTTGGTTAGTATAAATAACAATTACTTGGTAAAAATAGTTCGTTTTCTCTTCTACAATAATAATAAAGCGATTTTTTCATTATTTATTTATTTATCTAGCAATAATCTTTCTCCTGATGCATGTTTTGGTAAAAACTCATGTAGAGCTCATTTGAGAGCTCTAATTTGCGGATTCTGTTGAATATAATTCATCAAATCAATTTTTCTCATATTAAACATACCCGATACTTTTATAATAATAGAATACATTTTTATTATATGACTTTTATTTAAAGAAAAAATTACTGGACCTAATTCAATTTTCTACTAAAAACGTTTGGAAACAAGTCTGAAAATCCGAAGTTCTACATCATTTTCGTACGTAGTATTTATACTAAAATAATCTCCAACATTTGCTCAATAACAAACAATTTTTTTTTATTTTTTTTATTGCTATTTCTATTTTTTTAAGAATAAAATAAAAGTACCATATATTTCACTGCGCCGGCAATGTGCGCTCAGTATCGCAAGAATGCTTTAGCGCAGCGCCGAAATGTAAGAGGGCTCTTAAAGTGCGTAGAGGTAAAAAAAAAACCCACGGGAACGTATTACCGGGATAAAAAGTATCCTATGTGTTAATAAAGGTTATAATTTATCTGTGTGCCAAATTTCAACCAAATTCATTCAGCTGTTTTTGCATGATTGAGTAACAAACATACAAAGTTTCACATTTATAATATTAGTAGGATAGAAGGATATATATTAGGATACATCTTTCGTCATTATTTTACGTCGAACTCCTTATTATAAAGTATAATATTGACTTTGACGAAAGACTGGCCAATTAGACACACGTTTTATTTTTATTTCTTTTATTTATTGTATCTCGTAGTTGACCTCTGAGGTCATGACTACCGAACTTAAGGTACTAACTCAAAGTATAAAAAGTTATTTTTACGCCCTGGCCCTTCAGCCAGGGCGTAAAAATAACTTATATACTAGTCGACTGCTCGCTAAGGGCATCCCCTGTGGGGTACGGACCTCGGCTTAGGGCGTCGCTGGGGGGAGGACAGCAAGATGGGACAGGCTGGATCAAATCTGGATAATTCTTATTATCAGGGGAATTTAAAGCTACAGGCTCAGCTTTGGCGCGGGCTGGCGCTTCGTCGAGCAAGGGTCGGGGGACACACACGTTGAACAATTGTCTAAGTTTTTATAGTAAGACCCAGAGAATTTAACTGCTTAACAATTTGATTACTAAATTAGATTGTAATGATTGAATACTCACATATTGTTTTGCTGAATCTGTCAGTACGAAAATAGACGAAAATGTTATGAAATAAATATGTATATTGTTCATGATGGAAACCTATTTATTTGTGGCATTCATGATAAACATAAGCCGTGAGAAAATACATAATATACAAAGTACTTATTCCCCCCGTTCTTGTTTCCCCCCGAAAGTTATAATAACAATATCGTTTAATTACATTCTTGACGCCGGACGAAATTTCAAAATTAAGTACAGTTAAGCGAGAAAGTGCAACCACCGAAAAATTCACCGATATTCTTAATTTTCAAGCAGTTAAGGCGAAAGCGTCAAGGTAGCCCGCGAAATTCAAATTTTGTTACGTTTTTTGCAATTTGCAGGTCAGTATCATGTTGTAAGTTGATTTAAATATGATTGGCGGCCGTATCATAAAAATGATCAATACAACTCTCTAAGCTAATATAATTCCATTGAATGGCTATTTCATGAAATCATGACATTTGACCATTGTGCTTACTTATGGAGTTGTATTCCTGATTGTAATGATTATAATTATGTAAAACCATATTTGTTACGGTCGCGAATCATATTTTAATCAACATAAAACCTGACACTGACCTGCAAAATGGAAAAAACTAAAGACAATTTGAATTTCGCGGGTTACCTTAGCGCATGCCCCTTAAAAGTAAACTATTTTCGACTAACTATATATCGACGACACGGTTGGCGCAATGGCTGAGCGATCGACTGCTGTGCAACGTGTCGCGGGTTCGATCCCCGCACGGAACAAATATTTGTATGATCTGCAAGTAGTTGTTCCGGGTCTGGGTGTTAGTGTATGTGAGTTTCTATGTTTGTAAACACACCCACGATACAAGAAGAAATTCTTAGTGTGGGGCAAAGTTTAAAAAAAAAAATATATATATTCACGCAGAAACAAACATCTGAAAGTAATGAAGACACAAGTTAAAGAACCAAAAGAAGTAATTATCCCGGAGACCGTTCAATCACTTTTGTTAATTGATTACACCGAAGACAACAACCGAATTTTTGTCTTGGCCTCAGAAGAAGTCAATAATCATATAGACCATGTTCAGCATTACTTCGGTTATGGACCGTTTGATTGTCGTGCAGTCTTTTGTACAAATTATAAAATTCAAGGAGATATTGGCACTGATGAAACTGTATCTGCATCTGTATCTGTATCTGTGCCGTTGTCAAAAAAGAAACCAGAACCTATGAAACTATGTTAATGAAAATAAAGAATATCCACTCTCGGTTTCAATCCTAAGAAAATCACATTGGATTTTTAAATGGCAGCAATGACCGCAATAAAAACGGCTTTCTTTAATAATTTTCAGAACTTTTTTTTTTATTAAGGTTTTAAGTTAAATTAAACTAATAATCTTCAAAATTATTTATAAAGAAATTATTCTTTAAGCCTTAATAGAAACCTCTACTCCTTAAAATTTGCAATTTTATATCATTACTGAATATAAAGCTAACCTATAATAAAAGAGTATTTATGCACGGTTGCTTTGTCCATTTTCAAAGAATCATATTTAGAAAAGAAACATTTTTGAATTGTTCTATAAGTTTGGCTTTCCTTCTAAAAGAAGACAGAGGATGGGTATCCTCTGTAGTCCTCTGTAGATGGGTAGCCAAACTTATAGCACAATTCAAAAATGCTTCTTTTCTAAATATGATTCTTTGGTTGTCAATAATGAAAAATAGGTAGGTAAGTCGTTAAAAAACGAAATAAATTTCGGTGCCCATTTGAAAAAAAGTTTCCGCGTAATTTCTATTAACTATCACAACCAGGAAGATACTCGTTAGTCTATATTTTGCATTGATAAATAATTTTTGATCGAAAACCCCCTCACACCCCTTCAATATGAGTGATCTATGCGAAAATTGATTTCAGGAGAACTGTGACTTTTGTTATTTTGTTTTGTTACAGTATTCCAGCAGAATAAATAAACATGTTTAATGATTACTTTGTCCACCTTCGGACATGATATCTAAATGATGTTGTTACAAAGAACTTCATAGAATAATCAATTTGGTAGAAGCTTTGAATCAGCGACTGCAGGAATTCGCAGGCAGAAAACTTAGCTAACTACAACTAATGCAAATTATATTTCTACCCATGACACGGCTCAAGAAAGGTAAAGTATTTAAAACATATCAGTATATCTACTAACAACTTAGGTGTAAAATCGACAACAGCTGTGATTTGATTTATGATAATGTATAATAATTTGATTCGAAATAAGCATACATATTAATAATCGCTTACTTTTTTGCGTACTTTTTTCTTTGGCTGTACTGCCTCGATTTCGTCTGATAAAACAGAATTATTAAGTATATTACTTTTCGAGTGGAAACAAGGACGGGGGAATCAGAACTCGTAATTGCGACCATTATCTATTCGTATTTACTGGAAAAAACATAATTTTGGCTTAAATTGAATGTCGATGAAAAACATTTTAACGGTGTAATATCTTGTAATGGCGAAAATACATATGCCTGTAAAATAGTGCAGTAGCTTGCATGCCAGTTAATGTGCAAGTAAATGGCACTTTGTGCATACATTTGCAAGTAAACTTACATTTGCTTTATTGCATGCCTGTTGGGCAGAATTTGGGAAACTTCGTCAAGTCTTCTCGTCACCTATCCCGCAATGTTTGAAGACTAAGGTCTTCGACCAGTGCGTCCTGCCCGTTATGACATACGTTGCCGAAACGTGAACACTGACAGTCGGGCTGGTCCACACATTCAAGGTCGTTCAGCGGGCTATGCTCGGAGTTTCTTTAAAGGATAAAATCAGAAATAAAATTATCCGGAAAAGAACCGGAGTTACCGACATAGCAGAGGAAGCAAATTGAAGTGGCAGTGGGCTGGCCATGTTTGTCGAAGTACCGATGGCCGGTGGAGCAGACGAGTCTTAGAGTGGAGTTACCGACATAGCAGAGGAAGCAAACTGAAGTGGCAGTGGGCTGGCCATGTTTGTCGAAGTACCGATGGCCGGTGGAGCAGACGAGTCTTAGAGTGGAGTTACCGACATAGCAGAGGAAGCAAACTGAAGTGGCAGTGGGCTGGCCATGTTTGTCGAAGTACCGATGGCCGGTGGAGCAGACGAGTCTTAGAGTGGAGACCGCGTATCGGCAAGCGTAGTGTGGGACGCCCCCAGCTAGATGGAGCGACGCCCTTAAGAAAGTGGCTGGAATAGACTGGATACAGAAGGCGGAGGACAGGGTGTTGTGGCGCAGCCTGGGAGAGGCCTATTTCCAGCAGTGGACTGCGATAGGCTGAGTTGATGATGCCTGTTACATGCAAGAAGTATACACAAGCCAGTACACGAGACAGTACGAGCCACGCTAAAAATACTGTTTCTAGTTTTTGTAATGGAAAGCAATCGGAGTGAATTAATATTGCTACTAGCAGTGGATTGTGTGTTTAAATTAATGAGAAGAGAAAACGAAGAAAGATGTGTCAGTGGGACTGCTGAATTTTGTAATAGTTTGATGCATAAGCATGTTCGGCGTATAATGGTCCCACTTCTGGGATACAGGCCTCCTAAGAGGAGGGGTCTCCTGGGAGGGATAGGGAGTGGGCCATAATCCACCACGCTAGCCCAGTGCGGGTTGGTAGATGTCACATGTTTTCGAATTTTCGGTTCTAGGACATGCCGGTTTCCTCACGATGTTTTCCTTCACCGTTTTCAGAGCAGTGGTGATGAAATAATTTACACAAAGTAAAGCATCTGCCAAGGTTCGAGCCTACGACCTACAACTCGTAAATTACAGCCGTTACCACTGGGCCACCACTGCTCTCAATCTCTGAATAGTATGATGTTGATGAAATAAGAAAGTTGGTAGGTAGGTATTTATCTGTCGCAGTGTCAAAGCCGTGATATAGTTATATCCCTAGGGATATCTAGGGATATACCTATATACCTCGACCTCGACAATTGATCATATTATTTTTTGCCTGAGCAACAAAGTCACTGCGTGCGGTAGCGTCGGGGGTCGGGTTGCCTCCTTCCCTCAAATATGGCGAGGGGTAATGGCTGATCTTTGCGTTATGCTCGTGAATGGGTGCTGCTTGTTGTGACTGGTAGCTGATCATGGTTTTGTTATTGTTGAATTTGAATTTACCGTAATTATAGTTATACTAGCGACGTGCTCCTGCTTCGCATGGTTTTTACGACTTGACAAAACATCAAGATTGTTTAGTTATATGTAACTTTAATATTAACGTCGTTATACATAAACCTTCCGGAATAAATACTCTAAAATATTCTACTGTTGCGTGATTTAGAAGAACAATGCGGTCATACAGACAAACACGAAAAGCGACTTTAACAGGCTGAAATTGAATTCTTGGAACACTTAAAGCCATGGCTACTGTCCCTCAGTAACGAAGAAACAGAGCATATTCTAATAACTCTTTCGTAACACCAATTCTACACTATGACGCATTCAAGTTACCATTACTCGACATCCCAATCAATCTTTCCTGAACATTCAATCCAATTTACAGACACACACACATGCACTCACACTAAACGCATACACACAATCACCAATACAGGCTATTTGTAACCATTTTTTATTGTTTTGTATTATTTTATTTCTCCTTTGTTATTCTTATTGCATAAGTTTTCAATTGTATTTACTCCCGGGAGAGGGCACTGACTCTTGTAACACATGTTAACCACCTATCACAAGAGTCAGGGACTAAACACAATTTGTAACCAGTTCTTATGTAATAAAGATTATACTATACTATTATACCTCTTATGGGGTCATTGTACTCATCATTCTGAACAACTTTCACTATGGGACCAGGCGAAAATCACAAAAAAAGAAGAACAGCTGTTGCCTACATTTTGACAAGCTATGCGAACATAAATGAAGGGAACGGCTGTATTTTTTCGCAGGTTTTCACGGTTCACCCTGTATATGAAAGTGGTTCATAACTGTCTTACTAGGAATATAACTATGATACGAGCACGATCTAGTAATATAACTATTAGAGCACCCCGACCAAATAGGTTAGGCAAGGTTAAAACTGTGACCAACTATGTCGAAATAGGTCGCAGTAACAAAATTAGGGAACTCCGACAGATACTACCTGTTTTTACACCGTATACAGTTATAACCCTAGGGATATAACTATATCACGGTATATAGCTAAATCCCTAGGGATATAACTATATCACGGCTTCAACCATCTTACTGCGACATATCTACAATAAAATATTACGTACTTATAATATGGGCACGTCTATTCATTTACTTTAGAATTAATAAAATAAAAATAGTTTATTTGCACTTTCATGAAATATACTCGTAGGTAATATGGTTTACATAAAAAAAAATTATGTTAAAGTTTCAGCAAATACCTAAGCTAATATAACTCAATATCTTGTAATTATAGGTATCAGCGCCCACCCTCGTTATTATTAAAGGCGATGTTATTGTGCCTAACTTAGAGAATAATTTAAAACAAAAGAGAAAAATACCTTGTAGCACCAACATAAGTCATGAACTGAACAATAGTGAAGTTATAAAATGTTTAAATTACAGATATAAATTTGAATATCTGAATGAGTTATAATAGGTAAGTTACGTTAAGTTTTAGATATTTTTTTACTAAGCACAAGAATTAGAGACTTTATAGGTGCAAAACTAGAATTTAAAATAACAAAGAAAAGAAACAATAAAAACACATAGAAACAGGTAAACGGTGTTGTGCTACTAAATAACAGTTCTGTTTCTGCATCGTTTCCCTAATGATTTTTGATGTAGGTAAGTAGATAACTACATATTTATGAGGAGTCAAGTCAATTTAACATGCACGGCATTGCCTTGAGCACATTATCATATTAGTGCGAAAACGTCAAAATATTACTACAAATATATGCGAAGTACCTATTGACTGCATTGATGGTGCATGACGGATTTTTTTTGCGGAAGGGTGGAAAGTTTTAATAACTAATATTATAAATGCGAAAGTAACTGTCTGCCTGTTGTAACTACTCACTAAAGGGAATAAGTAACACATTCATTCATTCATTGTTTACATTTTCATACCATACTTTTGGAACAGATCATAGGTACTTACTTCAGTTGGAACAACACTTTGTGTCATATTCACATCATATTGTAATAGATTGTGACTTGTGATCTGAGCTTTCTGATCAGAGGAGCACTCTTTATGTTTCGGACCCGTATACAGTTCCAAGTCAGTCACCGTTAAGAGGGTTTATCCTAAAAGTTGGCAACGTCGCAAATAACTGTCAAATATTTACCTGTTTTGATTCTTATAGCAATATTACTGAATAGAAATAAGAAATGTGGCTAACTAGAGAACTAGAAAATTAATAATAAATTGCAATTATAACATTGATTTTGATGTTGTACCCATTTTAGGTGTAAAAAACGCATTTGGAAAGTATCCAAATAGTTTTTTTACATTTAAAACTAAACATTCGGTGTCACGATATTAATTATTGCATTTCATAATCAATATTCTAGTTCGCTAGTAAGCCACATCTTTTATTTCCACACAGTAATATTGCTAAATTAATCAAAACCGTGAAATATTTGACATCTATTTGCGACGTTGCCCACCTTCAGAATAAACGCTCTTAAATTTTAATAACCTCTGGAAAACCAATCGTTGCTATTTTTAAGACGAAGGCGTTTTCATAATACGTACTTAGTACAAAATAAAGTCCAAGAGTCTTGCTGTTACTTTTCCACTGCTGCTCATAATTACCCGCCTGCGGTTTTGCTTACGCACCCCTAAAACTATTTAAAAACCTATAAAAGTGCAACAATTGTGTATGTCATTGGGTCAAACGGAACCCTTATAGGATCACTTCGTTGTCCATTGTAATATTGTACATCAATCAATCTGCCTAGCCTTTTCCTAACTACATTCGGGTCGGCTTCCAGTATAACCGGATGCAGTTGATTAGCAGTATTTTACATGGGGCGACTGCCTATCTGCAGATCTCCACAACCCAGTCACTGGGTAACACGATACCTTTTGGTAAGACTGGTTGTCAGGCTTACGGGCTTCTGGACGACTCGTAACGACTGTCAAAGATCTAAGAATGACAGCCGGGACGAACGGCTTAACTTGCTTTCCGAGGCACGGAGGGGTCTCTGTCTGTTAAGATGTACGGAAAATAGGTGACGAAGGTTTTTTTTTTAAAAGGCTTTCCCGGTTTGCGAAATTCGCCCTCAGAGAGAAACCTTTGCCCCCCTGGAACGGATAACCTAGATCCGTGCTTGGATGAAGATACTTATTTAGAATTAATATTATAAATACTTACGATAGTTCAATGTTGACACTAGCTGGTGCAGGGGTATTGTGAAGAGAATTTATATTTCTGTAATCATTAGAGAAAGCTTTTTCAAATACCATTCCCTTCCATAACCATCATGATACATTAACAAAACATTATTTTCCTTTGGATCGAAATAAATATAAAATGTCATAAATTTTACACCTCTCTATAATCTTTTTGCGAAAACGGCCCATTTATTTTTCATTTTCAACAAAATGGCAGCCAATTCACATTATGAAATTACTTTTACCCCACCTTGTATTTCAAGACTAAAATAAAAACATTATCTCCACGTTTAACCTCCATTTCTTTAAGTATCTTTTTTTAATGTATATTGTCATCTTGTTTTTATTTATAGTAATGTTATTTGTTATCATTTAATTGTCGTTTTGTGTGCACTGAATAAATGGTTTGTCTATCTAGATATAGATACCATACGAGCTATCCACCTGATACACTGCATATTTTACCTACTCATATCCCATCCGAGCATCTGCTTCTTTCATATCCCATAATTTCTGTATTTTTTTAGAACGAAGGTCTTTAACGCAGCTAACGGTAGGAGTAAACTAGCGATAAAGCGATATGCTCGAAAAACTCAGTTTCAAGGTCCCAAGTTGCAAGTGACAAAAGTTTTTATTTTTTCATTTAGAGCCATTTAGTGTAAGTTTTCAGCTTCTAAAAACTTATACTAGTTATACTAGGAACAACTGCATCTATACGTAATTCATAGAAGTAGTGTAGAGGTTGTGAGTTTGTTCATAACTAGGTAGGTACTAGAGGTGCATACGACACTTTACCTTTGGTGGAGCATCTATACTTACAGCATGGGTGAAATGGATGACCAACCTTTATAGTTTGGTAGTTTGGTATAATTGGAATGTTATATTCCTGAGTGGACCACTAGGCCGATGGGATGATTGTATTTCCCAAAGATTTTAGATGTAGTCTAAATACAGTAGGTGTTACCTAAATAGAATACAATCATAATCACTGTTACAAATAGCAGTCATGATAAATAATAGCCATTTTTTTTAAGAATCATCGTTTATGTTCGTCTATTTCCGGGGTGACAAAACAATAACTGCATTAGTGCATAAGAAATTACAGTGTTTACTATAAAACATTGATTTCCACCTTTGAGTTCCATAAAGATACATCCCGGCGAAATAATTGGTGAACATTTCTTCGACATTTAAGCTAATTTTATACAGGCCCTGAAAAAATAAAAAGAGTCAGTATTATGAAAAGTTTGTACTTTGTATGAATCTATACTTTGCTCATGATAATTACTGAGCTTTTGGACAATGCAGAGTACTTTTCTCACAGCTGGGAATCATGACTCTGTTTCAATGTTTTGATGGTTTTTTCCCATCTGCTACGATCAATGTAGCCTGCTGCAGTATGGCGCTAATAAGGTATCTCCGTTGTTTTTTGATCAGACCACCGTTCCGAGGCTTCGGTCTCTAGGTCAAAAGCAATTTTAAAACAAGATTTTTAATGTTGACTGCTTAGTCTAGTGGTATTGGGTTTGATGCCCGGGTCGGGGAAAGTGTTATTGGGTTTTTTATCTGGAATTTCTCAGTAGCAGCCGGGAGCCTGAATTTGTGCCCGGTTGATGGCAATAGGCTCGCCCCCTATTACATGGAACTTAAAGAGATCTGGCCATATGAGGGTGTACCTCTGCCTTACCCTTCGGGGTAACAAGCCGTGATGATATGTTATTTTGAATGTTTAATTATAATGTAATCTTCTTATAACAGGCTTAGGCCGGCTAGATGTCTAGTGAATAGGTAAATTGCTCGTTAATTACTTTTGGTATAACACAGCGACTGCTGGCATTTAGCAAAGCGTGAAAAAATGGCTTCAGGAACAAACTGTCGCAAGGCTTGTACGGCATACGTAGAGTTTGATTGTATTTTGGTGAAAAAGACATCACTTTTGCCTGAAAACATAACAAATATTAGATTTTGACAAAAACTTATTTGGCACAAAACACAGCAATGTTGTATGAACAAATAAAATATTCGTGAAAAGTTCTGGACACAGGCCCCTTATGTTCCTTCAAATCCAGTCTGCCTTAATCGCCTTTTTATGGCCGCCGCCCATCTCTAGCTAGCGTACAATGCTATGCTTTAGATTCTTCGCTACAGTGTGGCGGATAAAGCCTCGTGCAGACTACTGCGACTGGTCGTGCAACGCGACACCGGTAATTGTTACACCGTGAAGATTTCTTAGAAATTGTTTTGCTAGAGTCACTTTGCGCTGTTGCACGTCTACAAGAGGCTTCAAAAGTATTTAGTAGGTAATAGTATGAAAATGCCTCGTTGTTCTAGTGGTCGCAAGCGCTACTGTTGAGCATGAGATCCTGGGTTCGGGTCTCGGGTCGGGCAATGGTGTTATTGGGTTTTTCTATCTGGATTTGTGTTCGGTTGATAGTAATGTGCTCGCCCCTAAATGGGACTTAAACATAACCGGCGAAATGTGGGTATACTGTAGGTGCCCAAATCTTACAAAGCGTGTTGTTATGTTGTGTTATGAAAATATACGAAAACCTTACTTTATCTAATGCAGTATTTTCAATAACAGCCAGTTCGATATTAACGGTACTATAAGAAGTTACGTTGATTGAACCAACAGCACAGTCTCTAATTTTCGGCCCTTTACAGAACTCGAAAGTTTTCACAGTTACGTTGAATGAACCCTGAAATATTTTAAAGTCTATTGAAAGGAAGGAAGTGAATCGTCAGGAATAATGGTAGAAAGAGGTTTGTTCCAAAAAAATATTTTTTTGCAACAAACCGCCGTTTTATTAGGGCCCCTGCAGACTACACACTTTTTATCGGCCGTTAGTTTGGATCTAGCGCGCACACTGGACCAACTAAACAGTTGGGTTGGTTTGGTGGTGATACTAAATAACAGTCGGTCGACGGATCAGAGTGGGATCCCTTTTTTTCGCATAATCTTCTTTTTCCTAATATACTTTGGCATAACTGTTTTGGTATAATTTATTTTGCCATAATAATTCTTTGACATATTTTTTTTGGCATACAGTTTATGTTGGCATAATTATCTTGAAGGGTAATTTGTTTTGGCATAATTTTAATTCGCATAATGTTACTAGCCCTAATGATTATTAGCATAATACTACTAAATTTTGTGTAACAATTAAATAATATTATTGATTAAAAATTAAATTGCTACAAAAGTTAGTGTAAGTTAGTGACAGAAACGAATCGCTGCAAAACCGACTCCACGTAGTCTTGTCTGCCCTACCCCTAGAGTGTTATTTAAAGGCGTGGAGGCGCCCCTCCACGCCTCCACGTATTTGATAGTTAAAAATACTCACATATTGTTTTGCTGAATCTATCAGTACGAAAATAGACAAAAATGTTATAAAAATAGTATGTATAATGTTCATGATGGGAGGCTATTTACTACTGACGTGATGAACGTAAGTAAATGTCATGACACAATACTTAAACAATAATTGCGAACATTTATTGTTGACAATGTCGATGAAAAAATAGTTAAATGCTCCAATTATTTGTCAAATAGGACCGACTATTGACATTTTTTTATTTGTTTTGGAATGTTGGTAGGTAGGTACATATTGGCGCCGATTCTCTTGTGTCATCTCTTTTTAATGAATGCATCGAGGAAAGTCTTTTCCCCGATCAGTTTAAAATTGCACGCGTGCTTCCAGTTTTCAAAAAAGGATCAAAGACGGACCCTGGCAACTACAGACCAATTTCCCTCTTGCCTATATTATCAAAAATATTTGAAAAGATAATGAAGGATAGGCTCATTAGACATTTAATAATGTACGATATCCTAAATGACCAACAGTTTGGTTACCAAACATCATTAGGAACCACCGATGCTATTGAGGCGTTGGTAGACGATGTTATTTGTAACTTAAATAATAAACATAGAGTAGCTGGTATATTCCTAGACCTCAGTTCTGCCTTCGACACAGTAGACCATGGTATTCTCCTAGCTAAGTTAGAACATTATGGCATACGGGAAAATGTGTTGAAGTTATTTGGCTCTTATCTGCATAACAGACGGCAGTATGTATAGATAAAATCGGTGGTAGATGGAGAAGAAAACGTTTATACATCTAATTTAGTTACGGTATGCCGTGGTGTTCCTCAGGGATCCGTTCTTGGTCCAATCTTCTTTATTATATATTTAAATGATTTAATGGAGTATATTAAAAAACGTGTAAAGGACACTAAACTAATAATCTTTGCTGACGACACAAATGCGATAGTTACTGCAGACGATATACTGGAATTAGAATCCAAGATCAATGCTCTCTTGAAAGCTTTTGAAAACTGGTTCAGTATTAATAATTTGACACTTAATGTAAATAAAACAAAGTGTGTCTTATTTAAGCCCACGGTACGAAATAACGTTAAGTTAGAGATTGTATCTTGTGGCAATAATGTCGAAATAGTTGATAGTGTCAAGTTCTTAGGTGTGCACATTGATGCATTGTTGAATTGGAAGGTTGAGACATTGTCTATAACGAAGTCTATTAGCGCGGCATGCTATGCGATTAGAACACTGAGGGAAGAATTAAGTTTACCACAACTTAGAAGTGTGTACTTTGCCTTGGTGGAGTCCAGGCTAAGATACAGCATTGAGTTTTGGGGCAATAGCTATAAGTACAACATACAAATGGCATTCGTGATTCAGAAAAGAGCTTTAAGGACTATGCTCCACATGAAACAGACGGAATCTTGTAAAGACCATTTTATTAGACAAAAAATATTGACAGTGCCATGCCTTTACATTTTAGTGTTGTTAACCAGCTTAGTTAAAAATCTGCACAAAATTGAGACTGATGAGCAAAGACAAACTAGAGCTAGCACACGTAGGAAAGATTTGCCCAACTCTATTCAACCGAAATTAAAAGTTGTAAAACATAGCCCGAGGTATCAGTCTGTATTTTTATACAACAAACTGCCTATAGAATTCAAAACCATATACAGTGTTAACTTATTTAAAAACAAATTGAGGACCTATTTATTGGGGAAAGGCTACTACAGTATCAATGAATTCCTAGATGACATATGACATTGTAACTTATGATTGATCGTACTAATTTGACATTTATTATTTATGATCTATTTATTGTACTTGAATTGATTGTTATTGTTTTTATTGACTTTTCTAAATGTATTTCATTCATTAATTTTATTTTAATTGTATAATGTTATTGTTTTTATTGACATCTCTAAATGTATTTAATGAAATTATTTTAATTGCAATTGTATAATGTTATTGTTTTTATTGACTTTTCTAAATGTATTTAATGAATTTTATTTGAAGTGCAATTGTATAATGTTATTTTTAAATTTTTCAACACAATGTATCTATATTGTTATGAAATAAATTACTTACTTACTTAAAAAATTACTTACTTACCGAACTAAACTAACTAAACTATCACTAAAATTCCTAACTTTAGGCTATGAGAATCTTAGAGCTATTCTGCAAATAAAATTCTCTAAACTAAAAAATGATTTTGACACAACTGAAATAGAATTTGACAATCGCGAAACCACGTGATACCCGTGGTTTGCCCTCACCCGTGATTTTTTTTAGAGCCGGAGGCGCGCATGGGTTGCCGCCTCGACGTGTTTTATATGGAATTTTTCACTTTCTGTATGGAAAACATTAAAAAATATTACCTACATGTTCAGGTTTAGGGGTTTAAGTGTTTCCTAAAGAGGGTCGAAATTTTCATTATTTTTGCGATAGGACGCACCATTTTCGAGATATAAACAAAAGAAAAAAATAATACAGTACTGTTTTTGCACGTGAAGTCGAGATGTTGGTGTGAATTTTAGTTCATGACAACTTATTTTATACCACACCTTTTTAATCGCGATTAAAAATTGTCAGAATTAGTCTGGTTTGGTATTTTACAATCAAAATTTTAGGTGAAAAATGTCAAATTCAGAATAGCTAAATTGGTGCCGATTCTCTTGTCACAAATGCCTCTAAACTAGACTAAAAATCACTAAAATTAGGTTTAATCCTGTCAAACGACGATTTCCCATTCTGAAATAGACTAAACTGACACAATTTAACTATATTTTAGTTTGACAGCACTGATAGTACTGAGTTTTTAGTTTAGCGAAAATGGCAATTTTGCTATTCTGAATTTGACATTTTTCACCTAAAATTTTGATTGTAAAATACCTTAGAAAATTCCAAAAATTAAGCTCATAGCGAAAAGACTACTCATACTAAATGACTATTCGTTTCTGCATAGTTTCCCTAATTATTTTGGTTAGAGATACTAATATATTTCCAATTCATCCAGGCCTGGCCATCCCTTCATCTGGTCGGCTGAACTAGATGTTTTGTTTATCTACGTCATAGCGATCATAACGCTTACATTTTGCTATCTAGTAAGTCTTCAACTTAAGTCCATTTCCAAACTGTTCTTTTGATAGCAAAAACATCACCTTCCCTGTACTTATATGTCTTCTTCCTTTTCTTATCATAATGTTTCTTGTTTTCTTCTTCTTCGTTTCGCTCTTGACAGAGCAGTCGTGGTCACAATGAGCTGTGTTCAATAGCAGGCGTAGTCATTGCCCGCTTCACGATCCCTCTCCATCTGGTTCTGTTACATGACAGTCTTGCGCATTCATTAACAGGGCATCCAACCGAGGATTTTATTTGTTCCACTCTGCCCTGCAGCACTACACGCTCTACGAAGTCATTATTGCGCCTGGGGACATGATCAAAAAACTTCAGTATTCGAGACTGTGCTAGTGCTGATAGACGCTATTTGATGACGAGTTTTTGGAGTATGAAGACGTTTGTGCGGAATTCTGTCTATGACACCCTAAGCATTCTTCTACAGCACCACATTTCTAGAATATCAACTTTTTTCTTTTTCAGTTCTCCTAATGTCCGCGTTACAGCTGCGTACAGAAATATGAGGAATACAAGTGAATGGACGAGCCTAATCTTAATAGCGTTAGTCATGTTGCGATTCCTCCATGTTTTTTTTAGCTTGTCCATTGCCCCTCTAGCCATAGCCATACGCCGTTTCACCTCATCCATGCTGCTGCCATTGTTTGCAACTTTAGAACCAAGATATAACGTGTCATGTGTGACAAAGTCAAAGTCAAATCATTTATTTCAAATAGGCCCTTGTAAGGTACTTTTGAACGTCAAAAATTACAAAAAAATTGAATTGATTGTAGTCGCCCCTTCCAAAAGGTAGTTTTCGTATGGAGAAGAATGGGCAAGAAACTCCACCGTTACTCTTTTAAAATGTTTTACAATATTTTGTATATATGTAGGTACATTAGTTATATAATTATATGAGAAGACGATGCATCTAAAAATAAAAATAAATACTATACCACACTATGTAAAAAGAAATTTAAAAAGAGAGCAACAACAGATAAATTAATTACCTATGTGATAGATACATGGTTCTCACATATTTACAAACATTGTAAAAGTTTGTGAAAGTTGAACATTGTAAAAGTGAAAGACGATTTTCCAAAAAAATAATAATAATAATAATAAGTTACAATTAATAAGTCAGTGTGTGAGGAAGTAATCACAGAATGTAAAATCAATGTCATATAATGAAATATAATAATTTATACAACTTAAATTAGCAACCAGTTTGATTTTGTCTAGATTCTAGATTATCCTATGGAGCTGGACCAGCATGTTTCCAAGCATTCTTATCTTGGATATAATCCTCTAATTTGTAATATGCTTGTTTACAAAGTGTACTTTTAATATGAGTTTTAAATTTTCTTTCATTTAATTGTAAAATATCACAAGGTATTTTGTTGTAACATTTAACACAGTACCCCATAAAAGATGTACCTATGTACTTTAGATAATCTGAAAAATGGTTGATCTATTTTATCTTTATTTCTAGTATTAAAATTATGTCTATCACTTATTTTATTAAAAATATGTAGATTTTTTCTTACATACATAATATTTTCATAAATGAATTGGCAAGGTACCGTCATAATATTAATCTTTCCAAATAGTTCCCTGAGAGATTCGCGACGATGTAAATCATAAATGGCTCTGACAGCTCTCTTTTGTAAGATAAAGATGGATTGATGAGATGCTGGTGACATTGAATCCATCTTTAGGATTCAATGTCACCAGCCCGACCCCACAGTAAAATGCCATACGACATAATACTATGGAAGAAGCTAAAATAGACCAAACGCGCGGTTTCAACGTCTGTTAACTATCTTATCTTTCTAACCGCATAAGCGGCCGAGCTTAGCCGCCCCGCAAGAGATGTTATATGAGGTCCCCATTGTAATTTCTCGTCTAGCGTGATTCCTACGAAAACCGTTTGATTAATAAATTCCAGTTTTTCTCCATTCAATATGATGTCACATTCGCTACTTCTAACATTAGGTAATTTAAATCTAATGCATTTGGTTTTTATTTTTTATTTAGTACCAAATTGACGAAATTGACGAGTTGTTGTTGCCACGATCTACAATCATCATCTTCGTCTTACTGCAATTAATCCTTAATCGAAACGTTAGTCTCACGCACTCCATCTTAAGGAGTAGTTCCTCCATGTGTTTAGCACTAGTCGCAAATAAGGTTGTGTCATCAGCGTAGCGTAGGTTTGTAATTTTCTAGCCACCAATCGCAACACCGTCAGTCCAGTCGTCGAGGATGATTCGCATTATGAGCTCCGTGTGGGGTTTGAATAGGAGTGGCGATATAATACATCCCTGGCGGACACCAGCACTGGGATGGAATCTATCTGAAATGTGGTCGTCTGTTTATACTGATGCTGTTCCTCCTTCATAGTTCTCTAAGAAGGTGCACAAGGTGTTTAGGTGTGCTCATTTCCGATAGCATCTTCCACAAGGTTGGCGTTTCACAGAGTCAAATGCTTTTGAAAAATCAACAAAGCATATGTAGGTCGGCTTATTGAATTCTCGTGTATCTCAATAATTTGACGAATAAAGAGAATCTGTTCACGGGTTCCCTTTCCCTTCACAAACCCAGCTTGTTCTTGGGCTATTTCTCATGACCGATGTGGTGATGGTTCTGGCTACTGTCAATTTGAGCTTGTATTTTGAGAGACCAGAAGTTGGTGGCTTGATCCCCAATCAGCTCCAGGTAGTGTGTGGGTGTAGATGACCGCAATCGCGATCGAACCAGGTAACCAGTAATCTATCTGGAGGCGGTACTTTCCATCGGGTGATGTCTTCGTGTACAGCATTCGCGGGTAATGGTGGTCGAGGCTATTTGCAAAGACTAGGTCATTTTCGGAAGCAAATTGTATAAACCGGTCACGTCTATTGTTCCGAGTTCCAAGTCGTAAATTTTTCGACGCATTCCGACGCTCTTGGCCTGCATCACCCATAATCATCAACCACAGAAGAACTCTACTGCCGGAACACAACAATGCTGTTAACATTGTTGTTACAGCGACAGACTTAGATAAGATAGTGGTAGCTAGCCAAGTGGAGTTAGAACAAGCCCTACCGACTAAACCGAGCAGAAAATTTGCCCCCACTGAGAATCGAACCACTAGACCACAGAGGCGGTTAAAACTTTACCTTACTAGATTAATTATTTGACTATTACATAGTCTATTTACGCCATTTTCCTCCAAATTACTTTAATAGTCGAGTGTATTTAGCTAAACGACAACCGGAATTAATTGGTCATTTTATTTGTATTCATACTACCTTAGTTATCTACTACATATATTGGGGCACTAAGCGGACATGGCATACAGAATTTTATTATTTTTAATCACAAGTTTAATTATTATTGTGCTTTCTGAAAAACATAAGAATTATGTAAGTAGTTGTCGTATATAATAAATTAGATTACGATTTAAAAAACTATCTTTTCTTAATTTATACAATATAAATTCAATCTCTTAAAGTATCATTTAATTGCATAGCACATGTGTGAGTACTATGTACCTACAATAAAGCTACCATTTACTGGGTACGTCTTTCATTGACCTGAATGTGCCCTGGCGGCTGAGAGTATGTCATGCTCACTCAAATGTATCGCTGATGGTGGCGCGTGTGTTGGTTCATTAAGTTCCCTTCAAAATGGTTAAGCTGAATGGTGCTGATCCATGCGTCATGTTTGTGAACGGGCGCCATCAGTAGGGACTGGTCATCTCTTAGCTGCCACGGCTTATTTTAATTATATCTAATTTTTATATGTTTATTTTTTGGACGCTTTTATTATTCTGCATCTTTTTATTTTCATTTTTTTTCTTCGTTCTCACAGGTTTAATTTCATCATGAATGATGAACCAATATTTTGTAACTATATCTTGATTTAAAAGATTGTCCGTGGAGTTTCTTGCCGGGTCTTCTCCATAGGTACTTACTAAGCCTTGAGTGACATAGGATGCTATATATTCTAGTAAAAATGCATGGCACCTTTGGAATGAGAAACAAAAGAACCACAATGACAAAGCCGTAGGTAAAACCTTGTGATTCATCATCTTCATCACTCCACTGTGCTGGTCCTAATCACAACTTAGCAAATTGCATCCAGCTGCTACCAGCTACCTTGCGTACATCGTCACTCCACCGCCTGAGGGGGTCCTACCTTACGTTTGCCGATTCCGGTCTCCAATTAAGAACACGTTCAGCTCAACGGACATCGTATCAGTTCTACGGCAAATATAGCCGGCTTGTGATTTAATCAATTAAATCCATTTTCCTCTTTCAACCTCGTCGTGACTAGAGTAGAACTCTGTAAGGGACCCAAGAAGAGAGATTGTTGTGAGTTTCATATGAAGATAAACAGTAGCGTCATCATTGACTTTGATGTGCTGGTCCATGAGAGTGTAACTCCTAATAAGGTAAGGATATGTCATGCATTTAGCCGTTTTTATTAAGAGGCCAACTCTAGATTCTGCTTCGCATAAACGCCTGCATTTGCAGTTAATATATATATATGTTTAATTAATCAAAAGACAACTTTGGGCCACAGTTGGTGTAAGAAGTACTTATTATTATGTTAGTCCCAAAGAAAATATAATATTTAAAATCTATTCTATCAAACCAAACACCAAAATAAAATACATACATAAAATTGAAAATACTTTCCATAATAAAATCGTAGCGAAGTCAACAATAATTATAATTATGTGCCCGACCCAATTCTCGAAAATGGAAATATCATAACTCAAACAATTTATTTCAATTAAACCATTTACGCGCCACCATCAGCGAGACATCTGAGTGAGCATGACATACTCACTGCCACCAGGGCATATTAAAGTCAATAAAAGACGTATGACTCGGTAATTTTTTTCTCTTTAGTGCATAGTACTCACACCTGTGCTCTGAAATTATATACGTAATACAAAAGAAATTGATATTAGACAATGCAAAGATGGTCTTAAACTCTTCAGCAGCTCCAACAGTATTTTCAAATGTTAATCAAATAGTTGTGGTTGTGGAGCAGGACCAGCATTGAGCCAAGCATTTTTATCAGCGATGTAATCCCCGAACTGATAATATGCCTGTCTGCATAGTGTGCGTTTTATACAAGATTTGAATTTCGTCTCATTCAGTTGAAGTACGTGGGGAGGAATTTTATTGTAACATTTTAAATGACTGGCTAAAGTGGACTCATCTTTCATGGGATACTGATCCCATGAAAGATGAGTCCACTTTAGCCAGTCTGAATCCTGGTTGAACTAACAGGTCCCTATTTCTTGTACTGTAATTATGTCTATCACCTTATTTACTAAAAAGATGTAATTTTTTTCTTACGTGACTATCATAGCTAAGTAGGCTGTACAGGTTAACGAGTTACCAACCAAAATAAATTTGCGGTTTGAAAAACATGATCTCCCTTAAATTCCGTATGGGCGAACATGTTTTTCAACTATAAAAGTTTGTTCTTGTGATAAATTCATCCCAACTAAGGAACCAAACCAACCTCATACCGAATTTGTGCAATTTCTATATAAAATGTGCAATTTCTAATGAAATAACAAAATTCCGATACTGATTTCCGATATTAATATCGGAATTCCGATATTGAGATCTAATATCGGAAATCAGTATCGGAATTGAAAACCTTCCGATATTACATGTACTTGTACATGTACACGTACTTCCAACCCAGTTCTCGAAAATGGCTTTATCACGTTGTGATGATAGATCGATCCCAAGATCGATCTATCATCACTAACAGGACTATTGTTGCCAATAAGCTGGACAAAGCGGTGATACTCGTATATCGATTCGAGCGTCGCACAATGATTATTGATATAGCGGTCCCACATGACGAGAACCTCGTGAAAGCTGAAAAAGATAAGCAGATTGCTTAATCTGCTTATCTTTTCAGAAAAGAGCCAGGTCAAAATACTTATTTTGACCTGACTCGCGAGGTTGTCGACATGTGGGATGTGGATACAGCAGCCATTGTGCCGATAGTTGTGACGACCAATGGAAAGAAAGAAGAAAGAAAGAAAATACATTTATTTAGCACAGACTAAAAACACACACAATATAATTTACACAGCAGATAAAAAATAAAAAAAACAAATAAAAAGTGTAAAGTGCGATGTAAGCAGAAATTTGATGGGGAGTTTGCCTCAGGGCTGCGCCAAAAAGGCCCAGTTCAGCAAAAATGCCAGACAACTTTATGTGCCTGACGCTGGTTTTCAACTGGACCTGAGAGTGTGATGTGATGTGACGGATGTAAATCAGTTTTATAATATAACGTGTATGCAGCATACTTAAATAAAATAAATGGCAATGGCATAATAGCCAAGAGCCTCGACCAACACCCAAGGAGGCTCTCGTTAGGCAGCTGGATCAAGGGCTTGATCCACAGAGCGGTACTTCCTAAGGATATGCGCCGTGTCCTGACACGGCGCATATCGTTAGGAGGAAAATATGGCTATGAAAATATTATGTATGTAAGAAAAAATCTTCATATTTTTAATAAAATAAGTGATAGACATAATTTTAATACTAGAAATAAAGATAAAATAGATCAACCATTTTTCAGATTATCTAAAGTACATACATCTTTTATGGGGTACTGTGTTAAATGTTACAATAAAATACCTTGTGATATATTACAATTAAATGAAAGAAAATTTAAAACTCATATTAAAAGTACACTCTGTAAACAAGCATATTACAAATTAGAGGATTATATCCAAGATAAGAATGCTTGGAAACATGCTGGTCCTGCTCCATAGGACAATTTAGAGTCTAGACAAAATCAAACTGGTTGCTTATTTAATTATATATTGTTTGTTATTTTTTATAACTCTGATTTTACATTCTGTGATTTCTTGAACTCACACACTGACTTATTAGTATTACTTGTTAAAATGTTAGGAATATCGTATAATTTTGCAATGTTTGTAAATATGTGAGCACCATGTATCTATCTATCATAATTAATTTATCTGCAATTGCTTTATTTTTTTTCATTTTTTTTTTACCTATCGTGGTATAGTAATCTTATTCTAGATGCATCGTCTTCACATATAATTATATAATTAATGTATACAAAATATTGTAAAAACATTTTAAAAGAGTAACGGTGCAGTTTCTTGCCCATTCTTCTCCATACGAAAACTACCTTTTGGAAGGGGCGACTAGAATCAATTCTTTTTTTTTGTAAATTTGACGTTCATAAGTGCCTTTTATGTGCCTAATTGAAATAAATTGTTTGACTTTGACTTTGACTTTGAGGTTCTTCTCTCAGGAGCACTGACCACCGGTAACTTGGACCCTGTTCCCGATACCGGAGGGCAACTTTTTTGATAAATGTTTTTTTTTTAATATTTAAAATTGTTAATGAAATAAAGATAATAATTATTTTTAAAAAAATCCTACATTGTCCAATAAGTCAAAATTAATTTTAACTCGAAATAAATAAATAAAGTGACTTAAATAAGCAACGATTACTATACTCAAGATGTCATCATTAGTGTAGCTTTTTCCCAGCTATGTTGGGGTCGCCTTCCAGTCTTACCGAATGCATCAGATTACCAGTAATATATATGGAGCGACTGCTTGTCTGGTGTCCACAATCCAGTTACTGAGTAACACGACACCCCTTGGTGAGACTGGTTGTCTGACTTTTGGGCTGCTCCTTCATCTTAGGGTGCCTTTGTATTAAGGCTCTACAACTTCCGTAAATAATAAATCCTTTTATTTTACAGGGTAAAGTGTTCGCCATATCTAAAGGCACGGAATTCACGAGGTTGCAGATGAACAACCCTTGTGAAAATTTGTTTATGAAGCCTGTTTTGATGAAGCTTTTCAATGCTACGAACAGCTGCGTTATTAAAAAGGTATGGGTCGCAAGAAAAAAAATCATTACAACCATTTAGATGATAAGTTTTGCCAAGGTAGACCAGCCAGACGTGTCTTTTAGTATTGACCATTCTAGTCAGATCGGTTACCATCAGATGAGATAGTGATTCAAATGTAATTCCTATGAATCATAAAAAAGACATAGCCGCAAAAAGAGAAAAGTTAGACATTGACGTGCACTTTACGTCACTTTCGACATATTTCAGAATTTTTTGGTGTTACCTGTAATTTTTTGATTATTTTAGGTCTATTTGACGAGAATATCCGTCGGGCCATGGAGTGAAACTTCCCACAGACCATATTAGCCCTTATTTTTATAGTAAAAATAGAGATTTAATCCGCGTGTACCGCCGTTTACCTTAAGGATACAGTGTGACTTGAAGGATCCTCAAGGATACACGCGGCGCCTACAGGTTCACCAATCTGTACCCGGCATTAGGTACCTACATTCAATCATGATGATTATGATGTCTTCATGGAATTAGTACGTTCTATATCGTACCACTGTCTTTATCTACTGATAAGGACTTACAGCTGGCTGGTGGAGATCGCGTATCGGCAAGCATAGTGTGGGACACCCACAGCTAGATCGACCGAAGACCTTAAAAAGGTGTCTCGGACAGACAGGATACGGAAGGCGGAGGACAGAGTGTTGTGGAGTAGCCTGAGTTGATTGATTGAAGGACATACAATCTCAGAACAGTGAGTACACTGGTCTTAGATTGTATGTCCATCTACCCCATGGATTTTGTCAACGTCATTACACCAAAATAAATTTATAAGTATAAATATATGGGTATGTATAGGGTAAAAGGAGAGTTGCCCCACATTTTTAAATTGTTTTTTTTTTAATAGAAAATAAATGATATTTAAACAGTTTTTTCGATTTAATGGTACATTGGTCTATAATTTACTATATTTTAAAAATAAATTCAATGCAGCTTAAGCTAAAAAAAATAAGAAAAGGTACAGCACTAGGTCTGAGTATAGATGCCTCTTATATTCAAAATTCAAAAGTCATTTATTCAAATTAGGCTGAGAATCAGCACTTTTCGAACGTCAAAATTACATAAGACAGTCCCCCAAAACGCCCACCCTTCACCACTTCCTAGTGCATTAGCTGGGAAGAAGAAGTGGCGCAACAAACTCCCCAGCAGCACAGCTGTCGTTTCAGTTAGAAGAACAAAAAAAAAGATTCTATATAATAGTATTCAAAATAATTTACATTACGCAACACAAAACATAATTCAAATTATTAGCCATATGTTAGCTAGCACACGCCAATATACCAAACAAAATCATCGAGAACTATACTCAGGCCGAAATAAAAAAACTAAACGTAAACAGAACTTAATATCTAAATAAAAAAGCCTCCAGGCATACTGGGCGTGCCCGCGTACATATAGTTGTAACTGGAAGTTATAAATGATAAACTAGGACCATCGATGTAAAACAAATAAACAAAGAGTTAATTACTAATAACAATAAATAATATGATCAATTGTCGAGGTCACTAGCTAACCACATATTGCAATACAACTCATAAAAAAAACATTGTGATGAGTAGTTTTTGTCAACAATAAATTAAAGTTAAATAAAAACTTGACTTAATTAAAAAGTCAAATAAAATAAACAATTATATAAACTCATATAACTTGTAAGTAAGCTGGAGAAAGAACATAAACATTGTCTTGAGTTAATCACAGCGACCAACTATTCTTATCATTTAAGTAGTCGTTGATAGAATAGTATGCCTTTGAACAAAGATTGGATTTTACTTTCGTTTTAAACGCATTAAAAGGCAAATCTAGCAAAGAAGAGGGTAGCTTGTTATAAAAGGTTATACCAAGCCCAACAAATGAGTTATGAACCTTATGAAGCCGGTGAAAGGGAGCTCGTAGTTTGTCCTTATTTCTAGTGTTAACATTGTGAAAATCACTGTTTTTAGTGTATATGTGTATATTTTGCCTAATATATAAGATATCGGCGAAGATGAATTGAGATGCCACCGTGAGGATACCAATATCTTTGAAAAAATCTCTCAGATAAACTCTGGCACCAAGCTGGTAAATAGCTCGAACAGCTCGTTTTTGAAGAACAAATATATTTTGAATATCAGCAGCTTTGCCCCACAGCAGAAGACCGTAGGACATAACGCTATGAAAATAACTAAAATAGACTAACCGAGATGTATCGACGTCAGTGTATTGTCTTACTTTCCTGACGGCGTAGGCGGCCGAACTGAGCCTTCCCGCTAGGCTCGATATATGTGGGCCCCACTGAAGTTTGGCATCTACTGTTATGCCCATAAAAACCGCCGAGTTTACAGATTCAAGCACCTCTTTATCTAAGACGATGTTGGGACCTAGATTTCTAACATTTGGTAGGGCAAACTTTACACATTTCGTTTTCTTAGCATTTAGAACTAGGTTATTTGTCGTAAACCAATCCGTAACGATTGAGAGTGCACTGTTTACATCGTCAAAATCTTGTCTATACCTGTCTACTTTAAAAATAAGAGAGGTATCACCTGCAAACAGTACAACTTCACAGATACCCTTTAAATAGAATGGTAAGTCATTGATATACACTAAGAACAAGAATGGACCCAATATTGAGCCTTGAGGTACACCTAACTGAACTGGTAGCCCAGGCGATTTCACACCATTAAAATCTACACATTGGGACCTATTATATAAATAAGAATTTAAAACGTTGAGAGCTTCGTTTTGCACACCGTAATGACGCAGTTTACGCAAAAGCGTGTCATGGTGCACGCAATCAAAGGCTTTGGAGAGATCACAGAAAACCCCAATAGCATTTTGCGAGTTCTCCCATGCGTTAAATATGTGTTTCAGCAAAGCAACACCCGCATCTGTAGTCGAACGACCTTTTGTAAAGCCATATTGTTCATTATGAAGGAGGCTATTTAAATTAAAATGTCTTAGCAACTGCTTGAGTATTAACTTTTCAAATATTTTGCTAAATGCTGGTAAGATAGAAATAGGCCTGAAATTGCCAACGTCACTTTTATTACCTGATTTAAATAATGGTATGACTTTACTATTCTTCATGAGGTCAGGAAAAGTTCCTAAATCAACACATTTATTAAAAGTAACAGCTAGATAGGGGGCTACGATGTCTATTATATTACTTAAAAGTTTAATGGAGATGCCCCAGTAATCACCAGTGTTTTTAGACTTGAGTGTGTTAAAAACATTAACTACATCACGAGGCGTTACATGTTCGAAGCTAAATAAGTTACTATTTTTAGACACACTACTAAGCAAAAGGTTTTCCGCTTTAGACGGGGACGATTTTAAGGAGCGAGTGGTAGTTACAGGTATGTTGGCAAAAAACTCATTAAACGCCTCAGCTACTATGGGCTAGATGCTCCGATGCTGTTATCACTATGAGGATAGTTGCCCTTAGGTATAAATCAAAGCATATTTATAATTATCAAGTTTTATTTTAATATTTAGCAATGGAACATTACACTTTGGTTTTCATTTTCATATTCTTAGTTCTTACATCAATCTGTTGTTAGTTTTATGGGTCAAATCTTGCAAGCTAAAATAAAACCACTTTCTTTTATCTTACGGAGCTAAAATTTTACAAGTTGGTTCAGTTTCGAAGACAATGCATTTTTATGATGCATGACCTGATTCTACTCCCAGGATGGCTCCAGACGGGGGAACTCCTCAACGGGCAACATTTAATTATAATAGTCCGTTCTAAAGTCCACATTGACCTGGCTGCTGCTGTTTTCTTCTTACAGTATTTTTTTTCTCATTTTATCCTTTTTTTTTATTTAAATTTTGGTCATAGAACTTTATTACCTATGTCTGGTTTTCAATATTTTTGTTTGCGAATCTTCTCCTCAATATTCTCGATGCAATCCCATATCTCCGATATTTCGTTGATAACAAGAATGTTTTTCGAAATTTTATCCATTGTAGCTATTAATGCCTCTTGGTAATAGGTATATGCGAGGTATTTCTGAAAAGAAGAAATGGGAACATGATTATGCAAACATCAACTTAAGACATAGAGGATAGATGCCCCTAACGGCATCTATCCTATCAGCGCGGTTGTCGCTCGCACACTAGCGGGGTGCGGGGTGTTCTTCGTTTTTAAGTATTAACTGCGATGATAATACGTCTACAAGTCACAATTTGAATTTTGGGGCGTCTATCCTCCTAGGGCAACTATCCCACTTTTACCCTATTTGTAATGACGTTCTCGAAAACTTTTCTAACGATTTCGATAAAAGTTGCATTATAATATCTCATAATTCTGGGAAAATTCGTTTTCTTTATTTTCACCCGAGCAGAGCTTGATCACCCAGGTATTGTAAAGTAATTTTAGTTAAGTTAAGACGGCGTTCAAAACACAAAATATTATTTATTAATGCTGTTATTTTCTCTTACAGGGACACTATGCATTTTCCATAGATTATCAGGAGTTTTTGCGAGCTTACTACGGTGGAATGCATCTGTATGGCGTATATGCATTTAAATCCATATTCTATAGTGATCAATGTAATTTTCTATGCACCTTCATTGAAGTTAGAATTTCAGGAAACAGTAATTAAATTGTGCTTGGTTCTTTTATTTTTATTATAAGTTTTCTGCAAATGAGATTTTTCTTTTCTATTTCTCCGTGCTACATAAGTAAACATAATTATTATAAATCAAAATCAAAATATTTTATTTCACATAAACCTACATGGGCACTTATAAAACAGAAGAAGAGACTGAATCAGAAGCTAGGTGCACGGTTCCAATTGGTCGTTTCCTATGGAGAAGAGCCGGCAAGAAACTCCACGGTTACTCTTTTACAGTAAATGGTTTTACAGTGTTAAAAGGTATAAGAGGACAGTGTAGGCCATCAACAACAATGATCCTAATATATTCCTTGTGCTTCTTTCCGTTCATGGTTTGTTGGTTTATACATTCATGGTTATACACGAACGCCAGTTTATTGTATTACGCAAGTTACCTAAAAAACTGTTTACAAAAAAAAAAACAACAGACTTCCAAAACAAACCACAATACAGTGAAAAATAACTTTAATTTCGGAAGTTGTTCGTTATGTTATCTTTCACTATGTGGTGTTTTGTTTTGGAAGACGGGTGTTTTTTTTTTTTTGTACCTACCACACACTAATTCGAATACGACTACCTGCTATGTAAATAACAGTGACAGGAAGTTATTATAACATCATCCAAATTAACTAAGAGGAAAAAATACGTATTATAGAAACAATTCCGCGATCCGATCGCAAAGTAAACAGTTCGACCTCTTGCCTATCCTTGCAAATTTACTGTAATTAAATTTAAATTCGAATTGATTCATATTATTAAACTACACAATTATTATCATAAACATCTGATAGTCCAGTTTTACCGCTTGCAAAGCGAAATCAGACTCAGTGATTCTCAAAAACTTTGCTATGTGTGTGACTCAGTGATTTTCTAAGTAACAGTGGCTGAAAATCCGTTAATAACGTGATAACTATAAACAAGCAAAAACAAGTAAAAAGCAAACATGAAATATTTTTTCATAAATTAGACAGTCTGTTAAATTCTTTATCCATTCACTCAAATAAAAAAGTGCTTCTATGCGGTGATTTCAATATTGACTTGCTAAAAGATACCACAAGTTCGCAGCAATTCAAGCACTTAATAATGGGTTATAATCTTAAATTTTCCGTAAACGTTCCAACTAGATTAAGCAGTGGGACCTGCATTGATAATATAATCCACAATGTGCGAGGAGCTAAAGGAGAAGTTTTGGAACTAGCAGTATCCGATCACACAGCACAATTTTTACGATGTCCAGTTAAACAAACGTGCCTTTTAGACTACTGGCACTGTACAAAACGGGACTACTCAAATGAAAATATAGAAAAATTCGTAAACTATTTAAAACAATTGTGATTTTCTGATGTTTATGGGGAAACAGACCCTGAAAAAGCATTCAAATTGTTCTATGACTGGTTTAAATTGCTATATGGCTTAAGTTTTCCTAACATTAAAATTATAATATCGACGAAAGTAAAACCAAACTGGATTAGTCGCGGTATTAGATTATGTAGCAAGAAAAAAAGAGATTTGTTATGGAAATACAGGTTATCACCGACTGAACATAATAAAACAAACTTCAAAACGTTGTCTAACCGGCTTAAAAGAATTGTCAATCTCACGCAGAGAGCCCACAATAACCGATACATTCACTCGGCTAAGAATCGATGTAAGGCAACGTGGAAAGTCATAAATAAAAACAAACATAATTTACCAAATCAATCCACAATGAGAATTAAATCAAATGATAAAATACTTACCAACCCTCTTGATATAGCAGAGGCTTTTAACAATTATTTTGCGGATCAAGTCAAATCAATTAATAGTTCAAATAATAATAATAAATTACCAATAAATACTCCAAATTCGTCCATGTTTATGAAACCTACAATACCACAAGATATTCATAAAATTATTATGTCTTTAAAGAATACTCCCAGCACTGGATATGATGGTATCAGCACAAAAATTATTAAAACAGTATCTACAATAATTGCACCCGTCCTTAGTCACCTGATTAATATGTGCATCTTGCATGGTGTTTTTCCTTCGGAATTAAAAATTAGTATCATAAAACCGCTTTTCAAAAAAGATAATAAAGACAACATGTCTTCCTATAGACCTATAGCACTAATACCTATTTTGTCAAAAATATTTGAAAGAGTAATATACAATCAAATCAATTCATATTTCGAGAAAAATAAATTATTTGTCGATAGTCAAAAGGGCTTCCGGAAAAATAAGTCCATTGACATGGCAATCTATGATTTTTTAAAACTCGTTAGCAACAGAGTAGATAAAAGAAAACCGGCTCTGGCTCTATATATGGACATGTCGAAAGCCTTTGACCGCGTAGACCATAGAATACTAATTAATAAACTTGACGCATACGGGATTAGAGGTAACATGTCAAATTTAATTAAATCGTACCTACAAGATAGACAGCAAATAACAGTTATTAATAGAATATGTAAAAAACATGAAACAACGTTTAAATCTAGCCCGAGAACAGTGATGTATGGAGTTCCACAAGGTAGCATACTTGGACCTCTCCTATTTATTATATATATAAATGACTTCCCAAAAGCATCGACCTATCCCATGACAATGTTTGCAGATGACAGCACTCTACTTTTCAACAGTGACCAATTAGATACATTAGAATCAGACATTAACTCTAACATAAAATCAGTTATAAATTGGCTAGAGAATAATAATTTGGTAATAAACTTAGACAAGACAGTAATAATGAAATTTCAACAAACAGTAAATCAGAATTTAAATTTAGATATAAGATATAATGATAAAAGGATTGATGAGACGAATGTGACAAAATTTCTGGGATTAAATATTGAAAGCACATTAAAATGGAATATTCAGATTGACAAAGTATGTAGTAAAGTAAACCAATTTTCTCATGCGCTGCTAAGTAAAACGGCAAATCGAAACACCGTACTAACTGCATATCATGGTCTAGTAGCCTCAACATTAAGATATGGCATTATGTTTTGGGGAAACGCCTCAGGTAAAGATATGGTGTTTAAGTGTCAGAAAAGGTGTATTAGAGCGATCTGTAACTTGCAAACCACTGACAGCTGTAAACAATATTTTAAAAGTATGAAAATTTTAACAGTGCCCTCATTGTACATATACCAGACATCTATGTTCATCAAAAATAATATGTATAAATTTGACCGAGTAGGTAGTCAGCGTCGAGCTGACCGGCTACAATCTGTTGGATCTAAAACTGCTTTATACAAGAACAGTATTTTCGTAATGGCTCCAAAATTATACAATAAATTGCCAAAGTGTATCAGAAGTGAGGAAAATGTCAGCCATTTAAAAAAAAAGTTGTTCCTGTTTCTAGTTGAAAAGACGTATTACTCGATTGAAGACTTTTTAAATGACAAATTATGACTAAATTTAATTTTCTTTGACATTCTAAATAATTAATAATATAATTACTTTATTTTATGCGGCTCATGACATTTTTCAATTGCTTCATTTCTTTTATCCTAGACTTTATTAATTATGATAGTAAAAATAACCTGCTTACTAATATTATATTTGTATGCCGATTATTGGCCGAACATACAGATCACCTAAAATGTATAAATAACACCTTTTTGTACTTATGTTCACAAATAAAGATTGATTTGATTTGATTTGATTTGATTTGAAGTAAGACTATTACGAACTTTGAACTTAATAAAACAGTGCAAACAGTGTGGAAAAAGTGTCTAAGAATATGAACAAAAAAGCATCATGAATAAAAAAAAATTAATACCGTCAACATAAAATATTAATAAAAAATAACGACTCATCCTCGATCCTGACTCATATCCCTAAAATCTTCAGAAACGATGACAATAGTCGACACTAAAAACTAAGTTCGTTTAGACGGTTGAATAATCGTAAGTCCCCAACCCATGAAAATATTTTTGTATTTTTATATTTATTTTTTTCTACTCTTTTTAATTGGAGCCATAAACTTATTTGAATATTTATAACTTTTTTATTGCATTGAGTGGTAATGGCGCCTCTTAATGAGTGTGCGGGCTGTCGAAATACCTTGCCCAGAAGAGACTTCTTAAGCTGTACGGTATTAAGTCAAAATACGATCTCGAATGCGCCAATGTATCGCTTAAAGCATTCGCACAAATGGTAATTAAGTAAAAGGCTGGCTGGAAGTATCCGTGCTGTAGCAAGGTCTCAAAAAGAGATAACTCAAACACCCCTTTGCGTCCGGGCCAGTATAGTGAACTTGAAGATCTCCTTAGCTTTTGGTGGCGATGTCGTTAGTTTAGCACTTACGGTGACGTTAGTGCGTTCCAGTTTTCCGAAACTAAGACCTTCAACTTGGGTTATTCCACTTATCCCCATTGACAATCCCCATCGGTTTAAAAATAAAAGACAAACAACATAATTATTATATTAGAATCGCGAAGTCTTTATTTCTTGGCATTATTTTATTTTAAAACTGATGGGGATTTGTGAACTCTTGTCCATCAATCCCTATTAATGGGTATATGTGGACAAGAAAGTTCACAAATTGCCATTGATGGGGATTGTTAATGGGGATTAGTGGAATAACCCAAGTTGTAGGTCTTAGTGTCGGAAAACTGGAACGCACTAACGTCACCGTAAGTGCTAAACTAACGACATCGCCACCTTTTAAGCTAAGGAGATCGCTAGTCTAGAAACAGATAGCACAAGCGAATCCAAGTCTAATAAGTTGCCTTTGAAGGCCGCAGGTTCTCCCCCTAAGAACATCGCGAAAACAATGGAGCCCAAAGTTGGTACCGCAGAATTGGAATCACCTTCACAATCTCGAGGTCCTGAAACACTGGTAACGGAGAGCAGTCTTCGCAAGATTTTGCAACAGGAGACTGTCGTTAAAATCAGTAGGAAACACACAGTGGACGTCAAACACAGGTTCACAGGTGGGACAGCTTAATGGAGAAAGTAATAATCCTCCTTTTTTCATTTGGTTGGTTCCGTTCATAGACACTTTTTACCATTATACAGTTGATTGTGCTTGCTAAGGAGTCTTCCCACTGACTGATCTGTCTGTGTGCAACATAATTTGCACACAGACAGATCATAATGAGGAAATAAAACAGATTTCTTTGCATATTAAAATTGTATAATAATGATTTAAAAATAGAAATTAAATGAAGACAAAGTCGAAAATTCAAATGACTTTTTCATAAACATAAATGATAACCAGAAGATTTTTAAGAAATAAGCTTAATAAAAAATGCAATATTAGCTTATACTTCAACAATTATAAACATTTTTGAAATAGGTTTTCGCCAACTCGGCAATAAATCTGCTAGCTTCACTAGTCAAACGAAGTGCTGGTGAAAGTGTCAATTATGGCGGATTCACATCTTATTCCCTCGTGATTGTCAACACATTGACAGACTGGCTCATCATTCTCGTTCAGGGAACAGATTCCGTTATTCAGACAATAACCATGACACGCGTACACTTCACATCTTTCCCCGAAATAACCGGCATTACAACTGAAAAAAAAAAACATACATTGTAATGAGTGCACTTCATTTAATTAAACAATGTAAGCAACAGTAGGAGAAGAATATGTTTTACCTGCATTTAGGAACTCCCTCATCATTGAAACTACAGTCGCCTTGGAGACAGTAGTTCAGACAGTCTGATACCTCGCATCTATCACCTAAATAATCTCCTTTGCATTGGCAAACTGGCTCACTGTTCTCATTTATGGAACAGTCACCGTTGTTCAGACAATAGCCATGACAAGCGTACACTTCGCATCTTTCCCCGGAATAACTGGCATAACAGCTGAAATAATTAAAATATCAAACATGTATTATGACTTAACGAAATAAGGCTAGTATAGAAAGAAAGAAAGAAAAATAAGTTAACTTGCCACAGATACACGTGCATAAAAAAATTAAAATAAACTCAAGTAGATAACAAAACAAAAACAATACAATAACGAGCACAAAACAGAAGTAGTCGGCTGATGCTGGCACGTCATGACTGTGACAGGAAGGCTTCCACTCAGCATGATGCTGTGCTATGGAGACCCACAGCACAGCGCTGATTTTCAGTGGTCACCCGTTCAAGCATCAGAAGAAGTAGGTAGAATATGTTTTACCTGCATTTAGGAAGACCCTCATCATTGAAACTACAGTTGCCTTGGAAACAGTAGTTCAGACAGTCTGATACCTCGCATCTATCACCTACATAATCTCCTTTGCATTGGCAAACTGGCTCACTGTTCTCATTTATGGAACAGTCACCGTTGTTCAGACAATAACCAAGACATGCGTACACTTCACATCTTTCCCCGGAATAACCGGCATTACATCTGAAATAATGTAAATATCAAACATGTATTATGACTTAACGAAATAAGGCTAGTATCAGAAGGAGTAGATAGAATATCTTTTACCTGCATTTAGGAAGTCTTTCATCATTGAAACTACAGTTGCCATGGACACAGTAGTTCAGACAGTCTAATACCTCGCATCTATCACCTACATAATCTCCTTTGCACTGGCAAACTGGCTTACTCTTATCATTTAAGAAGCAGGTACCATTGTTCGAACAATAACCATGACACGCATACACTTCACATTTTTCCCCGGAATAACCTGCATTACATCTGAAATAATTATAATGTCAAACATAGTTATTTAAACATTTAACAAGAATACATAGAAAAATTGGGTACCTTAGCTGTGTTCCGGTGGTAACGGTAACGAACCCACGACCAAGGACACGTAAGTCCGACTTACGTGTCCTTGGTCGTGGGTTCGAAACCAAGCAGAGACTTTACTTTGTGTCATTTATTTCATCGCCACTGCACTCACAACAGTGAAAGAAAATATCGTGAGGAAAGCGGCATGTCCTCTTTCTTACCAAACTTTTGAACACATGTGACAGCAACCAACACAAGCTGGCACGGCGTGGTGCATTATGGCCCACTACCTCTCATAGAAAGGAGGCCTGTGTCTCAACAATGGGAACGTTATGGGCTCATTATGCTTATGCAGCCGCTGGATTAATACTAGGGGCACTCGGGGCTAGTGCCCACGGCAACAAATTTATGGAAGGTGAGAAAAGAAATTCTTTGCGTTATCCACTAACGCGTCCGCGCAATGTAATCACAACACAAACACTTAAAATACGAGGCCATGGCACTAACTTAGCGTCCACTTGCGCACACCGACCTCGCCAGTTTATTCATTTTATTTTAATAACACAACCTACGGACACCGGGGTCATCTAAGATTTTTTGGGTGAACTATTTAGTAAGGAATAACTGCATTTTGTCGTGAAAAGTTTTTTTTGTTGGGTAAGATCGCGCAGGCGTAATTTAAGTTTGGGTACTGTGGTTCCCACGTCCGCGTGAGTGGTGTACTTTTGGTATATTGCGAAACTGGTATTATGAGAATCTGATAAATAGAGAATCTTTGAAAATCTGGTATTCTGAGATCGAGCCATCATTTTATTCATTTATAAATTATGTATCGACACTTTATCCATTTTATGCAAAATTTTGATAAGTGGGCGGCATTTTTCACAGTGCCGGGCGGCGCTAAGGTTGAATCCGGTATTAATAATTATAATAAATTATGCTTAAACGAGGAAACCATAAGAAGGAGTAGAAAATGTTTTACCTGCATTTAGGAAGTCCCTCATCATTGAAACTACAGTCACCCTGCAGACAATAGTTCTCACAGACTGAAACGTCCCATCTCTCACCGATATTTGGTATCAATCTAGATAGGACTTCGCAATCCTGAAGTCCCTGATGTTGATCTTTTATTTTGTAGTTAGCAACTATACCGAGTGGACTTTTAGTATAGAACTTACTAATCTTTGTTGGCTCTACACCATATATTCCGTTCTTTGGTAATTGCCAAACGGTGCTGTAACTCTCGCTACTGTTCATCCAGTATAAGTAATCTTTTGAAACTGTCAACTCTTTTGGTGCAGCTTGATGTGAATGGGAAAAACGTACTCTTTCGTTTCCACCATCTAAATCTACTGTATTCAGATTCCCATAGAGACAAGTTTTACAACCATCGAAATAATAAATTTTTCGTGTTTGTGGGTCCACGGCCAAGTTGAATACTGGCAACCATGAGATTAAGACTTTTCTCTCGGAACCATTAAACCGAGCTCTCTCCATGTACTCGTATCCGTTCTCTAGATAGGACCAGTAAATGTACCTGTAAATTGAAAAACACTATTGAATATCACGAAATGCAGGAGATTGTGATTTTTAAACTGTCATTAGAACGTACCCTCTACAGCTATCCACGGCAATATCACTGAGGGGCCGGTCATTCATCTTGATTAAAAGATTTCCGTTAACATTGTTAATAGATCCAGGTTTTAATGAAATCCAATTAATGCTCCTTTCATTAGTATCAGTGAAGAATAGTGTATCTGTTGCCGGGTCGAAGGCAATACTGTGAATGTTACCGCCGGCTCTTTTAATGAAACATTTGTTTTCTATCGATCCTAAGTAGAACCCACATATGGCATCGTACTCGCTCTGTTTGTCGACGTACAGCATCATGTTGTGAACTTCATCGTAAGCTAACGCTGTGAGCTTGTGGGAAAGAAGATTCACGGTGTTTGTTTTTATTCCGCCGGTATAGAATATGAGTTGATCTCGTACACTTACGGCGATGTCTGAAACAACAAAATAACAAGTTACTTTACCAAGCAGGGCCAAATAAATATAATCATGTATTAAGAGTTGTGTAATAGGTATTTAACATAAACGGGGTTCATAACATAGTTGGGAAAAGGCTACGCAAATTATATTCTATCAAACTATACACGATGAAATAAATAGTTTGATGGATTATCAAACTCCTCCGCAATTATTAAAATATTTAAAGATTAGTATGCTAAGCATTAAAGCTTCATACTGGGTGGCCAACTCGGAAGGAAGAATACAACTTTTAATTGGCACCATTCTGATTTGTCGCCATGAAGTTCTATAATAATGACCATACACACCATAACACACATGCACACACACCTCACACCACATCATTAATTGTATTTTGGTCCGTTATCCTCTTTCCTGTTTTGTACGAATATACCAACAATTAATTGTAATTCGAGATAAAACAAGAGGACAAGAGGATAAGCAAGTGCTGCGTGATATTTTGGGAAAATCATATTTTGAAAAATTGGTTTCGATAGGTGGAAACGATAAACGATACCAGTTCCGTGATACATTTTAATAGCTTCTTGTGACCGTGTGCGATGAGATGAAATGATTATGAGATAGATTATAAGGTTCTAATACTTTATAGAGTTGTGTTGAACATCGCAAGGAATAACTAATTTCAAGAAAACAATAAAGTTGATTTTGTCTAGTGGTCTATGTATCGAATGTAGGACAAATATTGTGTTAAAAAGTCGATGCGTAAACCGGTTTCCAAATCCCAGACTGGATTTGGAAACTGGTTTACGCATCGACTTTTTGTTTATTGTTTGTTCTTTAACGCGGTTTGTGGTAGAAATCGTCACGTAACGAAAAAGCGTTATACCCGAAATAGTCAGTTTTAATGCCTCAAGTTTCAAGTGTTGTTGTTTTTGTTTTTTTTTTAATACCGAGCCATCCAGTATAAGTTTTTAGCTCCATATAAAATACTGGTATTCAGCTGCTTCTGGTTAGAATGGAAGCTGACCCCGACAAAATTGGCGGATGATGACTCTTTCAATTGCTACAATTTTCCGGTTCGAGTGCGTTCGCTCCCGATATTATGTTAATAAAAGAAAATCGTTGAAAATAAAAACTACGCCTCTCGTACTCACCCCAGGAGTGCGCCAGCCCCACGAACAGCGCTACCAACACCAGCACACACTGCGTTCTACACATTTTAAACTTCAGAAACACAAAGTTGTTTCAGCAGAGGTAGATGGAGCGTCCACTGCTGGTGATCCCTTTTTTGATTCTAAAGCTAAACGCTGGGTTCTCGCAACGTATAGAATATAGGCATTTTTTTCATGGTGATAAGAACCTACTAGATAAGAGTTTCCGTTAATGTATATTAACGGAAACTCTTATCAAGTCACCACAAGTGGTATAGTATGTGTGGTGGAGTATCAGTCACAAGTGGACATGGAGTGATATTCCACTCGGTGACCCTTTCCTTTACGGTGCCATATTTTTAACCGACTTCAATAAAGGAATAGGTTATGTATTTGGCAAGTTCTTTCATTTATGTACTCGATGTACATAAACGAACCGTCAGGTTTTTCGGCTTTTAGGTCAGGTTTTTAGAACAGGAGGCAAGCTAACGTCTCGGCTGGCAAATTGTATGGACGAATCATGGCCGTACTCTTGCACCGACGTAAGCCCGGTGATCCCGACTTGGGCGGAGCACCGCCGTGTCCTCACGGAGGTGATCCGCGGCGGCGATCTCTCGCGTCCGGCCCTGGTTCAGGCCATGGTCCGGAGCGAGAGTGCATGGGAGGACGTCACCTCCTTCTGCGAAGCAGTTATGCTCGCGAAGGAGGAGGCGGAGCGCGCGAGGGAGATTCAAGCTGCACGCCCTCGCGCCCCTAGTCGCCGCAGGAGACGCCCTGGGCGTTGGGAGTCACAAGCTGACTTTCGGCCACCGTAGGCGCGGGCCTGCGAACGGTGAGCGATGGGCAGCTCGCCGTCCGATAAGGACCAGGCCCGGGTCGACGGCGCGTTGTGTTCCACGCGCGCCTCAAAGGGATGTCAGCACCAACTGACGGGTCCGGAAGGATCAATGCCTGCTGGGGTTGCGGGTTTGTCTGTAAGGGATATCGCGGCCCCAGCACATAGGCAACGGAAGGAACACGGGTGGGGTTTAGTCAGTAAAAGTCTGACACTCCCTCTCGCTCCGCCCAGAGCGGGAGGAGTAGTTTGATGATTTACCACCTACAAAAAAAAAAAAAAAAAGGCCCCGTGATAATGATCGCTCATGGGATATTAATAAAAAAGTAATTTAAAAAATAAAACCGACTTCGAAAGAAATTAACTCAAAATTATGAAATAATATTTTTATATGTATATATCTACACGAAATTAACCAACAAAACGAAATCAAAAGTAGGTAAGAAACAAATTAGGGGCCTACAATTATTTTTGAGGTCGGTGCCAGCACTTAAGAAAAGCACCTATCAATCACCATATAAGGAGAAACTGACTGACTGACATATCGACGCAAGGCGAAACTACTGGAACTAGGCCCGTGAAATTTTGCACTTTTATAATGTAGGGGAGCACTAAGAAGGGGTTTTTGTTTTAAATTCCACCTTTAAGGGGGCGAAAAGGGGGGATTTCGTTTGTTACAAAAACTAGTAAAGTATTTTTTAAATATGCTAGCCCAATGTAAAGAACGGGTCTATATGTTTAAGTAAGGCTATAGACGAGTCAAGAGAAGCAGCTACTTATGGCAACACGCCACCAGAAAACGTAATTTCAACCGACCCAAACAAATGTGTTGGACTTTTAACTAACTTCAAGTGGCAGTGGGATCAAAAGTTCAAAAGGTATCCTGAAAAGAAATGGTTCGGTGTCTGACGGCTTGGTCAATGGCAGCATGAGTGTTTTAAAAAGGATGCCCATGGCCCGTACTAAAGCGTGATCAACTAGAAGAAGGAGATTTGCCTGATGCAGTGCTATTTCTATTCGATAACGCTTCAATCAGTGAGAAATCAAAATATGCAGATGGTTATGTGCCAATATCTCCAATCAATGTAAAGTTCCAAGCTAAACGTAGTTAAGGTAACGTGGAACGACGCATGTTACCGCTGCTGATACTTAGTTGGGCTGTAACTGTACATAAGTTACAGGGCACAACACTTGAAACTGCAGTCGTATATTTAGGCAAAATGTTATTTGCAAAGGGTCAAGCTTATGTTGTTTGGAGTAGGGTTAAAACGCTTGATGGCCTTGATATAGATGAGTAAGATCCCAACAAACTTTTGAAACAACCAAATTTGTTTGCAGTTGGAGAATTGACCGTGACGTATATCAATGTATGGGAGAACATATATTATTTCGTAACTACTAAGTTAAGTTTGTTATTGGGATAAATTCATCCCAACTACGGAACCCTTCATTGTGCGTCCGGCACGCACGCGGTCCGACACGCACTTGGCTGGTTTTTTTTTCTAACATGCTCTAAAATTTGACCAAGGTTTTGAGATGTTTCCCTGTGACACCACACACCCGTAGCTCGTATCAATAAGCCAGGCCGTCACATTTACAGGTATTAGTCCTCTTGAAAACGACTGAAACGATTTTGATGAAACTTGCACTGTTCCCTTAGTTGAAGTAAATGTAAGCCAATAAAAAAATGGTCACAATCCGATTAATAGTTTCGGAGATATGCGTGGACAAACATACATACACCTATACAAATTGGTTTATTTGTTTGGAAGCCCTAATAGATTATCATATATGTGAATATAGTGCAGTTCCAATAATATTACATACATACATGTCGAATTGATGCCTTCCTTTGAAGATTCTTTTTTTTGAAGTCGGTAAAAAAGTAAGTTTTCCGTAAACGATAAATATTCTCTTATCGAGCGGTAATTCCCAGTTGCTCTTTAACTAATTAGTGCCCACAACGCAATTAACGATCTAATTTATTCGTTTCGTACTAAAATGGCGAATCTATTGCGATATCTCCCGTGTCTATCTGTGTGTCTTCTTCTACCAAATAATAATCGCAAGCGGCTGTGGTTTCCTGGCGTAGAGCCGGTGCTGGAACGAGTAGCGGTTGCATATGGAGTGTGCTGTGCACTGCGTTCCGCGCCCCCGCACGCCCCTCTCGCGCCATGGCCGGCATGGCTTTTTTTTTTTGATGTTGGGAAATCATCAAATGACTCCTCCCTCTCTGGGCGGAGCGAGAGGGTGTGTCAGACTTTTACTGACTAAAACCCACCCGTGTTCCTTCCGTTGCCTGTGTGCCGGGGCCGCGATATCCCTTTCAGAGAAACCCGCAACCCCAGCAGGCATTGGTCCTTCCGGACCCGTCAGTTGGTGCTGACATCCCTTTGAGGCGCGCGTGGAACACAACGCGCCGTCGACCCGGGCCTGGTCCTTATCGGACGGCGAGCTACCCATTGCTCACCGTCCGCAAGCCCGCGCCGTTGCCCCTGCACCTCTTTTACCGAATTCATATACATTTCTTGGGTCCGTTCCACGATTACATGTTTTTAATAATTATTGTAGACGCGTATAGTAAATGGGTGGAATGTTACGATGTGTCCTCAACTTATAATTCAAAGGCGGTTATATGATTTTATGTCGCGGTTCGGGGTTCCACACACGTTGGTGAGTGACAACGGTACATCTTTTACTTCGTTAGAATTTAGAGACTTTTGTAGACTTGACGGTATCGAGCATGTCCTATCTCCTCTATATCACCCGGCCAGTAACGGGAAAGCCGAGAGTTTTGTGGAAATTGTAAAGAAGGGGCTAAAGGCTATAATTTTGGAAGGTTGTAATAAAAAAACAATTCACATTAACATAACAAAAGGTAACAAGGCAGATGTGAGTGGAAACGCCGGGAGGTACGCCCTAGAGGGACGTAGTAACCTTATCATAGAGGTAGCGCCTACCTCTTTTAACGCGGACTAATAAATCTTATCATAGTCAGCAAAGTACTTAGCCTTTTTAAATCGAACAATCTTTAAACCTAACTATCGATTGAGATTCTTTCATATACCTACTGTAATGTCTTATTTACCTTCTTTTTCTTTAAACATAGTAAGGAAGCTCGTGGCCTGCATCTCACCTGATGGTATATGATAATCAGGCCGAAGGTGGAAGCACTTCACCCGGAATCCTTAACCACAGAGGAACTCTACTGCCGAAACACAACAATGCTGTTCACATTATTGTTATGGCGACAGACTTAGATAAGATGGTGGTAGCTAGCCAGGCGGAGTAAGAACAAGCCCTACCACCAACCAAATCGAGCAGAAAATTTGCCCCCACTGAGAATCGAACCCGGGAACTCTGGGTCTGAGACAGGTGGTCCACTAGACCACAGAAGCGGTTAGAACCTTACCTTACAAGACTAATTATTTGACTATTACATAGTCTATTTACGCCATTTTTCTCCGAACTACTTTAATAGTCGGATGTATTTAGCTAAACGACAACCGGAAATAATTGGTCATTTTATTTGTATTCATACTACCTTATTTATCTACTACATATACTCGTATTGGGGCACTAAGCAGACATGGTTTACAGAATATTATTATTTTTATTCACAAGTTTAATTATTATTGTGCTTTCTGAAAAACATAAGAATTATGTAAGTAGTTGTCGTATCTATATATATATATATCTATCTATCTATACATATAAAATGCTTTGTCCTGAATGACTGACTGACGGATCAACGCACAGCCTAAACTAAAAACCTAAACCTAAACCTAAACTAAACTGCTGATCGTAGAGAGCTGAAACTTGGAGAGTGTGTTCTTTGTATGACGTGGGCATCCGATAAGAAAGGATTTTTCGAAATTCATCCCCTAACGGGGTGAAAAAGGTAGGCAAAGTTTGTATGGGACAACGTGATTCCTTGGTCCAATCTACTACAAATTTTGCATAAACATTCTTTAACAGAATTAATGGAAGACCTGTTTCGTATTTTATTGAAATTCATTCCCTAACGGGGTTAAATAGGGGTAGAAAGTTATTTTGGTAGTGATTTGCTTCGAAGTTGATATCAATACTCCTTAGTGCTTTTGATTTAAATTCTTAGATTATATACTTGTCTAGATTGAGCAATGCAAACAAACGACGCCCGAAAAATGTCTCCAATTTCGTGATACGTGTGAGTACCGCTCGTGTACTTATTGTAGTCAAACTGTCAAGGTGTGCGTGTTTAGGGATGCCTGCTCCAAATTATTAACTTGCCCTTTCTCCATTATTTAATAAGATGAAAGTTAAACAAAGTAATTATTTTGTAGATTAATGTTTTATTTAATTTAGTTACAACAAAAAAGAGAATGAAAAAAAAAATACAGTAATTTATAGATCCATCTCTTTGTGTTTGTTTTCGGAACAGTTTTCTCTTTGATTTTATTGCCTGGGCTACGTTATCTGATTTACAAATATGGTGACATCTTATTTGCAAATATTTTTCTATTAAAAGTCTTAACAGGCTTGTTTGGAGATGTTGACAACAATCATGTCATGGATAAAATTTATTTTATGTAGGTAAGCTATCATTTACTGATCCAATAAATACTGACACTAACACCATCAAATTACCCCTTCGAATTCAAGAGAGTGCAGTTTCCCATCAAAGTCTGCTTCGCAATGATCATAAACAAAGCTCAAGGTCATACTCTTAAGATAGCGGGAGTAGACTTGAAGGAATGCTGCTTCTCCCACGGCCAGTTGTATGTGGCATGCTCAAGAGTAAGCGCACAGAGTAGCCTGGTGATTCTAGCACCCGAAGGAAAAACAAAATATATTGTTTTTTTATATATTATAACAAAATTAATAACGTAAATAATCCTATTAGAACCATTTTCGACTTCTACGCGGATGAAGTCGCGGGCAAAAGCTAGTCTATACATATAATAAAATCGTAGCGAAGTCAAAACTGTACATTGAATTTTTTGAAAAAAAAGTAATTGCTACGAGGTCCTGGATCGATTCTAATGCCGAAAATATAGTTTTTAGAATTTTTGTCTGTTTGTCCGTATGTATGTTCCAGCATCACGCAAATTCTACTGGACAGATTCTGTTGAAATTTGGCAAAGATATTCCCTATAAGTCTGGTCGAGCTGTAGGATATAAACTATCACGCTATTTGCTATGGGGGATGAGTAATATTAGATTATGTTCGTAATTTTCTCCGCAAATCTTAAAAGGACGCACCAAAATGTTAGGGTATTGCAGATAGTTACCGATTTAACATTTTAAATGATTATCATCATGCTATACCTTTATGGAGCTATAAGCAGTCAATCATGAAATATAAGAACGGCTATTTCAGCTAACTTTTAACAATATCAAATAATAACTAGGGGGGTTGCACAACTCTTTCCAAAGCAGTGGTTGTAAGATCGATTCCCAACTATTGGTTTTTTTTGTGATTCTTTTTTTTACATCAACTATTAGTTTTTTTTAAATATATTTTTTATTACTTATATGTATATAATAGTCAGTAATTAATTAATACTTAATTCACTAAAAAAGGTAAACTTGGTAAGCAATAAGAAATTGCTACAGATTTGTCATAGCGATTTTAAAACCTGTGTGTGGACGTGAAATTTTGAAGTCGCTACGAGTGTAGTACTTAGCATTATTTACCAGATATTACGCTCTGTAAAAATTTTGTAAGATAAATAAACGATCACTATTTTTAATATTATTTGCGGTTATTTCTTCACACAGTACAGGGCCCATTGTTATTTGCGTTCCTGAGGACAGTTGATGATGCAGAGTTTGGGATACTGTGACGTGACGTGCTACGCATAGCACGTCACCTTTTCGACGGTGACCAACACCGAGAGAAGGCCAGCGTCAGCGATAATCCCAGTAGTCTGTGACATTTGTTTGCCATCATTTTAGTGTTTTGTGGAATCGCAAACTCAGTTCTGTTATGGGAGAAATATCGGCATCATCTATCCGAAGACTTTTTACGAACCTTGCGGCGTATTACTGAAGGTGACATTAAACAAAATGATGAACGCGTTATTAACATCTGTCTTAATTCACATAACAAGACGTATTAATTTCCATCGGTGGCAATCCACTGGTCGAGTATTGGGTTACCGGCTCCGCAATCATGGGCACATCAAGACCGCGGAAATTGGGAATACGCCGCCGAAACTGCGCCATGAGTATCATCTTCTACGATAACCACGTATCTATGTTCACCTCAGTGTAAACGGACCTTTTTAACACCGTTCTCCAAAGTGTTGGGCTCAGTCAGGGTAAAATGTTTTTCTTGGATGCTCCTGGTGGAACAGGAAAAACATTTAATACCACTGGCATCCTTGTAGAGGTCAGGAAGCAAGGCAAAATTGCAATCGCGGTAGCGTCTTACAGAATCGTTGCCAAACTGCTTCCTGGTGGCAAAACAGCGCACACCTTGTTTAAAATTCCTGTCGATTTAGAGTGCAACGACACGCCTGTTTGTGAGATGTTGCGCTTTCATCATATGGGAAGGATTGATTATGGCAAATAGGAAAGCAGTGGTAGCTGTAATCAGAACCCTGCAGGACTTCTGCAGGAACCAAGACATGATGGGTGATGTCACAGTTCTGTTTAGTAGCGATTTCTGGCAAACACTACCTGTAGCGACGCGAAGTTAGGATATTGAAAATAGTTACCGATTTAACTTTTTTAAGTAAATGATTATCATCACGCTATATTTTTATTGAGCTAAGCATGAAATATTATAAGAACGACTATTTTAGCTAACTTTCAACAACGGCAAAAAAGTAAGCGGTTGGACTATTGCTTTGCAAACCTGTTTTTGTAAGTTCCATTCCCAACTACTGGATTTTTTTGGAATTCTTTAAAAAAAAAAAATTATTATACTTATATTATATAAAAGTTCTTAGATCGTATTAATTCATGACGAACGGGCCATTTTAACGCCCAATAATGATGAAGCTGCAGCGATCAACCACAGTCCATCTGCCTAGCCTTTTCCCAACTATATTGGGGTCGGCTTCCAGTCTAACCGGATGCAGCTGAATACTAGTATTTTACATGGAGCGACTGCCTATCTGACCTCCACAACCCAGTAACTGGGTAATACGATACCCCTTGGTAAGACTGGTTGTCAGACTTTCGGGCTTCTGACGACCCGTAACGACTGTCACAGATCCACGAATGACAGCCGGGACCAACGGCGATCAACCACAGTGTGCTCTTGCAAATTAAAGGGAGCGAAGTGATATATACCTCCATCGGTTAACACTGTTGTGCAGCAAGATTACATTACTTATTACATTACCCCGTAGAATTTCTGAATTCGCTAACGGCAAGTGGACTTCCGGCGTACATCATTCAGCTGAAGGTCGGTGTCCCGATTATGATTTTTCGGATCTTAACTCCACCGAAGCTGTGTAGAACCCGGCTCAAAGTCGTGTCTTTGCAAAGAAACGTCATCGGCGAAAATTTTAACAGGTTGTAGCGTTGGCGAGGCAGTGTTTATACCGCGTATACCACTAATTCGCACAGTTACGTCTTCCAGTTTGTGCAGTTCCCTGTCAGTATTGCTTTGCGATGATCATCAACAAGTCACAGGGGCAGACACTGAAGGCTGCGGGTGTTGACCTCAGGACAAGCTGTTTCTCCCACGGACAACTGTACGTCGCTTGCTCCCGCCTCACTAGTCCTGACTCTCTGTATATTTTGGCTGTTGAATACAAAACTACAAACGTACATAGTATTCTCGTACAGGGAAGTTTTATAAAAATGTGGCTGTTATTGTAGTATATTGTGGTGTGTTACGACTTCCACGTGAAAGAAGTCACGGGCAGAAGCAAGTACTAAATAAATTAGATTAAGATTTAGAAGCCCACACCGGGGCTTCGTACAGGGCCATGGATCGCACGACCCCTAAGTACAACCGCCTACAGGCGGTGCTCGGGCCCCCCAGATTGGGAAGCAGCGTCGACAACGCACCCGCGGCGCCCATCAACTTGAGCGTCAGTCGCCGAAAGTGGAGGCCGATGTCTCACCGGCTGTCGAGCACCAGTCCCGGGTACGTCATGATGGGCTCGACAGCAATTTGGGCCCGCCGACCACGATCGTCGCCCCACCTAGCCTGAGGCCGTCCAACGTCTTACGTTTGCCAATTCACGGTCTCAAATCAAGAACACTTCCAGCCCAATGGACATCGCATCGATTCTACGGCAAATATTACGGCTTGTAATTTAATTAATTAAATCTATTTTCCTCTTTCTTCTAGGGCTCCTTCAACCTCGTCTTGACTAGAGTAGAACTCTGCAAGGGACCCAAGAAGAGAGATTGTGGTGAGTTTCGTATGAAGATAAACAATAGCGTCATCATTGACTTTGATGTGCTGATCAATGAGAGTTTCAATCCGAATAAGGTAAGGGTATGTCATGCATTTTTAAGGGTATGTTTTCATTAGAGGCCGACTCTAAATTCTGCTTCGCAAATGCGACAGTAGTAGACAAGGTTATTTTTACTTCCTTGGAGCTACTAGCATATTTGCGGGCTACCATATTTGCCTTCACCGACAGCACTCTCCTTTATCAGTGTCGTCCTTCAGGTCAGGCGTCATAATAAAGTCCAGGTATTTAAAACTTCGTACCTACCCGCTCCATGGGCACCCCGCACAACTTCACTGGTGAAGAACACAAGCTCGCTCTTCTTAACATATATTATATTATAGGCTGAATTTTTATTGATAAAGTGACCTAATTAAGTAACGATCAGAAATAGTTAAAATGTCATCATCTGTGAAAAACGGTGAAGGAAAACATCGTGAGGAAACCGGCATGCCTGAGAAATATTTCTCGACGGCATGTGAAACCAAGTCAGAGGCCCATGGGCAGCTTTAAAAGTGACACCAGGTTAGTCACTAACCGCACGAATAGAAGATCATCTGTATAGCCTTTTCCCAACTATGTTGTGGTCGTCTTCCAATCTTACCAGATGCAACAAATTACCAGTAATTTATATGGAGCGACTGCCTGTCTGGTGTCCACAACCCAGTTACTGGGAAACACGATACCCCTTGGTACTAGTTGTCAGACTTTTGGCCTTCTCCTTAATTTTAGGCTCTTTGCCTTTGTATTTAGAACTCTAGAACTTCCTTAAACAATAAATACATCTACTTTACAGGGAAAAGTGCTTGCCATATCTAACGGCAATGAATTCCTGAGGTTGCAGATCAACAAGCCTTGTGAAAATTTGTTTATGAAGCCTGTTCTTATAAAGCTGTTCAATGCTACGAACAGCTGTGTTATTAAAAAGGTATGGGTGGCAAGAATAAAATTCATCACAACCATTTAGATGATAATTGTCGCCAAGGTAGATCAGTCAGACGAGTCTTTTAGTTTTGGCTATTCTAGTCAGATCGGTTACCATCAGGTAAGATAGTGGTCTAATGCGATATCTATGAATCATAAAAAAGACAAGTTATATTAAGGTGTCATCATGGTTTAATGATAAACTGGAGACAGATGGGTGTTTAGACCCCTAAACACCCATCTGTCTCCAGTTTCATACCCATGAGGAACAGGAACAGGGTGTAAAGTTCACTCATCCACCATAGAAAAGGGAGGATCCTCCGACGAGACGGGTGTCGTGTGTAGCGGGCAACTGCCCAGAGTTTGAAGTTGGGAGATTGTACGAGTATACGGGGTGTCAGGGACATCGACGCGAAGCCGGTAACCATGGATTCAGTACATGATTCTGAACCCCCCTGCGTTGAAAATTTTTCGTCGGTTATTTAAAAAAAAAAAAACTGCTCCATACATTTTGACCGCGTAGGTATTGCACTTTTCTATGAAACAGCTGATGTTTTTTTTAATAACCGACGAAAAATTTCAACGCAGTGGGGTTCAGAATCATGTACTGAATCCATGGTAGCCGGCTTCGCGTCGATGTCCCTGCCACCCTGTATATGTCCATCGCGCGGTAAACTCTAATTGTGCGATGCAGGATTTTTATGACGTCAGGATGTTGTGTGACGTCAGGTCTTTGATGCGTAGTTCGCATGTGGCCATTGTGATTGCGAATTTGTGTGTACCCGGCATTAGGTACCTACATTCAATCATGATGATTATGATGTCTTCATGGAATTAGTACGTTCAATATCGCAATACTGTCTTTATCTACTGATAAGGACGTACAGCTGGCCGGTGGAGTAGACGAGTCCTGGAGTGGAGAGCAACGCGTATCGGCAACCGTACAATTCAAAATTCAAATTCAAAAGTCATTTATTCAAACTAGGCTGAGAATCAGTACTTTTCGAACGTCAAAATTACATAAGGCAGTCCCCCAAAACGCCCACCCTTCACCACTTCCTAGTGCGTTAGCTGGGAAGACGAAGTGGTGCAACAAACTCCCTGTAGCTGGGGGGCGTCCCCAGCTAGATGGACCGACGATCTTAAAAAGATGGCTAGGACAGACTGGATGCCGAAGGCGGAGGACAGAGTATTGTGGAGCAGCCTGGGACAGGCCTATGCCCAGCAGTGGACTGCGACAGGCTGAGTTGATTGATTGAAGGACCTACCTACCCCTTACCTACCCCGTGGATTTTGCCAACGTCATTTACATCAAAATAATAAGTTTAATATAATGTTTTCAAACATTAGCGGTTGGTATTTCTTCTGTTTAGATAAGAAAAGTTCTTTGACGGCGTTCAAAAGACAAAATATTATTTAGTAATGCTGTTATTTTCTCTTACAGGGACACTATGCATTTGCCCTAGATTTTCAGGAGGTTTTGCGAGCTTACTACGGTGGAATGCATCTGTATGGCCTATATGCATTTAAATCCATATTCTATGGTGATCAATGTAATTTATCTTGTACCGTCATTGAAGTTAGAATTTCAGGAAACAGTAATTAAATTGTGCTTGGTTCTTTTATTTTTATTAAAAAAAATCTGCAAATGAGATTTTCGTTTTCTATTACTCCGTGCTACATAGATGAACCTACTAAGATCCTTATATACTCCTTGTGTTTCGATAACTTTCATACATACATAAATGAAGTCTCTATTGGTCTTAGAGTATACGAACGAACTTCAGCGAGGAAGACAAAGCTGCTGCCAAGCTATTGTTGTACAGTGTGCTGAACAAGCGCGACCAGATGGTGTCCCGCCGGCGTGACGGGACGAAGAGGAGCCTGCAGGACATAATCACGCTGTTCAAGGAGACCGACCCTGACGACGTGCCAACGTTTTTGGCGAAGGAGCTACACAAGCTTCCTCCCGTCACCTTACACAAGCTTCTTCCCGTCACCTTCGACCACGTCGATGTAACAAGCCTTCTAAAGGACATTGTCTTTCTGAAGGCCCGCCTCGCGGATGTGCTAACGAAATTAGATGCATCCCAAAACACCGTCACTGATTTGCGTAAGGAAGTTAGCGATTTGCGCAACAGTGTGGCGGTAATTAGGTCACCAGTCGATGCGTCAAACGTCAACACATGTCGCGGAGCCGGCCTCGATATATCGTCGTCGAATTCCGCGTCAGCAGTTTCGTCGCCAGCGCATCCGTCGATTGCTGAGCTTGCAGAGCGCCCCACCGGCGCGCCCCGCAGCCCCGCGCTCGTTACCGTGGCTCCTCCGCGTAACGCCGCCCGCGCCCCTTGCCCCGTCCCGCTGCCAGTGTCTGCTACCCTGGCGAAACCCCTACGAAGGAATTTCGCTAGCGTCACCGCGAGTGCCCCTGGCGCTCTAGCAGCGCCTATTAAGCCCATGCCAGAAAAGGCGCCGAATAGGGCTGATAATGAGGATGGTTTCGTGACGGTGCAAAGGAGGAAGCGCCGATCGCGAACGAACAAGAACCGCTGCGGCAAATCTCCTACGGACCCCGAAGTGAGCCTGCGTGCCGCAAAGCCGAACACACCGGTGTACATCTCCCGCCTGCATTATACCACTAAGGCGGAGGACATCGTGGAGTACGTGCGCCAAAAGACGAGGTACACGCCGAGGGTGCAGATACTAGAATCGCACCGGAACGTCAATTTCAAGGCGTTCGTCGTTCGTGTACCGAACTGCTATCTGCCCCTCGTCATGGAAGAAGACTTTTGGCCTCAGGACGTGATGTTCCGTCGCTTCCGCGGACAAGTTCCACACGACAGCACTAATTCAAGATAGTGAAAGGTGAAGTGTCAGAATTTAACAGCACAACTAGGTAGATATTTTCACGGAGCTCCGCGTGCCTTTAAAACGATTTACGAAGTGTGTTAGAATCGATTTGAAAGTAGTTTTTATGAACGTACTACTCAAATAATATTGGTCAATGGTTGAGTTACTGCTTTCTGTCCTGTCGCTGACGGGTTCATTTTGCACAAGGAACATAGACAGTGTTATTGGTTGTATGTAAGAGCGGTCATTTATATCCAAATGACCCCTTTTGACTAATATGCAAATGTCAACAATTTCAATTTTCGAGTCATTTGACAATTTAAGCCCTACCTGCTCTACCTACCCTACTAAAAAGTCCTCCATCTTATGTTAGACTCCTGGTTCTAAGCTACCTCTCCACCAATTTTCAGCTAAATCGGTTCAGCCGTTCTTGAGTTATAAATAGTGTAGCTAACACGACTTCTTTTTATATATTTAGATTTCATTCATTTTAAAATACAAAATGTCAAATTAATCGAAAATGGTTGAAATTGGCATAGGAGTCATTTGGTTGCAAATGAGCTCTCCTATATGTATTATTAACGGATTGCCAATAACCCTGTATACAACATGACTCGGAATTAACGCACACTACCAAACACCCCAATTAGAATATTATGTTACTAGCTTTTTCCCGCGGCTTCGCTCTCGTGGAAGTCGGAAATTCGCCCACGAAAACGTAAAACGTAAGAGTCGGATCACACCGGAATGGCAACGGCCGGCAGCGATGCGGGAGGACTTTTAGTGTGAAATAATTTAAAACTTTATCTACATACTTAAAAGACCAGTATCGCTTGAAAAGCTTGATAAGGTCACGAAGCCGCCCGCGGCGATGCGAGCGGCCGCGCGTATGTAGGTAATGTAGAAACTAAACTAGTCAAGAGGAGACTAGGCACGTGGGATCTGGAGGTCGCGCGAGGCCGCCAGCGGCGACGCCGGGGGCCATTGGCAGCCGCTGCCATTCCGGTGTGACTCGGCCCTTACTGTCTGCCTCATCCAAATCCTATGAGTAGCATACTATAATTAATTCATGCAAGCCTAGTACTTTTTGTTAGGTTGTGGCAAGATTCAAGTTTATTAACTCAAGGAATAAGAATTTTCCATACAAACAAAACAACAAACAAAATTTTTCGGCCTTTTCAGCCTCTTAAAAGTCGAATTTCCAAAAACCCCTTCTTATTAAAAATAGGGGTTGGTGGTAGAATGGTGAACATTTAGGTTTGTTTATATTTTTAATGCCAAATCAGTATTTTTTTTTATATTGACCAAAAATAAAAAACAAAAATTGGGTGGACCACCCTTATCACTTAGGGGTATGAAAAATTATTTACGTCCAAAAATTTCAAAAAAATCGGTCAAGCCGTTTCGGAGGATTTTTGTTACAAACACTGTGACACGAGAATTTAATATATTAGAAGATAGTTAAGATGTTTGAACAAAATTAGAAACATAGAAGAAGTCAAACGCAGACTTAACATAGATTACAACATAGCATAAATCACCTGTAAAATTTAAAACTAAAGTCATGAACTCTTGCCTGCTAACATGCCTTACTTACGATTGCCAGACATGTTTATTTAAAAATACAACTAAAAATAAAATACACGTTTGCCAAAGGGCCATGGAATAAAGCATCCTAAATATCAGATAAAGAGACAAACAACGAAACACAGCAATCAGAAAGAAGACACAAATTATAGCACCTCAACACGATCAAGCACTGGAGTGGAGATGGGCAGACCATCTGGTGCAATCAGAAGACGGCAGGAGGACCCTTAGAATAACCGCTTCGAAAGGCCCACACGGAAAGAGAAGAAGAAACAGACACCAGTAGAACGTTGGCACGACGAGATAGTGGAATTGATTGGCAATTCATGGCTTGTGAAAGCAAAAAAACAGAAAAAACTGGAAATTACTAGAGGCCTACACGCGTGGAGAGGTCCTTAATTAATTAGATTATTACTTACTTTATTCATCATCGTCATCATCATTTCAGCTAAAATACGTTCACGGCTGGACATAGACCTCCCCCAAGCACCGGCACTTCGACCGATTCTGTGCTTCACGCATCCAGCGGATTCCTGCGGCCTTACTTTATTAAGAACTTTATATTTTTTTGTAATGAAGGAATAATAAAAGCTTTTAATTTTTTTACTAGCGTTCCCCACGGTTTCGCCCGCTCGATCCCGTGGGAAAATCGGGATGAAAAGTATCTTATGTCCTAACCCAGTCATGGACTAGTCATGTGCCAAATTTTATTCAAATCCGTTCAGCCGTTTTAGCGCGAAAGCGTAAAAAAAAAACAAACAAACAAACAATCTTACTTTCGCATTTAATTTATAATATTAGGATTAGGATTATTTACTAAATCCATGGTTTTGGAAAAAGAAAGAAATATTTTACTGTCAATCAATGTCAATGTAGAAATTCTTGCATTGTTGTTTTTGTTATGAAAAGTAAGGTTTTCGAAATTTATCTTTACAATTAAATTTTATTTTGTGTATTTCCAAACTAAAATGCATAAATAGGTCGCAATCAAACCTCAATTTATTGATGGCTCTACATTATTTAGAAGTAATTATGCAAATTGTAAGTATAGGTTTAGTCATAGCAGCATCTGGATTATGGGCCGGCGCAGGAGTTAGTTCTAGGCCAAAACACAGAGATGAACAGACTCTCATAGGAGGGACAATCTGGAGCCAGATAATAATACCTATTGGTCTAATGATATCTAAGGTAGTGGAAGAAGAAATTGATATTTTTGTAACAGGATATTATTTGATTGCTGGAATATTGCTTCTGTGGATAACTGGAATTCTTCTGGTTAGTATTTTGTTATACTACTGGGTCTTTATCTGTACCTTATTATTATATTTGTTGTTTATAATTACTTATCTAACTTATGTTAACAATGTATCACTCTGAAGTGAGCAACGAGTGGAACACGCGCTAACGTCACGTAGTTCATGTGGCCGGCGCGGCGCCCGCGATCTCTAGCGTCAACAGTGCGAACGAATACACCGATCCATCAAACACGCGTAATTTGTCGGTCCAGTGGAAAAAATTTAACTTTATTTTAACTTGATTAAAACAAGTATTTCCATACATCGCATTTTTAATGTGCATGCATCCTACATCCTGCACACTTATCTTCTATCTCTTGTTTATTTATGATTATTTTGGGATCACCAACAAAGGATACACAGATACAATATAAATCACAATAATACGAAAAGTTCTTTTACCTTCAATTAAAGAAAGAAAGAAAGAAAAAAAACGTTTATTTGGACACAGTTACAAAACAAAAACACAAATTAAAAACAAACTCAAAGTGGAAGTAATCTTTTAGCAATAAGTGTGTGCCTCACGGCTGTGCTAAAAAGGTTTATTTCAGCATTAATGCCAGACAAATGCTGTCTGACGCTGGTTTTCTAATAAACCCTTAAAGACAATCCTCAATTACGGGAAACCACAGTGTAAATAGGATAAATATAAAATCAGAGGAAATAAACTTTAATCAATAATGCAAGATCTATAATTATATATATTGTTGTGATATTTATTTTAATATTTAAAGGGTGAGGGATCAATCTCTCTTTCTGTATCAATGGTCAACAGAAAACCTAATCTTTTTGAGGCAGTGTTCTAAAAAAGGGGGGGGCCTTTTTTAGAACACTGCCTCAAAAAGATTAGGTTTTCTGTTGACCATTGATACAGAAATAGAGGATACTTTGTTGACAACCGAAAATCTAGAGGATCAGAAAAATATAGGATAGTAGAGCGAAAAATTTTACACTCTGCATTGTAAAAAAAATGTTTTAAACATCTATACAGAAACAGGAATTACTTTGTTGACATATACAGAATATTTTGAAATTGTAGTATGCAAGAGCGAAGCGAGCTCGAAAATTTAACACCCCGTCCCGGATAAGTTAGTTTTTCTTTTAATATACATAATAGGAAATACATTGTCGATTTACGCAGAGAATTCTAATAAGCGACCTCGAAATTTTAACACCCTACGTTAATATTTAGCGTAGGGGGCCTCCAGCTACAAACTGCCTTTTTACAGAATATATTTTGGTCTTGTTTGGAATTTGATTAAAAAGTTGTCGCGAGCAGCGCTCGGCGCCCCCTAAGACCCTGCGCCCCTGTGCGCTGCACACCCTGCACCATAGGTAAAGCCGCCTCTGGGTTTTTCTCTAAAACGTGTTTAGCTGAGAATGAGTTGTTGTCACTCAGCGCTCGGCATCGAACGCGGACGGACGTGCGCTCTAGTGTGCTCCCGAGTTCCTGATTTCCTGAGTTCCGGCTCAGTGGCTCCTGTTGTGGTTCCTGCTACGTGTATAGTCTGGGACTATCTACTGTTATTAATTGTTGTCTTTTTCAAGACACAATTAATAAGTTTCATATCAGAGTTGTCATCTGAACGTAATCGTCGCGATTTAGCCCCTTCAGGGAAAATCCACAGTTTCATGGTCCTCGGTGGATACCATACGGTGCCAACGAAACTGAGTGGGGTGTTGACCCAACACACCCGCCGAGCCCCATCAGGGTAAGGCAGTCAATTGGACGGGTCCCAGTGTTCGGCCTTGGGGGATCTCCTAGTCGGCATTGGTGACAGTCTTTCTTCAACAGCCACACAACTAGTGTCGGTCGGGTGTATCTACCCCGGCGCACTAGACTGGTTAGGACCCCGTTGCACACTAAGATAGGCAACGGGCAAAAACAAGCTTAGGGCTCACAATTAGGTACACAACCTCCCTGTCTACACCCGACAGGGAGGGTTTACACATCCCCGATATTCCCCCGGGGAGATAGGTTTTAGGGAATTAGGCTTGTAGGTCTCCCTTATAAATTCATGCTAGGATAATTTTAAAGAACTTAGTCAATATGGCGTCGGTCCTCAGTACTGAGGAACGACTCATTGCGACTAAGAACATAAACTCCATCCTATTAGACGTCCTTAATAGGATACTTATAAGGTCGCCAGACCTCATTAACGAGTTCGGTCCCGAACTCGAGTCACTCGCTGCTAAGCAGGAGTACCCGTCAAGTCCCTCGGACTCAATCCCTGCTGAACAGCAGTCCCCAGTCTGTCCTTCTGACTCTATCGCTATCTTTAGCGATGCACTAGAAGCTACCCCTGCACTAGAACTAGATAGTTCCGTCGTGTCTATGGACACAGACAGCCAGACCGCTTCTTCAAAGCGCGCTCCCACTCCTCCACCGCAAATGCATAGCTCGGTCACCGAGGTCCATGGCGCTACTTCCTCTTCCTCTTCCCAATCCGAGGATGACACTTTCGTGACTGTCCACGGAAAAGGGAACAAGAGGAAGAAGAAGAAGCAGTCATCCTCATAGGCCAGCAAAGTAATTGCTTTTGAGGAGTCATGCTCAATCCCGGTAGTTACCCTAGCCACCCCGGCTACTTGCGCCCCCGTAGCTTCCCCCTCCACCACCCCCAGCCCGATTGCGTCATCCGCATCGCAGGTTGCCCCCACCCCAAATTCCAGTATTAAGAAAATCCCGCCGCCACCTCCTAACACAGGAGGTGGCGGCGGTGGCATCCAGGACAAGGACAAGTGGACGGCTATCTCTAAATGGTGTGTCGATCAGCGGATCGGTTACACCAACGCTAGGTCTACCCAACAGGGTATAAAAGTAACTCTCCCGACAGCCAATGACTATAGGGCATTAACTAGGCTTCTGAGAGATAGATGTGTGTCATTCCACACATACTCACTCCCGGAAGAAAAACAGACCCGGGTCGTCATCAAGAGGATCCCTAAAGAGATTTCTCCCTCAGATATTCTAGCTGATCTTCAGTCACAGAAAATCCCGGTAGACGAGGTGCACCGTATGCACCGTTCGCGCGGCAGGGAAGCATACGACATGGTTCTCGTCGTGTGCTCCCCTACCGAGGGGCATCACCCGATATTCAATGTCAGTTCTATCTGTAACCTCATGGGCTTCATCATAGAGAAGCCCAGGAAAAATAGCTCCATAGGGCAATGCCATCGTTGCCAGCTCTATGGCCACTCACAGAAGCACTGCCATGCGAAACCTAGGTGCGTCAAGTGCCTAGGGGACCATGGCACTGCTGAGTGTACCCGACCCAAGGATCGCAACCTTTGCGACACTCCTCCGAGCTGCGTGCTATGTGGCCTCGAAGGGCACACAGCAAATTACCGGGGCTGCTCTAAAGCCCCAAAAACCAATCCGTCTAAACTGACCAAGCGTCCATCAGACGCTTGGCAGCAAAATTATAGGGATTACCCCCAAATTCCCTCCTCCCAGATCCCCGAAAGGCTAAGCCCCCAGAGGCCTAGCCCGTGGTCCCAACTTCACCACATGCAGGCCTTCCCAGCCATGCATAACCCTAGGCCCGCGCCCCCGCAGATCCCCCTTTATTCCCTTATGGACCCCCGCAATCGCGTCCCCCCGCCCCCCGCTACTTCAGGGCCTCCAGCGCCCGCTCCCGCTCCCGCACCTGCTCCTAAAGCATCACACCCCGCTCCCACTCCCAGGGCCCGTGGCCCCTCAGATGATGATACATTCGGTATCATCACAGACACCTATCAGGCCTTTTTCTCGCCCCGCGCGCAGCAAATGGCCAGGGACATAACAGCCGCCAAGAAATTCCGCGACGTTCCTATGTTGCAGAAAATCTTACATGCCTACCCGGAGATTACGCACGCCCTTGAATCCTTCTATAACCCCCCCCATAATGTCTAACACCGATATAGCAAGGTTTAAACCCCGATCCCTTAACTTAGGCATCTTCAATGCAAACGGTATAAAACACCAACGCGATGAGATCGCGGAATTCGTCCGCGATCACAAACTAGACTTATTCCTCATACAGGAAACATTCTTAAAACCGAGTAGTCGCAACCCATCTATAGCCAATTATCGTATGGTCCGTAATGATAGGTCGCGCTGTCACAAGGGTGGCACCCTTATTTACTATAAAAAGGAACTATACTGCATTCCCATAGACCCTCCTCCACTTTCCAGACTAGAAGTCTCAATTTGCCTACTAGGCTTGACTGGCCATCAGCCGGTCACTCTAGTTTCGGTTTATATCCCACCAATGGTCGGTTCTGAGAACTTCCAACTCATCTCCGACGATTTCGCCATTCTATTAGGCATGAGTGACTCCGTAATCATTGCGGGCGATCTCAATGCAAAACATACCTCCTGGAATTGTACCAGAACCTCTATAAGAGGGCGACACTTGTTCGACCTCTCCGCTACCCTGAACTTTGACGTCATCGCTCCGATGACTCCCACTCACTTTCCCCACGACCCCAATCATACCCCAGACGTACTCGACCTAGCGCTCTTTAAGAACGTCAACCTTAGGTTAGACTCAATAGAAACGGTACAAGAGCTTAACTCTGACCACCGTCCCGTAGTCATAAGACTGGCCTCCCGCACAGGTCCCTCCGATCCCAACCAACCCATAGGTACCAAAAGGGTAACGGACTGGAGGAGAGTAAGCGCTAAGCTGGACCACGTCCCCCCAGCTGGACTCCATCCCAGATCAGTTTGACTCCGTCGCCGACACGACGGCCGCGATCGACTCGCTCACTGATCACGTGCAAACCGTCCTGAACGACTGTTCAAGGGAGGTTCCGGCAACGGACAACCGTTGCCTGAACCTGCCGGACGATGCGCGTGCTCTACTGACCGAGAAGAACGCGGCTATCCGTGCATACAGTAGCTTTCCCAGCGCCACTAACAAAACTCACATGCGCTACTTACAGAGAACTGTAAGGACACGCATAGCTGAGCTGCGTGAAGCGGGCTGGGATAAGATGCTGAGCGAACTGGAGCCAACTCACCTGGCCTTCTGGGAACTCCAGAGGAAACTCAGGTCCCAGCAGTCAGCTGCCATGCCCCCATTAGTCCGCCCAGACAAATCCATAGCATTCGACGACATCGACAAGGCCGAGTGCCTAGCCGACAGTCTCGAGACCCAATGCTCACCCAGCTCCTTACCAGTAGACCAAGCTCACCTTAAAAAGGTCGACGCGGAAGTCGAACGTAGAGCCTCTCTCCCACCCGTCGAAGACCCTGACTGTCCTCTGCCTCCCGTCACTCCGGACGAAGTGCATGACATCATCAAAGGTCTCAAAAAACGCAAAGCCCCCGGCTCAGACGGACTCACCAATAGGGTGATCCAACTCTTTCCCGCTCACTTGATCATGCTACTGACCACCATCTTCAATGGTGCTCTAAGCAATAACATCTTTCCCCAATCGTGGAAAGAGGCCACCGTCATCGGAATCCCAAAGCCCGGTAAGCCCAAATCCGAACCCTCCAGTTACCGCCCCATCAGTCTGCTCAAGGTCCTCGGCAAAATCTATGAGAGGCTTATTCAAAAGCGTCTCAGAGATTACGCAGAGACCAAGGGCCTCATCCCTAACGAACAGTTCGGCTTTCGAACTCAGCACTCTAGCGTGCATCAGGCCCACCGTATAGTAGAACACATATCCGGAGGTTTCCACCACGGTATGTTAACAGGCGCAATCTTCTTCGACATAGCGAAAGCGTTCGACAAAGTCTGGCACAACGGCTTATTATATAAGCTTTACAAACACGGTGTGCCGGACCGTCTCGTGCTCATCATACGAGACTATTTGTCGAACCGCACCTTCCGCTATCGCATAGAAGGAGCGCTCTCCTCCCCCCGACCCATACGCGCGGGAGTCCCTCAGGGCTCCGTGCTCTCTCCTCTCCTGTTTTCGCTCTTCACTAGCGATATCCCTAAGCATAAGAAGGCGCAGTTGGCTCTGTTCGCAGACGATACGGCCATCTACTGCAAAGGGTATAGTACGGCTCAGATACTCCTAAACCTACAAAGGGCAGTCAACAATCTTGGCGCCTGGTTTAGATTATGGAGAATCGAGGTCAATCCCGACAAAAGTCAAGCGGTCCTCTTTTCCAAACCGCGACGCACACCCACCATTCCCAGACCAGTCACCATGTTCGGCAAGCCGATCCCTTGGGGGAAGCAAGCCAAATATCTAGGTGTAATTCTCGATCATCATCTCTCCTTCGCACAGCACATAAAGTCGGTTCGCTCGCGAGCCGCTTTCGCTCTAGGTAGACTCCACTATGTCCTGAATGCACGTAGCAAATTGTCACTCAAGTGCAAATTGCGCATCTATACGGCGTGCATTCGGCCAATCATGACCTATGCGGGCACCGTCTTTGCTCAAGCAAAACCCCACTCGATCCATAGGATTCAGACAGTCCAAAACCGTTTCCTTCGTAAGGCCACGGGATCCCTCTGGTATGTTAGGAATGAGATCCTCCATCTCGACCTCAAAATCCCCACGATCCAACAGTTCCTAAAACGCATGTCCAAGCGTTACTTTGAATCCGCTGCCAAACATCGCAACCCTCTGGTTGTCGAGGCAGCAAATTATGTCCCCTCAACGATTAGTAGGATCCGCCGCCCGAGGCATATTCTCTCAGAACCTGATGACCCCATAACCCTCCTCCAGGAGAGCAGTAGGGCCACCAGCACAGTACACAAACACAAACGACACCCGTCATACCGACCTCGCCGTCGAGGTCCACCGCGATCGCGACCGCGACCCCCCCGAGTAAACGATACTCCCCCCCGACCCTTGCTCGAAGATGCGCCAGCCCGCGTCGACGCTGAGCCAGTAGCTTTAAATTCCCCGATCAATAATCATGATATACTTTTGATCCAGCCTGTCCCTCTTGCTGTCCTCCCCTCAGCGAATGCCCTAAGCCGAGGTTCGTACCCCACAGGGGGTGCCCTTAGCGAGCATTCGCCTAGTTTTAATTTAGAATAGTTCATGCCCCTGGCTGGAGGCTTTGAGTGTAGAAGCTTAAGGCAGCCACAGGAAAGCCCGGTTAAGCAGACACTACCTTAGTGGTAACCTGCGAGATGCCCTAGTTAAAAAAAAAAAAAAAAAAAAAAATGAGTTGTTGTTGATCACATAATACTAGTCAATTTGCATTTGAAATCGTGTCTAGAATCGTAAATTCTAACATGTCATTGCATACTTAGAAAAATCTATGACGATGATTGTTGGAGATGTCGGAAAAAATCACGCCGGAGCTTTAGTATTCAGCCATAATCTGCCGTTTAACGCTTTTAATGATTGGTAATTTCATGATTGTTATCTATGCCGCCATCTATTGAATTTTCTTCAAGGCTAATTATAATTTGTTCGAGTTGAGACTCCATGATCAGGGGAACGCGGAGGCATTTGGGGGCCCCCCAAGACCAGAGGCCTGGGGCGGGCCGCCCCTTCCGCCCCTCTGTTAGTCCGCCACTGGTTACATTACTTTTGTATTTAAAAATGGGGACGGTTGTGTCCAGGTTAAAATGATATATCTTTTAAATCTAAGCTAATCTTTCAAAACGAATATTATAAAGAGAAAAGATTTAATTCTCTGTATGTGTTGAGCCATCCAACCAACCATCTCAACATCGCCGCTGCGCCGCATCCCTCGTTCACTGCCGCCAGCGCGCGGCGATGTGTTTTATGTTTGTGAGTTTGTATGTTTGTTTGTTAGTTACGCTTCCACGCTAAAACGGGTCAACGGATTTGGATAAAATTTGCTTGTAATAATATTATACCTCCTTTACTGCCCAGGCTGCTCGTTTGTGGAATGCATTACCAGTTGCAATAAAGCGCGCGTGTTTAAAAGACTCGTGAAAGAACATTACTTGTCGTTATGATTTTGTTCTTATCATTAGCTGCAATAATATTCATCATTTATTTTCGTTGCTTATAGTAGTAGTAGTAGTACGCTCGAGTATAGTGGAGGAGCTTGTGGCTAAGTAACAACAGCCGCACTGGTCGATCCATCAGGTTAAGCTACGCTTGCCGGGGTTGGTCAGTGGATGGGTGACCATCTTTACATACCGAGAATCCTCCGTGCCTCGGAAAGCACGTTAAGCCGTTGGTCCCGGCTGTCATTCGTGGATCTTTGACAGTCGTTACGAGTCGTCAGAAGCCCGAAAGTCTGACACCAGTCTTACCATGGGGTATCGTATTACCCAGTTACTGGGTTGTGGAGGTCAAATAGGCAGTCGCTCCATGTAAAATACTGGTATACAGCTGCATCCGGTTAGACTGGAAGCCAACCCCAACATAGTTGCGAAAAGGCTAGGCGGATTGATAGTAGTAGTAATAGTGCATTTACTCGTATTTGTAAGAATATAGTTACAGAGGTGTTACATAGTTTTTAAGTACATTCTGCCGTTTCCGGCGTACAAATACATTGTCAGGGTTTTGGTCCGTTTATTATAATACAATAAATATTATCACACATTGAATAAATATTGAATTAAATAAATGAGGATAACATTCAAATGGCAGATTAGTGAAATATTTGCTATAGAAATGTCATAAAGATTTAATTAAGTCAAAGAGATAGAGAAGTATTATAATTATTTATTTATTTTATTATTTATGTACACACAGTAAAATACATAGAGATACGACATAATTATAATTTGAGTACAAAGGTACTGCTTATTTCTTAAAAAAATAATCTTGCAGTGGACCTGCGAAAGGAGAAATGAGAAAGAAATGTAGACAATAGTGTGTGAGAACAAAAACAGAAAATATGAATTTGCGAAGTCAAATTACTTATACTAAAAAATATCAAAATAAAATAAATATACACGTAAACGTAATAAATTAATATACATATTATAGGTATATAAATACTTACAGTAGAGAGGAAAAGTAATGCTGAGTAGGTAATTACGAGTATATAGTTAGTATCTATGTATCTATTATAAAGCATTTATCTGTGTATCTATTACAGTATATTGTACTTATATACCTTTTATTTGCACCAAAGATAGCCCCATTTTATGTCCAGAAAATCACTGTCCATTCCATTGCCTGAAAGAGATCGCAGTTAGCGATAAGGCCGCCCATTGTATAATTTGTAGTGTATTACTTTTTTTTATGTAATGTATAATCTGGTGTACAATAAAGTATATATTTTATATAAATATAAAGAGAAAAGATTTGATTTTTTGTATGTTTGTTTTTAATGAATAAACTCAAAAACTACCGGATCGATTTAAAACATTCTTTCACCAGCATAATTCTATATTATCACTGAGTCACATAGGCTATAATTTATAAAGGTAACACGCGGGCAAAGCCGCTTGCGGAAGCTTGTAATATTAAAAAGAGGTAAAGTTCTGCAGGTAGTTATGCACGGCGGACGGCATGTAACATGCGGCATATTCTGTGAAGAGCTCCACCCACACCCACTGTTTCGCTCAGTATCCCATCGTATTGAGAAGGGGAATTGTAACTTTTTGTGTTTGTATAGGGAAATCTTTATAAAAACTGATACGATTACAATTTTTTTTTCACAAATAGAAAGATAATATACTATTCCCAATTGACAGATAACTTTATGCCAGTAAAATGCACGGTTTCTATGGAAATCTCTCCGCGGCCTGCTGGTATGGTTGAGGCTCAGACAGGCGTTTAATAAAATGTCTACAATTATTTCATAATTTTATAATATTTTCTTCGATTTTTTCTTCCAGATAGTGCACGAGACAAGAACCTATAAAAGAAGGCAACAAAGGTTACGGGCTCATAGGATGCGCTCAAATACCTTGGCAGCGCAGGAGCCGGGGAAACGTACGACTTCGCAGCAGACGTCGACGCCAATACCTTACGACAAAGCGTACTACGCGATAGGCATCATTTGTGTCCTAGCCGGTGCTGTGAAGATGAGTGAATTAATCGTGTTTGTGATTTTGGCTAAAGAGGAAATAAAGGAGGGAATACATAACATAACATAACCAGCCTATAATGTTGCCCCTGCAAGGACTCAGGCCTCCTCTCTGTGAGAGGGAGTGGGCCGTAATCCACCGCGCGGGCCCAGTGCGGGTTGGGCACGAGGAAATATAGCGCCATTTTTTTTTATTTTTTATTTAAACTTTGCCCCACACTAAGAATTTCTTCTTGTATCGTGGGTGCGTTTACAAACATAGAAACTCACATACACTAACACCCAGACCCGAAACAACTACTTGCAGATCATACAATTATTTGTTCCGTGCGGGGATTGAACCCGCGACACGTTGCGCAGCAGTCGATCGCTAAACAACACGCTTTTTACACGAACTAAAAATGATAAAATAATTAAATTAACTTGTATCCAATGATCAAATCAAAAAGCGTGGAGCGCTTTTTAGTGGTGTATACTTTAAATTTATTTAAACAAAATACTCCACGCTTTTTGATTTATCATCAGACCCTCGACACCAAATGCGATATATTGGACTCGTCAAACCGAAACATATGAGCCCAGACTCGAGGGGTTTACTAGTAGCCACTGAAGAGTTCTTCTATGCATCTCCTAGCTCCATCATCAGACCTCGACACCAAATGCAATATATTGGACTCGTCAAACCGAATCATATGAGCCCAAACTCGAGGGGTTTACTAGTAGCCACTGAAGAGTTCTACTATGTACCTCCTAGCTCCATCATCAGACCTTCGACACCAAGTGCAATATATTGGACTCGTCGAACCGAAACATATGTGTCCAAACTCGAGGGGTTTACTAGAAGTCGCTGAAGAGTTCCACTATCCACCTCCTGGCTCCATCATCAGATCAGTTCCAAAATACTAAATTATTGTATTGTTATCGGTTCTTGATACGTGTGCAAATTTTCAAGTTAATCGAACGTCTTGAAGTTGCTGAAAATTACGTTGAAAGATTCCGTTACATAGATAGATAGATAGATACAGGTCAAGCTAATAAAAGCGTATTAAAAAACTATGGTTTTTACCAAACATTTTTTCCATTCATGAACGATATTGCTTCATTTAATTTTGCTTGGAACTTCCCTAACTTTTTCTAGATTCGCTCTGTACATCATACAACTAAAATTTTCTGGGCTAGAGCAGGAATGCAGCGGTATACAAGTTACAGAGTCAGAGGCGGAACGTTTCGAGATGATAGGGAGATCCTTGTTAATGAACCTGTTAGTTTCGGTAGTACTATTAGAGTTACTGGCAGTTTGTAATCGTTGCAAAGTAATGTTGATTGTATAACTTGACGTTTTTGGTTTTTCATCTCAGATACCTTTTATTTAGGCTTGGATTTTTTGTCGTGGGTAAGACAACAATTGTGCTACTTTTTCAGTGAAAAATGACGCTTCTCAATCAATCAATCAATCAATATTCTTTATTGGTAAACATAGGTTACAACAGTGTGCGAGATGTTACAATAGTTATATTATAGTTTCTCCATGTTTTACCATTTGGAGTACAAATATACATTTATGGGAGGCTTTCGTCATTAAGTAAATTAATATAAAATAAAATAATTCAGTAGTATCAATGTCAATTTTTTAAATGTAATTTAATAAAATGTAATAGGTAATGTCAGGTAATTAATATATATATTTAACGAAATGTAATAATCTAATGTAATGTAATGTTCTGATCCTTGATAACATAATACTCTCAACAACTGCGGCATCCTATCATACGAGGTGTTTTTTACTATGGCAGTAGCTAGTAATGTTGTATTTTTAGCGTCGGAGTTAGTTGCTGATAAGTTTTATGTCGCTATATTTTGCGGCCTCTCTGTATATTGCTTGATATGTATTTTTTTGCGTTATCACTATTTTGGCTTCGATTGATGCAAGAATGCGTTGAGTCCCTTATGTTGACAAAATTCACATTGTTTATAAACTGCATTCACACACTGTTTCTGATCATCATGATTTAAGGAATGTTTGCACATTTTTCTTTGCGCAACGGCCTTGTATGGGTCATTAACGCATAATGCCTTGAAACTAGGGCAATCCTGATCATTCTTTTGACAACCAACAGCGTTTATATTTTGTTGATGTTTGTTTATCACGTGATAGTTGACGATAGTGTATTGTGTAGACCCGTCAAAAGAACGGTTTTCCATGAATTTAATCATCTCGTCAAAGGATTGTAATTTATTTCGATTTTGCAGTTGATCTTCATACTCCTTATTTGTTTTCTCGTTCCATTTTGTACTGACTATTCTTATCAATAGAGGACTCCAAGACGATGTGTTTATGCGTTGAGTTTTTTATTAAAAGTTTTTATTTAACTTGCAATGTATGTTTGTTCTGGTGGAATCTTGCTACTCAATTTTGAAGCAAATATCTTCAACCGATTGAGCTGAAATTTTGTATACACGTTTAGTTTGGATGACAATACACGATAAGTTGTGTGACGTCATTCTAAATCCAATATGGCGGACCATCCAAGATGGCGGAATAGTTATTTTTAATGCATTTCTACAATATGGGTATCAAATGAAAGGACTTGTTGAGAGTAACTCGAAAAATAATGTGACGTCATTCTAAATCCAATATGGCGGAACATCCAAGATGGTGGAATAGTTATTTTTATGCACTTCTGCAATATGGGTATCAAATGAAAGGGCTTGCCGAGAATAATTAGAAAAATATTCTGATAACACTCTTAATCCAATATGGCGGACTTTTGAAGTTTTTTATGCTTTCCTATAGTATGGGTATTAAATGAAAGGGTTCGCTGAGAATAAAAATGCAGGTTAAAAAAGATGGTGATTATAAGCTCCGTTGCTCTAATACACCTGAAATTTGGTGTATGCTGGTCAAGTACGTGGCCTTAAGTAGGGTAAAATCATTAGAATTTTTATTGAAATTATTGAAGAGCTAGACTGTTCAAAATTAACCGGCAAATGACCTTGCAACGATGATGCGTTGAATGAGATGAACACACTCAGAAACCTAGCCAGCGATAACTAAAAAGTAGAAATAAAATTAAAAGTAAAAAAAACCTTTTTTTAAAAAAGCTTATTAAGTGCTCTAAAAAGAAGAAAATAAAATTTTCTTTTAAAATTTTAACTATCAACTATAACCTCATTATACACAATTTATATGATCATAAAAGCTTGTCGCGAGGTTTGCGTTTTTATTTATTAAAAATTATAAGTATTTAACTAAACTGAAATTAAAAAAAAAAAAATCTTAGCAGATTAAGTTACTCAATTAAATAGGTACTAGTTTATTTACACAAGTAAATCACGCGACAAGCTTTTATGATCATATAAATTGTGTATAATGACGTTATAAGTGGATAGTTATAATTTATAAAGAAAATTTTATTTTCTTCTTTTTAGAGCATTTAAATAAAAGCTTTAAAAAAAAAGTTTTTTTGCTTTTAATTGTAACTCAAGACATGCATTTATAATGTCATGCATATCTCGTAATTGTGCCGCGTTTGCTCGTTGCATTTTAGGTAAATCTAATAATTTGTAAATTTTAGTGGCAATCATGCGCTCGTCTTCATATCTCTGCGTAAGCAACTGCTAGCTCCAAGCTGCTTCATAATTTATTTCGCTTATTGTTAGGTGACGTATTAAACTTGCTGCGTCGCCTCTTATGTGCGTTTTAAGATACCTACTACATTTTTATGTAGAAAAAAATGATTTATCTTCCTGAATTATTTTTCTAAATAAATCTTTAATGGTTTTCCAAGAGTTATTAGTCCCCCGCGAATATGGGAATATTTATTCGTGAAAGTTTTCCCGAGGATTTTGATGAAATAACTTTTTCATTCGAGTTTTAAAAGATTCTGTCTTCCAATGCTATTTAATAGTTTTATAACCTCTTCGTATTCAACAGAACTTTACTCAATTACGAGCTGATCTGACCAACGGGAAAACAAAATCCCATTGGAAAGACTAGTCTGACTGTCAATCTGACCACTGGGAAAAACCCATTATTCTTTCTGCGTATTTTCGAAACAATCATCTCTGAAGAAGCTATTGTCCAATGTACTTTCGGCCATCAGTAATCCGATGTGCATTTCTTCGGTTTCCAGACATCGTTTTTGTAGTTTAAATGTCATATTGGTTTGTCTTGAGTATTTGTAACAGTGTTTGTAAATGTCATATTGGTTTGTCTTGAGTAATGAATTCCTTAGCCTGAGATATTATCTTAGATATCTGCAACATTCAGAATAGCTGTATAAACAGTTTTGGGCTACTGACAACTTTCTTGTCTTCATCTTAAAAGTCGTGGTTCATAAATACTTTGCACATGTAGCCTTTCTTCGCACTTTTTAACCGACTTCCAAAAAGGAGGAGGTTATATGTTCGACGCGTATGTATGTTTTTTTAAATTTATTTTTTATGTTTGTCCGTCGATTTCTCCGTCAATTGTGGACCGATTTAAAAAATTCTTTTTTTGTATAAAAGGGTATGCTCCCGGATTGGTCCCATATACATTTTATTAACTTAGCTAGGATAGTTTTTGAGTAAGCTTCAATAATACGTATTTTTCCTACTTGGTTTATGTGGATGATATGATGATAACTTCCTGTCACTGTTATTTACATAGCAGGTACTGGTATTCGAATTTGGGTATGGTAGGTACCACAACTAAAAAGTGAAAAATAAAAACTTTTTACAAAAAAAATACAACCGACTTCCGAAAAAAAACCCTACAAAGTGAAAAATTTTTTTTGTAAAAAGTTTTTCGATTCCTTCGTCGTAACATTTTTTTATGCTGTCAAAGTAGTAAGTAGTAATATATTTATGAGTTGATAACACCTAGTCACCTAGTAGTCTTTAGTGGTTTTCTTGAACTCGCTGAAAAACTTGGTGTAACGTTTCTTTTCTTTCGTTGATGTATTTTTCTGTTTTCCTTGTAGGCGAGTCCTTTTTTATGTTTGACAATACTCTTTTAATCTCTGAGGAGCTCGTGGCTAAGTAACAACAGCCGCACTGGTCGATCCATCAGGTTAAGCTACGCTTGCCGGGGTTGGTGGATGGGTGACCATCTTTACATACCGAGAATCCTCTGTGCCTCGGAAAGCACGTTAAGCCGTTGGTCAGGGCTGTCATTCGTGGATCTTTGACAGTCGTTACGAGTCGTCAGAAGCCCGGAAGTCTGACACCACTCTTACCAAGGGGTATCGTATTACCCAGATAGGCAGTTGCTCCATGTAAAATACCTAAATGCCTTACGGCGTTTGAAATAATCGAGGTTTTTTCTGTCCCAACCATCTTTCTTGATATTTATTTCGATCTTCTTTATGTTGTCGTAGAGTTCGTTCTTATTCTGCTATAAATCAGCTGACGACATGTTGTTTATCCTGTTTTTCTTGTTGACTTTAAGATGAACCCTTCTGTTCCAAGCGTCGACTATTGCTCCACACTCCTGGTTCCTGGTATTGTGCAACCTTTCTCTTCTACGATATGCGTCTTCTCAATTGGTTACTGGGGCGACTTGCTTCTGAGAGACCAGTCCAACTGATTCGCGAGCGTAAAAGATATAAATCACACAACACTAAATTGTTCGAAGGACCAAATTTTGGGGTTGTAATGCCCAACAGTGAAAATGTTATGTTGATCTTGTGTGTTGGGATGTTATGTTGAACGAGTACGCAACCGATTGGTATAAAGGTTTTATTGCTACTAAAAATAACATGTTATAAAGTAATAATATACAATTAATGTTAGATTAAACAAACTGCAACGTTTCACTGTAAGTAGGTCAAGTTAGTTGCATATACAGCGTAGCTCGTACACTGGTATTCAGCTGCATCCGGTTAGACTGGAAGCCGACCCCAACATAGTTGGGAAAAGGCTAGGAGATTGATTGAATAGGTACCCTTTTGATCTCGATGTAATCCGCCTCCTAGCTCCTGATTAGTTCGTTAACTTCCTGTATCTTCATAGTGCTCTTCTTTCTTCTTAACGGCCCTACCCTAATCTAATAGTTAACTCTGTACTAGTGGTATCTGCGCTCTTGTTATATCTGTGCGATTTCTCAATCAAATGGTTAAACATACTTGTGGGAGGCCAGTGACCGATCCGAAACGAGAGGCTTTCCGACAGAATACCGTAGTCACGAGCACCAATATGTACCTATACTGCAACTTTAAAAAGTGATTTTCTCCTACTGTGGTGATTGTAATTTTATGTTGTTACGAACATAAAATATTTTGGAACCCACACTAATATGAAATAGATCTTATCTCAAAGTTGCAGTCGTTATTCCATGCGAAAATCGCTTTTGAATTTTGCTAAGTGGATACATATTGGTGCTCGTGACTGTACAATCTACTTCATATTACTGAAAACTGATGCTTTGTTGAGTACACCAGCCCCCAGTTCCCTGAAGTGTCAGTGTATCAAAATCAATCCCTACAGTGGGCAAAGGGACCGCGCGATTCAAATGTTCGAAGGACCTCTCCCCTTCTCTTTGTAACCTCTGTCCTATCGCAGGTATGCTGGAAGAGATTTCTTTAGAAATAAGCATCACCTTTGTACGTATTTTTCTGTTCTTTTCTTCTTGTCTGTATAAATGTGTGTACATAAATGGTTGAATAAAAAATAAAATATATGATAAGTTAAGGAACCTACTTTCAAATTAATATATATAAATATATATAATTTATTTATATATTTATTTAATTTATTAATATATATAAATATATATAATTTATAAATTTATATATAATATAAATAAATATATGATAAGTTAAGGAACCTACTTACAAACCTAAGCTCTATAAGCCCTACAGCCCTAACCTACCTACGTATGTGATAAAGAAATATATAAATAAGTTCAGGATGTCTGCACCATGCGACCTAAGGTTACAGACAGATAGTAGACAGGATTTCCAGGTTCAGGAAGGGTAAACTCACTGCCACTCACGCAGACTCACGAGACTGATCACAGATGGCTAAAGGTGTCTCGGCCACAGTGAGGGGTAATGAGACAAGAATATAAAATTCTAATCTGATTTATTTACAATATGTTACAGCTTATTATACTACTTTTTCTTAACACACACTATTATGACAAACTTTTTGTGTCCTATGGGATGCAACCAAATCATTATTTTAACAGGGCCGCGCGTGAGCCGGGCCGATTGCGTCACTGTCCAAAGGTTACAATGAACAATGTGTTTAATTTTTTATCCACTTCTCAGAATGCTCTTCTGAGAAATACGAGAATGTAGGGTTAAGCCAGGAAAGTAGGCCGTCACCTCCTTCTGCGAAGCAGTTATGCTCGCGAAGGAGGAGGCGGAGCGCGCGAGGGAGATTCAAGCTACACGCCCTCGCGCCCCTAGTCGCCGCAGGAGACGCCCCGGGCGTCGGGAGTTTACAAGCTGACTTCCGGCCACCGTAGGCGCGGGCCTGCGGACGGTGAGCGATGGGCAGCTCGCCGTCCGATAAGGACCAGGCCCGGGTCGACGGCGCGTTGTGTTCCACGCGCGCCTCAAACGGATGTCAGCACCAACTGACGGGGTCCGGAAGGACCAATGCCTGCTGGGGTTGCGGGTTTGTCCGAAAGGGATATCGCAGCCCTGGCACACAGGCAACGGAAGGAACACGGGTGGGTTTTAGTCAGTAAAAGTCTGACACTCCCTCTCGCTCCGCCCAGAGCGGGAGGAGTCATTTGATGATTACCCACCCAAAAAAAAATGCCAGGAAAGTATCTTTACTACATAATAGATGTACGCTAGTGGAGAACATCTTAAGGAAACTTGACTTATAACGGTCTGAAAATGAAGCCCACATTGAGCATTAGTTCCTTCGCTTTATGAGAAGTGGCCTATAGGACAGTAGTCGCATATTAAAATACATACACAAAAGCTTTATTAAATTATTACGTGCGTCTTTAACTTCAGACCATCATAATACACATGACGCCTGTATAATCCTCTATACGAAAACCTTCTGAAAGGTTGACTGTAAAAAAACACACAAATGTTGCTTCACAGATTGTAATACTTGGGATGGGGGAGAGGACAGAAATGGGGTAAATGGTGGTGGTATTGAACTAACTGCTTTAAGGCGAAAGAGCAAGGGAAGCCCGCGAAATAAAAAAAATCACTAGCCTGTAGAGTGCAAAACAAGTAAGAAAGTTTGAATTACCAGTAAGAAGACGCACTACCAATCTGCTGATTGGCTAATATTTTCACCACTACCTATAGTTTGATCGAGATCGCTAATCCGCGCCTTAGGTATGTGCGCGGCAAGATGGAGGGGCAGTGCAGGTCGCTCATTTTTCAACGCTCAAGATGCGCGGCGCACAGACTGGTCCTAAAAGTTGGCCAAAAATATTTTGTTCGCCTAATGGCTACCTAACAATGTTTTATTTCAGTTTTAGCTTGGAAAAGGTAAAAAAAAGGCATACGTAGTATATACAAGTATTATTCGTCAGTTTCGTCGATCTTCATCTTCAAAACTTACATAAAATAATCTTTTTCTAGTAATAATTTTTGTACATCAGCCGAAAGTGAGAGATTTTTTTTATTCTTCCTCTTCCTCATGCCCGTCAGGACAGGGTCAGAGGTTAAGCGGAGCCTGTTAAAAACATGTGCGTTGCAGGCTACCCGGGAAAATTTTCGGGCGTAGTTGAGTCGGAACGTTCTTATGTTTGTTGCGAGCTTCTGCCGCTTCTTCGGACAGTTGTCCAATGGGAAGAATTACTTCCCTTATTACTTCAGGCCCATGACGCAATACTTTATGTAATGTCGGAGACATTGGGTAAAAGTTGTACAAGGAAACGTATAACTTTGCCATTTCTTGGCAATATGTTTTAAACACCTTGACGGTTATTTTTAAACCACAGCACAATGTGTCTAAATCACTTTCAGTCTATAGATTACATTTACGTCAATCCCCGTAATTTCCGCCGATATTTCAAAGTTCTCAAAAAAGCGTCTACTGGTGTTTCCATCATTGGTATTGCCAAAGTTGGATTTTGGTATATCCACCAGCAGACCGAGTTTCTCCCGGAACTTATCTTGGATTTCTTTTTTTTTTCTTTTCCGCTGCTTGCTTTTCCTCGGCAGTAAGGCGAACGTTCCATTTTTTTACGGGCAATCTGTAAGCCACATGTAAAATGCTCTCAAAAAATCTTATCCGAGCATGCTTTAAGCCACTTGGTATTGTTTTCTAGGAATCTGGCCTTTGTGTTGCGAGTAGCTGACCATTTTTGTTTAAATTGGTGTCTGATGATCGACAGTTTTTGCTTTTCATCAGCAATATTTTGGTCATTTTCTGCATATTGATTAAGCAGTTCCCGCTCCATAAATTGCAACTTTTCATTAAAAGTTGAGGTATCTGAGCGTTCCATTATATTAAACAAATCATTTCGAGTCATAATTTTCATTCCAGAAGAGCCTATAACAAAAATACACATAATATAAGTAAAGCTTCATTTACTGGGTATCGAATGTGCCTACGGAAAAAAATCACCAATAATAGAGGGGTACTTTAGGGTGGCAGTTTTGCGCTTAATAACATCCTCAAAGGTGTACTCTATAACTAACCATTACAATTTTGGCTTAGAAATGATGAGAAATATATTAAAACTAACTTTGATCTTCCAAAGTGTGTTTTTTTATAGCAGTTTCTTGGTCCTTACTTCTCAAGGATATAAATGAAGAAAGGCTTTAGATTAGTTGTTAAAAGTAAGTGCCAAATACATACCTGTATACATACCTGGTTGTGCACAATCCATAATGAAAACCAACACAAAATCGTTCAGTCACAAGATGGTAAATATTTTAAAACAGCGAAATCTGACCGCATCTAACAATCACACGAACACTTTTGGCGAACGGTAACTTCCGACTGAGCCCACTGCGTGCTGGAAGGGGCTGGCGCTTTGTGTTTTTTGCTGTTGTTTGGAGCGGTTATCCTAGTTTTTGAAAACAATGGCCTAGAGGGAGTAGAACTAATTAAAAAAAAAAAACGATTTTGGCCAACTTTTAGGGCCAAATACCACTCTGTGCGGCGTCCCGCCCACTGCTCATTCGTCAACGCTGCCGCCCGCCTCGCCGCGCATTCCAGGCGTGGAACTGGGGTCCCGGTCAAACTATAATAATCTCGTTTACTCGTAAGTCAAGACGTGACACGGTACAGGAAGAGTGAATAAGGCCTTTATCAATGGATTGTTTTAAGAATTCACTATCCCGCAATCTGCTGATCATCGGCAAAGCAGAATCAGCCTTTAATATTTCCCCCACAATTGAGAAGCAGGCCTCCTCTCTGTGAGAGGGATTGGGGCGTTATCCAACACCGTGGGCGCACTGGGGCCCACGGTGTTGGATAACGCCCCAATCCCTCCTCTCTCATCTCCTGGATTAAGTTTTTATTGAAATGATTTTACAGCGAGAATGATACGACAACGCTAAAACTATTAACTCAGCCTCGCAGTCCAATGCTGGACATAGGCCTCTCCCAGGCTCCGTCACGACACCCTGTCGTACGCTTACCGCATTCAATCCCAGCACCTTTTTGAGGTCGTCGGTACATCTAACTGGGGGCGTCCCACACTGCGCTTGCCGATGCGCAGTCTCCACTCCAGGACTCATCTGTCCCTCCAACCATCGATCTTTCAACAAACATGGCAACGTTAGTTAACTTACTCTGCAAGCTATGTCGGTAACTCCGGTTCTTTCCGGATAACTTCATTTCTGTTTTTATTCTTTCAAGAAACTCCTTGCATAGCCCGCTGAGCGACCTTGAATTTGCGGACGCTAAAATTAGAAAGCTCAAAATTGAAGATATTTTTTCTGTTTCATGGGTAGTGACTACAGTTGCATTTTCTAAACTTACACAATATAACGCAGGTGTTATTAATAACAAGACAAGTTTTGGGTATGTGGGACAAGTCAATGAATGCAATGGATGATCGTATTTATTCATCACATGCCACTATTCTTTACTACACAAAACGTGTTTTGACAACATGAGACATTGCTTGGTCAGTAGAATGTTAGCGTTTGTGCATAGTGAATGCTATATATAGCGACAAATCCTGTTGTAATTTTTTATAGTTTATGAACAGAACATGTTTTGTGTCATGATTGGTGGTCAAAACTTGAAACAGTCATAAGATCTGTGATGAGACCTGCTGCGTTAAATGTGGGGTGTCTAAAAGCATTAATATATCGCGAGTGGGTTGATGTAAATATGTAATATATGTGTCAAATGTTTACGAATGTCCAAAATATTGTTGGCAAAAATATTATTTTTGGTACCTACTTTCAAACTCGAATAGCAGCCTGGGGGTTAACTGTAGACTTTCGTTGTGATATAAAAAAAAATTCAAGATGTCATTTCCAGGGTTGATATGATTTAAATCACTTGATTAAAATCAGTGATTTAAATCGCGATTAAAATCAAGTGATTTTTTTATAAAAATCAATGATTTAAATCAATATTTTTTTACTTCGACGAAATCAGCCAAAATGTGTCGAGGGACTTCCCCCGACATAAACTACGGCGCGCTCACACGTGTCCAATGCTGTTTAACTACACCGTTCGGAGGTTCTCCGAAATTTAAACTCGTGACTTAATCCGTCCGTTTAGTCTTTGGCGCGGTCATTCGTGATTGATTAATGAAAGTGAACATAACAAGATGTCTGGAAGGAAAAAAGATGCTAAATGAGTTTATTTCGATGAAAAAAAGTCCACTTGCGGCAAGTTTAACAAAGCGGTGTGTCGACGTTGTAAGAAGGAATTAATGGGCTTAGTAGCGAGAATGAAAAAACAGTTAGAGACATGTGAGACAGAACGAATAAAAAAAATCCGATTTAAATCCAATTAATCCGATTTAAATCAAATAAATCCGATTATTTTGATTTTTTTATAAAAATCATGATTTTTTTATAAAAATCATGATTTTTATCAACCCTGGTTATTTCCCATAAGAAAATAGCTTTTTTTTTGGCAGGCTCTTTAATTATTTGGGTATGAAATGAATGATGTTCTTTAATACCACAGAACAGAAAAAACAGTCGAAAGTATCACGCCTATCTATTATCTATATAATAAAAATGAATCGCTAAATGTGTTGCTAAGCGCAAAACTCGCGTTGCGTTTGTTATTGTAAGGAGAATGTTCTTACGGAAAAAAAAAAAATTGCGCAGAAAATTGGAAAATATCAGAAAACTTAACGGCTATTTTAACTTCGCGCGTTGGACAGTTAGCGCATTTGATGAATGTGAATTTAGCAGAGTAATAGGTTCGTAGGTAGGTAGGTAGGATAGGTAGGGTAGGTAAGTAGGTAGGGTAAGTGGGTAGGGTAGGTAGGGTAAGTAGGTAGGGTATGTAGGTAGGGTAGGTAGAGTAAAGAGTTAGGGTAGGTAGGTAGGTAAGCAGTAGATAAGTACATAGTGCTACCCGAATGAAGCCGGAGCGAGGCAGCTAGTAGAATATGAAAACGTTGGGTTGTCTATTTCTTTCCTGGCATAACTACCTATATCTTCATAGTAAATATGGCATCCTTCGGACGGACGTTGACAAACTGTTGGTGACCTCAGATGTCGCTTCTAGCGCACAAGCAACACTGCAGCTGCAGTGTGATGAATTTTGGCTGTGAAATTATGATCCAAAGACAACGTATTGATGTCATAGAAAAACAAGTAGTGTGCAATGAAAAATCTTCACACGCACAAATAAATTGGGTGCATCATAATAATCACAACTTATCCCTCGGTACCAGATCCCATAGCTTCGTCTCTGCAGATGCCGAACCATATCTTACCACCATCATCTGCCTACAGCACGATCACAGATAAGTAGCAAGCCTCCCCCCACAAACACGTACAGCACATGAATATTGGGGAAAACTCAATCGCACCCTCGCCGATCTGTCATACGAGTACATGCGACTGGTGCTGCCGATACTGATTTACAAACTCTGGAGCCTAAAAAGCTGGCTATGATTTTCTACCATAGTGTCCGGGGATTAAAATCAAGACGTTTAAAAACCAAGAATTTATTATACACCTTCCCAAGTAATTTATTAGCCTTAACAGAAACTGGGCTCGATGACAGCGTGTTTGACTCTGAGGTTTTTCCGCGAGAATACGCCGCGCCGTGCTGCGGTGTGCCCCTGTGGGGCGCGGCGGCCCCCGTGGTGCTGCTGGCCCCGCGCGCCCCATACTCACTCACACGTTTGGACTGTAAGTCTGAACAGTACGACGAAATTATATGTGCAATAGTTATCAAAGGTCGATTACGCTTTGCTTTCTGTATTGTTTACTTAGCACCTAAAATGATGCTAGTTTAACTGTATAAGAAAGACTATGTATGACATTAACTAACTGCCTCTGGTTGTATTAGGAGATTTTAACCTTAATTCCGCTAGTGTCACCATACTGGATTTGTTTTATTTCTTTCTGAATGTAATTTAATACAGGAAAACAGAAATTTTAAATGATCTTTGCAGACAGAATGTTGGATTTGATTTTGGTTAACTCATGTGTGCCGGTAATATCAGTTTCAGCATGTTCCGGCATTGTCTCGCCTGGAATACATCATAAGCCTTTAGATATCTCTATCAATATTAACACGCCGTACGTAAGCTTTAACATCAATAATACCTACTACCCTAATGACTCGACCACAAGCATAACTTTTGAGCGTAACTTCCGTAAGGCAAACTTATAAGTGTTTACTCTGAACTGGCTGGTATAGACTGGGAGCCCGTGTATTCATGCGATGATGTTATCATTGCTGTTGAGACCTTTTATGAGTTAATTAACAATATTGTTTGTCAAACCGTTCCTTTCAAAAACATAAAAAAATTGCGGCTGAATTACCCAAAATGGTTTACGTCTGTTTCTATTGAACTAAACAACCTTAAAAACGATGAGTTTACGCATGGTTATAATAATATACTTCGCCAGGTTTGGCATTCCGAAACACAGTGGTCACGTGGACAACACGAATCTACGTCATCACATCTGTGTTACCAGAAGTTTGTAATAATAATTCCCCAACCACCTTTGTTACCTGTACGAATCCGATAAAACAATGAAGTTTTAATTAACAATAACGTTGGTTTATGTTTAAATTGAATTGTTTCGTTTGATTAGACACACGAAACGACAATTTAAAAGGTTTGTACATATTTTTTAACAGAATGGTTTCTGAATATCTTTCCTCAATCGTGTTTTGTTGCAATAGAGTGGGAACTGGATAGTGACGTAAGCATGTGTTAGTCCCGGAATGCCAGACCTTGTTTTATTAGACCATGAGTTCACGTCTCGTCGTAAAGCCATAGGTGTGATATTCACAGGTGTAACTTGTCTAATTAACAAAGTATTTAATTTTGTCATTAAACATAAATCTTGGGCTGATTTATGGATGATCAATAATTGGTCTAACTGAAAATTTAAACCATTTTTTGTTATAAAACAAAGTCACTGTTCAGATCTTTTTTACACAATGGATTTTGACGTGGTTTTCACTATCATTTTATTTACAGCATTTATTCCGGAAACTTTTGCGATAATACAATAATATACTAGACTTAAGTAGCATAGAAATCTAGATGTTTTGGTAATCACCACTGCACCCATACGAAGCAGGTTTAGGTCGCTATTTATCTATAAGAAAAAATATCAGCAAAAGATCAAAGGCTGTATTTTTTTTATTTTTTTTATCATAAAATTAGCTTCGTCTTGCGAGACATCGCTTCAGCTCGCAGTGTACTGCCACCCTTAATAGTAATGAGCTATAAAAGGTTTTAATAGCCACCTTTCTATTACTCGTGAGTATCGTTAGTGTCGTAAGTGGCTGGTTGATATGTGTGGCGAAGATACTAAGCAAAGATAGAGATATAGCGAAGATGCCTTTTGGATTGTAAGTGACTGACGACATAGAAAATTATTTCAAGTGTTGTATTTAGGTGGTGTATGTCAGTCTTTATAATTTGTGTTTAATTAAAAATTTGGATTGAAATTGCTTCTGGAACTCAAGTGATTATACTTTTATACTTGTGTTATATTTTTAGTTTTTTTTTGGAAAGTGATTTATCATTATGTGCTTGAAATAATGGCGTAGTGAGATTTTAATTATGAGAAAAACATATACCATTCTAATACTTTTATTTCGAACTATAAATTTATTACAAAGATAGACTTACAAATGGAACGTTATTTGAATTTAGTATTTTTTTCTCTCTCACAAATTTAAAAAAAATGCACTTCTAGAAATTCATGTTTTTACGAATGGTTTCTCATTCAGGATTTCATAGTTTTTCATTAAGAATAGAGTTATTCAGGTTGGCGTTATGTCGAATTTTTGTTTCCACAACTTCCTTTATTTTAATAGTGTAGTGAATTTGTCCTAATTAATTCTGGTTTAATTTTATATTACAGTATAATTATCACTGGTTTATTGGCTTTCGGCGCATATTGGACGACAAAATATTTGATGAACTTGCCGATGAACACACATGATCCAACTATAAAACTCATTACGACCCCTTCAACAGCCGCAAACCACTAGGTACAACAAACCAAGTAACCATGGCAACCACGACAACAAGATTATAACACAATTACGTTTAAAATGCATAGCTATTGAGAATTGTCTGCTGTAATGTAGGATTTAACTTTTTTTAGTTTTGTTAATTAAATAGTTTTATGTGATGTATTTTTGCTGTTTTATTATTACATTATTTTGATGTATATCTTTTCTTATCTCGGGTACTTGGGGTCAAATCTTTGGAAGGCGTACGAGGGGCTAAAGCCAACTGACAGGCCTTCCGGGTAATTGCGTAACATATACAATGATCGCATTTTCTTTCATCTTGGCAATCTGAACTGCCAACATGAAAGAAAATGCGCAAAAATAACGCAATGAACGGGGCTGAATTTATTAGACCTATGTAGCAATGGATTAGAAATATCCTTCAATACTCTCGGATTGTGATTGAAACTGTTTTATGCAATTATGGAGTATATATTTTTTTTTTTTTTAAACTTTGCCTCACACTAAGAATTTCTTCCTGTATCCTGGGTGCGTTTACAAACATAGAAACTCACATACACTAACGCTCAGACCCGGAACAACTACTTGCAGATCATACAAATATTTGTTCCGCGCGGTGATCGAACCCGTGACACGTTGCGCAACAGTCGATCACTCAGCCACTGCGCCAACCGTGTCGTCAAAATCGACATCGATGTTCGACATCGACAACTTTACTCTAAATGCTGGTCCTGCTCCACACAACTAATTGATTAATATTTGAAAATACTGTTGGAGCTGCTAAAGATTTTAAGACTATATTTGCATTGTATAAAATTAACCTCCTTTGTATTATATAATTGCAGAGCACAGATGTGAGTACTATGTACTAAAGAGTTACCATTTACCAGGTAATTCGTCTTTTATTGACTTGAATGTGCCCTGGCGGCTGTGAGTATGTCACGGTCACTCAGATGTCTCGCTGATGGTGTCGCGTGTGTTGGATCATTTAGCACCCTTCAAAATGGTTGAGCTGAATGGTGCTGCTCTATGCGTCATCTTCGTTATCAGGCGCCATCAGATGGGATTGGTCAAGTTTTAGCTGCCATGGCTGATTTAAATTTTTGAATTGTTCTTTGTTTTATCTTGTTATTACAGACGCTTCTAACGTGCACGTCTTTCTACATTGTTCTCACGTGTATAATTTCAACATGAATGATGTAACCAATATTTTGTAATTTTTTTTTATTTTATTTAAATGAGTGTCCGTAGAGTTGCTTGCCCGTTCTTCTCCATAAGTACCTACTACGCTTTGGAATGGGCAACTAGCTCCATATTTCGGACTGACCGATTCCTTGACAATTTAAAAGTGCCTGTAAATGTAATTGAAATAAATGCTTTGAGTTTGAGTTTGAATGAAATAAGATACCAATCGACACTTATTATTATTCCTTTATGCGAGGTTGTCCTTGGGTGCATTTGCACTACGCAAATGCACGCAATCTCGCGACTATTGCAGGACATGGAAACAAGGAAACGATAGTTTATGTGGCTATCTATACAAGGTGTAATTGAAATGACTGAAAACCTCTCAAGGTGCAGACAAAAAAATCAGCTGCTCCATACATATATATGTTCACACTACAAAAATGTAGGGAACAGCTGATTTTATTTCGCAAGCTCAGGATTGGTCCCAAAATGATGAATATAGTAGGTGGCCAATTTAACTGAATTAATGCACATTAGGGAGAAGTTTGTTCCGAATCGTTTACTGAATCGATTTCTGTAATTTTTAATGAACGTTTTTTCGTTTTTTTTCCCGAAAATAATTAAAACTACGTAAATTACAGTCACACTTCCACGGTAAAGTCAAAACAAACCAAAATGGACGAAGTACCTACTGCGCTTGACCCTTATACTATACGTCTGTGTGCGTGCGTAGACTTGTAATCTGACCACAATTGTCTCCTACAATCAGTATAATTAACTAATTTAATAAATAAACAATGTTTTGTACATAATAATAAAAAAGCAGTGTAGGTATGTTTTATGATTATAACTTATTCAATACTTTTAGTAAGTATTCTTAGGTGGTCAATTTATAATTAGATCATAATATGGACCCTGTGGAGCACAGCAAAATAAGTGAGTTAAGAGAGAGGAAGCATTTGTTAATTATACAGGGTGGCAGGAACATCGACGCAAAGCCTGTTACCATGGATTCAGTACCTACATGATTCTGAAAAAAAAAACAGCTTTTCTTCTTTTATGAAACAGCAGATTTAAAAAAAAAATACCCACGAAAATTTCAACGCAGGTGGGTTCAGAATCATGTACTGAATCCATGGTAACAGTTTTCGCGTCGATGTCCCTGACACCCTGTATAACATGACTTAGCAAACTACTATATTATAATAATGATGTAGATATTTTATGAGATAAAATAATAGCTTTAATACAAAATATAAACAGATATGTATTGAGAGATGTAATAATAATAAATCAAATAAAAGAACATTGGGAAAAAGCGTCCCCAGCCTTGTTGCACCTTTCATCATACAGGGTGTTCGGCAGAAGGTTGAACATACGAAAATGGCGAATCCGTGGGGCCGTCTACTACGTTTTTAGGCCCAATAACAAGACCCAGGCCACAAGGGTTTTTTTACTGATTTTTTAATTAATTTTTTCGGAATTTGTCGTTGCTAAAACTTCAAACGTCAATAATTTCATTTAAAAACATCAAAACTGGCAACATTTTATTTTTATTTTCATCTATTCTACAATTATTTTAGACAAAAAAAAAATTGCCGGTTTTGTTATTTTAAATGAAATTATCGACGTTTGAAATTTGAGCAACCACGAATTAAATTAAATTTAAAGGAAATTCTTGGTTGCTCAAATTTCAGTTTTTTTCATTTATTCTAGTTGTTTTAAAAGAAATTTTGCATTTTGCATACCGTTAGATTGGGCATGAACCAAAGATGTTTTCGTAAAATTAGAACTGCTGTTCGTTTTTTTTTAACGCAGTTCAAAGTCGGGTCTTGATATTGGGCCTAAAAACGTAGTAGACGGCCCCACGGATCCGCCATTTTCGTATGTTCAACCTTCTGCCGAACACCCTGTATATCAAATGAAAGAGCGTTAAAAATATATAAATTTATTATATGGCAGTAAATGTGTTAATAATAAGGAATAAAGTTATTCATCCTTAAAGATAGAAACACCACAAATTATTTTTATCAAGAATTATTTTGTTGAGCTTAAATAAATAATAATTACGACCGAGAATCAATATCAGTCAGTTGTTTTAGAATTATCAACTATGGAGGACGTCGAGGAGTCCGCGAGCCCCTTTGACTCGTGCCCAAAAAACGATTCCGACGCGAGCCCTGTGAATGGCGAATTTCAAAAAAATAAATTTTTTAGAAGCATTAATTTCTACAACGATATTACTATACTGAACCATACGTATCGTACGGTCTATAAGAACATGATAATAATCATAAAGAGCAGTCTAATATAAAAATAATTAAGAATAAATATTGTTTGCCACATTCATACATTCATTCTTTCATACTTTCTTTCTGTAAATTGTTACTTAGAATAACATCTATTTTGTCACACTAGGGCTACACTGCTGGGGACGGGTCCATACAAATCTTCCCATTGTTCTTTTCTCTTCTTTTCATAATATTCATATTGGGGTGTTTGGTGGTGTGCGTTAATTCCAGGACATGTTGTATAGTACAATGATCCCTTAAAAGGTTTTCAGTTATTTCAATTACACTTTGGATATTGTAGACAATGAACTATGGACTATAGGCCTGGCCAGCCTGATCAATGCCAATGTTACTAGACGGGTGAAATGGCGAAGGTGACTCGCACACTCATTCACACATTAATTCATAATAGGAATCTAGGAATGAGGAACATGACGTCAGACAAGTTTTGTAGAAGTATGTACATTACATATCACCTATTTTCAATTATATTATGATAGGGACGACAAAGAAAACGACAAGTGGAAATGAAATGAAATGATATTGTTTATTCTGTAAATAGGTTATTGGAATCACTTTTAAACGGCACATAAAAAAATAAAGAATAATGGCTAGATGCGTTCGGCGTTTCCTATCTGACTACTCTGAGAAGAAAGGCCGAAACAAACTCAGAGGTCGCAGTCTCTTTTAAATTCCAGAAATAATCTTGGTTAAGCTATATGAGGACCATGTAGATTAGTGTCTGAAATAGTTTTTTGAGAAAAGAACCACACAGATTTGAGTGGACCTGTCTAGTCAGTGCAAGCATTTGTCAGTAATCGTGGAGCTCAACTCAGAAGTTCAGGCGCAACTCGACGAACAATACCAAAGAAAGGACATTCGAGTAGGCCGCTTAGACAGTAGTGTAGTAGTATAATAGGCAGCTTGAGTACAAACTGCCAGCCCATCATTAAAACTAACTGAGAAATAAAAGAAAATTAAAAAATATCAACATAGTCCTAACATGCACAATAATTAAAATATTATAATACTTTACTAAGTAATCATGTAATTTTTAGAGTTCCGTAGGAACCCTTATAGTTTCGCCCACTCCGTCTGTCTGTCCGCGGCTTAGCTCAGAGACGGTTAGTACTAGAAAGCTGTAATTTGTGGTAAAATAAAATCAAGAAAAATATATGGCCGCTGGCTTTTGCCGCGCGGCACGTACCCCGGCTTTTGCGCCTTCCGCCATACCCATCGCCATAGTATGTAGGAGCTATAAAGTGGGGATGTTTTTTTTTTCTCGTCTACACCATTTTGTGGGGTATCGTTAGAAAGGTCGTTCAAAAATATTGTGAGTTTGTCAAAACCATTTTTGGATTCAAGGATGCGTTTGCGAAATATTAAGCTTTTAACTGAAATTTTGTGTTAGAGTCAAGTGTGTATACCCCCCCTGCCAGCTGAATGGTTGTACTTGGATTTTTTTTTAAATTCACAGCAAAAGTATATATAACGAAATTAAAAAGAAAACTAAGTAGGCTGTACAGGTTAACGATTAATAATCAACCAACTTAAATTTGCGGTTTGAAAAACATGATCTCTCATACATTCCTTATGGGAGAACATGTTCAACTCAACTCAAAAATTTAACTACAATGTTAAGTTTGTTCTTGGAATAAATTCATCCCAACTACGGAACCCTTCATTGTGCGTGGTCCGACACGCACTTGACCGGTTTGTTTAAAAAAAAAAAAAATATTCAACAATGTCAATGTTTATATAAAACTGGTATATTTTGATGATTTTACTGAATAATTATATTGTCAAGTTTTATGGTTTTATCACAAGGCTTAGCTGAGCGAGCAGCTCAATCCCAAGCTCTTGTAAAAGCGTATACATTGACCCATGAACGAGTTGCCTACTCTGTGGAGACGAGTGCGATGTACAGCAAGGTTGTCTTTATTCCTGGTATTAAAACTATGAAACCAGACACTATCAGTAATAATGACATAACATTCAGTAATGTAGACAGTGTGTTGGAATGATGATGTGATCTAAATATTTTAATATTTCTACTTCATTAATGAAAGGAATGATAGTAATACCTATTGATGTCATTGTTAATAATAGTGTCTGGTCCACTATAGACTCAGACCAACTAGGACTTTAGATAACTATTAATAGAAAGATTCAACAAAACCTAATGACAAAAATGTTCCCATGGATCATGTTTGTGTTTACTCAACAACAATCATTGTCCAATTCAAAAAAAGTAAAGGCTTCTTTAGAATGCCGCACGGAAAAGTTAAGTATTTTAGGAGTCTATAATACCTCACATTACTTAGCAGGATCCTCAGTTATATCTAAAATACTGCAGCATTTAAGTATTTTGAAATAAATACTATGGTAAACTTGAGGATGAATGATTCCATAAAAAATCGAGCGAGCCTTACATTAGTCGCATACGATGTGTAACATCTGACATCTTACCTTGGTAATAAGAAACATTATGGTAGTAAGCAACATTAAAGGGGTGGCCTCGTCAAAGTTGTTTCTGACACCGCGCGCGCTCATTGGTCGAATCTAATAGCGCGCGCTTCTCCAGCATCCTGTGACACACTTCCGTCCCTTTTCGCGAAATCACTTCCACAGATTAGGTTATTTAGATTTTGATTGCAGGAAAGCAAGAGTTACGGCTACTAAAAAGAAAGACAAGAAGAAAGAAAGCAAATATATATAGCACTGGCTAAAGGCACACTACCAGGCACAAACATCAAATAAAAAGTGCAAAGTGCATTGTAAGAAAATTTGCAGGAACATGTGCCTCACGGCTGCGCCAAATAGTTCATCAAAAAGGAGAACTAAGCATTAAGTCCGCCTTTGTACTTTTTGAGTGTGAAAAGTTTAAATAAATAACTAGTGCCTTTTTTATTTTTTTTGAGGATGGGAAATCATCAAATGACTTCTCCCGCTCTGGGCGGAGCGAGAGGGCGTGTCAGACTTTTACTGACTAAAACCCACCCGTGTTCCTTCCGTTGCCTGTGTGCCGGGGCCGCGATATCCCTTTCGGACAAACTCGCGAATTGGACGGCGAGCTACCCATTGCTCACCGTCCGAAAGCCCGCGCCTACCGGAAGTCGGCTCGCGACTCCCGACGCCCGGGGCGTTTCCTGCGGCGACTAGGGGCGCGAGAGCGCGCATCTTGCATTTCCCTCGCGCCCTCCGCCTCCTCCAGAAGGAAAATAACAGAAATAACTAGTGCCTGACGCTGGTTTCCAACTGGACCTGAAACTAGAGAAACAACTAGCATTGTACATGTTATAACCTTATTTCAACGTCAGGGTAAACTTTACCTTACCTGTAATACACACTCTAACATTGTGGTAGTATAATCTGTTTTGTTAATTCACACACTTTGATTCAAGAGTTCGTTCTACGGACTTCAGGATCGGAGGGATTTTTTTATATTGGACAAATGGCTTTCGGATTGTAAGTAATTGTTTCTTTTTAAATATAATAATAAGTGCAGGCGCTTTACATGAAAAGGCTGAGGTGGAGGCAAAATGTATGAATTAGGGCCGTCGCCGTCACTGATAAGTGGGAAATGGGCCATATTTTTCTTAAATTTTTAGTTCCGCGTTTGCGAGGCCGTTGTCGTTGTAGTATCAGTGCCATGCCGTCCAGCGAGAAAACGCAAAAAAAAATACGAAAGTGGTACGTTTCCCGCCCAAGCATTGATCTCAGCCACATGCAATTTGGCGTTAGAGAATAGAGGTTGGGGATGTTGCTCTTACCATTTGCAATTGCAATTTTGCCAAAGTCCTAAATGGTAATGAGCAATGTATGGTAAAATGTAACTGCGACACGGGTAAGATAATATATAGTAACGGAATTTTAAATTTTATCAAAAAAATCAAATGGATGTCATTCCGAGTGTGTTACGCAGTTAGGATGCATAATGAACTTGCCTATCTAAAAAAGTTGTGCAGAAACCAGCATTATGGTTAAAACACTAATAAAAAAGCTTAAAAAATAATTCTGATGCGAAAGATGAGAAAAAAGCGATTAGTGGAAAAATATATTAAAAAACTTTATTGTTCAAGAAAGCAATACAAATTCAAATAGCACTAGCCTCCACACTAAGATTCCCTGTGTTGTGAAGACTAATAGTCTCCTTCGTCTTACAACTTTATAACATACATATTAGGTACTAGAAGGACATACGTAATATCGGTCGGTAAGATTTTTGAAGCGATAATAATCGAATTGTATTCCAATACAATAAATTCAACTAAACATCTATAAACTTAGAGGCTTTAAATTTAAACGTGTGTAGTGTACTGTATACGTGTGTGATGTGGGTGTGTGATGATAAGGTGGGTTTTGACCAAACAACTTGAATTGAAACAAGAACGAGGGCAAGAGCAATTCCTTTTCTGACATTCCTTTGTCCCCAATGAGGAGACGGCATGCTGTTCTCAACAACTAATAATTTTCCAAACGGACAATAAGGATGTTGACTGGGAAAAATAACTATTTAGTCCGCCAGTCAGATAATAAAAAAATATTAGACACGAATTTTTTGCTTTATAAAAAAGGATTTAGATAAAACGCATTAAAGTTGTGGGCTCGCTACTTCACAATTCAATATAAAATCTACCGGAGAGTGACGTCATGCCACATTTTAACTCAATGTATTGCCGTGATATTTTGACTACGTAAAAAAAAAATACGTGTCCAATATTTTTTTATAATCTATCTGACAGACAAACTTTTTTTTTACTCAACATTCCTGTTCCTCGAATGGGCTGTTGGGAAACTGTTCATTTGAAGAAATTAAGTAGGGTTCTTTAGTTTACTTTAGATTCTCAAAACACAAATAAAAAAATTGAAACCAAAATTGGCGAATTGTTCTAGTTGTTTTAAAAGAAATTGTGCATATTGCATACCGTTAGATTGGGCATGAACCAAAGATGTTTTCCTAAAATTAGAACTCCTCTATCGCTGTTAGTATTTTTTTGAACGCAGTTCAAAGTCGGGCTTTCGGTATGTATTTTTTATTTGTTTGTAGTTTAAGGGCTCGTATTTACTTTTCTAGCAATCATCTGCGTCAAATACGAATTTTATAAGATTCTACAGTTACTTTAGATGAAGATACAAATAAAATGTTGCCAGTTTTGTTGTTTTTATATGAAATTATTGACGTTTGAAGTTTTGGCAACGACAAATTCCGAAAAAATTGTAAAAAAAAAACATTTCAAAAAAGTCCTTGTGGCCTGGGTCTTGTTATTGGGCCTAAAAACGTAGTAGACGGCCCCACTGATCCGCCATTTTCGTATGTTCAACCTTCTGCCGAACACCTTGTATAACTTTTATACTGTAATTAAATAAAAAAACGAATTATTAAATATATTGAAGTGTTGTGCAGGTTCGCATATTTTAATCTAATTCAGCAACAACATAAATCGGCCAAGTGCCAATCCAACTCGTGGCCGGAGGGTAACTTACCACGAAAACTATTTCAGTTCACATCCTTTTTAACCGACTTCCAAAAAGGAGGAGGTTAATGTTCGTCGCGTTTGTACTTTTAAATTTTTTTAAGGTATGTCCTACGATTTCCGATTTCGATTTTGATTTTTTTTGCTCCCGAATTGGTCCCATGTAAATTTTATTAACTTTGCTTTGATAGTTTTTGAGTAAACTTCAATAATATGTATTTTTCCCACTTAGTCTATGTGGATGATATGATGATAACTTCCTGTCACTGTTATTTACATAGTAGGTAGTAGTATTCGAATTTGTGTGGGTACCACAACTAAAAAGTGAAAATAAAAACTTTTCACAAAAAGTTTAATAAGTTTTTATTTCTATAAAAATTATCCATACTACGAGTACATACTTTATATATGTATTATAAATGTGAAAATAGAGTAATTTTTTTTTTTTTCGAACGTTGCCACACTAAGAATTTCTTCTTGTATCGTGGTGGGTGCGTTTACAAACATAGAAACTCACATACACTAACACCCAGACCCGGAACAACTACTTGCAGATCATACAAATATTTGTTCCGTGCGGGGATCGAACCCGCGACACGTTGCGCAGCAGTCGATCACTCAGCCACTGCGCCAACCGTGTCATCTTTGTCTGTCTGTTGTATTTTCACTCCATAACAGCTGAACGGAATTGGTTGAAATTTGGTACACTATGAGCTGGATTAGGACATACGATACTTTTATCCCGGTGGTAGGTACGTTCCCGAGGGAAAATTTCTGACCACCACGCGTGAGAAACTGTGGGCAAAAGCTAGAATTATACACGAGTATATAACTAATGTAGAAAATTTCAACTGGCTACCTAGAATGGTAAAAAGTTACAGTCCGTGGCTGTGACAGGCAGACATTAAAACAAGAAACCCAACTCAAACGGCGAGCTTATTGTGTAAAGTTCGCCGTTTGAGTTGGGTTTCTTGTGACCATAAACCAAGAAAAGGCAACTCAAATTGAAGAAAAACACTCTCATTGGTTTGCAATAAACGGCTAATCGATATTTAAGAAGTTTTATTTTTCAGTGTATTGTGCCTTGCGATGCTGATATTTGTATTGTATTTTGGAACGATGACCTTTTTTGAGGCTGAAAAGTTGAAAGCCAAAAAAGGCTCTGCTGTAAAGAAGACCAATGACCTGACTTTGCGCAGTGGAGACGAGAAAGACGACGGGTGGGGGCATTACAGCCCAGATAGATTTTTTGTTAGAAGAAATAGAACATCAAGGCGAACCACAAGAATAGATCGTCTTTATAACTAACCTAACATTTTCTTATATAAATAATTTCTGTTTATAGTAAGTACTTATTTTGTTTTTTAAAATATTTATTGATACAAGTCTCAGGGGGAGGCCCACCTTTACATAGCATTTGGGTGCAGAACCCTAAAGCTTAATCTAATGGAATAATAATCCAATAAATAATTATAATAATACGCCTAATATCGGAGAGCCTCGACCAACACCTCAGGAGGCTCTCATTGCACGGCTAGGTCAAGGGCTTGATTCAGAAAGCAGTACTCTTAGACTCGGCACGCATCGTGAGGAGGTTACTCTCTCTAGAGCCCTGACCACACGCAGCTTGGACCCTGCTTCTGATGCCGATGGGACACTATTTTATTTTTTATTTTTTTATGTTTATTTTTTAATTTCTTTTCCATAATAATATTAAAAAATGTAATTATGTTTGAAAATGTAATAAAGGAAAAACAATAATAATAATTTAATTAATAAGCTAATCAACATGTGAGTTGAATTGTGACAGTTTGACTTGAATTGTCACAGTTTGAGTTGAATTGTCACAGTTTGAGTTGAAATGTCACAGATTGAGTAGAATTGTCACAGTTTGAGTTGAATTGTCAGTTTGAGTTTAAATTCGAGAAATGGTTTTCATTCGGTACAGTTAAGTAAAAAGAATTTATAGGGATTACCTTGTATGGTCAAAGAGGCAGCTTATTTTTAGGGTTCCGTCCCCAAAAGTTGCCAAACGGAAAACTAAGCCTCCGCTGTCAGTCCGTGCGTCTGGTTGTCAGCGGGCTGTATCTCATGAACCATAATAGGTAGACAGTTGAAATTTTCAGAGATTGTGTATTTCTATTGCCGCTTTAACAACAATGATAAAAATAAAAAAAAGTTAAAAAATTATCTTTCATTTAACTTTATATATATATTTTTTAAATATACTTATTTAGAAAAAAACCATAATCAACAAATATTTAAGAAAATCATTATGGTATTTCATTTAGGACGATTATCTGCAACTGCAAAAAAAAACTTTTTAATTCACAGTATCATTATGAAGAAATACAAAGTCTTTGCGATAAAAAAAAATGTAATTTAGTATTTGTGTTATAAGGCACTTGGCTGGTTTTTTAACCACTGCTCTGCGGACGTACTCTCTAATTCCGTCAGTGAAGATACGGTACGGGCTTATGCGAAAGTAGTTTGAAACTTCGGAGTTAACCCTACACCCGAATAATAACCTTTTCGGACGGGCTTTTAACACATGAGGGGGCAATTCCCGTAATCTTTAAAAACTTTCGCATTCGCATCTCATTCACAATCTGTCAAAAATACAATCAATTTACCAAAATTTTTGACAAGTTTGACAGATTGCGACTTGGATGTGAACGTTTTGTAAGTACTAGAATAATTGGCCTTCAGGAATAGGGACAATTACTGTCAAATAGTGGTGGCATTCATTCTTAGGTGGGCCCCAAAGGGGTGGCCCTAGTGGTCGCAAGCGCAACTGCTGAGCATGGGTCTTTAGTTCAATCCCAAAGTCAGGCAGTGTTATTGTTTTTTTTTTAATGAATTTGTCAGTAGCAGCTCAGATTTAATTTGCAGTCTGGATTTGTACCGGGTTCATGGTCCGCCTCCTATTACATGGAGCTTAAACATAAATGGCAAGATGTGGGAGTAATATACAGAGGTATAGCAAACTAAAAGCAAGCAAAGCAAGGTAAGCAGAGGCTTATTCTGAATGCCAATGAATACTGGCGCGAGGTTATGTTCACACTCGAAGAGTACATTCTCAAGAAGGGGTATAATAATCTAAAAAGAGTTTCTAGTTATATATGCAGTTTTTTTTCCAGTTTATTGTTCGCTGCAATGCTGGTATTTATAGCGTATTGGGGAACGTTGAACGTGCTGCAGATTATCGAGGATAACAAGCCAATTCCTCCAACTTCGACTGAAATAACAACCGAAGAACCGACCACTACTATGCGTTATTATGATGATTATCACTGATTTACTGATTTGTCTTGCGTTTTTATAAATATTTTAAGTTTATAGTACCTGTTTTTTTTATTAAAAAACCAAAGTTAGAATATCCTTGCGATAAAAGCTAGAATTTGGAAAACCCAAGAGAATTTAATATTATTGTAAGTATGGGGAAAAGATGGCTGTTCTTCCTTTGCGTAACGATAAAATCGGCCGAGAGCGAGTAGGTCTTGCTCAATTAGGGTTATGTACCAAACTACAATAATTATGTGCAATTGGAGAGGTCTTTGTCCAGCAGTGGACTGGCTGATGATGATAATGATGACTACGTTGAGCAGTCAATTGACCGGCCGCTCGTCTGCCGTCTACTGACCGTGTCAAAGAAAAAAATACCTGAAAATCGATTTAAATCAAATAAATTATTGGAACAAAAACTACGTTAGTATAAAAACTGTGTTGCACCCATTAGCGCCCACCTCCAAATCCAGTTTCACCTCTTCGGGAATTTCTCAAGAGCAGCATTGTCTTGTGCCCGGTTGATGGCAATAGGCTCGATGCCTATTACATGGGACTTAAACACAGCTGGTGAAATGTGGGTGTACTATAGATACACCCTGCCTAACGCTTCGGAGATTTCAGGTGTGAAGTTATGTAATGTTAGACCTGTTTGTCCACGGAAGAATACACAAAATGACAGATGACAATCACAATCTGTCATTTTATCTATTCTCCCGTCGTCAAATCCCGTTGCTACGGTGGTCATGCTATGCGTGTTGTGCAGTTTTTTGAAGCGCAGGCGACCGGCGCAAAGACGAAAATAATTCCTTTCGATTGACAGCGTACTGTGCATAGTAAAGCGAAGATTTTTACAGACTAGATTCAGTGGACCGTTACATACACGCCGCTATGGTATGTCCTCCGCTGGACCGTAAGGCTGCCTGTCCATTGAAGCGGAGCGAGGCAGCGGAGTGGAGCGGAGTTGCGGACAGTTTCTGTCCATTGATGCGGAGCGAGGTAGCGGAGCGGAGTTACGGACTGTGCGGAGCGAGGTAGCGGAGCGGTGTTGCGGACTGTGCGGAGCTAGACCGAGTTCACGTATTTTTCCGCATCGCCTTTCCGCTTCCCCGCTCCAGTTCCCCGCTCCACTTCTCCGCTCCGTTTCCCCGCTCCGCTTCTCCGCTCCGCTTCCCGGTTTTGTGTGAATTTTTAAACTAGTTCGCGAATCCCTATCCACTGAAGCGGAGATTTTATGAAATTCAATTGGTTAATATTGGCACACCGTTACTCCGCTCCTCTCCTCTCCGCTCCAGTGAACAGGCAGCCTTATAGTGTGGATGACATAAGAAACTTTTCTTATTTAATCTCAGCTGGTTGTTTTGACTACTCTACTGCTCTTAATTTTAGATTGTACCCTGATGTCCTATCGCAGGGTTTACCCTGTACATATAAAGGTTACTCAAGTTTATAATTTTTTTTGGGTTTCGTACCAAAATGGTAAAAAGGACCATTTTGTTGTTGGCTAGTTTTTGGTTTTTGGGCTTCCGTCCCCAAATGGTGACGGGATTCCTTTATTAAGCCTGTATCGCCTGTCAGCATTCATGGGCAGTATCACCCCTTATACACTATTATTGTTAGTCGTTGTTCTGACTGGACAAATATTTATCGTAATTTAATCTACTATGTAATGTTTTAAAGAAACATTCCATTGATATGTGAAGAGTTAATAAAAACACGACAGCATAATAAATAAATGCATTTCGAATATAACATTGGCACATAATGTATTGTAGTAAAGAAACGCTATGTTAATTAAATTATTAAAGTAATTTTATTCAATAAATTGAATAAAATGTTTGGCGGATTGTAAGTATCAAGTCAAACGGACATTTTTGTTAATTTCGGTGTTTAAAGGCACCCGTTCCACCCGCCAGCGATCAACGAGAAAAATGTAGAGCTAGCAACTAAAAGCGAGTTGGTGAACAGCGAGCGGCGAGTGCGCGACGGTGACGAGCGATAACACGGGTATACGTATGTATCAAGCGTGAGTCTATACCGCGAGTGTTCAGCCCACCAATTGACCGTCGCTAAGCGAGTACTATCTTTGATAGTTCTTGTCGCTGCGACAAACGAGTATTCACGGTGTGAACAGTACACATTTACACGTAAATGATTGTAGGTTCCATACAAGTAAAAGAGATACATCATTATATCGCTGACTGTTCACACCGTGAATACTCGTTTGTCGAAGCGACAAGAAAATTAAAAAAGTTTTTAGTCAGTCACTTACTCGCACTATGGAACAAAAAAAGGCTCTCGAAGATATTTAAGCTTAAATTTTAAAGTGTTGGTTTTTTGCTTGAAATGGCTTCTAATAGTCAATATTATGCATACATTTAACATAGGATGCAATCTGGTATGAAAATTGGCAAGTTATATTTTGTTTTGCAAAAAAAAATGTATGGTGCTAATTTACTCTAAGGTCTAATTCGGATCGATCGGCTAATACTTATATCTCCGGAACGGAGAGAATAACCGTTTTATCCTTCAATAACTATTTATTTATGATTTTTTGACTTACTTGATTTTTCAAATTAGTTGCGGCACTGAATTTCGTTAGGTATATGAAGTATGTCAATAAATTATTAATAAACCGTTTGCAAGGATATAACGGTTATTTTCTCCGTTCCGGGGATATAAGCACCATACATATTAAAAAAAAAAAAATATAAGTTGCCAATTTGCATACCAGATTGCATCATGCATAATATTGGCTATTAGATGCCATTTCAAGCAAAAAACCGACACTTTAAAATTTAAGCTTGAATGTCTTTGAGAGCCTTTTTTCGTTCCACAGTGCGGCGGTAAGACGAGTCCGAATATCACTGGTCAGTTTCCCTCAGTTGTCAGTTTATTTAATTCGCCAGTTTCGTCGATTAGTCAGTTTCACTGATTAGTCAGTTTTACCGATTAGACAGTTGCATTAACTCGCCAGTTTCCACTGTTTGCCTGTTTTCTTCGGTGGATCCGCAGTAATAGCCCGCGAAATTCAAATTTTCTTACGTTTTTTGCAATGAGCAGGTCACTGTCAGGTTGTATCTTGATCAGAATATGATTTGCGCCTATAAAAGATATGTATTTACAGAATTATAATCATCAGAATCATTAATACATCTCTCTAAGTTAGATTTATTTCTTATGAACTTTTCCTTAAGAGATTTGTTCTTATGAAAGAAAGAAAATGCAATGATGAACAATGATTATAATGCCAATAGGGCCTCAGCTCAGCATAGATGTCAGATGGCAACACACAGTGTACCACCTGACGCTGATTTTCAGCTGCAACCCACGAGTGCCATACGCTAGAATAATAAAGACAGGGAAGTGTGTGTCTGTTTTAATAAATTAACAGAATAAATTAAAGGTAAGTAGTAAAAGATAGGATAACATGAAAAACTCACAAAATCAAATAAAATAAAATGTTGTGACATACATTTAGTGATACTATGTAAAATAAAAAATATTTGAATTTCCCGTCTGCGCGCGTAGCATGACCTCTATCACTACTCTACGAAGACAAAGTGATATTTTTAGGGTTCCGTACCTCAAAAGGAAAAAACGAAACCCTTACAGGATCACTCGCGTGTCTGTCTGTCTGACTGTCCGTCTGTCACGTCCAATTTGCTCTGAATCTAATGGACCGCTTAAGTTGAAATTTGGTACATACAAGTATTTTTATGACCCAAACACGGACGTGTAATGTAAATAACTGAATTTTTAATATGGGAGTCACTTTTGGGGGGCAAATTAGAAAATTACAAAAAAAAGTTTTGCTAACTGTACCGTGTGACATATCAAATGAAAAGGCTTGTTGCGAAGGGTATCAAATATATGTATATATATATTTTTCAAATTAAAAAACAAAAATCTTTTTCTATTTTAAAGATATTTAAGAAAATTAACGAAACTTGACCATTCCCTTATCTCCGAAACTAGTTAGGCTAAAATTTTGAAAAAATACAGAGAATGGTTCTTTAGTCATAGATTCCAAGAAAAACCTATACGAAGTCTATGGTCTTATTCATGGTAATTCTCTCAATATTGTGCGTACAAACTTATATTTGCAGTTGTATGGCAGAAACTGTTTTTCAACTACAAGTTAAGTTTGTTCTTCGGATAAATTCATCCCAACTACTGAACCCTTCATTGTGCGTGATCCGACATGCACTTGACCGGTTTTTTTCTTCGTTTTTGACTTCACGCCGTAGAACCAGAAAACTCATCAAATATATTCTTTTTTTTTTTGATAATGTTTAGATTCCGTTAGATTCCATTCCCATCACGTATTCGGAGTTTTACTAGCTAATTCAATTTGACCCTCTATAATCAAACAATAAATAGAGAAGCTCATTCCCAATAGAAAATCTTTCGCCACCTACGCCACTTGTCTGTCTATGTGAGCTTATGTATAAAGTTCATCTGGTTAAATTAAATAGTGTTGCCTTAGGCCCGGACTCCACCAAAGCGGAGATGTTCGAAGCGCAGACGAGAAGAGATGTTTTTCAGCTGAGGTGTATCCACCTAAGCTGTGCGGAGATACGTTCTGGCTAGACTGGAGCGCAGATGTGCGTGATGTTGCGGTCCATGGCCCTTTACGGGGCACCGGTGTGGGCGCGTTCATTAAGGCTGCGACCAGCCCAGCGATTGAACGCGTCCCAAAGGGTCATGGCCATTAGGCTGGTCAGAGGATACCGCACGGTCTCCCGTGAGGCGGCGAGCCTCCTTGCCGGACTACCGCAATGGGATCTGGAGGCAAAAGTCCTCGCGCACATGTGGGAGTTGCGCGAGGAGGCGAAACGCCGGGGTGTAACTCCGGTGCCGCGAGAAATCACGGCACAGCGGACAGAGCTCCGGCGGGATCTCATGGCGGCATGGAGAGTGCGATTGTCGTACCCCAGCGCTGGGCACACCACAATTGCGGCGATAAGTCCCCTCTTTGAGGAGTGGCTAGAGAGGTGCCACGGCGTCCTCACCTTCCGCCTGACGCAGGTCCTCACCGGACACGGTTGTTTCGGGAGGTTCCTGTTCAGGATAAAGTGGGAGGAAACGCCCGCGTGTTACCATTGTGTGGTTCGCCCGGAGGACACGGTGGAGCATACGGTGGAGGTCTGCCCGGCTTGGGCGGGGCACCGCCGTGTCCTCACGGAGGCGATCGGCAGCGGCGATCTCTCGCGTCCGGCCCTGGTTCAGGCCATGGTCCGGAGCGAGAGTGCATGGGAAGCCGTCACTTCCTTCTGCGAAGCAGTAATGCTCGCGAAGGAGGAGGCGGAGCGCGCGAGGGAAATGCAAGATGTGCGCCCTCGCGCCCCTAGTTGCCGCAGGAGACGCCCCGGGCGTCGGGAGTCGCGAGCCGACTTCCGGCCACCGTAGGCGCGGGCTTGCGGACGGTGGGCAATGGGTAGCTCGCCGTCCGATTAGGACCAGGCCCGGGTCGACGGCGCGTTGTGTTCCACGCGCGCCTCAAAGAGATGTCAGCACCAACTGACGGGGTCCGTAAGGGCCAATGCCTGCCAGGGTTGCGAGTTTGTCCGAAAGGGATATCGCGCCCCCTAGTGCTAGTCAGTAAAAGTCTGACACTCCCTCTCGCTCCGCCCAGAGCGGGAGGAGTCATTTGATGATGTCATTTGATGACGCGGGGAGAACTAGCGGCGCCGCTCACTGCACGCCACTCACGTCTCTTCTCGCTCCGCTGCGCACCGTCGAGGCACAGCTCACATCGTCGCCTTGTTCCGCCGCTCAGCTCAATCTCGGCGAGGCGCAGCTCACATCTCCACATCGATCGCGCCATACAAATATGATACATCTCCGCTCGGTGGTATCCACTGAAGCTGAGTGGAGATGAGATGTGTGAATAACGAAATTCTATTGGTTGTTTAAAGCACATCTCCTTTCCTCTCGTCTCGTCTCCGTTTAGGAAGGGAACTGCACGTCCTGGGTTTAATTCTCGGGTCTAGGATTGTTACATTATTTATTTATTTATTTATTTATTTATTTATTTATCACAAACACAACTAAAATTAATTAAATTAATTATAAAATCCTCAGTAGCAGAAAGAAGTCTGGATTTTTTGCTTATGACATGGGACAAGCGACTCGCCCTTGATTCGCACGGCTTTAAAAACATTAAGATTTAGGGATACGTAATTTTCGTTTTTATGAAATAGATGCGATAAATGCGAAATGTACAGGGTGAAAAGTTGTGTTTTCTATACTTTGCCCAAATTGTGAAGAAAAACATTTTTTAAACGCAACAATCCCTTGACGTAGGTAACTAACAAGGCAACTCTCGCGCACCATTCTTCAATGAAATACCACAGGATGAAATCTTAGATGGTTACGCTCATTTCCATATGCAGCTACTAAATGTAGTTCAGCAAGAAACTCCTGTCAACGTCATACAAATTTTAGTTGCAACAATATGTAGCTATACAAAGCCTCCACAGTTCAGTTAACAGGGTAAATGATAAAAAATATTTTAGTACACCATGTTAGCTTTTAACAAAAAAAAACAATTAGTAGTTAGGTATTCAATTGAGCAAATAAATACGTCATTAAAAAATTAGAGTTTTCTTAAATCTCTTAGATAATAAATTCATGTTACGTGAAAACGTTAAACGTAAAAAATTGAGTTTATATTTATGCGAAATTTCGATTTTTTTATTTTTCGCAATAAAAAAAATCGAAATTTCGCATAAATATAAACTCAATTTTTTTTGGCGAGTAAATCTCTTTTATTTCGATGTAGATTTTTAAACTGGCGAACATCATGGCATAGGTTTAATATTAACCTTGTAGGTATTCTCACATGTATAACTTCAACATGAATGATGTAACCAATATTTTGTAACCATATCATGATTTAAAAGAGTGCCCGTGGAGTTTCTTGCCCGTTCTTCTCCATAGGTACCTACTACGCTTTGGAATGGGCATCTAGCTTCATCTTTTTGACAAACCGACCCCTTGACAATTCAAAAGTGCCTGTAATTGGTTTATTTGAAATAAATGCTTTGAGTTTGTGTTTGTTCCTATTATTTCGTTAGAAGTTTATAGCTTAGGAATTAATAGGAATACAAGCTGAGTAAAGAGCATAATTATACTTTTCTTACAGATTTCTTTTATGGAGCGCTCTCGTGGTGACCGCGTTCCTTGGTGGACGATATCTTGTAGAGATGGACAGTAAAAATAACAAGATTCCGATTGGAAATTTAACTGGAATCGGTTAATAAGAAATGAAATACCTTAATAAATATATTTTTGTCTAAAGACGAGTCTAAAATATTTTTTCTAATTCTAGGCCAAGAAAGACTTCAGAATATGGTGGGAATGAATCTTTTTAGATAATATTGAAGGACCGTTGTTAATAAATGGTTTTTAAACTATTTTATTCTTCAATTTTATTGAATTTTATAACAATTTTCAAAGCTAATACAAACATAGCAAGTAACATGACAATTTAAAAATGTAAAAATAGAAACAGCAACTTTTTTATTTTTATATTCTCATATCTTCTGATATATTATATACTTTAATTGTAAAGGTATAATTGCGTAGCCGAGCGCAAGCGGTAGCAGCAAGCAACGTATCATCGCCACACGACTGGTTTCTATGTATTTCTATGAAACCGACCTGTCGGAAGATATTTCATAGAAATCCGCGGCTGCTGCCGCCTGTGGTCAGCTACCGAATAGTACCTTAAGGATCTTGAAAATCTTGTTAAAGCATTACAATTTTTGGTTTTCAATTTGTGTTTCATTATTACTTATCATCTGGAGGAGCTCGTGGCTAAGTAACAACAGCCGCTGGTCGATCCATCAGGTTAAGCTACGCTTGCCGGGGTTGGTCAGTGGATGGGTGACCATGTTTAAATACCGAGAATCCTCCGTGCCTCGGAAAGCACGTTAAGCCGTTGGTTCCGGCTGTCATTCGTGGATCTTTGACAGTCGTTACGAGTCGTCAGAAGCACGAAAGTCTGACACCAGTTTTACCAAGGGGTATCGTATTACCCAGTTACTGGTTTGTGGAGGTCAGATAGGCAGTCGCTCCATGTAAAATACTGGTATTCAGCTGCTTCTGGTTACACTGGAAGCCGACCCCAACATAGTTGGGAAAAGGCTGGGCAGATTGATTGATTATAACATAAAATCAGCATCACGCCGTATTCCCCGAATGGTTAGGTATAAGTAGAACCTTCGGAGAATGTGTGGGTGTACCTATAGCATAATCAGCTTACCCCACTGCTGGACTACAGGCCTTCATTAAAGGAAGGGCAGTGGGCCCTAATCCATCACGCGGGCCCAGTGCGTTGGTGGATGTCACATGTCTTAGAATTTTTGGTTTTAGGTCTACTCACGATGTTTTCCTTCACCGTTTGAGAGCAGTGGTCATGAAATTAAATACACAAAGAAAAGTGCCTGCCTGGGTTTGAACCTACTCGTGAGTCGGGGCTGATACCACTGCGCAACTACTGCTCGGGTGTCCCTACAGTACACCTACATTTTGCCAGTTATGAGACCTAGCTAAATCGATTTTTTCGCCCTCGTAAACCCCTATATTTCAACTTTCATCGAAATCGTTAGAGCCGTTTTCGAGATCGTGATTACAAATATATATATATATACAGGGTGGATTTTTGAGATGGGGCAGTAAGGACAGCTACCTTAACCGTTGTCGGTAGAAGAAAACTGAAGAAACCTTAACTTTTTGAGACATTTTGATCAGCATTCACAGATTATGAAAAAAATTTATAGCCAGCAAGAAAATGGTCAGTTTTCACAAAAACTTTTTATGATGCCAATCGATCCTGTTTCTTATAAGGATCAAAAAACTACTAGGCCAACTGAGGTTTGAGTACTAGAAAAACTTTTCTTGCTGACTGTACATTTGTTTCAAAATCTGTGAATGCAGATCGAAATCTTTCAAAAAGTTAAGGACAGTCTTTTAAGACCGTTTTCCTAGCTACAATGTTTAAGGTAGCTGTCCTTGCTGCCCCTTCTCAAAAATCCACCGTGTACGATTATATCTACAAATATTGCTCGTTTAATAGTATAGGATAAGGCCGCCAGTAACAGTCACGATATAGGTATAACTTTATACTGAAATATAGGTTAGTAACTATTTAATTGGATTTTCTTCCAATTGAAAAACAGGCAAAAAAAAAACGGTACCCCGTGAAAATACGAGCAAGTATGTCTACCTATTTATTTAGGTCTTCCAAGCTTAAACTGTTATGCCCCATATTCTAGAACTTGAACTCAAGTATTTATCTCGATTTAAAATTCGCGATTCGAGTTGAAATAAAGGTTTAAGTATCGAGTATTCTTGAACGTGCTGAATAAACTTTTTAAATATTCTTCTTCAAACTGCATCAGTTTCAACGAAAATGATTTGCTGCTACGCGAAGCTACTTTCTGCTACGTTTGACTACACTCTGCTGCGAAGCTACGCTGTACTAATCTTTACTTCGCTCGTAGCCGCATAACTAAAAACTTCTACGAATACCCGAATGGGTCTAGTTGAGATCCAGCGACAGGCTCCCGACTTAATTATGCTGAAACAGGTGGTGTACTGTAATTAAGTCATAAAATTATTCGAACTAGGAAGTACTGTTTAAGCCGTGTCTCCTGCGCGTGTTTTTTCGAAACATTACACAAAAACATCGAAACAAAGAGGCGTGGCCATACGCATTTGTGTGTGCAAAGACGATACATTCGAACATTCCACGCGCGCCTCAAAGAGATGTCAGCACAACAGAAGGAGTCCGCTAGGACCGATGGCTGCCGGGGTCGCGGGAAAATCCGAAAGGGATACCATGGCCCCTGGCAACGTACAGGCAACTGAAGGAACACGAGTGGGTTTTGGTCAGTAAGAGTCTGATACGCCCTCCCACTCCCAAAGCGGGAGAAGCTATTTGATAATAACCAACACAAAAAAAAAAGGCACGCACCTCTGACTTTTCAGCTTCATGTGCGTTTTGTATAATTATCACTTGCTTCAAAAACGGTGAAGGAAACAACCGCCTGCCGCATCCCTGAGCGATATTTCTCGATGGCACGAGTAGTCAAGTCAGAGGCTCATGGACGGCTTTAAAACTTTAACTTTTTCGATTATTGGGCCGGGTCCTTATCGGACGGCGAGCTACCCATTCCTCACCGTCCGCAAGCCCGCGCCTACAGTGGCCGGGAATCAGCCTGCCATTTCCGACGCCCAGGGCGTCTCCTGCGGCGGCTAGGGGCGTGAGGCTGCGACATTTGCCTCTCCCTCACGCGCTCCTTCTCCTACTTCGCGAGCATTACTGCGTGCAGAAGGAGGTGACGGCTTCCCACGCCCTCTCGCTCCGTACCATGGCCTGGACCAGGGCCGGACGCGAGGGATCACTGCCGCCGATCGCCTCTACAAGGACACGGCGGTACCCAAGCCGGGCAGACCTCCACCGTATGCTCCACCGTGTCCTCCGGGCAATCCACACAGTGGTGACACCCGGGCGTTTCCTCCCGCCTTATGCGGAACAGAAACCTCCCGAAACAACCGTGTCCGGTGACGACCTGCATCATGTGGAAGGTGAGGACGCCGTGGCGCCTCTCTAGCCACTCCTCAATGAGGGGACTTATCGCCGCAATTTTGGCGTGTCCAGCACGGGGTTGCGACAATCGCACTATCCATGACGCCATGAGATCCCATCAGAGCTCCATCCGCTGTACCGTGATTTCTCGCGGCAGCGAAGTTACACCCCGGCGTTTCGCCTCCTCGCGCCACTCCCAAATGTGCGCGAGGACTTTCGCCTCCAGATCCCATGGCAGCAATCCGGTAAGGACGCTCGCCGACTCACCGGAGACCGTGCGGTATCAACGGACCATCCGGATGGCCATGACCCTTCGGGACGCGTTCAACCGGCGGGCTGGCCGCGGCCTCAAAGAACGCACCCACACTGGCGCCCCGTAAAGGGCCATGGACCGCATGTCTCCCGCGTAGAGCCTCCGGCAGGAGGCGTTTGGACCCCCTAGATTGGGCAGGAGCCGCTTCAAGGCAGCCCTGGCCCTCTCCAGTCTGGGAGCCAAACGTCGGAAATGCACCTCAAAGTTCCACTGGCTGTAGAGGACGAGTCCCAGATACTTCATCGTCGACTCAACGCTGATGTGAACCCCTCCTACCGTCATTTGGGAACCCGACGGTGGCGCGTTCCGAGGACCATGCAAATATATGGCCTCAGACTTGTGCAGGGCCACCTCGAGTCCCAGTTGCCGGATCCTGTCGACGATTATCGCAACCCCGCGTGTCACTAGTTTGGCCGCCGCCTCGTGCGACCTCCCCTGCGCCAGGACCAACGAGTCGTCAGCGTAGTAAACCACACTGACGCCGCTAGGCAGGTCAGAGAGGTCCGTGCCTTGGGTTCGAACTTGAGACCTATGACTTGGCAGTCCAACGGTCACACTTACTAGTAGGCTATCACAAACAATAATAACAGTAGTGATGAACCGAGTAATGGGTTTTGCCAATTAGCCGACTAGCTATAGTGATAAAAGATATAAGATACCTAATTTATTTGTCAAACATGCGTTTACATACAAATCGAGCAAGCAAGATCTTAAATATAAGTAGTCAGAAGACCGAAAATCTGACAACCAGTCTTACCAAAGGTTATCGTATTACCTAGTTACTGGGTTGTGGAGGTCAGATAGGCAATCGCTCCACGTAAGATACTGGTATTCAGCTGCATCCGATTAGACTGGAAGCCGACCCCAACATAGTTGGGAAAAGGCTAGGCAGGTTGATTGATTTATATTTTTTTTTATAATATTCTAATATTTTAAAATTTAATTTATATGTATTTACAATGAATAAAGGAAATATATTAATAATAATGTAATGGAACCGTGAACAAAATATGTAGTAGTATTTTTATACAGTCATATTAGATGTTAAACGTAAAGGATATTCTTAAATAAATAAACAATAAACTACAGGAAACAGCGCATTCCGATAACGAATAATAACACGACTTTCTTCAGTATAATTTAATCTTTGACAAAGTAACCACTACATATTATAAATGGCTGGATTGTGAGTAATTTTATTTTTTATATTTAACTTTGTAATAAATATGTATTTTTTATATTTATAACAAAATAACCAGCGACTTCTCTCAATGTTTTACGAGTATTTACTCTTCACCGTTAGTCAGTGTAGTGAGCAAGGTAAACTTGGAAATTATCAAGATGATTTTGAAAAATTCGTGTTAGTAGGTGTTGTTTCATGCTATTTAATTGGTTTTTTTTTAATAAAAATTTGAATAACATTAAAAATATTAAATATAGACCCCCTTTTAGTTAGTGATTTTTCGAGAATTTTTCATGAATATTCAGAACAATACGAGCGGTTACATCGGCCCTCACTCAGACAGAGTTATAATATATATCTATAACGTCACCAAAAATTACGCAAAAAAAAAAACAAGGGCACAGTATACTACTACACATTAGAGCTACGTCTGTGACGGACTTTACCGTTTGCGTAAAATGCGGTGGGGCGTGTGTTATTAATCTGAGGGCGTGTCATTTCAGAGTGGATAAGCTTAACCTATTTTTATAATTATGACAATTTATTATAAACATCGTGTCGCCTTACCTAAAGTTTATAAGTTTCCAATGCCATTAATGGTTCGAATTTGTTTGTAAAAAAGCTTGCTAAGTACTACTAATACTTACTTTAATTCAGTTCACTAACTAACATTAGAACCACATCATGCATTGAACATTTTATCAGGCGCTTGATAGCGACTACTTGAAGCTTACACTACTTATGAAGATTACCAAGTATTATTAGCCTATAATGATCCCACTGCGCACTGCTAGGATACAGGCCTCCACTCTTCAAGAGGGAGTGGGCTGTAATCTACCACGCGGGCACTGTGCGGGTTGGTAGACGACACATTTCTTCGATTTTTTTAGTTCAATTACATGCCGGTTTCCTCACGATGTTTTCCTTCACCGTTTTGAAAGGAGTGATGAAGCGCCTGCCTGTCAACTCAGGCAGGCGCTTTACTTTGTATTAATAATTTCCACGACCTACTAATGCTAAGTGGGGGCCACCACTGCTCCTCAAAGAAGATTACATATTTATAGCACTTTGCGAACGTCAAAATTACATAAGACAGTCCCCCAAAACGCCCACCCTTCACCACTTCCTAGTGCGTTAGCTGGGAAGAAGAAGTGGCGCAACAAACTCCCCAGCAGCACCGCTGTCTGTTCAGTTAGAAGAAAAAAATGATTCTATATAAAGTCAATCTGCCTAGCCTTTTCCCAACTATGTTGGGGTCGGCTTCCAGTCTAACCGGATGCAGCTGAATACCAGTATTTAACATGGAGCGACTGCCTATCTGACGTCGACAACCCAGTAATTGGGTAATACGATACCCCTTGGTAAGACTGGCGTCGGACTTTCGGGTATTCTGACGACTCGTAACGACTGTCAAAGATCCACGAATGACAGCCGGGACCAACGGCTTAACGTGCTTTCCGAGGCACGGAGGAGTCTCGGTAAGTAAAGATGGTCACCCATCCACTGACCAACCCGGGCAAGCGTAGCTTAACCTGATGGATCGACCAGTGCAGCTGTTGTTACTTAGCCACGAGCTCCTCAAAAATAGAGCTCCTTAAATTTTATTTATTCTCTGGTTTTCGTCTGGTAAGGGCGAAGCCCCACTAGTGCGTTGCGCTGCGGTTGCGACGAAACAACGCATTGTATGCAATGCAAAACAATGGAACACGACAATGGAAAACGACGCAGCGACGACGCTGCGACGACGCAACGCACTAATGGGGCCTCGCCCTTAGTGAGTAACCGTGTCAGAGTTTGAAAGCCGCCCATGGGCCTCTAACTAAGCTTCACATGCCGTCGAGAAACATCTCTCAGGCATGCCGATGTCTTCCGTCACCGTTTATGAAGCAAGTGATAATAAAGTGGATAAGTTGTGTTTAAAAGTGTAATTTATTTTTTTATTCCCAGTGCTCTTCTGTCAGCTGCCCTTATGATGACCGTATTTCTAGGCGGAAAGTATCTACTAGAGATGGACCGCCGAAACAATGCCGTTCCAATAGGAAACATTACCGGATTAAGTAAGAAAATAATATACGGGGTGTCAGGGACATCGACGCGAAGCCGGTTACCATGGATTCAGAACATGATTCTGAACCCCCCTGCGTTGAAATTTATAGTTGGTTATAAAAAAAAAAAACAGCTGCTCCATACATTTTGACCGCGTAGGTATTGCACTTTTCTATGAAACACCTGTTTTTTTTTTAATAACCGACGAAAAATTTCAACGCAGTGGGGTTCAGAATCATGTACTGAATCCATGGTAGCCGGCTTCGCGTCGATGTCCCTGCCATCCTGTATAAAATATATTATAATTTAAAAAAAACCTCAGAGACGCACGTAACTAATTTATTATTAATTTTAGGCGACGAAAAAATCCTCAAACTGATGTCAGGAAAATTGGTTGGATGATTATCAAAACCCTCATTAACCTTATGATAGCTTTTTAATTGTTGCTTAATTTTATATACGGAGAAAGTGGTTATAATGACTAAACGTAATAAAAATGACCTAACACACATTTACAGACAAATTAAAAATCCGGCGTTAGGTACACGTGTTATCTCTCCTAGACACAATGGCGGCAGTGCCGGCGGGCCTTGCCGCTGGGCAATCCGCGGCGCTCCTGGCCATGCCGCACAAGGGATCGCAAAGGAAATGGAGGCGCAAAAGCCGGTGGCACCTAGCGCTTGGGAAAAGCCGGCGGCAATGCCGGCAGCACTGTGTGTAGGAGCTTTTATGGATCGAGCAGATTACGTGTGACTCCGGATTTTTAATTTGTCAGTCTGTGTTGTATTGTTTATAAACCTTTTTAGTTGACTTTTTTGTTATAGTTAGGTTTTTGTTTTTGTAACTTGTATTTTGGTTCAAATTATTATAATATATATTTTTGAATGTGCTAATTAAGCCCTTTCATTTGATATCCAACATGGCATTTTTTTTTTTTAGTTAATTACTTTAAGTCCTCTAGAGGGATCCATATTAAATTAAAGTGTGAAGTCACATTTCCTATGATCAGTGGATGATTTAGACGTTTCTAACGATACGTCATTTGTCAAATTAAGATGAGAAGTTTAGAAGTTATGAGGGAACAAATGAACATACATACATACCGGTCAAAATCATAACCCTCCTTTTTGCTCCTCCGTAGTCGGGTAATTAATTGATAGTTCACAGAATTAATGTACTGTTTTTTGTGTTTAAATGTGTGCTCCTGAATAGACTATGTCCTATCATATCAAATCAAAAGCAGCACTTTTTGAACGTCAAAGTTACATAAGACAGTCCTTCAAAACGTCCGCCCTTCACCACTTTCTAGTTCTTTAGCTGGGAAGAAGAACTGGCGCAACAAACTCTCCAGCAGCGCAGCAGTCTTTTTAGTTAGAAGAACTTGATCTGCTGGAGTGTCCCAAATGTCCATGCAGCTGCATCCTTGACGATTTAAACAACGCCTCTGATGCCGCAAAACACGTGGCCACCTACTGGGCCGTAACTAACATAGATATACCGTCGAAACGAAAAGAAGAATAAGTGTTTCAATCTTTTCTTTTTTTAGGGTTCCGTACCCAAAAGGTGCCAAACGGAACCCTGTTACTACGCTTGAATTTTTTATAGCACCCTTTATTATAACTTTAGTACATGACAAGGTTAAGGTTTTCGTAAACCGATCGTATACAGAATCTCGTATCAGAAAGGTGTGGTCAAATGTGAGGTACACCTTTCTCTCAAAAATTATCACTTCTGGACCCAAATGTTTGAATGACGGTTGATAATTTTTTCGCGATTATGATGTTGGTCCCATGGAGAAACTTGTTCAGTTTGATGGTCTGTACCACACACTTAAATTTGACCATACCTTTCTGATACATCCTGTAGACAAAGACCAAAAAAGAGTACACTTCAACTTCACTTCACTTAAGGCGCTGACAAGAGGCAAATGTTACAAATAGGCTTGTTTTAATCATAAAAAATCATATGTTAATTTTGAACGTATTTCTCAGAACATGGTTGTTACCAAAACAAGTTTTGAATGGGTGGGAAATTATCAAATAAAAAAACGAGTCAGACTCTTACTGACTAAAACCCACTTGTGCTCCTTCAGTTGTGTGTACGTTGCCAGGGGCCACGGTATCCCTTTCGGACTTTCCAGCGACCCCGGCAGGCATCGGTACTACGGACCCCGTCAGTTGTGTTGACATCTCTTTGAGGCGCGCGTGGAACACAACTCAAACTCAAACTCAAAGCATTTATTTCAAATAAACCAATTACAGGCACTTTTGAATTGTCAAGGGGTCCGTCAGTCAGAAAGATGAAGCTAGATGCCCATTCCAAAGCGTAGTAGGTACCTATGGAGAAGAACGGGCAAGAAACTCCACGGACACTCTTTTAAATCATAATATGGTTACAAAAAATTGGTTACCTACATCATTCATGTTGAAGTTATACATGTGAGAACGATGCAAAACGTTAAAAGCGTCCGTAGCAAAAATAAAAATTCAAAAATTAAATTAAACTAAAATAAGCCGTGGTAGCTAAGAGATGACCAGTCCCTACTGACGGCGCCCGTTCACGAACATGACGCATGGATTAGCACCATTCAGCTCAACCATTTTGAAGGGAGCTAACACACACACGGACACACGCGCCACCGTCAGCGAGACATTAGAGTGAGCATGACATACTCTCAGCCGCCAAGGCACATTCAAGTCAATGAAAGACATATCCAGTACCTAAATGGTAGCTTTATAGTCGGTACATAGTACTCAACATGTGCTATGCAATTATACAATGTTATGAGATTGAATTTATACAATGCAAAGATAGTTTTTTACATCTTCAGCAGCTCCAACAGTATTTTAAAATGCTAATCTATTCGTTTATGCGCCCTTGTGGAGCAAGACCAGTGTTGAGCCAAGCATTTTTATCAGCGATATAATCTCCCAACTTATAATATGCTTGGCTGCATAGTGTGCGTTTAATATAAGATTTAAATTTCGTTTCATTTAGTTGAAGTGAATGATTTTGCAACGCACCGTCGACCCGGGCCTGTTTCTTATCGGACGGCGAGCTATCTATTGCTCAACGTCCGCAAGCCCACGCCTACGGAGGGCAGGAATCGGCTAGCGATTCCCGACGCCCAGGGCATCTCCTGCGGCGGTTAGGGGCGTGAGGGCGCGAAATTTGCAATTGTGGCGTGCCCAACTAACCTCTTACCTTGAGTTCCAATCCAAAATTTCTGTATTAAATATCAACGTTCTTCGGTATTTTATTTAATAACAAGAACGTCTTATTTGAATCCAGAACTTGGTTGTTTTTATTTTCGAGTACTCAACAAATTTTATATTAAAACTATATATATATATTTTTTTTCATACTTTGTTCACTTTTACACAGTGTCATCGCGCGTCTCTTTCTTTCCTATGCAATCTCACAGTGAACGTGGTTTAGCAGTTGTCAGCGCCTTAATGATGGTGAGAACTGCACCAAAATCCATTCTGTAGTATAGAATAACTAAGCGGTCACGCAAACAGACGGAAAATTATATTATTTATATTATGTAATAGATATAGGTAGTTATATCATCTTTCTTCGAATCATATCTAAATATTTTAGTCACTCACCTGGGTTTTATTACAATGGCCGATGACAATAGTTTATTGTTTCATTGATTCACATAACACCACTACTCCATGTTTGAACATTTTTAGGGTTCCGTATTCGAAGAGTATCAAACGAACAGGTATTACTACGGTTCCACTGTCTGTTCGTCTGTCTGTTAGCGGGCTGTATCTCATGAACCGTAATAGGTAGACAGGTGAAATTTTCACAGATTGTGTATATGATTGTGTATTGCCACTATAATAACAAATAATAAAAATTAAATAAAATTAAAAATAATAGGTGTATTTTTAAATACAATATTTATACAATAAAGTGAAGATTCCGAAAAAAAAATATACCCTCGCATGTGGGGTGTCATTATACAGGGTGGCAGGGACATTGCCGCGAAAACTGTTACCATGGATTTTACTGAATCCATGGTAACAGTTTTCGCGTCGATGTCCCTGTCACCCTGTATAGAAATCATTACATATTTTTTTAAATTTTATATTTTATGTTACAAAAATATCTGCCCAAGTGCGTGTCGGACCACGCACAATGAAGGGTTTCGTAGTTGGGATGAATTTATCCCAAAAACAAACTTAACATTGCAGTTTGAATAACATGATCTCCCATACATTCCGCACGGGAGATCATGTTTTTCAAACTGCAAATTTAAGTTGATCGATTATTACTCGTTAACCTGTCAAGCCTACTTAGCTGTGATAGTTTTCCTTTTAACTTCGTTATATACTACTGCTGTGAATTTTTTGACAAATCCAAGTACAACCGTTTAGCTGGCAGAGGGGGGGGGGGGGGGGGCACTTGACTCTAATAAAAATTTGCAGCTTAATATTTCGCAAACGGATTCCTGAATTGAAAAAATATTTTCATATACCCACAATATTTTTGAATGACCTTTCCAACGATATCCCACACTATGGGATAGACGAGAAAAAAAAAACATTCAATCTCCACTCTTTGGCGGTGTGATTAATATGTATACTCATGCCAAATTACAGCTTTCTAGTACTTACCGTCTCTGAGCTAAGCCGCGGACAGACAGACGAAAATGGCGAAACTATAAAAGTTCCTTGTTTACTACGGAACTCTAAAAAAAATTAAGACATAGGAGCCCGCAAAGTTGAAACTACTCAAGTTACAAATTTGAAACTTCTGTATAACACGTACCATTTACTGTATTTAATCAACAAATATTAAAAACGCCGATTCATAAGGTATTTAATTTAAATAAGGGCGATTTTTGAAATTCCAAAAAAATACTTTGTATTTCACAGTATCATTATGAGATCTTATCATAGAGAATACGAATCTATCTTTGCGATTTTTAAAATTTATGATGAAAAATATGCTTCGTTTACTATTTTCATTTATGTGAACTAAAAAAAATACGTATGGTACGGAGCCCTTCGTGTGCGAATCCGACTCGCACTTGGCCGGGTTTTTATGGTCCATATTGTTTACATTGTTCATTATTTAATAACCGTCATTGCTGTGTGTGTTCATAAAAAGTGAGTGCTATTCGAGTTGTAGGTACCAAAAGATTAAAATAAAAGATAAAAATCAACTGCTGACAAAGCGTCTGTTTCGTAAAAATCTTTCTTTGAGAACAGCCGTAATACTATTGTTTCATCGAAAATTTCAATGAAGCCGAATAATTATAAATTATTTTTGGGATGAATCAGTGATGTAATGAAATAATAGTGTTTATTTTAATTGAAACCAAACATTAGTTGAAGTACAACAGTTTAACTGCTGGTATAAGTACTAAAATGAGTTGTAACAAGAGTTAGAGAGATTCTAACAAGGAACGTCGACCGTTGCGGTGAATACGAAGGTAATTGGACCGAAATAAAAACAAAATGGCGGCGGGTCTGTGAGTATTTCTTTGTTTTTTCTCTCAGGTAGAAATTAAAGTTTTCTTAGTTGATTATTTTTGTCTCTTGTCCATTAAAATATACGGCGTGTATCAGAAAGGTGTTCTCATATTTAAGGGTGTCCCATACAAAACTTTAAGACCTACGACCCAAGTGTATGGGATGGTTGATATTTTTTTCCGGATCACGATGTTGGTCCCATCGACAAACATGTTCAGTTTCGGTTTTAAGACATTTTGTTTTTTTTTTAAAGACCGATAAAGTTCACTTAACATATTGAGAAAAGTAAGATACAAATTAAAGTAAGTGCGATTGTTTGTATCTATTCACAAAAAGAAAATTAAGAATGAATAAAGGTGACAATCGGTATTGTTAGTATTGTTTGATGGTGACCCTTAAAAATGTGACTATACATTTCTGATACATGCTGTATACATATAATACGATTAAAAGAACATTTTCGCTTTTTGTAATGAAAATTAACATAATCTTTTATTTGCGTTTTGAGAGTTCAGAAGTAAAACATTATTTTGATAATCGGACATGAGACAAAATTAATCCCCTTTTAGTTTGTCAAATTAAATGTTTAACCCTACGGTTATATGAATAATAATAAATCCTATAATATGATATGAATAATATGTAGAAGAAAATACTAGCTCTTTTAACTAGACGTAGGGTTATTATAGGAGGTGGGTACTACATAGGGTTTTTTTTGTTGTAAATGTTGTATAAAGTAGTGAGCGACTCCGATACGACAAAAATGTATGATTAAACATTTTTGTCGTATTATACGTCTCTTAACTTTAAGCAACGTTTATAAATAAAGGAGTCAATATTCGTGTTATGTAGCAATTTAAATATATTTTTTCACGTCGCCTGCAGTTGCCACCTGCGGTCGGCTACGGAATTGTACCTTTATGAGTTAAGCGAGTAGATTAGAGGGGTAATTCCCGTAATTAACAAGAACGTTCGCCTTCGCATCTCATTCGCAATCTGTCAAAGATGCAATCTATTTACCAACATTTTTGATAAGTTTGACAGATTGCGCCTTGAATGTAAACGTTTTTTAAGTACGAGAATTGGCTTTCAGAAAGCTTTTAACCAACCTGTCTCCATAAATCAATTTCTTTTCAATTTAATTTAATTCTACTTAGCTTATTGCATCATGGCGTAAGCACATCTATCTATATGTATAGGGTAAAAAAACATTGTTAGCAAAACTGCACAGGCGTGATGGGTATTTAAACACGATAAAATAAAATAAAAACATTGATGATATTTTTGAAATCAATGACCACAGGTATCACCTATAGTTCTGTCTGTAGAGTTTTTCTAGCTAATTTTATTTGATCTTGTGGTATAGTACGTATTACTTATTACGTCCGATTTGGTAAACAAACACAGTACGAAAAAACACTTTAGTTAGACGTAGTAACGTAGTGTTTCACAATTTCTTACAGCTTTCTTGTGCTTGGAGCTTTTGCAGTAGCATTTTCAATTTTCTGGACTACAATATTCATCCGTGAAGTTTACGTCAAAAATGAGCCCAGTGTAACAACGATTAGACCATTATTGCATAATTATTTTCCAATTTTGGATAAAATATCTGATATAAGTTTAATATAAACATAACAATACACATACGCAATAAAGATATTGAGTTTTGAGTATTAACTGGTGAAATGTGGGGGGTGTACCCTGGTACACCTCTGCCTAAACCTTTAGGGAATACAGGCATATGGTTGTTATATTATAAGACCCCAAAAACCCAGGGAAAATATTTTAAGCACTTTTTATAAATCAAATGTTACCGTAGTTCACGAGCACTATGCAAAAATATTTTTAGACGTTTATGTAATGAGGATGATACCTGGGTAAAAAAAAAAAAAATATTTTGTCCGTCAGTCAGATAATAAAAAATACTAGACACGTATTTTTTGTTTTATAATATTTATTAAAAAATTTGCTTATCGCTACGTCACAAATTAGTTTAAAAATCTACATTTAAGTGACGTCATGCCACATTCTAACTCAATTTATCACCGTAATCTTTTGATAACGTAAAAAAAGAAAAATGCGTGTCCAATATTTTTTATTAAAAGACGGCCGAATTTTTTTTTTGTTTCAACACTACTCGTATTATACGAATTTTGCTTATAACCAACTTACTATACTTATAAATAACTTTAGTAGATTTCATTATGTATTTTGTCAATAATTCATGTTATTTTATTTGTAGTACTGCTACGTAGTTTTAGCACACTAAATTAGACTAAACAAATAGTTGAAATGAGTAGTTATTGATTTATTTACTTAGATAAAAAAATAGCTTTGCCATTAAAATTACTTTAATTTGGAAAAAATATAAAGGTGTTTTATTACTTATTATTTAGCATATTATTACTTTTTTTTATCTAATTTGATAAACAAATATAGTATGAAAATCTCACACTCCCGAGTGCGCATGTGTATAAGAGCGTATAATCTGAAAGTGGGCAACGTCGCAAATAGATGTCAAATATTTCGCTATTTTGATTAATTTGGAAATATTACTGTATGGAAATAAGAAATGTGGCTAACTAGCGAACTAGAATATTGATTATCAAATGCAATAATTATTATGGTAACCCTGAACATTTAGTTTTAGATGTCAAAAAAGTGTTTGGAAACTTTCCAAATGCCTTTTTAACACTTAAAACGGGTACAACATCAAATTTAAATTTAATATTATCATTGCAATTCATTATTAATATGCCAGTCCGCTAGTTAGCTATATTTATTATTTCCTTAAACTAATATTGCTCACTTAATCAAAACAGGTAAATATTTGCGACTTATTTGAGCCGTTGCCAACTTTTAGGTTAAACGCCCTTAATACGAACTCCGCTAGGCCCGCTCCGCCGGACGCTCGAGTTGAGCGTGCACTCAGTTCATACACAAGGCTCAGTTTACACGATGCAAGTTTCTTGCCAGTGGCAGAACATAAAATTGAAGCAACAAATGACCTGCACTATACTATTTAGAGGATGCAACTTTTATTGTTTCTTTAGCTTATGGTATGCCACAGGCAATCAAATCGCTTCGGGTACATAAGGCTTTAGAGTATTTATCCTAAAAGTTGGCAAGGTCGCAAATAGCTTTCAAATATTTACCTGTTTTGATTAATTTGGCAGTATGGAAATAAGAAATGTAGCTAACTTGCGAACTACAATATCAATAATGAATTGCAATTATAACACTGAGTTTGATATTGTAACCATTTTAGGTGTAAAAAGGGCATTTGGAAAGTTTCTAAATACTTTTTTACATCTAAAACTAAACATTCGGTGTTAAGATATTAATTATTGCATTTCATAATTAATATTCTAGTTCGCTAGTTAACCACATTTCATTCCATACAGTAATATTGCCAAATTAATTAAAACAGGGAAATATTAGACATCTATTTGTGACGGTGCCCACTTTCAGAATAAACGATCATAAGAGATAGAGTATACCACACAAGCATAGAAAAATACACGTTACACGTAGATAACGTAGTCTTTCAAATTTTCTTACAGCGTTCTTCTGCTTGGAGCTTTTGCATTTTCAGTTTTCTGGACCACAAAATTCTTACGTGAAGTTTACGAGAGCAATAACAACAATGGAACAACAACAATTAAGCCATTTTTATTGAATAAATCATTGAAGGATCGGGAGTTTCTTGAATACTTAGATTGACCACAGTGGTAGATATTGCTTCTTTATTTGCAATTGCATTTAATGCCCATTTTAATGAACCACTCTTGAAATCTGGGATTACGTGGTTCTCGACTCCCAGGCTCTATTTCGAGATTGGTTTGTTAATATGGATCTCACAGTATTGCTGTAGTTATCACTACATAATTATGTTTTGTCGGGAGATGTTACCTAAAGGGTTTTTAAAATTAATCTTTACTTGATGATGAGATGTTAGAAACTATGCGATTGACAACCGACACGGTTGTGAAACCAATTAGTTAACAATCTCGACTCACACAGCTCACGAGTAGCTCACTAGTACATGTTTCCTACTCAACTGTATGAAGCTAAGAGATGACTTAGGTAGGTACTCGTATTTAGTGATTCTAGCGTAAAAAAAATGTTTTAGCTTATTATTTAGTTTTGCTCATTATTTTCTATTTCTCTAAAACCGGGTCAAATATTGATGACGCCATAACAAAAAAAATATCACCTACGTGTGTTCCATAAAATAATTCTAACCACATCTCTGTAGCTTCATAGACCACTTTCCATACAATTTTGGCCAGTGTCCTTTAAATTGATGCTAGATTTTCCTTGGAATTCTCCTGCTCAATCGCCATCGTGGCTAATGCGCTAAAGAAAATCGAAAATCAAGGATTTTTTTCTTGCAGATTCTTGATGAGCGGCGCGATGTCATATATAGTGTATTCTATATACCCCCCCATAAAACTGGTTATCCAAACATATTTAGCTCAGTTTGATGAAACTGGATCCAACGATCCTGAATCTTACGAGACTTATGCGAATTGGACAGACACATGGACGTCAAATTTTACGACGTGGAATTATACGACGTCGAGTTTTACGACGTCGAATTTTACTGGAAATTACAGCACAATCGGAATGATGGATATGCTACGATCAAGATTATAAGACATCGTTTTTGACTTTGACTTTGACTTTGAATTAGCTTATCTAGAAACAGAACATTTTATTGTTATTTTTTGCTCTGTTACCTACCTGCTACAAAAGAGATGATTACATGACATTGTGCACCTACTTGTAAGCAGATCCTAAGTTCGTTTATTTTTATATAGCTAACTAGCTTCCGCCAGTGGCTTCACCCGCATAATATCTTTATAAATTTTGGCGTATGTTACGCTGATAAGGTAGCTTTCTGTAGGTGAAATAATTTTTGAAACCGGTTAAGTATTTTTTGAGGTTATCCATTACAAACAAAAAAACTTACATTTTCTCTTTATTATGTTACTTTAGACATATATTTTCTTTTAACTATTTTTGTACGATTGCTGTTTGTGACAGACATACGCATGTGGAGCTACATAAAGAATGGTGAATGCAATTGTTGATGTAAATACCGTTATGCTTTACGTTAAGACCATGGTATAATAAAACAAGGTATGGCATTCCGGGAGCGACACATGCCTACGTCACTATTCAGTTGCCACTTTATTGCAACAAAACTCGAATTTAAGGAAAGATTTTCAATCACCATTCTGTTAAAAAATATAATACAAAGCATTGAAATTGTCGTTTCGTTTGTCTTATCAAACGAAACAAACATATACCAACGTAATTTTTAATTAAAACCTCATTATTGTATCAGATTCGCATAAGTGATAAAGGAGGTTGGGGAGTTATTATTACACACTACTGGTAACACAGAAACGGGCTGTCTAATTGGCATTCTGACATTTTGTCATGTATCGCTATTCTTGTCGAACCCGTATGTTGGTCTCGCTCAGTCCCATTGTACACAGTGATTCTCAAACATTTATTTGTGGACGTCTAACAAGTTGGTTTGTTAATTTTTTTTCTTTGACCACAATATCAATAAAAGCTTTTAAAATGGTTCGTTGTTCAATTCGAAACTGTAAGAATAAAAGTGTAAAAGGCGGTACAATAAGGTTTTTTTCGTTTCCTCTAAAAGAATCTGTGGCCAATGAATGGCTGCGCTATTGTGGACCTAAAACAACCACAAAAAATGGTAAGTATGTAAAATTACTAATGTATTATTGTAATTGGTTGCATTCTAAATCGCGGTAAGGTTATTACTGTTTTTATAACCTTTGTTTAACTAAAGATTACTGCACAGAGTTGACAGCTTGGCCTGCCATAGACTTTATGAGTGACGTGAGTCTGTTGGTTGCACCCAGCTTCGGAGGCCCTTCACTGGCCTTCACTAGTGAAGGGCCATTCAGAGCGCCGAACGCGGTCAATGTGTAAAGTCGAGATGGTTAAAAGAAACTCACACTAGGGCCTCGGGTGTTTCATGTTTCGTTATTAGATTATCTTATATCAGTTTATCTTTAAATTTTAGTGTTCCAAATTAATTTAAATGTAAAGTGATGGCCTGAAACACAGGTTTGAATTAACCTAGATCGGGCGGGTCGCTTCCTTACATCGTAATTCCGAACCATTATTACTTGCACCTGTTCTAAACATATTTTAGATTTAGTTTATTCTTTAGGCACTATCATTATTGTTTATGAAATCTTACTGTGGACTAATTGTATACTTTTTGTAAATGTTTTTATTCAATAAATATTATTATTATTTTTACGTCTCTTGACATTTCTCGGGACCCTGGGGTCCCGGACCTTTTTAAGGCGTACGAGGGGCCAAACCCAACTCGCAGAGGCCCGTTAGACGTTTTTAATGATATGAGGCACGAACCGACGATTATCCCTGTGTATACTATGCAAGTATACCCAAGGACAACCCCCGGTTGGTGTAGGACTATTACAGGATATGGAAACAAAGATATTGGACTATGGGTTTGGGTGGCTTAAGTTGACTGGTGACCTGGAACTATGGAAGGACTATGGCCCCTGCCTGATCAATGTTTATATGTACACGGTTAAAATGGCAGGGGGTGACTTGCACACTCAATAATGGGCCCCCGAAAACTGTCGCTAGCACGTAGTGACGTAGCGACAAGGGGGCAACATGTCCTGAGGTGCTTGAGGAGTGGAGAGGTATTCCACGGCTTTCAGAACAATCCCAGAGCCCGGAAGATGGTCAAGATCCCTACGAGCACTTACTGGAATACTTCCTTCCTCCGAGCACGTTTGCTCTTGCGAATCTCCACTCAAGCCGGCCAATTAAGGCAAGAATGAGGTGGGAGCTCTGTTCCTCGTCAGTGTTCACTCCAGCCGGCCAATAAAGGCAAGCCAGAGATGAGGAACAAGATTTCTCCCGAGACATAGGGTCCGTGGGGTCGCTACTGCCCAACAGCTCGCCACATGCTGCCCTGCGGGTTTCTGTATCTCTCTTGGTCTGGCTCCTCATCCTAGGCCTGTTCCGGCAAAGTAAACTATACCGGCACAGACCCAGAGTTCGGAGTGCGCAAGCCCCACCACGACGTCAACGTAGAGATACGGCGGTGGGGTTATTACTATTATTATTATGTGCCCAGTTAAGTTTATGTGAAGTAAAATATTTTTTGTTTTTTGATTTTGAATAAAACTTCGTAAGTAGACGAGTTTAACAATGTGTTTGAGTATTATTTTAGTAATCCCTAGAATCCACTTATTATTATAAGTTTGGGGAAATTTTATAAAACATTGACATAATTATTAAATTACTTCTAGCTTTTGCCTGTAGCTCTACCCGCGCGTTGTAGGTTTCCCTAGACAAAAAAAAACAAATTAGATAAATCTACTTTAGCATTCATAATATAAGTGTATGAATATACACTTATATTATGAATGCTAAAGTAGATTTATCTAATTTGTATTTGTGTATGAATATACACTATATAGTTTTATAAAATTTCCCCAAACTAAAAAGTTTGAGAACCATGGATAGCGGTGATGACGTAGTCTTGTGTCTCCCACGTGACCACTGTGTTTCGGAGTGCCATACCTTGTTTTATTATACCATGGTTAAGACTACTGTCAGATTTAAGTTAATGTTATTATAATGCATTTTGTCCAACTGTGTACGTGTTTGGTGCATAGAGTTTACTTGTGTAAGTAATACTGTTGATTTGTATAAAAAATATTTCTATAGAATATTTGGATGTTAGTTTATAAATCATGATGGCATTATGCATGGTAGTATAATGGTTGTTTCGTAGATTACAAATATGTAAGTAAGAAATCTTCAAGACTTTTCTAAATAAAACCGTAGAATGAAGTTAAGACAGTGTATAATTAATAAATAGCAATTTTAGGTTATTTTTCATGTCTTTATTTTTTTAAACGGTTTTTTCCAGTTAATTTTCTGTCAAATCTTAATTTATGAACGTTACACTACCATCATCTCTAGCTAGAAGATGGACAATGAAGACAAATTAGTGGCAAGCACGAATGCAGCTGAGGTGGTAAGTGGTTCTCGTCGCTCTATGGACCTATAGTGCCAGAGACTTTGTAGATGCATCGTCATTCCAGATGCTTTCTTGGATGGCGACGCATCTGCGAAGAGAAAGCTAAAATGTCTTAATATTTTATAAATATATCAGCACCTATATACACATTCTCGTCATCATCATTATAACGCTGTTTGGCACTAGAGATAGTTAATGGAAATAGGCTTTTGGCGCCACTTTCCTGCACGAGCTCAGTCACAAAGAGCTATAGAAGAACCAAAGTGTATATAGCACTATACAATTTCGCACACAGTCCCTTTGAATAAGATCATCATCATTTCAGCCGAAAGACGTCCACATCTGGACATAGGCCCTCCCCAAGCACCGCCACTTCGACCGGTTTTTCCTTCTCGCATCCGGCGGATTCGTACGGCCTTCTCCAGGTCATCGGTCCATGTTGTGGGAGGTCTTCTAACGCTATGTCTTCCGGTACGCGGTCGCTACTCCAGAACCTTTCGGCCCCATTGCTCATCTGTTCTGCGAGCAATGTGTCCTGCCCATTGCCACTTAAGTTTGGCAATTCTTCGGTCTATTCTCCTGCGGACCTCTTCATTTCTGATTCGATCACGTAAGGAAACTCCAAGCATAGCCCTCTTCGATTTTCCTTTGGGTGACTTTCAGCCTTCTAATGAGGCCCATTGTGAGCGACCACGTTTCATTGCCATAGGTCATCACTGGCAACACAACCTGGAAACCCTTGGTTATTTTTGCTATTGATTTCAGAGGGACAATTTCTGTATTTATAAGAATGTTTGCATTCTAATCTCAGTAAGTATCAATCTGAACAAAATACTTGTAATTTCTACTAATATACAAGTTTTTAACATTGATTTTCGCTGAGATGAGGAGAAGCTCGTTGCTACGTAATAACAGCCGCACGGTTTGATCCATCAGCTTAAACTATGCTTGCCGGGGTTGGTCAGTGGATGGGTAACCATCTTAACATACCAAGACTCCTCCGTGCCTCGGAAAGCACGTTAAGCCGTTGGTTCCGGCTGTCATTCGTGGACCTTTGACAGTTTTTACGGGTCGTCTGAAGCCTGAAAGACTGACAACCAGTCTCACCAAGGGGTATCGTATTACCCAGTCGCTCAATGTAAAATACAGGCATTCAGTTGCATCCGGTTAGACTAGAAGCCGACCCAAACAAAGTTTGGGAAAAGGCTAGGCAGATGGATTGTCTCTGAGATGAGATCGCGACTAGATTTTGAACGTCTTTAAAATACGGGTATTGGCATTCTGCTCTCCAGCTATCACAGAGAATTATTCAAGAAACCCAAATATAATGCATTATCAACAATTTTTACAAATAATCAGTCGTCAGAACTCTGAAGCTCATAGAAAGAAGGTCATTCTTCATTCACCATTGTCTTTTTTCTAGTCATTGCCCATTCTATTAATCGGTAAGGTTTCATCAGCGACCTACAGCTCAAATGACTTAATGACGTAATCAATCGTAATAACAAAATGTAACAATACATATGTTTATTTGCTTTGTTGATTATAAAAGACAATCGAATGAGATGACGTAAACTTTTTCGGCTTACTGAGCACAGTTGCAGGTTCAGATTCAGTTCTGGCATCAGAGATAGAGAATACATATTGGTATTTGAAGGTGCTCAAATCACCACGAAGCACAAGAAGAATGGTGTGTTCATATCTGTAAATATATTTTTCTTATATTCTTTTCGTGTGGTTAGTGACTAACCTGAAGACGGCCTCCTTGGCCTCGTCCAGTGGTTGTCAGTGCGTCTGCTAATCAGACTTAAAGTCAATACATTTATTTCAATTTATTAACTCGTATGTATAGGTCAGTTGGAAAGATGAAGCTATATACAATGCCACCCATGGGCTCGTGCCCACCCGTATTTTTCTGAATATTCATGAAAAATTACCGAAAATTTACTTTAAAATAGTTCTGTCTATCTTTAATATTTTTCATGTTATTATTTTTTTTATGTTTTGAGTAGCGTTTGCCATATCTCCGATGTTATTGGTTCGTTTTAGATTCTGTTTATTATTTCTAAAAGGATTTCAGTTATTTAATCGTATTAACTAACACTTTTTATTAAAATTCATCGAATATGAAAAAAAAAATGGAGGTGAAGACATGTTTTTCTAAAAAAAAATCAGTAAGTACGTATTTATTAAAAAAAACACAAGTGTAAGTCCATAAAATCATAGGGAGATTTTGAAAAAAAAATAGGAAAAAAAAATAGTTTTAAAGTTTATTTTACATCACTTTTCATGAATATTCAGAATAATACGGGCGGTCACATGCCCATGGCCGGCATTGCATAGTTGCTCATTAAAAAGCGCAGTGGGATCATGAATACGATTCCAGTTCAGGCAATTTGATTGTTCCTTCAGTTGCCTGTACATTGCCAGGGGTCACGGTATCCCTTTCAGACTTTCCCGCGACCCTGGCAGGCATCGGTCCTAGCGGACCCCGTCCGTTGTGCTGACATCTCTATGAGGCGCGCGTGGAACCCGATGCCCAGGGCGTCTTCTGCGGCGGCTAGAAGCGTGAGGGCGCGAAATTTGCCTCTCCCTCACGCGTTCCGCCTCCTCCTTCGCGAGCATTACTGCTTCGCAGGAGTTGGCAGCTTCCCACGCCCTCTGGCTTCCTACCATGGCCTGGCCAGGGCCGGACGCGAGAGATCATTGAGACCGATCGCCTCCACAAGGAAACGATGGTGCCCCGCCCAAGCTGGGCAGGCCTCCACCGTATGCTCCACCGTGTTTCAGTAGTAGCCTGGAGACTGGGTTTTTAGAATAATCACCTTATAATGTTTTCCTGGGACACAGGAACACCCACCTCCCTGTGAGAGGAGTAGGCCGTAATAACTACACGTGGGCCACATGTCATGATTTTTTGGTTGTAGGACATGTCGGTTTCCTCACGATACTGACTGGAGACTGGGATTAATTGTACCCAGTTAGAAAATAAGCCTCCCATTAAATGGGATTTCAAAATTGCGTAATATGTTTTTTGATTCGTTTGGGGCTTTTTGTTATGTTAATTTCTATACTAATTATGTCCTATATATTTCACTCTTTTTAGATTATTAGTTAGCGGAGCTACAGCGTACTACATATATTTAGTGGTGAAGAACGTGAGAGAGTTATTGGGTATAACGGACGTTCCGCAGAAAAATGGGACTGCAGGATAGAATTTAAGTAATTTGACGATTTAGTTAATTGGATCTTGAGCTTTGACTCACAAGTACTCCAACCCCCTTATTAATAAACTCGAAGTATATTTATGCTAAACTTAACCCCCGAAAAATTTAAGGTTAATCTTGGAATAGCTTTAGTAACTTTACTTTGCGGTGGTTTATAACTTTAATGATAATGTTTATAAAATGGACCCTCTCCCCTATCCTGGTGGGCCATTTGTAATATTACATAATTTTATAGTAGTAATAAATTCATTGTGTAAATAATTAAAAAATAAAGATATTTTAATAATAATATGATAAGTTAGAAGATAATTTTTGATGTCATCATTATTGATCTTAAAAATATTACCTAAGTAGGTAACGTTTATAGGATAGTCTGTCAATTTAGTAGATAGTTGTATCTCTAAACTTAAAAATCATCAAAATTAAAAATGGATTGAAATGAACTTTTTTTGTTTTTTATTTTGAATGTGTATGTTAGTTAGGTTAACTTTCTCTATTAACCTTTACTACAAACTGTCTGACCGGACTCTCTTAACAAAAATGCCTGTTTCCCCCTTCAAAATACCACCCCCTATTTCACCCCTTTTGGTGTAGATTTGTAAAAAATGGCACACGTATCTATGTTCATTTCAATTCTGAAACCTTAGAAATTATTGACATATTTATTTTTAACTAGTTGCCCGCCCCGGCTTCGCACGGGTAGCACTGAGTACTAATCGACGGCGCACCTACCTACCCTACCCTACCTACATACCTACCCTACCCTACCTATATACCTACCTACCTACATACCTACCTTGTAACGTTACGTTTAGCTCGGTGAGGAGCTAAATGTAAGTCACAAGTAAAAATAAAACATAAGAACATAGAAAATGATAGAGTACAAGGAATATGGCAAAAAATTTATAGGCGCGTCAGCAACGGAGTAGCGGCTTGAGATGCTCGGAGCCAGGAGATAGCAGCAGGGTAGAGTCTTGGAGCCAGGAATACGAAGCAGGACCAGCAGGCCGTAGTGGAGTAGGAGCTGCAGGCTGTAGTGGAGCAGCGGTTTGAAGTCAGGCACAGCAGTAGGTAGTAACAAATCAGGAACGTGAAGCAGAAGCAGCTGGCAGTAGCGGAGGAATGTAGTGTTCCGCACGCCTCAGTATGGTTGCCTGTCCTCATGCGGAAGGAGTGCCCTCCAGCGTCGAGAACCTCCCTGCCCAAGGAGGGTCAGGGATTGAGGGCCGTGGCGCCTTGCGCCAGAATGCACCCGATGCCAGAGGCCTCCCACAGACGAATGGGCTGGTCCCCGGTGTGGGCACCGGCTCATAAAACTACTATCGAAGATTGTAGACTGTATACTGATTTATTTAGAAAACGACGCCGGGTTATATACTAGTCTTGTGACACGTTTTGGAAGTACATTTTTAAAATTTTTAAACATTTTTAATATTTAAATATAAGTCAAATTACTTCATAATTACATGTCGGCTAGTAACAATAATTGAATTTTGGTGTCAGAATATAAAAATATTCTAAGATTTTTACAAAAATATGAAATTAATAGTTTAGAATACAGTTGGATTGGTTGGATGTTAGAATAATCTAAAGACATGTTACGATAGCTAAAGGTCTGCTTTCTAGTGTTCAAAAATATGTAGAAAGTGAGTATATTAAGAGAAATGTCATACGATTTATATGATAAATAAACTAAAAGTGTGGTTCATAAGGCACGATACCACATAAATGAACTAAAAAATATGGTTCCGAGTAGCAGAATACCAAAACCTACCTACTTACATACCTACCTACCTGCCTAACCTACCTACTGTGACTGTGTGCCATTTACTCTAATTTAATAACAATATATTATTATATTTATTTTAAAACCGTCACACATTAAATTAAACACAAAAAAAGAACACATTAAATCTCAATTTTATGGGTTGACAGCTCGACACGTTACCCTAATTAATAACAAAATATCCTATTACTTTAAAATGTTAAAACAATATTGAACCTCTTACAAACCCATTCCATTTATATTTTATGGGCAGCAATCCGTGGCCACTTTATACAAATATTCTGAGAAAGCAGGGGTGTCAACACGCGGTTCTTTCAATGTAAACTTACAGCTCTCGATTTTCATGCTTGAAACTTTAAACAACAAGTTATGAAGATGGATCTAACCAAACTTTCAGAAGTCATGCAAAGCCGATGCTTCCAACGATGTAACTATCAATTATCCAATAACTGCAGTTATATTATTGGATTAATTATTTTATTATTCTAGCTAGCACCTAGCTAGAATGCTTTAACCGCTCTCGTACTGTTAACGTACCCGGGCCGACCGAAACTTAATATGTTCTGTGCTAAAATATTTGTATGGTTTATAATAAAATGTATATAAATAATAACTCGTCGTCGGTCTCAAAAGATTCACCATCCCTGAGAATGCAGCGAACATCTGTTAAAGATCTAGTAAGGCAATTCATACCAACAATTTTAAAACAATTAAGAAGTTGTGCACAAAAAGAGTCATAAACCTACCTATTCTACGAAACGACCAAACCGTCAACGTGGTATTTTTTAGGAATTTAGGGGACTGAGGAATGAAGTCCGGGGGTTGGTGCCGGATCACGAAAGACTACGGACGCGAGAGTCCAAGCTGGGGAAGTTGGGGAGTTGGTTTTAGACCACGGTAGGGTGTGGACGTAATATTAGGCTAGTTATATTAGCAGACTTGTTGAATACCAGAGGCCATGATTGTCCAAGTGGGCTGTCGCAAAATAGCGAGTATTATTTATTAACTTAAATATAGTTGGGTTGAATCCCAGATTAGACTAATGTAGTATTTAACGAAGTACGAGTATGTGTGTGTGTTTGTTGGTGCGACTGAGTGAGTATTTCATTATAATAATTATCCTAGGCTGGTAATATAATTGATGTTCTTGTAACTAAACAGACAGAGACGTGTTGCTGGGGAGTTTGTTGCGCCACTTCTTCTCCCCAGTTCAAACACTAGGAAGTGGTGAAGGGCGGGCGCTTTGGGACTGTCTATAAGGTTTCAAAAGAGTTGATCCACAACTCTATTAATTAATTATTCTTGAATTATGATTCTCTACTCTATTATCTAGTACCTAAATGTAGAATTTTGTATTCTTTGCCCCAGATCAATAATAGGGCTTTAAGAGAGATTATCTATAACTCTAAATAAAGATTCTTGAGTTTCATTACTCAACTTTATTACCTAGTAATTTTTGAATATTGTATTCTTTATCTCAGACCAATAATTCGGTCAGACTGACATGAACACGTGTCTTACAGATATGCTTGTTGTGCAAAGAGTGACTTTCCAGGGGTTTGGGTGACCACATCTATCTTATATTCAGTCCAAGGACTGATAGGGACCATGTCTCCTTAGGAGCATGATGCCGACGCAATGCTCGAACTAACCGCTCCGTTGCTCGTACGAGGACTGTCGCACGGAGGCTGCAGGGAAAGCCGCTTCGTCACGTTTATCAGTTCGAAAGAACTGCTAGGGACCACGTCTCCAAAAGAGCGTGATGTTGACGCAATGCGTCACTTATGGAAGTGTTGCTCTGAGTACTCCGAGTGCGGATGTGAGGTATCGTGTGAGTGACGACTGACCAAATACCTATTACGCTAACGTAAGGGTTACTCACAGGTTTATATAATAATATATCTTGCATCCCTCAATTATTTATTAGACTTCTAAAACCACATCCAATGCGATTTCATAAATATGAATTCTTAAGTCTTATTTACAATCTCATTCAATCCTTTCCTTGCCTTATTAATGGAACAAGGTATCGGACTTCTTCTTATGGGAATTCATTTATTTCTTACAACGGTGGGAGAGTGACCAGTCCGGAGACGAGCTCTACAGGGCCGTACGGGGTGGAGTGCGGCCCTTCCCCCTAAGGGGGAACCGACTCAAACACTAATATTAACACAATTAGGAAAAACGAAAATTTTATCAGCCTAGGGTATTTCAGGTACTCTCACACTACATACCTACTTACTTACCTTTTTTAGGAGGATTAGGAGCCGCGGCAGGCCGCTTCGCAACGCAGTAATTATTTCAGACAGATTCCAATTTATAATTTGAATTTGAACTGTTTCCTCTCCAGAGCAAATGAGGCTCACGCACATATTTTGAGTGAGCCGCGCTGCAACGCAACGCATTGCAAAAATCCTCTTATATCTATGACATTCTAAAGCGATGCTGGACTATTTTTGCTATGCGGTGTGGCCAGCTCATATGTGCGCGAGCGCAAAGGTTAGAGTGGCAGATGAGTCCTATTTAAAATAATAAGTTTTAATTCTGAAACTAATAAAACTAGTAAATAAAATTTAGATTACTGTTTTTGTGATAGATTCTTCGATCAATAAAATTGGCGACTTCAGATAGGGGCGTGCGTAGAACACTACGCGCCGCCACCGCGGATCCTGCTGGACGGGGGGCGGTGGACGTCCCCGATTCCACCATCCCTCCGGACCTGTTTTTGGGGGCTGGAAGGGGGGCGGTGGACGTCCCCGATTCCACCGTCCCTCCGGACCTGTTTGTGGGGGCTGGAAGAGGGCGTTGTTCTCCCTCCGCCGACGCCCGGTCCACCTGCTACGAATCGGGAGAGTTGTCTCAAGCTCTCTCTCCCTTTCCGCAGCCTCCTTCTGCGAAATGACGGTTTCGCAGGAGGAGATCACCGCATCCCACGATTCAGTGCTCCCGACCATCGATCGAGCGACAGCCGGCAGCGACAGGTCGGCTCCAAATTCTGATACTGCAGCTCCTCCCATTTAAATGACTCTATATGAAATTTTTCATCGGCTATTTTAAAAATACATCTGCTGTTCCATTTTGACCGCGTAGGTATTGCACTTTTCTATGACACAGCTGTTTTTTTGGTATGGTATCAGTTTTCGGGTACATGTCCCTGCCACCCTATATACTCGTCACGCGGTAAACCCTGCTTGCACGATGCAGGGTTTTGCGTGACGTTAGTGTGATGTGTAGTTCGCCCATGGTGTTGTAGATGCCGCTACATCAGTCCTCTCCGGAGACCGGAGGTCGATAGTTGGCTGAGTCGTGTATCTTGCAATGCTTGCCAGTGCCAGTTGAGGTTCTAGTGAGTGAGAACTGGGTGCCGCATAGTTCGCAGTGAGTCGGAAATGTCTGCGGTGATTCCCCAGTCAGTCGGGGTGGCGCTGCGCTCCAGTGAGTCGAGTGTGGTAAAACGCCGGGTTGAGGCTCACTGCTTGCGTCGACCAGGAGAGGGTTTCAGGGCTCTGCTTGTGGACCGGCCGAAAGTGCAATGTGCCGAGCCAAGCTTGCTGGTGATGACTCAATACTAAAAGAATGTGTATCAGAATGTGACAAACTTTTTGAATTTACAATTCCTACTGCTAACTTCGATCAATAATTGATCGAAGACTGCTAATATAATCTCTTAAAAATCTTGATTTAAAACAAACAGCAGACCTTTAGGATTATCAATACATAGCATGTCTTCAATAATTGATGTTTTTTCACACTTTTTAGCAATTGTTTTTAACTCTTGTGTTGCATCTGGTGTATTTCCTGTTCAGATGAAACTTAGCACAGTGATTCCACTATTTAAGTCAGGCAGCACAACTGATCCTAAAAATTTTCGGCCTATTTCGATTATACCTACAATGAGCAAAATTTTTGAAAAAATAATTTTGAAACAAATGTTAGGTCATTTCAATGGACATAATTTACTCCATCTAAAACAGTTTGGTTTTACAAAGGGTCGTTCAACTACAGACGCGGGCGTGGAATTACTGAAAAGCATATTCGAGGCCTGGGAGGAGTCACAAGATGCTCTTTGCATTTTCTGCGACTTGTCCGAGGCCTTCGATTGCGTACATCAGGATACACTCATCAGGAAACTGTACCACTATGGTATGAGGGACAAGACTCTTGACCTTCTGATTATCTGAACAACATAATTCAAAGGGTCCATGTTAATGGCAAGAGATCTGCAGGATCTGCGGTCACCATGGGCGTTCCGCAGGGTTCAATTCTGGGTCTTTTATTATTTTTAATTTATATAAATAACTTACCTTACCACATAAGGGATAATCACAAGATCGTATTATTCGCAGATGACACTTCCCTTATTTTTAAATCAATTGTCAGTTCGTCAACTTTTAACAAGTTAACGACGCACTCTCTAAAGTTGTGCATTGGTTTAATGTAAATAATCTTCTCCTGAACGAAAAAAAGACTAAACTCATTAAATTTTTATCGCCAAATGTCGGCAGCTCCAATGTTCAAGTTAATGGAATAGAGCTGGACCTTGTTGAGTCGACAGTTTTTCTTGGAATACCTATTGACGGTAAATTACAATGGGGTCCATATATAGAAAAAGTTGTTGGGAAGGCTAAGTTCGGACGCCTAAGCTATAAAAAAAAATTGACAGATAACAGACGTCGATACAGCCAGAATTGTTAATTTTAGTTAGTTTGGAGTTCGAGCCATTTACAACCTAGGCCCGAGAGATTCCCTTCGAGAAAAATTCAAAGAAGTAAATATTCTGACTGTAGCCTGTAGCAAATTTTGACAAATTAAACTTAAACTAGTTTTATTGAACATATTTTTTTTTATTTTGATACGTCATAGTTAAAAAAAAAAAAAAGTCGTTAACGAAAGATGTTTACTTTAAAAGTGGTTGTATGGCTACTCAGCGGCGTGCGGCGAAGCGGAACGCGCGAAAGTACCTACCTATCAGCTGTGTGATCGCTCGATTCGCCGGCGTAGGTATTTACGTGGGTTACAATACATACACTCGCACCATCTCATAAAACTCGCGGTTAGTGAAGTCTGACATCGTGACCGGTAGGTCTGTACAAGTACGACACACGTGCAGCGCGGGAAAGCGATTAGACGCGACGTCACACGACAGCGCGTGCGATGATCGAACTGTCGGTCAGGGTCACAGCGCCCGGCGCGCTGGCGTCGCCTTGCCGCCCGGGAGGGGGGGGGGGGGGGGGGAGGTTTAACCCCCGTGCAAAACCGCCGCTTTGGCCCGCGCCCATTGATATTATTACGAATAGATTGTGTCCATATTTTGCTGATTTAAAGTAGGATAAAAAAATAAAATAAAATATAGAATAAATAATGGAAATGTGTTCTATTACTGATTTTGAACCACCAAAAAAAAATTGCGCACTGGGTAAAAACTTTTCCTGTATATATTTGAAAACCTATTATAGGTACACAAAAATATATACATTTTTAAGAAAATGTCCGTTATTCATAGTTTAAATACCAGGAATAAAAATAACCTTGCTGTACATCGCACTCGTCTCCACAGAGTAGGCAACTCGTTCATGGGTCAATGTATACGCTTTTACAACAAACTTCCTGTTGATTTTCGAAACTTACCCATTAAACCAAACTTTGTAAAAAAGGGCGGTACTACCTATACAGTTTCAGTTTTTTTTTTTTTTTGGGTTGGATATCATCAAATAACTCCTCCCGCTCTGGGCGGAGCGAGAGGGTGTGTCAGACTTTTACCCGTGTTCCTTCCGTTGCCTGTGTGCCGGGGCCGCGATATCCCTTTCAGACAAACCCGCAACCCCAGCAGGCTCTGCTAAACCTTGTGATAAAACCATAAAACTTGACATTAGAATGATTTTGTAAAATCATCAAAATATACCAGTTTTATTTAAACATTGACATTATTGAATATATATAACATACAAAATGACATAATTACTTTGTATTATTGTATTATTTGAATTATTGTGAACTCATGAGGACTATGTGGTTTTTTTTTATTTTTTTTTATTACTCTTTTTTTCCTTTTTCAGTTAGTTTTAATGATGGTCTGGCAGTTTGAGTAGTTTATGCGGCCTACCCAAATGTCCTTTCTTTGGTATTGTTGTCGTCGAGTTGAGCTCCTTATGTTCTGAGTTGAGCTCCACGATTACTGGGCACGCCACAATTGCGGCGGTAAGTCCCCTCTTTGAGGAGTGGCTGGAGAGGCGCCACGGCGTCCTCACCTTCCGCCTGACGCAGGTCCTCACCGGACACGGTTGCTTCGGGAGGTTCCTGTTCAGGATCAAGCGGGAGGAAACGCCCGGGTGTCACCATTGTGTGGAACGCCCGGAGGACACGGTGGAGCATACGGTGGAGGTCTGCCCGGCTTGGGCGGAGCACCGCCGTGTCCTCACGGAGGCGATCGGCGGCGGCGATCTCTCGCGTCCGGCCCTGGTTCAGGCCATGGTCCGGAGCGAGAGTGCATGGGAAGCCGTCACTTCCTTCTGCGAAGCAGTAATGCTCGCGAAGGAGGAGGCGGAGCGCGCGAGGGAAATGCAAGATGTGCGCCCTCGCGCCCCTAGTCGCCGCAGGAGACGCCCCGGGCGTCGGGAGTCGCGAGCCGACTTCCGGCCACCGTAGGCGTGGGCTTGCGGACGGTGGGCAATGGGTAGCTCGCCGTCCGATTAGGACCAGGCCCGGGTCGACGGCGCGTTGTGTTCCACGCGCGCCTCAAAGAGATGTCAGCACCAACTGACGGGGTCCGTAAGGGCCAATGCCTGCCAGGGTTGCGAGTTTGTCCGAAAGGGATATCGCGGCCCCGGCACACAGGCAACGGAAGGAACATGGGTGGGTTTTAGTCAGTAAAAGTCTGACACTCCCTCTCGCTCCGCCCAGAGCGGGAGGAGTCATTTGATGATTTCCCAACCAAAAAAAAAAAAAAAAAAAAAGCTCCACGATTACTGACAAATGCTTGCACTGACTGGACAGGTCCGCTCAAATCTGTGTGGTTCTTTTCTCAAAAGACCATTCCAGACACTAATCTACATAGTCCTCATATGGCTTGACCAAGATTGTGCCTGGACTTTAAAAGAGACTGACCTCTGAATTTGTTTCGGCCTTTCTTCTCAGAGTAGTCGGATAGGAAACGCCGAACTCATCTAGCAATTTTTTTTTTTTGTTCACCTGTTAAAGTGATTCCTGTATCTTATTTACAGAATAAATGATTTCATTTAATTTCGTTTCACCAGGACAATACCCGTAATTTTTAAGAACGTTTGCATTCCAATCTCATTCGCAATCTGTCAAAAATACAATCAATTTACCAAAAATTTTGACAAGTTTTACAGATTGCGACTTGAATGTGAAAGTGTTTTAAGTACGAGTGCCCCGTTTCGGACCTATATCCTAGCAAACGCCCCTAATCACTGGGACCCCCAGTAATAGATCATTCAGATGTATCTGACCCGTAAGGGCGGTAAACTGGTAATTTGAACAAGTAATATGAAACTGAATAGTGGTGCTTTCTATCTGTCCGCCGCCTCGTTTGCGACCATCATTTCCTTGTAAAAGAAGGTAGCGGCATTCCATGTGGTCCCGACCATAGACTGAACTATGACCTGCAACGAGAAACAACAGCGCTGCTTAGCCCAGGCACTCTGGGCTGGTATGGGCTCTCTTCCAATGTGTGCTGGGCCGTGTAGTCAAGGCAGTTGTCAGAGTGGTGGCAACCGGGCGTCTGCCGGCCGCCAGTAAGGCACAGCTACTTTCCAGCATTCGTCTATATCCGCATAATATTGGTGTCAATCGAAAGATAGAGGCGTATTGCCCTGTCTGGAACAAAGCAAATATTCCATTCTGGAATGCCAATAGAAATGTTGCAACATCGCCTCTCATAATACAATTTCATGTAGGTATGACCTATTGTTGAACATTTAAATGGTACTTATTGATACATTCTTTTGACATAGGTATTGAATTATTAACAAACCGTCATCATTAGCAGCAGTGTGTTGAAGAAGAACTGTGTTGTGTGAAGAAATTTTGCTTTATGTTTCCCTTTGATGACCAATAAAGATTATTTATAATATTATTAGAAAAAAAACAGCTTGTTTGATCAACATCTCTGCTGGAAATGGTCATAGAATAGTAATTTCCAGCAAAATTATTTATATTTCGCCGTTTTGTTTATTATGAGCCTGGGTTTAGTAAATATAAATAATTTCCTTATTGAATAGACTAAAAGAGTATGTTATAAATAGCGTGTTTTTTTGGAACCATAAGACTCATAGATTAGTTACCGGTCAGACGTCAAAGGGCGCGGGAAATCAGAAGACCATTGGACTGAAATTAATGAAATGGCGGCGACAGCGGCACCGGGTCTGTGAGTATTTATTTGAATTTTTTGTTTTCATTTAAAAAAGAAAATTAAGTTTTAAAATTTGCCATAAAAATAATACTAAACACATCTCTGTAGCTTCGTAGACCACCAACATACAATTTTGCCCAGTGTCCTTTAAATTAATGTTAGATTTTACTTAAACATTTATTGCTCAATCGGTTTACTGTTGATGAAGCGCTAAAGAAAGTAGCATGATGGCACTTAAGAGCGAAGCATTTTCTAACGTTTTTTTTTTCATTTAACGCATTCGCCTTAATTTCAATAAAAATCAAAGGTTAAATTCGTTTCTTTTCGCAGATTCTTATTTACTGGCACATTATATTACTGCTTGTATTTAATTTACCCTACCGTAAAAAAACAGTGGGATGAATTCAAACTATTACAAAGCGATGAAACTGCCTATAGCGATCCAGAATCTTACGCCATGTATGCGAATTGGACAGATACATGGATGTCAAATTGGACAGATTCATGGATGTCAAATTTTACTGGAAATTAAAGCACGATGGAAATAACGGATACACAATAGTCGAAATTAAAGATGACTAACAACGTATCTGTCAGACAATCCTTCATATCATGATGGTCTTAGTTTTGGAATAATTATACATTATGTAAAAAAAAACCTGTTCAACTTGGAAGGGGCGTATAGGTATAGGTCCTGCAATAACATTACCAATAGTATTTTTTTTAATTATTATTTAAAATTAAAAAGTTATTGTTATTTAAAATTCACACTTTTTGTACCAAAATTACCTTATTAATTTTATATCAAATTTTCCAATTTTTATTATTATTATGATTCTTAGACACCCGCTAAACGACGGCCGTCCGCGCCCAATGTTTAGTAAAAAAAAACGTGGTGTTTTTTTTTTCTGAAAATGTCCTATTAAATATGGTACTCTCAGTACGATACCTAACAACACTCTCACGGATCTGACATGGTTTTTTTACATGTTGTATAGCTATATTGTTATTAAGAGGGTTTATCCTAAAAGTTGGCAACGTCGCAAATAACTGTCAAACATTTACCTGTTTTGATTCATAAAGCAATATTACTGAATATAAATAAGAAATGTGGCTAACTACCGAACTAGAATATTAATAATGAATTGCAATTATAACATTGAATTTGATGTTGTACCCATTTTAGGTGTAAAAAAACGCATTTGGAAACTTTCCAAATATATTTTTAACATCTAAAACTAAACATTCGGTGTTAAGATATTAATTATTGCATTTCATAATCAATATATATAGCTAGTTCACTCACCCACATTTTTTATTTAAAACAGTAATATTACCAAATTAATCAAAACAGTGAAATATTTGACATCTATTTGCGACGTTGCCCACTTTCAGAATAAACGCTCTTAATGGACAAAAAATGTTCTAGGTAGGTACTTACTTGTTTTAACTTAGTTTTTTGTTTTTGTACGTACATACTCGTAGTTTACTAGTTAGTTATTAAAATGTAGATATCTCGAAATAGTTATAATTATTGCATGAATAATTTATATTCCATGTTATAATATCTTCATAAACATTATTTATTATTTTTTCAAATTATTAATGTAAGACTATCCTTGTGTCTGCACAAGGATAGTCTTACATTAATAATTTGAAATGGAATTGGTAAAATCGTCTAACTTAAGCTTATTGTTATTGTTTCATGCTTATGTTGTATTTATTAATATTACAGTGTTTATTGAGAAAGGGAATTTAATTAATTATTTACGGTTGATTTCACCAATGAAACTGAACGCGATCAGCATTTCTAAAACGCGTTCAAGAGCTGTCAGTGTCAAAATTGTTATGGAATATTGTACAGACACCAGCTCATCAAGCTACTACAATCTGTCAGATTTCTTTAATAGATTTTGAACTTTATTCCTATAGTATAAGGTTCAAGGTTGATTGGTAAAATTTGACAGTTTCGGGTAGCTTGACCTGCTGGCGTCTGTACATTGACAGCTCTTGAACGCGTTTGGATGTGCTGAACGCGTTTAGTTTCATTGTTGAAATCCACACTTAGGGCTGATTTTACCAACGAAACAGATCGCGATCAGCACATCTAAACCGAGTTTACGACCTGTCAGTGTCAATATTCCAAAGAAAAGAATGACACTGATAGCTCTTAAACGTGTTTTACGAGTATGTGTTGGTCGCGTCCAGTTTCGTTGATGAAATGCGCCCTTAGTGTAGTACCTAAATTATGTAAATACAGTACTTCTTAATTAATTAATTTTTATGTATTAATAATTTCTTCTTAGTTTCATGCAAAAACTGTAAAGTAAATATTATTTTCCGGCCACCGAGAAAATACGTTCCTGACACCTGTCAGTTGGAACTGATTCGGGACAATTAACGTTTAAATTCGTAAAACAGTAGTACTTTCTTCAGTACTCAGTGTTTGCAGTCCTTTCAGTTATTTTACCCATTATTTAGCATTACAGTGATCTTTATTGTCGTTACTATAAAGTTGCTGTGACATAAGAAGGAAGGCGTGTAGATATGTCGCAGATGGATTGTCAAATCGGCTGTTTTAGATAACCGCTAGCCATTTTACAAAACATTAGGCATTAGAAGCCACGGATTACCAAACGCTTATTGTGACTGCAGAGCTATTCCGCATTACGTCTTAAACGTGGGTAGAAGTTTTATTAAAAGTAACACAATGGCAATCCAGCTGAACTTTGTTCAGCTGTTTTACATAACGTAGCTGTTTTGTAAAACCACTAGCGGTTTTGTAAATCAACGCATTCAACAACCCATCTGCGACAGATACCTACATACTTAACTACTTAACCTGAGATATATAGAGAGTTGTCCTCAGAAAACGTTAAGAAAAACGAGAATTGTAAAAAAGAAATGATAATATGTTATGCAATGGTGTATAAAATATGTAGATTGAATAGCTTATATTAAGATACTGTGGTAAATAAATTAAATATAGGTTATGTTACTTGGGTTGGCTTTGATATTGGTTGATGCTGTATTGGTTGGTTGGTTGTTTGGTATTGGTTTGATGTTGGTGTTGATTTGATATTGAGTTTTACCTACTGGTTTTATTCCTTGTAATACCAATTTTTTTCCAGTTAACTTTCAGTCAAGTCTCAATTCTCTTCTGGATATACTCGTATATTAGAGTGACCACTACAACTACAATCTTTTGATAGTCCATGGACAATTGGATATATTCATTCTGAACGAGTAAGGTATGTTATTAATGCACATTGCACGTATTTAATTAAGACAGATATAGACAAAAAGACGTCTTTGATCCTCTTACGGCACTTTCCTTTATTACCCAAAATCTAATAACGCACACAAGCCATCAGCCTGCGTTACAGTAAAAGTTCACTACTACCTATCTTCTTCTTCTTCTTCATAGCACTCTTGTCAGACCGATCGTGGTCTTCATGTAGTTTCTTGTCCAGTGGCTGATGTGATTCGCCTCACGATTTCACGCCATCTACTCCGATTTTTGGTGTTTTTAATTCACTCATGCCCGGGTTGGCTCACTTCGGGTTTAATTTGGTCAGTCCATATCATGGGTGAGCGTCCGCGTAGTCTAGTGCCCTCTCTACCCTGCACGACAAGGCACTCTATAGAGTCACCCTCTCGTCTCGAGGCGTGTCCTGAAGTATTTGAGGATGCGCGTTGGACCAGCACAAATAGACGATTTTTAAGCAGAGTTCTTTTTTTAACCACAATAGGGAAGCCCTTGGCCTTCATTTTACCTGATGGTAAGTGATGATCAGGCTGATGGTGGAAGCCAGCTTTACCCGGAATCCTCAACCACAGAGGAACTGGCTATCTTACCTCTTACTGCCGAAACACAACAATGCTGTTATGGCGACCGGTTTAGATAAGATGGTGGTAACTAGCCAGGCGGATTTAGACCCCGCTGTGAATCCCGGGGCTTACCACTAGACCACAGAGGTGGTTAACCCGATCTTTCTACCTATGGACATGAAGTATGTTTTCTTTCCAGAGACAAAACTCAAATGTCTCTTGTATAAGCACCCAAAATATTCACAGTTAGAGTTCAAGCTCTTCTATATAGAGGAAAAAGTCAAGTTTAACACTCAGTACTGAGGTGATTCGGGCACTTCAAAATCGATAATATTTTTAAGCCTTTCCAACAGCGATTTACAACACAAATGTGTTACGTAATTATTATAGTTAGAGAATTTAACAATGCATGTTTTATTAGCTTTGTTTATTATCATGATGATTGTTGACAAGCAATTTTAATTCTTCTGATGTCTAATCTTATATCTGGTAGTGGAGGCGCTATTATTTGGTGGCGCGGCATTTTAATTCCCAATAATTATTTAGCAAATTAAGACTTGCTAACAAGAGATTTCATAAAAATAGTGTTCAATTCTTCATGTTTTATATGTAAATGTAAGGAAAAAAAAAGTGATAAGAATCGATTTTAGTAACGTAACGACTATAGTGCAAGTGGGATTTAAAAAATCGCGAAATGTGGACGTTGGTATTTGCCTACTCTTTTGGAGGATATAGTGATAGATATTTTGTTTTTGTTTAGTTTCTGTATATTTTATCATGGATTATTTATTTTACAGCATTATACTCATCGGTGGTCTGGTGTGTAAGATGTTAAAAAGTATTAAGAAAATATTTAAACGCTCAGTTGAACCAGAGTTTACAGAAATGAAGACAATTGAAGAATTTACCAGTTGGGTTTTGAATCAAACCACAAGTACCCCAAGTGTATAGGTTAAAAATAGGTAGTCATTTTATAAATATTAAGACCCTGACCCCAAATACGGTGGGCCGCTACCTAATTGTGATAAATATTGAAAATGTTTTAGATTTGTAAATAAATATGTAGGTTGAGTTATATTTTTTAGATATGTATTTAGATTGTGTGTAAGTAGTCATAATGATGTAGAAGAAGATAAAACGATAAATTGTGTGTGTATAAAGTGAATGGTGCTCTTTACATGCGATTGTGACCAACTACATATTTCTATATATTTTATATTTTTTCTATTTGAAATAAGATTAGATATTTAAATAAATTATTTTTACAGTCTGTACAACCAATATTTACTTAATGACAAATGGCAGCTGCAGTAAACAGTTGGTATTGTAACCATTTTTTTGTCAAAATCGGTTGAACGGACTGTAAAAAAGGTTTGTTTAAATGTTTAATGTTATTTCAAATGGAGTATAGTTGATGTCCAAAAAGGCTCGACTGGCTGTTCACAATGATGTGCTGGTGCTTATGAATGGAAGTGAATGTTGGATCTGACAAAAGAGCATTTAAAGTATAATAAATGCTGTGGAAATGCGTTCCTTGCGAAACATGTGTAGCGTAACTATGGATAAGGCAAATAAATTATGTGATAAGGCAATGATGCGGTTAAGAAGATGTAGCGACAATTTTTTTTATTGGTCATGTTAAGGAGGATGAATGAAATGCGACTAACCAAAGCTACTTACAAGGCATAGGTGAGTGGAAACGCCGGGAGGGGACGCCCTAGAAGGAAATACACGATGGCAGGGACATCGACGCGAAAACTTTCAACGCATGGAGGTTCAGAATCATGGACTGAATCCAAGGTAAAAGTTTTCGCGTCAATGTCCCTGTCGCCCTGTAAAGAGAACTTATTGGTGATGATTTTCATAAAATCAGGTACGTAGTACTTGCAACCGGCGCGCGTGTATTAACATAAACGAAGGAAAAGGAGTATATAAGAAGTGTAGCCAGTGGCTTTCTGTAATTTTTTTAGCCCCAGGAAGGTGTGAGTTTATGTATGTACTATCGAAGAACTAAGCAGTTTGAAAACAAAATCCCGTGAACGACATTACCACATCTGTTGCCGCCCCGATTCTATAGCGGCCGAGCGCTGCAAGCAAAAATAGTCCTTACGGTGAACATATATGAACTTCTTCGATAGTACACACATAAACTATAATAACTATATTTATTTATTTATTTATCATAAGCACACCAACAGCACAGTGACTAACAATTCAAATTAAGAGGATTTATCCTAAAAGTTGGCAACGTCGCAAATAACTGTCAAATATTATCCTGTTTTGATTCTTAAAGCAATATTACTGAATAGAAATAAGAAATGTGGCTATCTAGCGAACTAGAATATTAATAATGTATTGCAATTATAACATTGAATTTGATGTTGTACCCATTTTAGGTGTAAAAAACGCATTTGGAAAATTCCCAAATAGTTTTTTTACATCTAAAACTAAACATTATTAATTATTGCATTTCATCATCAATATTCTAATTCGCTAGTGAGACACATTTTTTTATTTCCACACAGTAATATTGCCAAATTAATCAAAACAGTGAAATATTTGACATCTATTTGCGACGTTGCCCACCTTCAGAATAAACGCTCTTAATTAACATCTAAAATTAACATTTCAGTAACCAGTTAGTTAATTAATTCAGGCGTGACTTTGCGGAAATCCATTATAAAATACAATAGACGACGTATATTTAGTAACCTAATCCGCTTAACCGTTCTTAAGGAGTCATAAAGAACCCTGTAAGAAATCGACACGTGTTTCACCTCTCAACGTCTCACATGTTTCAGTAACCATGCAAATGACAGGTATGCATGACATTCACATGAGAAAATTAGAGACAAAGGATACCTTATAAAAAATAATAATATATAATATGTTAATAGTGTTAATCTTAATGATATAAGGTCAGTACTATTGTTAGTAAGTAGGTAGTTTATAAGTACACGTACTGTAAAACTTGAAAATCATGAAGAAATAGAGGATTTTGATAAAAATTATTGTGTTTCATTTTCCCGAGTTTGTCCCAATATTTATTAGCATCAATCTTTCATTGAAATTCTTAATAGCCTACAACTTAACGGACACGTAGGCATTATTGGTAGGTACTCTTCATGAACATGAAAATTATTTCATACTCTTAAATAGCATTTCGGCCAGGATTTCTTGCACATGGATTTTGTATTTGCCCTTATAAAATTCACCACCCGCTCTGCCCCGGAGCGGGTGGTGAACTTTAAAAGGTAGTTTTCGAAAATTAATAATTATGCTTTTTATCATTTATTTAGATAAGTATTTGGGTCAATTTTCAAAGGAGATCACCCATTCGAGGATTTTTTTGACAGCTTTTTCTTTTTTTTTTCATAAAAATAAAAATTGTGAAGAAAAAAAAAGGCAAATCAAATGACTTCTCCCACTCTGGGTGGAGCGAGAGGGTGTGTCAGACTAAAAAACCCACCCGTGTTCCTTCCGTTGCCTGTGTGCCGGGGCCGCGATATCCCTTTCGGACCTTTTCCTTTTTCTTTTATTTCCTTTCCTTTCCTTTTGCCTTCAATAATAATTACTTAATTTGAAAGTACACATAGAACGCATTATGTTTTACTACGGCGTCAAAGTCGAGAATAATTTGAGTTCGGAGATATACATAATATAAGGTAAGTATTAGAACGTCGGTGACAGGAAAACAATATTATTATTTTGGTAGTACTTACAAAGGCGCTGCATGTTACGGTAAAAACCTGTCCTAACCTAGCACTCTTCTCCTGCGCCCCTTCCCATGGGCTCGATCCAACACTCCACAATAGATACGAGTGTCGTGACTCAGTTCAGTCACTCTCATCCGTCCCGACAAGAACGTCGCTTTCGACAACCCTGACAGACCCGAATGTCTATCCGACAGCCTAGAGTCCCAATGTTCTCCCAGCTCCCAACCAGTAGACCAAGTGGATCTTGACAAAGTTGCTGCTGAAGTCGAATGTAGAGCTTCATCCCACCCGTTGAAGACCCTGATGATCCTCTGCCTGCCTTCACTCCAGTCAAACTGCACGACATCATAAAAGGGCTCCACGCTCGGAAAGCTTCCGGTTCAGACGGTATCACCAATAAGCTGTACAACTCATCCTCCCCGCTACCCTGGGAGAGGCCTATGTCCAGCAGTGGACTGCGTCTAGGTTGAGTTGATTGAACAATAAACTGTGTAGAAGTTAAAGGAGCAATTTCTCCCATTTACGGGTAAACGGGAGAAATTACATTACAGTCGTGGGCGCAGAATTTGATACGGGTATCACAATTCTGCGCCCATGACTGTAAATCTGAGTATGTCACTAAGAGTATGTCTGGTCCCGATCCTGGGTTCCTGTACCTGGTCTCTGTACCTGGGTTCGATATCATTACAAGATGATGAGCTATCGAACTATATGTATACGTAGACCTATGACCTATATGTAGATTATATGTAGACCTGTTATAAGAATAATTAATAAATATTTTGATACCTTTGTTTTATTTTATTGTAATCCATCCATACTACGCCGATTACAGATGGGCTAGCTAGTTAATACTGTTGTTTGTGTCAGGTGGTATAACCCAGCTCAAAATAGTGGAATAATAATCATTAATAGTGTTGTTTGTGTCAGGTGGTATAACCCAGCTCAAAATAGCGGAATAATAATCATACGGGATCTTATACGAAATGGCGGGGTGTTCATAATTTATTTAATTTAAATATCGTTGTATATCTTTACTTCTATGCTATGCAAAGAAAATGCTTTAAAGCGTTGTCGCCATACAAATAAATATTTCTACTACTACCACATTTAAATAAAATGTAATTCATTCTTGGCTGCTGACTTTTTTAAAATCTCAAATCGCCTAACAAAATGGGCGATCTCCTTTATTGATCAAAGGAAAATAATTTTCGTATAAACTGTATCCCTTTCACCCCAACAGGAGTTAAATAAAAAAATCTTTAAACGTATGTTTCGGCGTGTAATTTTTAGAATATGTGTAGGTATCAACTTTTGAGTTACGTAAATTACTTACCTAAAAAAATTAATTACTCCTTCTTTCCACTGATTGTCCACCGCACTGAGAACGGGACGTCAACGAGAAACGAGATTATTAGAACCGAACGTGACGTCACGTTGACGGTGATCGTTTTGTCCACACACAAAACAACATTACAAATAAAAACCAAATTAAAAAAGAAAGAAAACAAATAAAAAGACGTGTGGCACTCGGAGACTGCCGCGGTAAAGCTATTGTATAGCATTTTTTATCAACTTATGCAATTTGTGTCACAGTGATGCGCGCGCATCTTAAAATTTCACTCTCATCATTTTTTCATAACGCGCCTAAAGAAGTATAACTTCAAAAAAAGTATCACCGCTGTGCCGGTCGGAGTGGGGGGTGTTAGGTTATTTTCGTTACGGAATTTCTGGATTCGGTCTCCACTCTCAAGGCCCGCGATAGAAGCTATGTAATAGCTTAAGAGGGCTATCACAATTTTTCTTGTATTTGAGCGTTTGACTCGAGTTTTGATGTGCGATTATGGTTTAAATAAAGCCACAAAATTAAAAAAAAAAATATGCCCGTGAAAGTTTGATTATTTCTCTTGGGAGTGTTCTAAATATATATGTCAATTTGTTTACATAATTCAGTAAAACCCTTGTGTGCAAAGGATGTTTCATAAAATTTTGCTTTTGGGTATCTTTTGATGCTTTGTTACATCGAAGATATAATGATTTAATCATTTATAAAAATTTACATGATACAACTGTATCTTGTACTTTGGAATGCTCAATTCAGTTTATTATGTTTTATACAGTAATATACCAAAATAATTCCGTAAAAAAGACGAGTTATTGATAATTTTTCGTCCAAAATTATATTTTTTATCTATGAATGTATAATCCAAATTCAAACAAAAATAATTTTATAACTAAGGTTACAATGTAACCTTGCTTGAAAATAATGGTCTATTTAAAAGATAATATTTTTAAACAATTGTTGTATGCAATGCTATAAATCAATATAAATCTCGGGACGCGCGGTGTCTGGCTTAGTCTGCGCCAAGCGCTTACCGAGGGAGGACGTATCGCTCGCTGTCGCCACATTGTGCGCCACGTAATCTCGGCAATACACCAACAATATAGCGCCACCAACACTTCTTGATACAAGTGAGTGATTTTTATGATTTGATTGTAATATGTATAGTATTATTGGTAAGTATTTTCCTATGATATTCTAATGCGAATATATTATAGAAAATAAACACACAGGTAAATATTGTTGTTCGTTTTCTTCTTTTTCTGAATTGCTTATTAATGTAATCTCCAACTTAAATTAAATTAATTATTTTCAGACATAGTTCTTAACAATGGGCAAACGAGAAAAAAATAAAACTTTTGGCGATGTCAAAAAAAAAAGTTTTGGCCGATAGTTTGAAACGCGCAAGATAAGCCTATCTTGCGCGTTTCAAACTATCGGCCAAAACTTTTTTTTTTGACAATCGGTAAGCTATAATCGGTAAGAATTTTGTTTCTAAAATGTTTGTTTATTTGCAGGGTGGACTGGTACTGAATACCCACTAAAAGCAGCTGTAAAAGTTTACAAAGATGTTGATTTCTGGAACCAAAAAATGTTGCCAAAATTAATCAAGTTTAATGAGGAGTGCATTCTTCCCGAAATCATAGATTCTAGGAAAGCACGCTATAAGCCACTTCGGAAAACATTATTTTAAATTATTTTTACGATTATACTATTTTTTTTTTTGTCTGTTTTTTATTTACCAATTGTACCAATCAATAAAATAATAAGTTATCTCGAACGATACACATTTAAGGATTGCATCACTATAAATAGTGATGAAGTCTTTAAATGTGCATATTTGATATAATTTATTATAATACTTACTAACCTACCTTTTTTTATCACATCGGATGTATTTCATAGATGTATCCAAACTGTATCATAAGTTTCAGCCCCGTGGGAATATCGTGATAAACAGTATCCTATGTCCTAACCCAAGTCATTGTCTACCCATGTGCCAAATTCTATCCAAATCCGTTCAGCGGTTTTCAGCGGTTTCCGCGGCGGCGGCACTAATATTATAAAGAGGAAAAATATTTCACGAACTAAAATAATAGTAATTTAGTTCAAAAGTAAAGTGGCAAAGGCTCATGTTGGTTTGATCCTGGCATCCGACGCATAGAGGTTTGCATGTGTGCGTAGCGTTCATAGCGAGACGCACACGTGCGCATCCGCTGCCGTGCGCCGTCAAATTTACCTAAAGCTGAGCATTTGGAATTTGTAATAGCCCTCTTAATAAAAAGTTTAAAGTGTGTTCTAAGATATTAGATAGATAGATAGATAGAATATTCTTTATTATGCACACCATACAAATTACAGAAATAAATTTAGAAATGTTACATAGGGTGACACAATGGGCGGTCTTATCGCTAAAAGCGATCTTTTACAGACAACCTTTGGATGGATTAAAGGGAGAAGGAGAGACAATACTGCAGGTAGTCAGTGGTGTACCATTTACATACACAATAAATACGTAACGCATAAACTTAACCACATAAATAAATATATACATATATATATACATAGATATATATAAAATAATAAACATGAAACAAGAATAAGGAACTATATGTAATGATGACGTTTAAGGAAAGAGGAAGTGTTTTTTCACCAGAGTTTTAAAAATGGACAAAGATTGAGCACGCCTTATCGACACGGGTAAGGCATTCCATAACCGTACTGCTTGAACTGTAAAAGATTTGTCATAAAAGCTGGTGGAATGCATCGGCATCTCTAGTCTCAAGTTTTCTGATGACCTCAGATATCTATTATGTGTGTCATGAAGGAACTGGAAACGTTCTTTAAGATAAGAGGGGGTTGCAGGATTAAACAGAATACTGTAGAGCTGAAATAAGATATGTGAATTCCGGCGAAGACGTATGGGAAGCCACTTGAGCTTTGTACGAAATTCAGAAATGTGATCATATTTGCGCAGGCCAAATATAAATCTTATGCAAAAGTTTTGAAGTCGCTCAAATTTATCTAGTTGTGCTTCAGTGAGATCGAGATAACTGACATCAGCGTAGTCAAGGATGGAAAGTAAAAGGGATTGTGCAAGCGCAGTTTTAGTGGCAGTTGGAAGAAAGTTCCGCAAACGTCTCAGGGACATACCAGATGCAAAAATTTTGCGGCTTACGGTCTGTAGCTGGGGACCCCAAGAAAGATGTTTGTCGATCCAGACTCCAAGGTTCTTAACCTTTTCGCTTACTGGAATAGCAGTTCCGTTAAATTGAACTTGGGGAAGCTGCGACCAGTTTATCTTGGGTCATCCTTGAGCTGCCAACAACAATGACCTGAGTCTTAGATGGATTAACCTGCAGCCCATGTGCCTCACTCCACTCGCAAATTGAACCCAAATCTTTGTATCATTAGCAGAAAAGTGTGCCTTGCGGCTGCGCCAAATACGCCTAGTTCAGAAAAATTGCCAGACAACTAGTGCCTGACGCCGTAGTCAACTAGACCTGAAGTGTGAGGTGACGGATGTAAATCAGTTTTATACTGCAATGTGTAATTATGTATACTTAAATATAATAAATTTGTGTAAGATAATAATAATAATGAATATGTCAATATAATGTTATTGTTTGTTTGATTGTATGTGTTACTAATAATAGTTAAATAAGTATATTCATGCATTACTAACACTATGGACTTTATGGTCTGCAAATAAATATTTATTATTATAATAATAGTTAAAAAATTAAATTAAATTGCAAGACAACAAAAACAGAAACCAAACTGACAAATAAATGAGACGGACGCATGGTAGATCTAGAACTCATTCGAAACAAACAAAACCTGTTTTGAACGTTGCCAGACCACATTCAAACACATAAATTATTAATCCGTGCACTTCATCGCATAATACGCTGCAAGTAGCCGATCGCGACGGACTATTTACGGACAGTTTTGCAACTTATGTTTTAAACTTAACATTTATGTATACTTAATTCAACTTATCGCGGGTATGGGTTGCATTTGCATTTGATATCTCTCAATGACTATTTTCGAGATTTGGCATAGCGTTATGACTATTTCTTGACAATTTTTGGAATTGAAACCAAGTCTGTACTCCCAGCCGTTTGCTTGCACTGAGGTGAGGATTGTGTGGAGACGTTCACCCCACAATCCTCACCAACTTATAGCTGTATCTTCGGAATCATAATGTGACAATTTTTTTAACCTTGGTGAGTATTTATGACTATTTTTCTTGTAATTTTTTTGGCGTTTTCAAAATTGTTGTTCATAAAGTTTTCAAAGGTGAGGATTGTGTGGTTCATGAAGGACACTGCAATTCCACGTCTGACGTCGCCAAGTAGTCGATTGTTTGCTTGGCGCTGTGCGACGAGGCGTTGTCGTGGTGAAGACGGATCCTATTGCGAGGTCGTTTCTTCCGAACTTTTTCCTAGACAAGTGGCAAACAATTGTTAGTGTACCACTCTGTAGTAACTGTTTTTCGATCCTCTAAAACAATTATTATGTTATGACTTGTCCTTCCGAAGAACGAGGCCACTATCTTTTTTCCCACACTTGGACCTCTCTTCACTTTAGTTGGCAACTCCTCGTAAGGAAACACCCAGACAGCAGACTGTCTCTTAGTTTCAGGATCATAACAATAAATCCAGCTTTCGTCACCTGTAAGTATGTCGAACACAGCATTTGAGTCACCCCCGTTAAATCTTTGAACCATTTCACGACATCAATCAACACGACGGAGTTTTTGGGCCTCTGTCAAATTATGAGGTATCCACCGGGCACAAAGCTTTCTGACCCCTAAATGTTCATCGAGGATTTTGTGCACTTGACTCATATCGATGCCTAAGCTTGTCCGAATCTGCTGATAAGTCACTCTTTTGTCAGTCTCTATCATACGCCACACAACACTGACGTTATCTTCAGCATTTCTTCAGTCGTCGCCGTAGAAGGCCGTCCCTCACGCAGATCATCGGTGAGATTTGTGCGACCACGTTTAAACTCATTAAACCAGATGTAAACAGTGGCACGAGATGGGCTTCATCGTGAAAGGCCAATCGAAGTCTATCATAACTTTCTTGTTGACTTAAATGACATCAAAAGTCATAAAAAATCTACGTACGAAATTTTTCTCGCGATAAATTCATGCTGACGTGACACAGACAATTTTCAATTTTCCGCCAAATCGTACACAAATGACAAACGAATAAAATATATACACAATAATATTGGCAGAGTTTCATTTTCAAAATTTTAACTTATTTTTTTAGTTTTTTTATTATATCGTTCACAAGTGGCCAGTTCTAAAAACTTTCAGTGTCGCCCTCGTATCAACGCAGAGCAGAAAGTACTGAGGACTAGGAATGTGAAATTTTGCACACAGCTTCTTTTTATAATGCAGGGAGCACTAAGAAGGGTTTTTTGAAAATTCTACCTTTAAGAGGAAAAGGGGTGATTTCGTTTGTATGAAAAATCTTATTCCTTGAGTTAATAAACTTGAAACTTGGCACAAAAAGTACTAGGCTTGCATGAATTCACGATAGTATTCAATCTTATGTTATGCTACTAATAGGATTTGGATGAGGCAGATAGATTGTTTAACCCATTCATTGCCACTTAAATTTTAAAAACATCACCTGGGTGCCACTTAATATTTTTGATGATTTCAATAGAAAATACGAAATTATTTATGATTTTTATTTGAAAATAAACCCTAAATAAAAAAAAAACCAATCAAAAATGGTATACGCAACAAATGCGTTGGTGGCACTGGTAAAAGAATTTAAAACGTAAGTGCCATTCAACACACCGTTTGCGTTGACGTTTGGATAGTATTATGCAACATGTTCTTTATTCATATAGTCTGTTTATTTATAATTTAGTATTAATATTTCCTACTACCTACTCTTACTAATACATATTATAAATGCGAAACATTGTGTGTGTTTGTTACCGTACGTTTGCACTGCCGAAACATTTACAGGAAAACGTGTTGTGAACGCATAATGCTGACGCTGACAGAATACAATTATTTGATAGATATGATTATAGATTATTTGATATAATTATGTTATATGTCTGTTTGCCAAATTTCATCCAAATTCGTCCAGCCGTTTATGCATGAAGAACGTCTAGACGAATTTGAAAAAGTCATGCAGAATCGACGATTTTAATGGATTGCAGGTAAGTAAACAATATTTTAGTGAATAAATAGGTTGAAATTATGACAAAACAAAAAGAATTTAAATGAAGATACATTTATTATTAAAAAAAAAATATGATCGAGAGGTTTGAAAAGAGAAAGGGGAGGCCTTTGCCCAGCAGTGGGACACGAAACCAAACTAATAAAAAAAAACAATAAAATACGTGCATATATTTTTGGCGTGATTTGTTATGAATAAAACCATCCAAAAAAGATTTTTACTGCTATGCCATTGGAACGCACCGTATCCGTTCATGTGATTTCATTTTAAAAATACACAATGAAACAGCGGAAAAAATTATAAATTAAAGAATATTGCTTACCTTTATCTCCCAATTCACAAATATACAATAAACACTCAATAAAACTTCAGTTATTCCCAAATTAAAATAGACCTTCACAGCACCAACCGTTTTTTCCTTACCAAAACAAGAATAACAGTCCGAACTCCGAAGCAAAAACCAAAAGTGTTTCCAGATTTAAAAAATGTTTCTAGCCGTGAATGTTGCCAAATATTTAAATACATTTCTATAATTTTTATGTAATGCCAAATAACGTCCTACAGCACACTCAACGCATATGGTGCGTTGGTGGCATGACGTTGCACTCTCGATCAACGCAAATGGTACGTTGGTAGCAACGAATGGGTTAAAACCTGGATTAACACATAGGATACTTTTTATACCGGTAGTACGTTGCCATGGGATAATTTCCGACTTCCACGCGAGAGATGCCGCGGGGGGAAAAAGCTAGTGATAGTATAAAGAGGTAAAATTTGTGACTGCAAGTACGTGGTAATCTTTGGTCCGATTCCGAAAATTCTAATTAGTTAGTTTCTATTAAAGAAACTTAACTACGGAACTCTATAAGAGGTCGATGACGTCTTCAGGTTTTGTATGAAATATTAATGCATTAAACATTCATATTTCATACAATAATGATGGCCATTACAACAGACGTAGGTACCTGTTATGGTGATTAATATCCGTTTTTGAAGAGTGGTTAAATTGGACATACTTTTTATTACTCTATTGCAAAGTTATACAACTTTTATTGCATATTATAGCGATATTTAGGATTTTCCGCTATATTACATATAAAAAATCACTGGGAATCGAACCCAGGATGATGGAGAACGTTTAATGAAACAGAAAAATTTGAAGTCACACTGTATAATTCAATTGGTTTATAACGAAAAAAAGAAAACAAAATTTAAACTCAGATAAAAAATAATAATAAATTGGTGGTCGTCGTAGATATTTAGAAAAAATAAAGAAAAGGTATTATATAGAACGCCAGATTCTTCGGATAAGGTATTTTTAGGACTAACGCTGTGCGAGGGGTACTAGCATTGGCCAAGGCTGGGAGCTCGTTTGCGTTAAGGAAAAAAAAATCACGAACGTGTATCTAACACGAAGAACCGTTGTGCTACATAAGATACGCAGGCTTAAACACTATTTTAATTAGGATGGGTAACGGACAATTTAAAGTAACGGTAAAAAATTACAACGCGATTTTTTTAAAAAAATTAGTAAGGCTGACAAATGAGGATGGTGAAAGGTGTTGCCTGCAACGTTTAGCGACAGCGTCTGACACGTCGACGACGCAGCGACTTCTGGTTGGCCGGCGACACCACGCGGAGACGTGGTATTGGAACCACGCGCGGATGGACACGACTGTGGACTTGGCGGACTGCGCTCCTCCCTGGCTACAGCCACAGCTGGAGACGGGTAAGCCAGGGGCCTCAACGAGGCCTTTTGAAACAATTAAAGGTAGTTTTTCCTGGATATATATATAAAACACAAATGAGACTTTTTTATGAAATTATAACAATAAAGATTTTGCGGTAAAATATGCCAAAGACTGAAATAAATGTGTTAAATCGGAAAAAAATATAATCAAACCGCTAGCTCCGTATGACACGACACCAATGGCACCAATCGTCGTTCCTTCAAAAAAACAAAACCGTCTTTACATTCGATAAAAAAAATATTCAAAAATGTGTCAAGCGTAACCACATTTTAAGAGAAAAACATGTTAAGCCTTTTTGGCAAATAAAAAGGTTGGCTTGGCAGCGACATGCTGCAATATCTACTATATAAAGTATTTAAGAATGAAATGTCTATTTTATTCTCACGGTTATCGCAAAAAGGTGCATAAAACAGTTCTCAATAATAGTTACTTATTGATGTCAAATAAGTTTGGAACACAGCGAAAGCGCGCAGCGCCTGCGCATCCCTGCTACGCAATAATTATGTCGCTCCTACTTCGGAGGTACCGCCCTGCAAAATATTAGCACGGAGTGTAGTACGCCATTTCAAAACATAAGCCATTTAAAAAAATATCAAGGAAAATAGAACAAAACAAAGATTACTTTATCATCTTTTTCATTTCTTTGGTAGGTTCACAGCAATGGCTCCATAAGATCATCAGATGCACCAAATACTGAATTTGGAACGTTGGCATCAACAGCGCATAAACTGTTGTTTATAAAATTCAATTCAAAATTGAATTTTGAATTTTTTATAATATCAGTAAGATAAATTAAATAAATGGAAAACCCCGTCGAAATGTGTTGAGCATAAATTATATCAAATTAATGTAGGTATTTTTTTTTTCTACGATGACGTAGTTTAAAATAATAACACGTGTACATGTGTATTTACGTTAATAGTAAAACAGGTCGGATTTGAACTCGCGATTTAACTCTAAGCATTCCGACCCCTTTACCTAGGGCTATTTTCGCTTGTTTATGATTAGGGTTTAAAACCACTAACTCAGAAACCACGACAGAGGGAAACATAAATATAATTATAAGGGAAAAAAAGGACATAATTGTAATGTTCCATGAGTTCAATCTAAGTACCTATATATTTACGGGAAGAGGATTTACTCTGTGTTGGTCCAATTACACACTGATTTCGCGACAATCACGTTATTCTGCGCCATTGTGTTACTTACATTTAATGAAAAAAATAAAAAAACTGATACAAATTCATCACAGACGTAAGAATAATAATGTCATTTGATTAACAATTTATTTTATTTTATTTTTTATATATCTTTACATTGATTATAATTTTGTCTAGCGTTATGGCCTATGGGCTGAAATAAATGATTTTTGATTTTTTTTTTTTTTTGATTGGGCCACATTGTGAGCTGAACCATGTAAGTTCACTCTACTCGTAAGTATGCTTAATGCATACGCATAATTATTTATCGGAACTAACTGAACAAGGGTTGAAAAAAGAATCTGTCATATTCAACGATCATTGCAAACGAAGTAAGATGGTGTCTGCCAAAGAAATAAGATGTCTGCCAAATCCGCTGCTGCTATGAATGTTTGAGGCGCGATCGTGGCACGTATAAATACGCAGTACCTCGCTCCCGGCGCGACTATCCGCCGAAACCGCGCTACTCGGCCACGCGCACGCGCACCCGAAAATACTAAACAAAAATCATAAACACACGAAATTTATGCACTGAAAATCCCTACATTTTTTTAAAAATAAACCATGAATAACGCCGTCTTGTATGAAAAATGCAACAGCATGCAAAAAAGGGATGTGCTTATGTGTTTAGAAAAACACGCGTCAAAATTTAAGTGGAGGCAGAGTAACAGCAATATCTTAGACGTTGGGTGCGGTGATGGCAGCGTCACGAATATGCTGAAGAAGTACATCCCTACTGACTTCAAGTTGCTCGGGTGTGACATCAGCGAGAAGATGGTTGACTTCGCCAATGACCATCATTGCAACGAGCAAACTTCCTTCACTGTACTGGATATAGAGGGTGACCTGCCGGAAGGGATGAAGGGAAAATTCGACCACGTGTTTTCGTTCTTCGCTTTGCACTGGGTCATAGATCAAGAGTGAGTATTTTTTTTTCTCTCAATTACTTAGTACAAAATATTTGAAGAGATCTTCAACTATTTCAACATAAAAAATCATTTGTTTACCTAAATTACTATAGTTTTATATTTTATTTATAAGCGGTTATTATTGTGGGAAACTACATCATTGTTTAATTTTATTATTCTCTTTTTAATCTACTGATAGAAACTTGAACCGGAATTATATTTTCTATTTTTTTTTTGTTTTTGTTTTATGATGTAGAATTGCTCTTTTGATCATTGTCATAGAATTAGGTAACTAAAGTGCGGGCTCAACTTGTGCTAGATATTCTATAAACACAATACTGAATTCCTTCCAAAATAAATTAGCCCATAGTTCCAATGGTCTTAAGCGCGATGCTGAAAATCAAATACACTATATAGGTACTATTTGAATTAGGAATCCTTTACCTTATGGTACTCAGATAGAATATTAATCTCCAGAATAAATGGGATATGGTTTTGAAACTTCTAACATCGAAGCATTAACTATCATTTAGGGTGACTTAAACTTGGACAACGAAGTCACCATAAGTTAAGTAAGCAAGATTTAAGTAAGCAATTTTTAAATCGACTTCATAAAGAATGATGGGCATTTGTCTATGAAGCCTAACCTGATGACCAATAGAGTTCGATTGCATGTCAACTTATTGCTTACTAGCTTTCGCCCGCGGCTTCGCCCGCGTGGAGGTCGGAAATTATCCCACGGGAACTTACTACCGGGATAAAAACTATCCTATGTGACAATCCAGGCTATAAACTATCTGTGTGCCCAATTGCAACCAAATCCGCTCAGCCGTTTTTGCATGATTGGGTAATAAACATAAACATACAAACTTTCACATTTATAATATTAATTAAAATATAGTAGGAAGTAGGATATATTATAGTTGTATAGTAGGATAACCTGCAATTATTGTAACAAAACGTTTATCTCAAAAAGCAACGGGGTTTGTACAGTCGAGGGCAAAAATCGTTACAATTTTGTAATGTTACTCATCATTCTTTGTGGCTGAAACGTACTAACCAGTTGGTTTGTGAAAAGCTCTGATCTATTAACTAATAGATCAAAAACTAAAGCAAAGAGGAAAGTTTAAATTAAAGAGTACAGCAGCATAGCAGTGTTTTTATTTCAGAGCCAGACTGATCTGATCTTTACCTGTAATTTGGTGGTTACTTTGAATTTCTTTTGAAACCGATTCTTTCAAAAGATCTTCAGGTTTGCTGAAAGAAGTGACTTTCGAAATCTATGCAAGTGTAGTAATGAAAATTCAACATCGAATGCATTACTCCGGCCGCGGCGAGCGTTAGTGCCATATGTGTTTATGTCTCAGTAATAGTAGAATCTACCTATAACTGACCTATAAAATGGCCTATAAATGACCTATAAAATGGCCTATAATTTTTTTTTGACGATGTAAACAATGCACTCTCAATGGTTACGGATTGGTTTATGACAAATAACCTAGTTCTCAATGCTAAGAAAACGAAATGTGTAAAGTTCGCCCTACCTAATGTTAGAAATCTAGGTCCCAACATCGTCTTAGATAAAGAGGTGCTTGAATACGTAAATTCGGCAGTTTTTCTGGGCATAACAGTAGATGCCAAACTTCAGTGGGGCCCACATATATCGCGCCTAGCGGGAAGGCTCAGTTCGGCCGCCTACGCCGTCAGGAAAGTAAGACAATACACTGACGTCGATACAGCTCGTTTAGTCTATTTTAGTTATTTTCATAGCGTTATGTCCTACTTGTTTATTTTATTTGACTTTATAAGTCAAGTTATTTAAATTTAATTTATTGTTGACATAATCTACTCATCACAATGTTTTTTTTATGAGTTGTATTGCAATATGTGGTTAGCTAGTGACCTCGACAATTGATCATATTATTTATTGTTATTAGTAATTAACTGTTTGTTTATTTGTTTTACCTCGATGGTCCTAGTTTATCATTTATAGCTTCCAGTTACAACTATATGTAAGCGGGCACGCCCTTTATGGCTGGAGGCTTTTATTAAGATATTAAGTTTTGTTTACTCTGACCTCGGCTTTAACTACTATCAGCGCAATAATGAATTAAGTATGATAATTAATACTATAGATAAGTATGTCAATCAATCGGCACTGGTCAAGTGGTCTCAAGCGCGACCGCAAAGCATAGGATCCTACGTTGTACCAATAGGAATTTCTCAGTAGTCCGGAGTCTTTTGTTTCCGGCTAGTGGGTTTAGGTTCACACCGTATTATAACTGGCGAAATATAGGTGTAATATTAAAATCACAAACGAACGATGATATTGAACTTATATTAACCAGAATATGCTAATGAAGAACCAGTACCCAATCATAACTTACATCAGTTAATCAATCATTATCACACACACACACACACGACACACACACCTACTCACACCCACACACCCCACACACAAACAAACACACACACAAACACTACACATACCTGAACAAGCTACAACAATTTTGTAACATCCTAGAACCTAAACTTTTTCTTTTCTTTTTTAATTATGTCTCAACATTGTAGGTAGTGGGAAGCCAATGACCCATGAAAACCATGGGAAGTTGCGAGGTAACTCCATCACAAGTATCCTTATAACTTACCGGCAGCCTCAATTTTGTACTGTAGAACAATTGTATGAGAAACAATAAAAACTTTGTATATTTTGTTTTATTTTTATGTACAGGTAGGTTCTGCCTAACCCCTCTGAGAATACAGGCTCGATAAAATTTTGTTAATATGTTGTTTTTGTGTGTGTGTATGTGTTTTGTGTTCTATCTATTAACACTTCAAGTTGTAGGAGTTTGTTGGGGAGTGGTGAAGGGTGGGCGTTTTGGGGGACTGTCTTATATAATTTTGACTTTCGAAAAGTGCTGATTCTCAGTCTAGTTTGAATAAATGACTTTTGAATTTCTTAGGTACGTTTTAGGACACAGGAGATTTTTAACTTTAAATTACAATAATAACATAAAAGTTATTATCGTTTCAGACGAGCATTCACCAATATCTACAACCTGCTGAATGAAGACGGGGAGTGTTTCATGATATTCGTTGCTGGAGCACCTGTCTTCGACGTGTACCGTGTTCTAGCACGCAACAAAAAGTGGATTGAATGGATGCAAGACGTGGATAGATTCGTGTCGCCTTATCATGACTCTAAGGTTACTAATACTAGCTACCATTTGCTATTATTGATTCGTATCAATCAAAGACACAATCATAAAAATACTCTGTGGAGACAAAAATTTTTCATCATTAGATACATTTTGACAGTTCATTTATGTTTTTTTCATTTCAGTTTTTCATGTTTTTTTTAAAAGGTCATTGGGCAACTAAGTATGGAACCTATACCCACGGCCTACAGAAAAAAAATAGGGTAGGATGTTTAGATAAACGTCTCTAGTTTACGAATATATTTGTCGCATTAACGCAGATATAATGGGAAAAAACAATAAATCATATAGCCATATAGCCACCATAGTAGATTTTTTGTCTTGGGCAAAAAATATACTATGCTGGCTATATGGCTATAGAAGTAAAAATAAATTGTTTTATCTATACATTTATTACCTATTTTGTATTCATCTTTAACATTTAATTCCCATGTTTTAAAAAAAAAACCTATCTAAAATTAAGTGTAGTGTATACACTACACTTAATTTTAGATAGGTTTTTTTTACTTAACAACTTAAAACTAATTTTGTTTTTGTAGGAAAACTATCGTTAACTGGGTCAGATTTTGCCCAATGATTGTTTGATGTATTGTGTTTTTGGAAAGTCAAAAAGATAAGATTTATATTAACTAAGTATGTGAAGCAACATTGAGTTTCCTAACTATTGTTGAAGTTCTTCAATGCTTTAAAATGACTCACACAAGTTAAATTATGCAAATACTTTATTTAATTTTTATCTTTTTATCACAATATAATGTCAAGATTAACTAAGGTGAAAAATAAAAGTAATGCAAATACTAATTAATTGATGAAATATTTTTCAGGATCCGGAAAGAGATTTAAAGAAAATATTGGAACAGATAGGTTTCGTTGACTACGAAGTGGAATGTAAAGACTCAATATTTGTGTACGAGGACTTACATGATTTGCGAAGTGAGTATTATTTTATCTTTATCGATATTATTTAGATGTTTATACCTCATTAAAATAATATTTGCCTACAAAAATGACAGCAACTTAAACACTTACAAGTACAGTCAGCGCCATAGATCTAACCACGGACAGAGTCAAACACAAACTCAAAGGATTTTTTGCAATAAACCATTTAAAAATGGTCAAGGAGTCGTTCAGTCAGAAAGATGAAGATATGTTGCCCATTACAAATCATAGGAGGTTCTTAAGGAAAAGAACGAGCAAGAAACTCCATATACCTATGGACACTCTTTAAAATTATATTGTTACAAAATATGGGTTACATCTACATAATTTATGTTGAATTTAAACTGCACAGTCATATCAAAGCACTAACTTGTAACTGTAATCAGGCATCTAGCTTCATCTTTCTGACTGACGGACCCCTTGACAATTCAAAAGTGCCTGTAATTGGTTTATTTGAAATAAATGCTTTGAGTTTGAGTTTTTGAGATTGAGTAAACAATGTGTTAGAGGTCTGCTTAGTAGCCACGTCTACATTCTTAAGTTTAGAAAAAAACTGGCTGTCAGACCACGCACAATCTAGGGTACCCCGTTGTTGGGATAAATTTATCCCAAGAACAAACTTAACATTGTAGTTCAAAAACATGTTCTCCCAAACGCAATTTATGGGAGAACATGTTTTTGCAACTACAAATGTAATTTGGTCGATTATTACTCGTTCACTTGTAGAGTCTACTTAGCTGAGATACTTTATCTTTTGATTTCGTTATACTCATAGTATACGGGGTGTCAGGGACATCGACGCGAAGCTGGTTACCATGGATTGAGTACATGATTCTGAACCCCACTGCGTTGAAATTTATCGTCGGTTATTTAAAAAAAAACAGCTGCTCCATACATTTTGACCGCGTAGGTATTGCACTTTTCTATGAAACAGCTGTTTTTTTTTAAATAACCGACGAAAAATTTCAACGCAGTGGGGTTCAGAATCATGTACTGAATCCATGGTAGCCGGCTTTGCGTCGATGTCCCTGCCACCCTGTATTAATATACTACTGCCGTGAATTGTTTCACATATCCAAAACCAACAATTTAGCTGGTAGGGGGACACTTGACTGTAACAAAAAGCTAGCATATTTCGTAAATGGATTCTTGAATCCAAAAAAGGGTTTTCATATACTCACAATATTTTTGAACGACCTTTCCAATGACATCCCACACCATGGGACAGACAAGAAAACAAATCCTCACTTTACGACTGGGGAGGAACCCTAAAATAAATGTTTTTCATGATTTTATTTTACTTTGTTGGCGTGATTCATATGTATACCCATGCCAAATTTCAGCTTTCTAGTACTAAGAGTCTCTGAGCTAAGCCTCGGACAGACAGACAGACAGACGGACATGGCGAAACTATAAGGGTTCCTTGTTGACTACGGAACCCTAAAAGTGTAGAGAAAAGTTTAATATTTTTGGTTTAACTACGGGGGAAGAACCTACTAAATACGGTTTTATCCTTGGTAACAAACGACATCTCACTGGGACCTGAACATAGATTTTGGGACCCGTCGCCAACATTGGGGAAAAACTTGGCAAGATATACACAACCGATCCGATAGACATATGTACCATCAAAGAAGTTCATATCTAACCAGTTTCAAAACAAATTCCCGTGAACACGATGACCACATCTGTTACCTGCCCGGTGCTATAGCCATCGAGCGCTGAAAGCAAGAATAGTCCTTACGGTGGTGAGATATGAACTTCTTCGATTGTACCTACCTAGACAAAAAAAACGGGGTGTGTAGGAGCTATTAGATGTGTAACATCTGACATCTCACCTTGGTAATAAGCAACATTAAAGGGGCGGTGCCTCGTCAGGGTCGTTTCTGCCGGCCAACACTAGCACCGCGCGCGCTCATTGGTCAAATCAAATAGCGCGCGTTTCCCCGGCTTCCTGTGACACACTTCCGTCCCTTTTTACGAAATCGCTCCCACAGATTTCAGGAAAGCGAGAAGAAACATGTTACACATGAAAAACTCATAATAATAATAATAATATGTACATGGATGATCTAAAACTCTTTGCCCCCAACAATTCCATCCTGATGGAGCTACTGAAAGTAACTGAAACTTTCAGTAGCGCCATCAGGATGGAATTTGGTGTCGACAAATGTGCGGTCATGCATGTAAAGCGAGGGGAGATTGTGGAATCCGTGGGAACACAGCTCGCGGATGCCATAAACCTTAGAGCCCTCTCCGCATCCGAAACCTATAAGTATTTGGGTATGTCGGAAGCGTTGGGTATCAATGTTACTGACATGAAGCAATCATTGAAGGAGCGCTTCTTTGGCCGCCTGAAGAAAGTATTCAATAGTCTTTTATCAGGCGGAAATAAGGTGCGCGCCTTCAATGGTTGGGTCATGCCGGTTTTGATGTACTCTTTCGGCATACTCAAATGGACTCAGACTGAACTCGACGCCCTGGATAGGAGGGTGCGTACGCTGCTGACTGCATATCGAATGCACCACCCACGGTCATCGGTAATGAGACTGTATATCCCGCGAAAGTGTGGAGGTCGAGGCTTTTTAAACGCTAAGACCCTCCACAATCGCGAGATATGCAGTCTCAGGGAATATTTCCTAGAAGCCGACGTGGGGATGCATCGAGATGTGGTTGCGGTGGACAAGGGCCTCACCCCACTCGCCATGGCTAAAGAGAACTGGCGCAAGCCTGTAGTGCTTGACACTAATGATCGCAGGGAGGTATGGCAGAGTAAGGAGCTTCACGGACGCTTTTTCCGGGCCCTACATGGACCCGATGTAGATTTGCTAGCGTCCGTAGCCTGGCTGCGTTTTGGTGACCTCTTTGGGGAAACCGAAGGTTTTGTCTGTGCAATTATGGACGAAGTTATCATGACGAAAAATTACCGTAGATTTATTGTGAAAGACGGAACGGTTGACATCTGTCGGGCATGCCACCGTCCGGGAGAATCAATCCGACATATTATCTCCGGCTGTTCTCGTCTAGCTAACGAAGAGTACTTGCATAGACACAACCTTGTAGCCAGGATTATCCATCAGCAACTTGCTCTGAAATGCAATCTTGTGGAATCGGAAGTGCCGTATTACAGGTATGTGCGACCCAGTTCTCGAAAATGGAAATATCACATTGTACTGGGATCGATCCATCATCACTGACAGGACTATTGTTGCGAATAAACCTGATATAGTGGTGATGGATCGAGTAGAGAGGCGCACAATGATTATTGATATAACGGTCCCACGTGACGGGAACCTCGTGAAAGCTGAGAAAGATAAACAAATCAAGTATCTTGACTTGGCTCACGAGGTTGTCGACATATGGGATGTGGACTCAGCGATCATTGTGCCGATAGTCGTATCAGCCAATGGCTTAGTTGCCAAGAGCCTCGACCAACACCTAAGGAGGCTCTCGTTGGGCAGCTGGATCAAGGGCTTGATTCAGAAAGCGGTACTCCTGGACACGGTTCGCATTGTCAGGAGGTTCCTCTCTCTGGAGCCCTGACCGCCGGTAGCTTGGACCCTGTTCCCGATACCGGTAGACTACTATTTTTTATATTTTTAAATGTTTGTAATTTTTATATTCTAATATTTAAAAATGTAATTTATAAGTTGTTAAAATGAAATAAAGGACATAATAATATATAACTTGCACAGGCATAACCAAGTGGCCAGGATTATTTACCAGCAACTTGCTTTGAAATACAAACTTGCAGATTCTGAGGTACCGTACTACAAGTATGTGCCCGACCCAGTTCTTGAAAATGACCATGTTACGTTGTACTGGGATCGGTCTATCATTACTGATAGGACTATTGTTGCCAATAAGCCTGATATAGTGGTGATAGACCGATTAGCGCGCCGTGCAATGATAGTCGATGTTACCATCCCACATGACGGGAACCTCGTGAAAGCTGAGAAAGAGAAACAAATAAAATATCTCGACTTAGCACACGAGGTTGTCGACATGTGGAATGTGAGCTCGGCTATCATTGTGCCGATTGTCGTAACGGTCAATGGCCTAATGGCCGAAAGCCTCGACCAACATCTTTCGAGGCTCTCGTTAGACGGTTGGATTAAGGGCCTGATCCAGAAGGCAGTACTTCTCGATACGGCTCGCATTGTGAGGAGGTTCCTGTCTCTGCAACCCTAACCACCGGTAGCTTGGACCCTGCTCCCGACACCGGCGGAACACTATATGGGGTGCCCTAAAGTCCAGATTGTCTAAATTATATTAAAAGTTACTTACAGATTATGAATATTATAGTAAATGAATAATATACTAAATTAATATTATGGCAAATGTGCATTATAGGAAAGGTTCATTATATCATAAGAAATTAGGTAAAATGAAATTATATCAACAATTCATTATCCAAACTGATCGTTATATTAAACAAAAGTATATTAACTGACATTAGGTCAAGTGAAAGTTAGATTTTTTGTTATTATATCAACCGTTACACACCCGAGTTTGGTGACCCACCACCTGTGAAACTACAGCTGTCGCCAGCAACGCTGCCTCCCTATGTAAGCTCACCCAGGCCGTGACAAGCGTGTCGCCCGCGTAACATGTCAGGTCTACTCCCGATTGGAGCTCGCCCCTCAGCACCCAGTAGTAACTGATGTTCCACAGAAGCGGGCCCAGGACCAAGCCCTGTGCGGGAGGAAACGCCCGGGGCGGGAGGAAACGCCCGGGTGTCACCACTGTGTGGATCGCCCGGAGGACACGGTGGAGCATACGGTGGAGGTCTGCCCTGCTTGGGTGGAGCACCGCCGTGTCCTCACGGAGACGATCGGCGGCGGCGATCTCTCGCGTCCGGCCCTGGTTCAGGCCATGGTCCGGAGCGAGAGCGGGAAGCCGTCACTTCCTTCTGCGAAGCAGTAATGCTCGCGAAGGAGGAGGCGGAGCGCGCGAGGGAAATGCAAGATGCGCGTCCTCGCGCCCCTGGTCGCCGCAGGAGACGCCTCGGGCGTCGGGAGTCACGAGCCGACTTCCGGCCACCGTAGACGCGGGCTTGCGGACGGTGGACAATGGGTAGCTCACCGTCCGATTAGGACCAGGCCCGGGTCGACGGCGCGTTGTGTTCCACGTGCGCCTCAAAGAGATGTCAGCACCAACTGACGGGGTCCGTAAGGGCCAATGCCTGCCAGTGTTGCGAGTTTGTCCGAAAGGGATATCGCGGCCCCGGCACATAGGCAACGGAAGGAACACGGGTGGGTTTTAGTCAGTAAAAGTCAGACACGCCCTCTCGCTCCGCCCAGAGCGGGAGAAGTCATTTGATGATTTCAAACCGTCAAAAAAAAAAAAAAAATGGACCAAGCCCTGTGGAACACCGCACGACATATCGCGTGGCACCCACCGTGGCGTCCCCTGTAGATAGCACACCTTTCCGCCAAAACCTTTTTTTTTTTTTTTTTTTTTTTTTTTTTTTTTTTTTTTTTGTCGCTGAGAAATGCTTTATGCATCCCCGGCTCGTGGGGGACGAGTCGGGGTATGTGGGACTCCCTGTCCTAGTGACAGTATACCCACTAAAACTCAGCGGTGTTCCCGCATCGCCGTGATGGGAGGGTCATGGGAAACCGGCTCAGCCTTTACATCCACGACCCTCCCGGCGCATGCCCGCCTAGCTGGCGGGCCCCGCATGCCCCCCGGGTTGGGGGGTTACGGGAATGGCCGGGAACACCTGGCCATTCCCGTCCGGCACTGGTGGAGGCCTGTGCGATACAGGCAAGGGTGCCCCCGCACCCGTTGCCTGCTGGCCTCCACCTGGGAGGAGTCGGAGATGACTACCATACTGACGTCTTCTTCGACCCCTCCTCCGCCTTCGGAGCGGCGCCTCGGCAGGATCGTCCTCCCGAGCGCGCTCCGCCGCCTCCTTCTGGGACATGACGTGTTCGCAGAAGGAGGCGACTGCCGCCCAGGACCCCTCATCCCTCAGCATGGCGTTAACCAGGCCGGGGAGCGAGAGGTACGGTCCGATCGCCGCGACGAGACTGCGGCGCGGCTCTGACCACGACGGGCACACCTCGAGTGTGTGCTGTGCCACGTCCTCCGCCGCGCCACAGTCGCGGCACGACGGCGTCTCCTCCCGTCCGATTCGGTGCAGGTACGATCCGAAGCAACCATGTCCGGACAGCACCTGCACGAGACGGAAGGAGAGGAACCCGTGCGGACGCTCGAGCCAGTCTCGCAGCACTGGCCCAATCGCGTCGAGGGTTCGGCGGCCGAAGGCTGCGGTGGCGAGGTCCCCCGTCCAATGGACGACGATGGCGTCCCTCGCCTCCCGCCGGACGGCCTCCCGCTCTTCCGGGGCTGAGCGAACGCCCCTCGCTTTCCGCTCCGCCGTCCACTCATACACTCTGGCGAGCACCCACGCCTCGAGTTCCCAAGGAGGGGTGCTGGCCAGAGCGCATGCTGCCGCATAGCCCACCGTGCGGTAGGCCCGCGCCGCCCGCTGGGCTATGGCCCTTTGAGGTGCCCGCAAGGCCGCGGCGTTCTCTCGTCTGTGGAGGGACTCCTCCCAGATAGGAGCCCCATAGAGGGCCATGCTCCTCAAGATGCCGGCGTAAAGCTGCCGGCATCGCGCACTGGGCCCCCCAAAGTTGGGAAGCAGCCACGAGAGAGCGCCCGCGGCCTTCAGCAGGCGCGACGACAGCCCGCTGAAATGCGGGCCGAAGCGCCACCTGCTGTCGAGTACAAGGCCCAGATATTTCATCTGGGCCTTCACCTCAATCCTGACGCCCTCCACGAAGATGTGGGCGTCAGGTGGTGGGTGGCGCTGCCGGGGGCCGTGGAAGAACACGGCCTCGGTCTTGTGCAGCACCACCGTTAAACCAAGGCGGCGGATCCGCCCCGCGACCAAGGATCCGCCCGCCGAGGCCAGGTTGAAACCTAACCTAACCTTATCTAACAGTGATCAACTTACTGATCTTGGATTTTCAAGGATGAATTGGATTTTGAATGATGATGAGGATGGATTTTCAACTGCTCAAAGATGAACAGCACCGTTTTCTTGTGATTGCGTAATTGTACAAAATATCAAAGAAAACAATTGACGAGAATCCGTAATCCGTCAGGCCATACAGTGAAACAGCCCAACAGACGATATTAGCCATCATTTAGCAGTAAAAATTGTGATTTAAAATCAAGATTAAGGTTTGCAACATAATAAAATCATAACATTTAAACATGTTTTTCTAGGAATATCCCATATTTTTGAGAGATGTCGTCATAGTAAAAATTCATCACCTTACCGAGATGGTTTGACTGAGATACATTTTAAATCTGTTGGTCCGGTGTAAGGTTTGGGGAGACGTTTTCACGCATCGTCCTTTACGTGACAAGTACACCATACTAAATTTAGGAAGAATTTATATAGCCTTGTCATGTCACCCGGACCATTATTACGAATCTATGGATATCTCATTCATCAAAATCTGTTCAGTTTAAGCGCTACGGTGGATCACACGTAAATACAAAAATACATACATACATAGACTACTAAAATCATAACCCTTCCTTTTGGCTTTGCCGTAATCGGGTAAAAGGAGTAACGGTGGAGCCCATTCTTCTCCATACGAAAACTAGCTTTTGGAAGGGGCGCGGACGACTAGAAGCCGGGGCGGCGCGCGAGTCCATGTCGACTTAACGGAATGTTGCCATTTAAAATATTGTATTTTATATACACATTTATAATTCAATTGTATATCTATTTTATTTTTAATCATTTAAATATCTCATTGTATGTTGCACCGGTCGACATCATAATGTTCTTGACGATTGTTGTCATGATATTAAGAACCGCATCAAAATTCGTTCCGTTTCGTAGTTTAGAGAACAACGCAGTCACACGATTTTTTGCATTGAAGGTACCTACTTTCTACATATTTATAGAGAATAGATTTTTTATTTATTTTAATTTTAATGTAGCTATTATGACACAGATATTAAGTATTTATTTATTTTAGTTTCTCATTCACACACTCATGTATGTCACAACATTGTATTTGATTTTGTGAGCTTTTCATGTTATCCTATCTTTTACTACTTACCTTTAATTTATTCTGTTAATTTATTAAAACGGACACACACTTCCCTGTCTTTATTATTTCAGCGTATGGCACTCGTGGGTTGCGGCTGAAAACTAGCGTCAGGTGGTACACTTTGTGTTGCCATCTGACATTTATGCTGAGCTGAGCATGCCTGTTTGGCATTATAATCATTGTGAACTATTTTTTTTTTAAGTTATATGGTGTATTTTTCTGTTGTAATGCCAATTAACGCATTTTTCTTTCTTTCTTTCAAGAATCTTGAATTTTGTAAATGTTGACGCTCAAAAGTGCCTTTTATGTGTCTTTTTGGAATAAATTATTTGACTTTGACTTTGTATTTAATATTACAACTTTGTACACGTCATTACTATTTATAAGGACCGTTGTACGCGACACGGTTTCTTTACGGTACGGCGTGTTAACCGCGCCGTAGAAAAAGCTTATATGCGTAAAGGCGCGGCGCGGCGGCGATGGCGCGCGGCGGCGGCGCGGGCGGCGTGCCGTAGTACCGCCGTGTCTGTCAACATACGTATACTTCCATAGTGATCCATACAACACTGACAACCGTGCCTACACACGGCGAATTAAACGTAGTTTTACACGGCAAAACCGTAGTTTTACATGGCAAAACCATAGTTTTACACGGCAAAACCGTAGTTTTACACGGCAAAACCGTAGTTTTTTATCGCAAGAAAAACGTGTGTATTCAAATCCAAAGGGTCTAACTCTGCCAAATTACAGCTTTTTTAGTTCCAGGGGTCTCTGAGTTAAACAGCGGACAGACAGACAGACATACTTCGTGAAACTATAAGGGTTCCTTGTTTTACCACGGAACCCTATATAACTCTTTCTCTATTCACCAAATTCCACTACTCGGTATTACGATGCTAATTGTTTCCAACAGTGATGTATGAAAACATAATGCCATTTGTAATTAATATAATGAGAGAATTCAACAATGCATTTTTTTGGCTTTGTTCTTTAACATAATGACTCTGGTTGAAAAGCCTATTTAAATTCTTCTGATTTCTATTCTTGTGTCGTCCGGGGGCGCAGTGCGCTTGCTGCTATAAAATATAGATAATAAGTTGTTAACAAGATATTTAATAAAATAGTGTATAATTCTTAGCGATTTATCTGTGATTGGAAGAAAATAAGGATCAAATTCGACTGTTTTACGTGGGATTTATAAAATCGCGCCATGACGTGGATGTAGGTGTCTGCCGACTCTTTTAAGGAATATTAGTGATAGATATTTTGTTTCAATATCTGTACCTACATTTTATCATGTATAAATTAATTCTTTTACTTACAGAATTTTACTCATGGCTACATTTGTGTATGGCACGTATCATGGTATAAAGAGCTTGATTAAACGCTCAGTCGAAACTGAGTATACAGACCACAGGACATTTAAAGAATTGACCAGTTGGATTTTGAATGAAACCACAAGTACTCCAAATGTTTAAGTAGGTACTTATTTTATAATTATTAAGCTAAAATAAAGCACCTGTCATCATCATCGGAGGCTTAACAGCCACGGATGGGCCTAGGTATAAGTATATTTCTCAAACGTGACCTATTTCTCACTACAACTGTTCTTAAATTTTGGTCTATGCCAACCAACTATCTGAGCTTTAGCGCTACCTCCGACGCTTCAATACACGTTCTATAGAGAAGTCATCCAGTCACCGAGACACACCTAACGAAGTTGACCGAATCCAGTGGGGAGATTGTCATTTCGAAGCCGGAGATCCTTTCGGAAACCGGAAATTTCTACGGACAATTTTATTTTACTCATTGCATGCAGCTTGACCTGATCCCGAAAATAAAAATTCCGGAGCCATCTTAACCACAATTTCACGGAAGACCTGCTAGAAATCAGCCAAGACGACTATGTCTAATTGTCTACTTACTGGGTATAAATTCATTTCGCCCTTTAATTTCGCTGTAAAACTGTCTCGTCTCTTATTCATATAATTTCATACAATTTCCTTTAGGTGCTGTTCTTCATGCAACTTTATCTTTCTCTTATGCAGGTGTTTCTGTTTTCTGCTGTAGTATTCTATGCGCCTCATTTTTATGGTTAGTAGCTTGTTGACATTCATCGCCGAACCACCTATTACGCTTTGGTCTTTTAACCACTTCAAGAACTTCATTTGCAGCCGTAGACAGGGCTGCTTTGAGACTGTGGTACTTGTCATTTGGATCGCCATCGCTATTTATATGCCATATATCAGTTAACTCTTTACAAACAGTGCTCATATACTTCTGTCTCAGTGCCCATATAGTTCCCTCTTTAGCCCCGATGTGTCAAACTTTCGCGCCTTAACGGTCAAGGTGTAGTTGTATCGCGATATGCAAGGCCTTATTCTAAAGACTACCAAGTAATGGTCCGAGTTAATGTTTGTTCCTCTGTGTCGTCTAACATCCAGAAGATGAGAGTAGTGTCGTCTGTCTATAAGTACATGATCTATTTGATTGAGAGTGACACCATCCGGAGAAAGCCAGGTAATCTTGTGTATACTTTTATGTGGTAAGCAGGTGCTATATCCAGAGACACTGCTAGATCAACGAGGTGAGTGCCATTGTCATTAGACATCTCATGTAGGTTATGTTGGCCTATGGTCGGCCGGAACAGGGGGCCTAAAACGACCACTTTAGCAATTCTGCTAAAATATGATTCAGATATGAATTGCATTGAGATATTATTCAGCTAATATGTGTCACCATTCATATCTGAATCGGTCACACCAGGCTATCACTGCTATTATTTGGTAATAAATTATTATTATTCGGTATTATAATCTGCTTCTCTCTGCTTCTGACTTCTTTGTTGTCTGTGTATTTCGTTAGTGGCGTACTGTTGAATACACAGTAATGTGTATTGAACCTATTATTATACTTTTAACACACCTAGTACACTAGGTGTGTTAAAAGTATTAATAACAAAAGATCCAACGGGGGTATTAATTGTGATATTCAAGCCATTTTAATGTGTATTTGATAAGGTCCTATGTTGACTGATATTAATGTGTACCTTTACCTTAACAATTAATAATAATAATGTTATACTTACTGTCAGCTGTGAAGCTACCATATATAAAATAAATAAATAATTAAATAATGCAAATTGTTTGCAACAGCAATTTACAACACAAATACCTTACGTTATTAATATAAGAAGAGAATTTAACAATGCATACTTTATTAGCTTTGTTCATTATATAATCACCCTTGTTGATAGCTTATTTAAATTCTTCTATCTATAATTTCTTAGGTATTTAAACCCCCATGCACCACCAGGAATGAAATAAAGATATTATCTTGGTAACAAGAGATTTTATAAAATACCTAGTGTTCATGATTTATCTGTAAAAGAAATAAAAGAAAAGGATTGACTTCTTTAAGTGGGACTTATCTAATCTGCCTGCTCTTTTGGGGAATATTGACAATAATTTGTTTCATTATCATCATTCTCTTGCCCATATACAAATTTGTTTGTGGTCGGCGCAATATGTATTTTTCTTCCATGGTTCTCTGTTCGTCGTTAACTCTGTAGTCACCCCCTTTCTAACCAAATCATCTTTCACACAGTCCATCCATCTTTTCTTTGGTCTTCCCCTAGTCTTAAAGCCATCCACATTCATACTCAAAACTTCCATAACGACATTTTCCTCATTCCTCCTCATCATATTCGCCCTTACCATGACAACCGATTTCCTTACAAATTCAACTCCTGTGTATTTTATCATGGACAATTTATTTTACAGAACTGTTATATTCAGCGGAGCTGTGACCTATGGCATGTATAAAAGTATACAGAAGATTTTTAAACGCTCAGTTGAAACAGGGGGATACAGAAATTAAGACAATTGAAGAATTTACCCTTTGCGTATGGAATCAAACCACAAGTACTCCAACTGTATAAGTAGGTTCTAAAGTAAATCATCGAGATTATAAGTTCATACAAGTTGACCCTTTCCCCTAAGCCATTGGGCCGCTACCTACTAGTATTCTACACGACGATGCGAAAGCGGTGCATATCTCTGGGGCACAGGCTCCGGACCACCTCCAACACCATCCTGAGCGTATTTGCGAACAGGTATGATTGTCAGTGCATTAACCATTAGTCTATGATTAATCTAATGACAAACAAGTAAATGAATCAGTGACAGGAGTATTATATTTAATTTTATAATTTTAATATTATTTATATTATTTAATTAATTATTTTTATATACATTTATTTTGATTGTTTTTTTTTTTCAAATTTATGTCATCTGAGTTTCAATGAATAAATGAATTTTGAACTAATGATAAGTACCTATTTAAAATGTTTAGTAGTTTAAATATGCAATCAAATATACATAAATTGTGTAAATAAAGAAAATGTAGGTTGTCATAAATAATGTAGACGAAGATAAAATACAAATTATATAATTTATTCATATTAATCTTAATGATTTTAGGTACTATTGTTACTAGGTAGTTTGTACTGTAAGACTTGAAAGACAAGAAGAAATAATAATTTTGTAATAAAAATATTTGTGCTTTATTTTCCCGAGTTTGTCCTAATATTGAATCCAATATCTGTTATCTATTAGATGTTTCATTGAATTCTAAATAACCTACATAACGGAAACAGACATTATTGTGATAAGTACTTGAACATAACATTTAGTATTCTAAATAAATTGATCGATTGTCATGGTTTGGATATGTGATCCAGAGATTTGAGAAATAAGTCGTGAGGTAAGTTTTGACTACGAATGTGGATGGTTATAAGAGTTATAAAAGATGATATGGCCAGAAAGAAGGTGATTATTTAGATGATAGCCAACAAAGATGTATGGAAGAAAAGCAGCGCTGACACTAAATAAATTTGATTAAAGATAGGAGCGCATCAGAGAAGTATATTGAATATCTAATAATACACCACAATATTTACTAAAATAACAGCCACATTTTTATAAAAACTCGCCTGTATACGATGTTTGTAGTTATAGTCTCAGCAACCAAAGTATAAAGAGAGTCAGGACTGTGTGAGAAGCACCTCGTCCTGAGGTCAATACCCGGACAGCCTTAAAAGCAATTTCCCATTGCTTGAAATTGCTACAAAAACAATAATATTCTTCCTTTAGTATTTTCATTTATTTGCTAAATAATGTACAGAACCCTTCGTGTGCGAGTCGGGCTCGCAAGTGGCTGGTTTTTTTTGTGAATTTATGTATTTACGCCTGAATTCCTGCATAATATATACTACACAATGGCACAACACTGATAATATATTCACTGTTGCATTTACACATTATTCCTGATGAACAACTATCACTAAAATAATATTACAGTAGATTGAAAACACACTCCAATAATTAATCACATTTATACAGGGTGGCAGGGACATCGACGCGAAAACTGATACCATTGATTCAGTACATGATTTTGAACACTGGGTTGAAATTTTTCATAGGTTATTAAAAAAAAAACTGCTGTTTCATAGAAAAGTGCAATTCCTACGCGGTCAAAATGTATGGAACAGCAGATTTTTATTGGTTTTGTATGGACAAGTGTTTTGACATAAGGTAGTGTTCAGGGTGTGCTGATAGACACGGATGGCGGACATGGAAACTCCTCAACTAAACAAGATAGCACCATCGTGTTCAGACTCAGGCGTGAATGTCCTTTTTCTAAAAACGGTTTTTCTTTTTCCAACATAGTGGATTTGTTTAACTGCCATTAAAATTATGATAATACATATTCATGAAACTTGTTGCAAATACAAATAGGCACTGGCTTAGAATAATACCTTGTTAAAGGTATATAATAGGGATAGGATAATGGGACAGGAGGAATAGGGAAAAATATGTTGCCAAATCATACATCTTGGTCTTTAGTATCATAAGATTTTTTTTTTCATTGTAATGTAGACACGGCAAAAGAATGCAACGTTGCCGTTTCAATTGTTTATCTAAGGGTTGTTTGTTTTCGGCTTATTTACAGGAAGTAAATAAGCCAAAAACAAACAACCCGGCACGGTAATGCCGCATTTACACATGCGTGCTCGTAATTCACCTCGCCATTGAATTGCTTGGCGAGATATTTGTGTGGCTTTAGGCAACACGAGAGATCGTCTACACATTCGAGCGAGTCTATTCCTTTCTACTTCAGCTTGACGAAATGGACGACGTCGTCATTGTAGCGGCTTTTGCATTGCATTGCAAATGCGCTGTCCTTTCCTGCATCGGATTTGATTGATGCTGCTGCTGGCATCGGTGTGTACGAAAAGTAGCCATCAAATAATTTTTCTCTCCATTTTTTTATATCGTTCACTGGTACTCCCACTACTTCTGATTAGTTCTGATAGACTACTCCAACCATTGGAGCATGCTTTGGATTCCAAATGACTGACTGATTTTGGTAAAGCTCCACTATCATCAATTCATCATACTCGTAACTTTATTGTTGGTTCAGTTCATTTTGTTATGTTACTTGATAGGCAGGACATCGCCAATGCCTTCAACACCCTGCCCTGGAGTAGCATTAGGGAGGCACTCCAGTATCACCGGATGCCGGACCTACCTCTGTCGTGTAGTCGAGGCCTATTTGACGGACTTGGCCGTCATCTACCCCGATCACCAGGGAGAATGGAACCAGCGAGAGATGTCGTGTAGTGTCCCACAGGGATCGGGCCTGGGGCCGCATCTGTGGGACATCGGATACGACTGGGTGCTGTGCGCCGACCTCCCGGCAACAGCGTAGTCTGCTACGCTGACGAAATGTTGGTCTGGGCACAGTGGAGGTCGCACGAGGCGGCGGCCGAATTAACAACACGCGGGGTTGCGACAATCGTTGCCAGGATCCGGCAATTGGGACTCAAGGTGGCCTTGCACAAGTCCGAGGCCATGTGTTTTCATGGTCCTCGGAACGCGCCACCGTCGGTTCACATTAGTGCCTTGAAGCGGCTCCTGCCCAAACTAGGGAGTCCAGACGCCTCCTGCCGGAGGCTCGACGCGGGGGTCGTGCGGTGCATGGCCCTTTACGGGGCACCGGTGTGGGCGCGCTTTTTGAGGCTGCGACCAGCCCGCTGGTTGAACGCGTCCCATAGCGTCATGGCCATCCGGATGGTCCGGGGATACCGCACGGTCTCCGGTGAGGCAGCGAGCCTCCTTGCCAGATTGCCGCTATGGGATCTGGTGGCAAGAGTCCTCGCGTACATTTAGGAGTGGCGCGAGAAATCATGGCACAGTGGACAGTGCTCTGGCGGGATCTCATGGCGTTTGCGATTGCGATTGTCGCAACCCCGTGCTGGGCACGCCACAATTGCGGCGATAAGTCCTCTCTTTGAGGAGTGGCTAGAGAGGCGCCACGGCGTCCTCACCTTCCACCTGACGCAGGACCTCACCGGACATGGTTGTTTCGGGAGGTTCCTGTTCCGCATAAAGCGGGAGGAAACGCCAGGGTGTCACCACTGTGTGGATCGCCCGGAGGACACGGTGGATCATAGGTAATACGGGCAGGTATCCGCAACTCCACGTCTAAATCTGTGAAGCAGTTATACCTGCGAAGGAGGAGACGGAGTGCGTGAGGGAGAGGCAAATGTCGCGCCCTCACGCCCCTAGCCGCCGCAGGAGACGCCCTGGGCGTCGGGAATCGCAGGCCAATTCCCAACCACCGTAGGCGCGGGCTTGCTGACGTTGAGCAATGGGTAGCTCGCCGTCCGATAAGGACCAGGCTCGGGTCGACGGCACGTTGTGTTCCACGCGCGCCTCAAAGAGATGTCAGCACAACGGAAGGGGTCCGCGAGGACCGATGCCTGCCGGGGTCACGGGAAAGTCCGAAAGGGATACCGTTACCCCTGGCAATATACAGGCAACTGAAGGAACACGGGTGGGTTTTAGACAGTAAGACACGCCCTCCCGCTCCGCCTAGAGCGGGAGAGGTTATTTAATGAATTTTGACCCACTGTGTGATGATTGCTAATTCAAAAACACGAAGATTACCTAAGCACGGTTTAACTGTGTTACTTAATTACATTGGTTCAATTCAAACGATTACATTATTTTTCATTAGATAACGCGTATTTGTGCATAGTTTCACCTTTGTTCTTCAATTGAAAGTTTTCTACCGTCGGGTTCCAGGACTGATTGTGAATTATAATTATTTTCTTTCGTTCATTTACTGAAACCAAAGATGTACTAACAACTTTTAGTTTAACGAATATAATAATGTTTCGATTTACTTCTAATGCCAATAGAATACAAGTCACGTAAGCGAAGCCGCGGGCACAGCTAGTAACTATGATTGGAGAATGTATCAATGCATTTTTTTTGCTTTGTTCTACATAATATCGTGATGATTCCGGTTGTAATGTTTATTTCAATTCTTCTGATAACTATTCGGTTAAAGGCACAGTGTCATACGGCAGCGCGGCGCGCCTGCAGCAATAAAGTAAAAATATTATGTTGTTAACAAGAGATTTCATAACTAGTGTTCAATTCTTCATGATTTAATGAAAGAAAATAAGGAAAACCTTCAACTGTTTTATAGTGGGATTAAAAAAATCGCGAAATGCCGTTTACGTAGGTATTTATCTTCTTTTGTGAGGAATATTAGTGACTTAATTATCTTTAATTTCTGTACGTATATTTTATAATGGATAATTATTTTACAGAATTATGATAATGGGAGGTATGTTGTATAGCGTATATTGGAGTATAACGAGATTGTTAAGATGTACACGCTCAGTGGAAACAGAGTATACAGAACATAGGACATTTGAAGAACTGACCAGTTGGATTTTGAATGAAACCACAACTACTCAAAGTGTTTAAGTAGGTACTTATTTTATAAGTCTATATTTCTTTTATTAATCTAATTTATAGCACTTATGTAATCGGTTAATAAAAATGGACCCTGTTCCCAAATCCGGTGGGCCGCTATTTCTGGAAAATATTGAAAAAAAAATATTTTTAACCACACTTAGTACTTTTTTGTGATTTTGTTAAGTATAATTAATTAATTAATTTAATAAGTTAATTTCCCATCATATTTCTGAACATTTTCAGTTAGTTTATTTTGTAAGTTTTACGTAATTCAACGACGGTACCTATCTTTTCTTTTTTTTTTTTTGATTGGGAAATCATCATATGACTCCTCCCGCTCTGGGCGGAGCGAGAGGGCATGTCAGACTTTTACTGACTAAAACCCACCCGTGTTCCTTCCGTTGCCTGTGTGCCGGGGTCGCGATATCCCTTTCGGACAAACTCGCAACCCTGGCAGGCATTGGCCCTTACGGACCCCGTCAGTGCCCCGTTGGTGCTGACATCTCTTTGAGGCGCGCGTGGAACACAACGCGCCGTCGACCCGGGCCTGGTCCTAATCGGACGGCGAGCTACCCATTGCCCACCGTCCGCAAGCCCGCGCCTACGGTGGCCGGAAGTAGGCTCGCGACTCCCGACGCCCGGGGCGTCACCTGCGGCGACTAGGGGCGCGAGGGCGCGCATCTTGCATTTCCCTCGCGCGCTCCGCCTCCTCCTTCGCGAGCATTACTGCTTCGCAGAAAGAAGTGACGGCTTCCCATGCACTCTCGCTCCGGACCATGGCCTGAACCAGGGCCAGACGCGAGAGATCGCTGCTGCCGATCGCCTCCGTGAGGACACGGTGGTGCCCCGCCCAAGCCGGGCAGACCTCCACCGTATGCTCCACCGTGTCCTCCGGGCGATCCACACAATGGTAACACCCGGGCGTTTCCTCCCGCTTTATCCTGAACAAGAACCTCCCGAAACAACCGTGAGGACGCCGTGGCGCCTCTCTAGCCACTCCTCAAAGAGGGGACTTATCGCCGCAATTGTGGCGTGCCCAAACAACGGTATATTACACATTCCTTAATCATATTAAGGGCGCTTATCCTAAAAATCGGCAACGTCGCAAATAGCTGTCAAAAATTTACCTGTAAATTTACTTGGCAATATTACTGTATGGAAATGAAATAAATGTGGCTAACTAGTGAACTAAAGTATTGATTATCAAATGCAATAATTAATATCGTAAAAACGAATATTTAGTTTTAGTTGTAAAAAAAGTATTTGGAAACTTTCCAAATGCATATTTACACTTATAACGGTTACAACATCAAATTCAGTGTTAAAATTTACAATTTATTATTAATATTCTAGTTCGCTAGTTAGCCACATTTCTTATTTCCATACAGTAATATTGCCAAATTAATCAGAACAGCGAAATATTTGAAATCTATTTGCGACGTTGCCCACTTTCAGAATAAACACTCTTAAGTTCTTTGCTAGTGCTGTACACTTTTGTAAGTGACGAATTCACAAATACCTAAAACTGTATGTGATTTTTGTTTGTGTATGTTTTAGTGAGTAAGTCGTTCAAGTGCCATGCAATAAATAAATAAAAATAACCTCACGCCTCCTTCTCTTGGGAGTAGGTAGAAACTACAGAACGATCTCCTTTGGCTTCCTTTACGTTCATCCATCTGCACCCTAATTGCGTAACACACGTTCATTCATAATTTGTTTCATTTTGACAGTGCAACAATTAGGTTGCTGGTCGTAACGCACGCCGGTTGTGGTTTTAATTTTTAAATATACGAGTATGTTAATAAATGTACGTATTGTGTTAATAAAGTAAATATGGGTTCTCATATATAATATAGAAGATAAAATATAGTTATATTATTTAATAATATTAACCTTAATGATTTTAGGTACCTACCATTGTTAGTAGGTAGCCTCTAAGTACTGTACAACTTGAAAATCATGAAGAAATAAATGGTTTTCGTAGAAATATTTGTGCTTTATTTTCAGATTTTGTCCCAATATTAAGACCAATTTCTGTTAGCATGCATTTGTCAGTGAATTCCAAATGACCCATCATTTAGACAACACAGGCAGTTTATTCATATTGTTAATAAATCGATTGACCGCCAGACTGCCAAGTCATAGGTCTCGAGTACGAACCGAAGGCACGCACCTCTGACTTTTCGGATTCATGTGCGAATTGTATAATTATCACTTCACATACTCAAAAACGGTGAAGGAAAACATCGTGAGAGCGTCCTTGAGTGATATTTCTCGATGGCATGTGAAGCCAAGTCAGAGGCCCATGGGCGGCTTTTAAAAATCTGACATCTGGTTAGTCACTAACCACATGAAAAGAAGAAGAAGATTGCTTGTCATGGTAAGTGCATGTGATGCAGAGAAATGAGGAAGAATTCGTGGGGAAAGTTTTGAGTATAGATGTGGATGATTATAAGAGTAGAGGAAAACGAACGAAACGATGGATGAACTGTGTGAAAGATGAAAATATTAGAAAAAAGGGGATGACTACCAGCAGGGTGGGAGAATAAATTCAGGAGGACACAAAAAGTGTTGATTGAATGGTTGAGATACTTTGGTAAATATGTTAAAAAGAAGTTTAAACTTCCTAATATCCTGGTTTTTTACTTAATTGCGGGTTTCTGTTTCCAATTTTCTGTCAAAACACTATTAGGTAAGGAATATATATTACTAGCCGTGCCCCTCGGTTTTACCCGCATAAGACTCGATCCCGTGGGAATATCAGGATAAAAACTTTCTTATGTCATTTTCCAGGTCTACCCATGTGCCAAATTTCATCAAAATCCGTTAAGCCTTTTTAGCGTGAATGCGTAACAAACAAACAAACAAACTCCGCCCATTGTATATTTTGTAGTTACTTGTTTGTGTTTGTTGTGGTTACTTTTTCTTTATATAATATATAATCTGGTGTATAATAAAGTATATATACATGAATAAATAAACTCACTTTCACATTTGTAATTTACTAGCTTTCACCCGCGGTTTCGCCCGCGAGGAGGTCGGAAATTATCCGACGGGAACGTACTACCGGGATAAAAGTATCCTATATGTTAATCCAGGTTATAAGATACCTGTGTGCCAAATTTCATTCAAATCCGTTGCGGCGTTTTTGCGTGATTGAGTAACAAACATCCAAACATACAAACGTTCACATTTATAATATTAATATATATCTATATAGTAGGAATACTTAGGATACCATAACAAACACGAAGACTTGGATTGGCAATTCTACATGATTGGATTGGCCACTACATACACACACATAAGAGTGACCACTACAACAACAATCTTTTTCTAGTCAATGGACAATTGGAGAAGACACACTCGTTCTGAAAGGAGTGAGGTATGTAATTATGGGACATTGTACATAAATATAGGTGTGTGAAATTAAGTGATCTGTAAAGAACCAAGGCATCCGACATAGCCCGAAGAATTGTCAAACTTAAGTGATAGTAGGCAGAGAGACTCAGACTTCTTAATCTGTTTAGGTCTTATAATTTAATTAACTTGTTTTTTGAACCTAATAAGATCACGGCATCTTCGTCAACTTGTCTTGATAATATATTTAGTGATTGTACTGCCAAAAATAAAATAGTGTTAAGTGGCTTTACATCTGACCACTGTGGTTTATTAGCTAGCTTCCCGATGCCATTACATAAAAAGCCGCATAAAATAGAATGCAGGCGTTATCCAGCTAGTCGTTGTAATAAGATTAAAAATAATATAGCTCATAGAATTACACCATCTACAGTAGAACACAAGAATCCCAATGAAATCTATGGAGTCCTTTTTGATGTTGTGCAAAAAGAGTACCAATCTACTTTCAAAACCAAAACTATTAAATTTAATGGCACCTGCGTTTGGTTTAACCAATGGGCCACTCCAGGTATTTATAAAAGTAGAGCGAGACTATACGAGTTATATGGTTTGAAAAAATACAGGTTTGATACTCCTTTCGTAGAGTATGTCAAAATTTATTTAAAAAGGTTAGTTTTTTTGCTAAATCTAAATTTTTAAGCGATACAATTAAAAATTCCAATAATAAAGTAAAAACCACTTGGAAAATTATTAATAATGAAACGGGCAAGTCAGTTAAACAAGATAAACAACTTGAAATTATGGTTAAAAGTAAATTAGTTAAAGCAGCTGACGTATCTGAGGCGTTTAATGAGTTTTTTGCCACCATACCTGTAACTACGACTCGCTCCTTAAATTCATCTCCGTCTAAAGCTGAAACCTTTTGCTTAGTAGTGTGTCTAAAACTAGTCGCTTATTTAGCTTCGAACATGCAACGCCTCCTGATGTAGTTAATGTTTTTAACACACTCAAGCCTAAAAACACTGGTGATTAGTGGGGTATCTCCATTTTACATTTTGAGTAACATAATAGACATCGTAGCTCCCTATCTAGCTGTTACTTTTAATAAATGTGTTGATTTTGGTACTTTTTCTGACCTCATGAAGAGTAGTAAACTCATATAATTATTTAAATCAGGTAATAAAAATGAAGTGGGCAATTTCAGGCTTATTTCTATTTTACCAGCATTTAACAAAATATTTGAAAAGTTAATACTCAAGCAGTTGCTAAGACATTTTAATTTAAATAGCCTCCTTCATAATGAACAATATAGCTTTACAAAAGGTCGTTCGACTACAGATGCGGGTGTTGCTCTGCTGAAACACATATTTAACGCATGGGAGAACTCGCAGAATGCTATTGGGGTTTTTTGTGATCTCTCCAAAGCCTTTGATTGCGTGCACCATGACACGCTTTTGCGTAAACTGCGTCATTACGGTGTGCAAAACGAAGCTCGCAACGTTATAAATTCTTATTTACATAATAGGTCCCAATGTGAAGATGTTAATGATGTGAAATCTTCCGGGCTACCAGTTCAGTTAGGTGTACCTCAAAGCTCAATACTGGGTCCATTTCTCACTGACTTACCATTCTATTTAAAGGGTATCTGTGAAGTTGTACTGTTTGCAGATGATTCCTCTCTTATTTTTTAAGTAGACAGGAATAGACAAGAATTTGACGATGTAAACAGTGCACTCTCAATGGTTACGGATTGGTTTACGACAAATAACTTAGTTCTCAATGCCAAGATAACGAAATATGTAAAGTCCGACCCTCCAAATGTTAGAAATCTAGGTCCCAACATCGTCTTAGATAAAGAGGTGCTTGAATCTGTAAACTCGGCAGTTTTTCTGGGCATAACAGTAGATGCCAAACTTTAGTGGGCCCACATATATCGAGAGAGCTCAGCGAGAAGGCTCAGTTCGGCCGCCTACGCCGTCAGGAAAGAAAGACAATACACTCATGTCGATACGGCCCCGTTAGTCTATTTTAGTTATTTTAATAGCATTATGTCCTACTACGGTCTTCAGCTGTGGGGCGAAGCTGCTGATATTCAAAATATATTTGTCCTTCAAAAACGAGCTGTTCGAGCAATTTACCAGCTAGGTGCCTGAATTTCTCTGAGAGATTTTTTCAAAGATATTGGTATCGTCACAGTGGCATTTCAATTCTTTTTGCCAACATTTTATATATTAGGCAAAATATTCACATATACACTGAAAACAGTGATTTTTACAATGTTAACACTAGAAATAAGGACAAACAACGAACTCCCTTTCATCGGCTTCATAATGTGCATAACTTATTTGGTGGGCTTGGTATAACCTTTTATAACAAGCTACCCTCTTCTTTGCTAGATTTTCCTTTTAATGCGTTTAAAATGAAAGTAAAATCCAACCTTTGTTCAAAGTCTATTCTATCAACGACTACTTAAATGATAAGAATAGTTGGTGTGTGTTAACTCCAGACAATGTTTATCTTCTTTCTCCAGAATTAGCTTACCTACTGACAAGTTATATGAGTTTAAATCAAATTGTTTATTTTATTTGACTTTATAAGTCAAGTTATTTAAATTTAATTTATTGTTGACATAATCTACTCATTACAATGTTTTTTTTAATGAAATGTATTGCATTATATGGTTAGCTAGTGACGCCCTTTATGCCTAAAGGCTTTTATTTATATATTAAGGTCTGTTAACGTTTAGTTTTTATTTTCTGCCTGACTGATGATACGTTGTCGATGATTTTTGTTGGTATATTGGCGCGTGCTAGCTGACATATGGCTCATAATTTAAATTATGTTTTGTGTTGCGTAATGTAATTTATTCTGCAGACAATTATATATCATTATTTTTTTCTAACTGAACAGACAGTTGTGCTGCTGGGGAGTTTGTTGCGCCAGTTCTTCTTCTCAGCTAAACGCACTAGGAAGTGGCGAAGGGTGGGCGTTTTGGGGGACTGTCTTATGCAATTTTGACGTTCGAAAAGTGCTGATTCTCAGCCTAGTTTGAATAAATGACTTTAGAATTTATCATTTTTGAATTTTGACCTACTGTGTGATGATTGCTAATTCAGAAACACGAAGATTACCTAAGCACGGTTTAACTGCGTTACTTGATTACATTCAATTCAAGCGATTACATTATTTTTCATAAGATAACGCGTATTTGTGCATAGTTTCACCTTTGTTCTTCAATTGAAAGTTTTCTACCGTCGGGTTCCAGGACTGATCATGAATTGTAATTATTTTCTTTCGTTCATTTACTGAAACCAAAAATGTATTAACACATTTTTAGTTTAACGAATATAATATGTCTGCATGTTTCAATTTACTTCTAATGCCAATAGAATACAAGTCACGTAACGGGCACAGCTAGTTACTATAATTAGAGAATGTATCAATGCATTTTTTTTGCTTTGTTCTACATATATTGTGATGATTCCGGTTGTAATGTTTATTTCAATTCTTCTGATAACTATTCGGTTAAAGGCACAGTGTCATACGGCGGCGCGGCGCGCCTGCAGCAATAAAGTAAAAATATTATGTTGTTAACAAGAGATTTCATAACTAGTGTTCGAATTGAACACTAGATTTATTTTCATGATTTATCTGTAAATGAAAGAAAATAAGGAAAACCTTTAACTGTTTTATAGTGAGATTAAAAAAATCGCGAAATGCCCCTTATGTAGGTATCTATCTACTTTTGTGAGGAATATTAGTGACATACGAGATTTTATTTCAATTACTGTACCTACATTTTATAATGGATAATTCTTTTACAGAGTTATAGCTTTGGGATGTACATTGTTTGGCATATATTGGAGTATAAAGAGATTGTTTAGATGTACACGCTCAGTGGAAACAGAGTATACGGAACATAGGATATTTGAAGAATTGACCAGTTGGATTTTAAATGAAACCACAACTGCTCCAAGTGTATAAGTAGGTAATTATATCATAAAACATTTATGTATTTATTAAGCTAATGTATAGCACTTAATCGCAGGTAAAATAACAGGTAATCGGTTGATAATAAAATGGACTCTGTTCCCAAATCCGATAGACCGCTACTTATGGTAAGTAGTTCAAATGTTTAGTAGTTATTTTTAAACACACAAATATATTTTGTTAAATATAAATTTCCCATCTTATTTGTGAAAATAGCTCATTTTCAGTTTGTTTATTTAAAACATAAATGTAATTCAACAACGGTATCTTACACATTCCTTAATCATATTAAGAGCACTTATCCTAAAAGTTGGCAACGTCGCGAATAGCTGTCAAATATTTACCTGTTTACATTAAAATGGCAATATCACTGTATGAAAATTTGAAACGTGGCTATCTAGTGAACTAAAGTATTGATTATAAAATACAATAATTAATATCGTAACAGCGAGTATTTAGCTTTAGATGTAAAAAAGGATTCGGAAACTTTCCTAAAGTTTTTACACCTAAAACGGTTACAATATCAAATTTAGTGTTATAAATGCAATTCATTATTAATCAAAACAGCGAAATATTTGACACCTACTCGTATTTGCGACGTTGCCCACTTTCAGAATAAACGCTCTTAAGTTCTTTGCTAGTGCTGTGCACTTCTGTAAGTGACGAATTCACAAATACCTAAAACTGTATGTGATTATTGTTTGTGTATGTTTTAGTGAGTAAGTCGTTGAAGTGCCATGCAATAAATAAAAAAACATAAACTCACGCCATTTCTCATGGGAGTAGGTAGAAACTACAGAACGAACTCCTTTGGCTTCGTTTACGTTCATCCTATCCATTTTGACAGTTCAACAACATTCATTGCGTTATTTACGTTGTAGAGCAGACAAATTTTTCAAACATATGAAGCAATGGATTAGCTAATATCCTTCAAAAATGATTCAGATTGTGATTGATCGTGTGTTACGCAATTAGGTTGCTGGTCGTAACGCACGCCGGTTACGGTTTTAATTTTTAAATATATGTTAATAAATGTACGTATTGTGTTAATAAAGTAAATATGGATTCTCATCTATAATGTAGAAGATAAAATATAGGGTACTCCCTTTCTTCTCCGAAAATTGTTTGTCCGAAAATCATTATCCATAACACGTTTGCTATAAACTTCAGTAACCATAATGTTCAAAAATTCGAAATTTTGTTTTACATAATTATCTGTACTTCTAAAACTATTCTGTCCTAATATCGAGTACTATAATAATTGAATCTCCTAATTTTGCATGAAATAAAGTCATATGTCCTGAGTCAATATTATATAATGTGATGTGTATAATGTGTATCCGAATCTTCATTTATAATACAATAATTGTTAGTCCTAAAAAAAATTGTTTTAGTGGTAGAATCGAATCGCTGTAAATCCGACTCCATGCAGTCTTGTCTGCCCTACCCCTAGAGTGTAATTTTAAATCGCGTAGGCGCGGAGGGGCTAGGCGGCCCGCGAGTTGAGGAGGAGGTGGTTGTAATGCTCGCCGCCGCGGCTGAGGCTGGCCAGCAAGACGAAGCTGCGGTGGTCAGCGTTAAACCATCTGCGACGATAAGCTCGCGTGGGACCGCCGGAGCCCTGCAGCGCCGGAGCCGTGACAGAAACCATGCCTGCTGCATGTTGCATGCTAGCTTGCATGCTGCATGCTAGCTTGCATGCTGCATGCTTGCTTGGATGCTCGCTTGCATGCTCGCTTGCATGCGGCATGCTTGTTTGCTCGTTGCATGCTGCATGCTTGCTGCAAGCTTGCTGCATGCATGGTGTATGATTGTGTGCATGCTTACAGGGAAATAAAAAATATTAATGTTAATATTGTTTAATGTACTACAAATTTGTTTAAAAAATATTATTAGGATATAAAAACATTCAATAATTTGAATTCAGAACTTTAAACTTTTATTGTAAACCGTTTTATGTCTTTTGTATATTATTGATTGTAATATTTATGACAAACAAATTTAGGGCATATTGTATTTAGGGATTTCAATTTTATGGCATGTGATATTATGTGACATTAAGTTCGGACAAGTTATCATTCGGACAAATGATGATTAGGAGAAAAAAAATTATGGCACTTTAGATTATGGATAAAAAAGTTAGGGAACACAATAGAGAACCAAAATATAGTTATATTATTTAATCTTAATAATTTTAGGTACCATTGTTAGTAGGTAGCCTATAAGTACTGTACAACTTGAAAATCATGAAGAAATAAATTGTTTTCGTAAAAATAATTTGTGCTTTATTTTCCGATTTTGTCCCAATATTGAGACCAATTTCTGTTAACATGCATTTGTCAGTGAATTCCAAATGACCCATAATTTAAACAACACAGGCAGTTTATTCATTTTCTTAATTAATCGATTGTCCGCCAGACTGCCAAGTCATAGGTCTCGAGTACGAACCGAAGGCACGCACGACTTTTCGGATTCATGTGCGTATTGTATAATTATCACTTTACATACTCAAAAAGGGTGAAGGAAAACATCGTGAGGAAACCAGCGTCCTTGAGAGATGCTCGTATTTCTCGATGGCATGTGAAGCCAAGTCACAGGCCCATGGGCGGCTTTTAAAAATCTGACATCTGGTTAGTCACTAACCACACGAAAAGAAGAAGAAGATCGATTGTCATGGTATGGGCATGTGATGCAGAGAAATGAGGAAGAATTCGTGGGGAAAGTATTGAGTATAGATGTGGATGATTATCAGAGTAGAGGAAAACGAATGAAACGGATGAACTGCGTGAAAGATGAAAATATTGCTAAAAAGGGGATAACTACAGGCTAGGGGGGGGGGGGGGGAACAAAACCAAGAGGACACAAAAAGTGTAGATTAAAAGAAAAAAGAAAAGAAAAATATTAAAAAGAAGTTCGATCTAGTCCCAGTGCGGCCTCGGAGCCGCAGAAAACGCCTTCAAACCCCACTGCGGCCATATGGGCGAGACATGTACACGCGGCTTAAATCACTATTTTTACTGCTAAATAATGGCTAATATCGTCTGTGGGCTGTTTCACTCTATGGCCTGACGGATATTCTCGTCAACTAGACATAAAATAATCAAAAAATTACAGATAACACCGAAAAATTCTGAAAAATGTCGGAAGTGACGTAAAGCGCACGTCAATGTCAAACCGTGAGGCTTGAACGTTTTACAGTTTTTAATTTTTTTGGAAGGAAGACCGGTTAAACTTCCTAGCAATATCCTGTTTTTTTTTCTGTTTCCAATTTTCTCTCAAGACACTATATGGTAAGGAATATTATATCATCATCATACATAATAGTAAAACAACATACATACATAATACATTAATATTATCATGACGTGCCAGCAGCTGCCGACTATTTCTGTTTTGTGCTCGTTATTGTATTGTTATCGTTTTAGTATCGTTATGTTGTCGTATCTACTCGAGTTTATTATCATTTTTTTATGCCCGTGTTTCTGTGACAAATAAACTTATTTTTCTTTTTTTTTTTTATATATTACTAGCTGTGCCCCGCGGTTTCACCCGCATAAGTCTCGATCCCGTGGGAATATCAGGATAAAAAGTCTACTCATGTGCCAAATTTCATCTAGGTCCATTAAGCCTTTTAGCGTGAATGCGTAACAAACAAACAAACTTACTTTCACATTTATAATATCACTTTTAGCTTTCGCCCGCGGCTTCGCCCGCGAGGAGGTTGGAAATTATCCGACGGGAGCGTACTACCGGGATAAAAGTATCCTATATGTCTAATCCAGGTTATAAAATATCTGTGTGCCAGATTTCATCCAAATCCGTTGAGCCGTTTTTGTGTGATTGAGTAACAAACATCTAAACATACAAAGATTCACATTTATAATACATATTTGTAGAAATATATGTCTCAAACTCAAACTCAAAGTATTTATTTCAATTAAATCGTTTACAGGCACTTTTGAATTGTCAAGGAATCGGTCAGTCAGAAATATGAAGCTAGTTGCCCATTCTAAAACGAAGTAGGTACCTATGGAGAAGAACGGGACAGAAACTCCACGACACTCTTTTAAATAAAATTGATACAAAATATTGGTTACCAACATCATTCCATTGCCGACTTGTAGTCACACCAGATTATCACACCAGTATGACAAACAGGATTTTTTTTCTCGTTTGTCACACCACTGATTTTACCACACCATGTATACGATAATTGCTAGTGCAGTTCCTTTATATTCTAATGAAGTCTATCTCCTGATCGGCGTTTGCCAACCTCTGTTCTTTGCAATAGACTTCTTTTCTATTTAGATTTTTCTACTTTTAGTTATCATTCATGTTGAAATTGAGAACAATGTAGAAAGAAGAAGCATCCGTTAGAAGCGTCCGTAATAAAAAGATAAAACAAAGAACAATTCAAAAAATTTAATCAGCCAAGGCAGCCAAGAGTTGACCAGTCCCAACTGACGGCGCCCGTTCACGAACATGCCGCATGGATTAGCATCATTCAGCTCAACCATTTTGAAGGGACTAAATGATCCAACACACGCGCCACCATCAGCGAGACATCTGACTGAGCATGACATACTCACAGCCGCCAGGGCACATTCAAGTCAATAAAAGAAGTATTACCCGGTAAATGTTAGCAATTTAGTACATAGTACCTACTCACACCTGTGCTCTGAAATGATATAATACAAAGGAAATTGATAAAACGATGTCCCTTTCGGACAAACTCGCAACCCTGGCAGGCATTAGCCCTAACGGACCCCGTCAAAACACGCAGATCTGGATTGGCAATTCTGCATATGATTGGATTGGCCCTTTACATCATAAGAGTGACCATTACAACAACAATATTTTTCTAGTCAATGGACAATTGGACAGGACACACTCGTTCTGAAAGGAGTGAGGTATGTAATTATGGCACATCGCGCTAATGATGTTGTACCTAAATATAGGTGTCTGAAATTAAGTGATCTATAGAAGAACCAAGGTAACCGACATAACCCGAAGAATTGCCAAACTTAAGTGATAGTAAGCAGAGCACATTGCTCGCAGAACAGATGGCCAATGGGGCTGAAAGGTTTTAGAGTGGCGAACGCGTACTGGAAGACGTAGTGTTGGAAGGCCTCCCACAAAGTGGACCTGGTCAAAGCCGCAGGAACCCGCTGGATGCAGGAAGCACAGAACCAGTCGAAGTGTCGGTGCTTGGGGAAGCCTATGTTCAGCAGTGCGTGCAGCTTCCTAGGCCTGCTTCAATGAGGCACCTTGTAGGAGACAAATTGCTTATCTCTTAGCATACAATATACACAGTGACACTGGTACCTGTAGTGTACCTTCGATTACTGTTAGTAGTGGACACTACTTTTGATACGCCTTATAGTTTAAACTATTAGGAGCTACCTAACAGCTGAGCCGCATATTTTGAATGTTGTTCATCAAAATATGCAGGGTCTGTCCGGCAAAGAGCTAGAGTTAAGTTTGTTTATGGAGAACTATGATGTTCAGGTGTTATGTTTGATCTGTGATCTTTAGTTCTTGTTTCAAACAAGTTGGAATGTAAACAACGCTTAGATTCCAAGGCCTGCTTCAATGAGGCATCCACTGTGTGATGATCCTGGCCTATCTTTCCTGGTGCATTCAATAAGGAATTTAACAATACATGTTTATTTGCTTTGTTCATTATATTGATACCCCTTGTTGGAAAACCTATTCGATTTCTTCCTGTGAGTTGTCTTTTACTTAGGTTTGAGTTACTGTCGTTCGCCATCAGCGAATAAATGAAAGAAAATAACTTAAAGAAAGTCAAACTTTTAAGTAGTGGGATTTAAAAAATCGTGAGATGTACCTTTGGGGGTAGGTAATACCTCTGCCTACTCCATCGCAGAATAGTGACGTGATATTTTTTTTAATTTCTGTGTATTTAAGATGAATAATTTATTTTTCAGAGTTTTAGCCTTCCTAGGTGCAGGGTATGGCTTATATTATTATTTAGCAAAAGTCAAGGGCATGGAAATGAAATTTTAAATTATTAATTGCATGTTTATTGTATTGTTCGCGGAGGTGAGGCTGGACGCGTTCAATGCCATTTAGAGAAGCAGAAGCATCACACCTGTCCAGGGTTGGTACGTGTAGAGACAGTATATAGTTCAGAAACTTGCTATTATAATTATGTTACCAAGATCTACAAACGGTGGTTGGTAATAACTGCGTAAATGTTATTGTATTGTGTGCGTATTTTATTGTGGTAGAGAAGAAAGGCATACATTTATGTAGGCATGTTTGTATGTGTCGCAGTCAGACGATTATAGCCGTGATATAGTTATATCCCTGGAGATATAGCTATATACCGTTATATAGTTTTATGAAAGCGGTTCGTAACTGTCTGAGTGCCCTAATTTTGTTACTGCAACCAATTTCGATGTAGTTGGTCACAGTTCTAACCTAACCGTCGAGAGCAGTGTCATGATGATGTGTGAGCATGTGAACGCTTGACGTGTTCACATGTCGGGTCCGGGTTCGCAACAAGTCAATAGCCATCCTGAGGATGCCTCGTTGAGAGGTGAAACACGTGTCGATTTCTTACAGATGTCGATATCTTGTTATTTCAAATTGTGTGATTTTTTTATGGATCATATTGTGGTCTGCAATATTGATTTTTATTAATTAATTTAAATATTTTTTTAGTAGACAGCGGCTATGATAGCGGTAATTTTTTTAAATTATGATAAAATAAAAAAAATTATACTAAATTGAGTTTTCTTCCAACAACGCTCTAGCACGGTTAGCACGGTTTTTAAGACTTGTAAAATCAATCAAGGTTAATTTAATACAAGTAGTGAGGCCGTTGGTTCCGGCAGTTATTCTTGAATCTTTGACAGTCGTTACGGGTCGTCAGAAGCCAGAAAATCTGACAACCAGTCTTACCAAGGGGTATCGTGTTATAACTGGGTTGTGGAAGTCAGATAGGCAGTCGCTCCATGTTAAATACTGGTATTCAACTACATCCGGTTAAACTGGCAACCAACCCCTAACCCTTTACCCCTTTAGGGGATGAATTTTCAAAAATTCTTCCTTAGTTCTCACTAAGGCTGCTCATTGTCTGTCAGTTAATCATTTGATTGTCATCATCATTTCAGCCGAAAGACGTCCACTGCTGGACATAGGCCTCCCCCAAGCACCGCCACTTCTATACTTTTCGCATATGAGTATGGCCGCCAAAAATTGTACATTTGGGGAAAAGTTTGTGGCCTTCTCAGTTATGTAAAAAAAAACAGGCTTATTTTAAATTTTTATGATATGTTTTAAGTTGATCTGGTTAACAGAATTATGGAGAATCATAATTATATAATTTTTAGTCGAAGTACATTTCGCTTTCAGGAATTATCGAAGATTTTTTTCAAATTGGGTTCTTTCTACTTCCATACAAAATTCGTGTGTCCCACTACGACATGTCGCACATTGTTATAATTGATAAGTAACCACTTACATTTTGAAATGGGTAACTTTTCCTATAAATGTTCTAGGTTTCTTTTAATTTGTCTAATTCAGATAACGTTTTTAAAGTATTAAAAACCAATTTTTAAAATGTGTCTCACTTTTCGTTCCCGTATGTTACTTCACGTATGTTACTATTTATCTGTAAAACTAATTAGAATCCAAGCGCGTTAAAACTATTCTTGGGTCAAGGCAACACCATACTACAGGTTGGCCAACCGCCGGAAAAAAGGCGCCATTTATTTTTCACTACAAGTGAACATCAAGTCGGTCGGAAAATTTGTCTCGAGAGATTTTCGTACTTTTAAGAGCTGATAATGATATGATCGCAAGTTTACTATATTATTTCAAATAGTACGTGTTGCTAGATTATTTGATTACCAAATAACGCTGTACGGTGCCTTTTAACTTCAAAACTCACATCAATAATTTTTTTTTTGGCTTTGTCCATAGTATTTTTGATTCACGGATGATACCGTGTGTTACTATTGTGTGACGTAATATTCGTGATCTGTTGTTAAGCTGAGTGTATACTATAGAAACTTAGTGATTTGCTTCTTTATATCAAACTCAAAATGCATGTATGAATATGATTCATTCATTTTCAAATTAAGTAGGTTACGAATAAGATTTATTTTGTAGTTTCATATAATTTTATGATAATTAAAAAATAAAGACTTCCTAATGAATTTTTTTTTATTTTAATATGTCTTAAAAATTGTTTTTTTGTATAAAATATAAATAATACCTTATCATAACGCATTATTTTCACAATTTGAAAACCAGTATGTTTTCGAATTGTCAAAATAACAGTAATTACAGAATAATTAGGAATTTCTCTTACATGAACTCTAGGCTTTACTTCACGTGTGTTACCTTCATTCACGAACGTTACCGTGTGTTACCAATTCACGACTGTTATTGTACAATTTTTGGCGGCCATACTCATGTAGCGGATTACATAAAAATGAAAGAATCAAAGAATATAAAAATATAATTAGATATTAAAGTTTAATGTACACGGAATACACGTCGTATTCGTGTGTATATGTGGGATCTCTTGATTGAGTAATAACAGCCGCACGGGTCGATCCATTAGGTTAAGCTACGCTTGCCGGGGTTGGTCCGTGGATGGGTGACCATCTTTACATACGGAGACTCCGTGCCTCGGAAAACACGTTAAGCTGTTCATCCCGGCTGTCATTCGTAGATCTGTGACAGTCGTTACGTGTCGTCGGAAGCCCGAAAGTCTGACAACCAGTCTTACCATGGGGTATCGTATTTCCCAGTTACTGGATTGTGGAGGTCAGATAGGCAGTCGCTCCATGTAAATACTGGTATTCAGCTACATCCGCTTAGACTAGAAGCCGACCCCATCATAGTTGGGAAACGGCTAGGCAGATTGATTGATTCATGTAATACACACAAACCATTCGGAAGAATTGCTCTGAATGATAACGAAAACCGCATCAAACTCCATTGTGTGGTTTAGAAGATCTCAGCGGGCACACAGACAGACAAAAAACGTGATTTTGAAAATAAAGAAAGAAAATTGCGTTTATTGGCGTTACAGCAGAAAAATACACCTTAAAGTTCATTGCCCATTATAACACCACCGCTCCAGCGCAGTACCACCCAGGCACCGCCTCGAACAATGTAGTTGTCAACGCGCCGTAAGCAAGGTGACCGCTAGTCGCCAACGCGCCGTCAGCAAGGCGACCGATCGCTGCCGGCACGCCACCAGTGTGGTGACAGCTTGTTTTTCATTCGCAAGCGAGGCGTCACCGCGCGGATGGTGATGCGTCGCATGCATACCGCCTATAGGTGGGACTCGCGGGCTCCTCGCTTGAAGCGTGCTGTCGGCGCGACGTGTGACGGCTCGGGGGCTGCTCACTGCCGGCGAGCCGTCAACTATTCTGTATAGCCATCGTAAAATAGACTTCAACTCATTTGACATAACATCCAAACTTGATTGACAAGTTATTTGCCGTGTCGGGGCCGTGCAGCTTTACAAAGTGTACCATCTGACGCTGATTTTCAGCTGCAACCCACGAGTCCCATACGATTTGATTTATACTATGTATGTAATTTACCCCTTGTGATAAGTAGTAGATACTGGCTATCACCATACCATTGTCGGGTAAGAATCTGGGTCAGTGACAGGTCGGCCCGAGTCATCTCAACCCGAATAATAAAACCAGACACTACGTCGTCAAAACACCAAAAAAAGTGGTGGGTACCGTAGGCGTGAAAAGTACAAAAATGTTAAATATTTTTGTAATTTATTGGTATCATTTATTTTTATGAATATTGATTTAATAAAGATTTTTATAGGGCCTATTTCACGATGTCCGAATAGCCACTACTTACCAAATAAATTCAAAAATGGAACAGAATTCGTAGGATATTATCTGCCAAGTAAGTTAACAAGAACCGTCATAGGTGGTGAAACAGGCCCTAAATGAAATTGAATGCTATGAACTTGTTCTGCGTATTTATTTATTTAAATAGTTATTCATAAAACCAGAAATCAGAATCGCAGAAATCGTCTTCTTTTCTTTTATGTTCTAGATTATTGTATATTTGATGTGCAAGAGTCAGATAGAAAACTTTTCTATTGTCACCGGATCCGATGTGTCTCATTTTTTTGCAAAGGAACGTTTTTCTTTTTAAATTCAGACAATTTAAAAAATGTATGAACTCTTGCTGCTTATATAGGTATCATAATTGAAATAGACGTTGTAGATTATGTTTTCTTACTTTGTACATAAAAACAATAACTTGACGACACGGTTGGCGCAGTGGCTGAGCGATCGACTGCTGCGAAACGTGTCGCGGGTTCGATCCCCGCACGGAACAAATATTTGTATGATCTGCAAATAATTGTTTCGGGTCTGGGTGTTAGTGTATGTGAGTTTCTATGTTTGTAAGCGCACCCACGATACAAGAAGAAATTCTTAGTGTGGGGCAACGTTTTCAAAAAAAAAAAAAAAAAAAATTGAAAAACAAAATCTTCGGAAAACAAAATTACATTCGTAATGATTTATTTTAAAATAAAAATTTTCTGCTTGACCGTACAAATCACCGTCATCGTGTTATTATTCGGGTTAATTAGACGCGGGCCGAGCTGTCACTGTCCCAAGAATCTTAGGCACCTATAACAGTAATTTATTGTTTACACATTTGTTTGCGATTTTTTTTTATACAAAACAATGTGTGACTCACGTATGACGCGGGTTTTGAAAACAATGGGCTTAGTTTTTTATTCGTAACATCATGTAATTCAGTTTAGTCATCTATTTGTTACCAAAAGAACTAGTTACTCGTATAACGTGAGCGTGATTAATTGAAAATTAGATTATATTTTATTCTTAAAACATTTATGGAATCAATATCAATATCGTACTATGTGTGATATTGTTACATTAAATATTTGCAGAATATGGGATGTTTTGGGTAAAGTATATTTTACGTGTTATAATAGTTTCAACCGCTTCTGTGGTCTAGTGGTTAGACCACCTGTCTCAGACCCAGAGGTCCCAAGTTCGATTTCCAGTGGGGGTAACATTTTTTGTTTAGTTTGGTTGGTGGTAGGGCTTGTCCTCTCTGTCTGTCGCCATAACAACAAGTTTACAGCACTGTTGTATTGCGGCAGTTAGAGATAAGATAGCGAGTCCTTCTTTGGTTAAGGATTCCGGGTTAAGCTCGCTTCCGGCCTGATCATCACTTACCTTCAGGTGAGATGCAGGCTAAGAGATTCCCCGTTGTGTACAATAAAATTAAAAATGGATGTAGGAATGGGTCCCGCGGTACTAAGGAGCAACTCCTCATCGACATGGCTATAAACAACAGGTTTATCGATCCGGCAAGGATCTGTCGACATGCTGGATATACTATAAAAAGGCCTACGACTCGGTGCCACATACATGGGTCGTGAGGGTCTGGAGTTGTACAAGATAGATGCAACTCTGCGCTCCTTCCTGATGTCGTGTATGGCGTAATGGAGGACGGTCCGTCGCTATCCAGGATGTTGATAGATCCAGGGGAATGATGACACTGTATGGATTAAACGGGGAATATTTCAGGGCGACAGTTTGAGTCTGCTTTGGTTCTGCTTAGCCCTGAATCCTCTAAGCACACTGCTGGAGGATTCAGGTTTGGTCTGTCGGTTGAAGAGAGGTGGTCTGGTCATATCTCACCTTCTCTACATGGATGACTTGAAACTCTTTGCCCCCAACAAATTGCAACTGATGAAGCTACTGAAGGTAACTGAAACATTCACTAGCGCCATCAGGATGGAATTTGGTGTGGACAAATGTGCAGTCATGCATGTAAAGCGAGGGGGTTATGGAATCCCAGGGACTCACGGACTCCATACACCTTATATACCCCTCCGTAGTCGAAGGCTATAAGTATTTGGGTATGTCGGAAGCGTTAGGCATCAACGTTGCTGACATGAAGCAATCATTGAAGGAGCGCTTCTTTGGTCGCTTGAATTTGTATTAATTAGTCTTCTTTCGGGCGGAAACAAGGTGCGTGCCTTCAACGGTTGGGTCATGCCGGTTTTGATGTACTTTTTTGGCAAACTCAAATGGACAGGGTAGACTACTGACCGCAAATAGGATGCATCACCGACGTTCATCGGTGATGAGACTGTACATCCTGTGGAAGTGCGGGGGTCCAGGCTTTTTAAATGTGAAGACCTTCCACAACGGCGAATACTTGCACAGGCATAACCAAGTGGCCAGGATTATTCACCAGCAACTTAGCCAATAAGCCTGATATAGTAGTGATAGATCGATTAGCGCGCTGCGCAATGATAGTCGATGTTACCATTCAACACGACAAGAACCTCGTGAAAGCTAAGAAAGAGAAACAAATAAAATATCTCGACTTAGCACACGAGGTTGTTGACATGTGGAATGTGAGCTCGGCTATCATAGTGCCGATTGTCGTAACGGCCAATGGCCTGATGGCCGAAAGCCTCAACCAACATCTTTCGAGACTCGTTAGACGGTTGGCCTGATTCAGACGGCAGTACTGCTCAATTCGGCTCGCATTGTGAGGAGGTTCCTGTCTCTGCAGCCCTAACCACCGGCAGCTTGGACCCTGCTCCAGATATCGGCGGACCTTATTTTTATTTTATTAAAAAATATTATTATTTAATAAAAAAAAATATATATATTTTATTAAAATTTCAATTTTTAGTAGTAGTAGTAGTAGTAGTAGTAATTTTAATTTAATTCCTTATTTAAAAATAGAATTTATATGTAAATAGTGAAATAGAGGAAAAAATTAATGAAATAGTTTCGTGTCGAAATACTTGGCAATACCTACTAGGCAGATAGGTATTTGATGGTGATTGCTGTGGTTGTTTCATAACTAAGCATAACATCCGGCCTGTAATTTCCGAAGGGTTAGGCAGAAGTGTACATAGTAACACCCATAATTCAAAAATTATGATGTTTTAATCCTATGTAATAGGGTGGTTGTTTCGTTTCCTATAAATTTTTGTACATAAATTAAATTAATCCATTTTCTACAAAGCCATCTTAACATTTGTTCTGATTTTAAATTTTTTACCTCACAAAAAATTTTGTTTTTGATTTTTTTTGACCGCACTACAATTTTTTTATATATATTTTTATTTACTAACCCTCGAAGTTTTATTACGAGAGTTTCTAAAATCTAGTATTATGTAGAATTGACCACTATGTAATTTATTTTTTCAGCATAATCCTCTTCAGTTCATTCTGTTATGGGCTATTTTTATATTGCAAGGAAATTATAGCACGTATTGACCAATTCATGAATCCAAGTAATGCTACGTCTGGCGGCAAAGGGTGAAATCCATTTTGCAGACAAAATTACTCATCATCTTTCAGGCTTCCAGTCTCACTGACAAAATGTAAACAAAATGGTTACTTACAAACGGTAGGAGTGTTGTTATAATTATAAATAAGTTATCCAATCTGCACGCTTAGCATGAACACAATAGAAACAGGTTTTGTCCACGGAAGAATAGACAAAATGACAGATAAAGAATCACCATCTGTCATTTTGTCTATTCTTCCGTCGACAAAACCCGTAGAAAACCCGTTTCCATGGATGTCATGCTACGCGTGCTGGGCGTGAAAAAATGAGACGTCACATTTGTCAAGCCTGGCGGCGTGACATTGGCGTGTACTCCACGTCACTTCTTTTTTTTTTAAATGTTGTTTAGCATGTTTTGAACGATTTCGTTGATTTATAGATGTGTCCGTTAGGCCATAGTGTGAAACTGCCCACAAACGATATTAGCCCATAATTAACAGTAAAATAAAGAAGTAAGCCGCGTGAGTCTTTGTAGCCGCGTGAGACTTTATAATCTGTTAAATCTAATATTGTTTACAATTTATCTTTTAAGGCGAAACTGCCCTAGGTGACACTTTCGCCTTAAGTGATAAATTAATAAATTGTAGCCAGCAAAATTCAAATTTTCTTAAGTTTTTTGCAATTTGCAGGTCAAAATCAGGTTGTATGTTGATCTAAATATGATTCGCGGCCGTATCAAATTTTTATTAATAGAATTATTTAAGTTCTTAAAATCCAATTGAAAGACTATTTCATGAAATCTAACTTTTATGATTATTCTAACATAAGGAGTTGTATTGCTAATTCTAATGATAATAATTTTGTAAAGCCATGTTTGTTACGGTCGCGAATCATATTCTAATCAAGATACAACCTCACACTGACCTGCAAATTGCAAAAAACGTTAAAAAGAAAACCAGGCTACCTTAGCGCAACCCCTTAATGTATTTTTTTTTTCAGGCTTGCCATCACCAGTTTATTAATGTATGGAGTAGTTTTATTTTAAAATGAAGTGAAAGCACGTATTGAGCAATCAATAAATGAATCCCGAGAAATTGCTGAGGGCGTAGACATTCGCTTTAGAACATTATTATTAGACCATCATTACACTACAGTTGAAGCATATGGAACCTGCAGGTAATAAGCGAACTAAGTAAGCAGTTCATTTTTGTGCCAATTATAGCTTTATGAGCGTTAATTCTAAAAGTTGGCAACGTCGCAAATAGCTGCCAATATTTACCTGTTTTGATTAATTTTGCAATATTACTTTATGGAAATAAGCAATTATAACACTTTTTTTTTTTTTTTTGTTTGTGAAATCATCAAATGACTCCTCCCGCTCTGGGCGGAGCGAGAGGGAGTGTCAGACTTTTACTGACTAAAACCCCACCGTGTTCCTTCCGTTGCCTGTGTGCCAGGGCCGCGATATCCCATTCGGACAAACCCGCAACCCCAGCAGGCATTGGTCCTTCCGGACCCCGTCAGTTGGTGCTGACATCCCTTTGAGGCGCGCGTGGGACACAACGCGCCGTCGACCCGGGCCTGGTCCTTATCGGACGGCGAGCTGCCCATCGCTCACCGTCCGCAGGCCCGCGCCTACGGTGGCCGGAAGTCAGCTTGTGACTCCCGACGCCCGGGGCGTCTCCTGCGGCGACTAGGGGCGCGAGGGCGTGCAGCTTGAATCTCATCGCGCGCTCCGCCTCCTCCTTCGCGAGCATAACTGCTTCGCAGAAGGAGGTGACGGCCTCCCATGCACTCTCGCTCCGGACCATGGCCTGAACCAGGGCCGGACGCGATCTGTGGGACATCGGCTACGACTGGGTGCTGCGCGCTGATCTCCCCAGTGGCATCAGCGTAGTCTGCTACGCTGATGACATGCTGGTCCTGGTGCAGGGGAGGTCGCATGAGGCGGCGGCCGAACTGGCGACACGTTGGGTTGCGACAATCGTCGATAGGATTCAGCAATTGGGACTCGAGGTGGCCTTGCACAAGGCCGAGGCCATGTGTTTCTATTTTCCTCGGAATGCGCCACTGTCGGGTTCCCAGATAACGGTGGGAGGGGTTCACATCAGTGTCGAGTCGACGATGAAGTACCTGGGACTCGAATCGTCCTCGACAGCTGGTGAAACTTCGTGGAGCACTTCCGACGTTTGGCTCCCAAACTGGATAGGGCTGGGGCTGCTTTGAAGCGGCTTCTGCCCAATCTAGCGGGTCCAAACGCCTCCTGCCGGAGGCTCTACGCGGGAGTCGTGCGGTCCATGGCCCTTTACGGGGCACCGGTGTGGGCGCGTTCATTGAGGCTGCGACCGGCCCAGCGGTTGAACGCGTCCCAAAGGGTCATGGCCATTAGGCTGGTCCGAGGATACCGCACGGTCTCCCGTGAGGCGGCGAGCCTTCTTGCCGGACTACCGCTATGGGATGTGGAGGCGTAAGTCCTCGCGCACATGTGGGAATTGCGCGAGGAGGCGAAAGAAAGAAAAAAAAAGAAAGAAAAGAAAAAAAAAATATTCTGCACAAACAAAACGAGCGAACAAACAAGCACAACAAGAAACAAGCGAAACGCCGGGGTGTAACTCTGCTGCCGCGAGAAATTACGGCACAGCGGACAGAGCTCCGGCGGGATCTCATAGCGGCATGGAGAGTGCGATTGTTGCAACCCAGCGCTGGGCACGCCACAATTATGGCGATAAGTCCCCTCTTTGATGAGTGGATAGAGAGGCGCCACGGCATCCTCAACTTCCACCTGACGTAGGTCCTCACCGGACACGGTTGTTTCGGGAGGTTCATGTTCAGGATAAAACGGGAGGAAACGCCCGGGTTTCACCATTGTGTGGATCGCCCGGAGGACACGGTGGAGCATATGGTGGAGGTCTGCCCGGCTTGGGCGGAGCACCGCCGTGTCCTCACAGAGACGATCGGCGGCGGCGATCTCTCGCGTCCGGCCCTGGTTCAGGTCATGGTCCGGAGCGAGAGTGCATGGGAGGCCGTCACTTCCTTCTGCGAAGCAGTAATGCTCGCGAAGGAGGAGGCGGAGCACGCGAGGGAGAGGCAAGATTCGCGCCCTCGCGCCCCTAGTCGCTGCAGGAGACGCCCCGGGCGTCGGGAGTCACGAGCCGACTTCCGGCCACCGTAGGCGCGGGCTTGCAGACGGTGATCAATGGGTAGCTCGCCGTCCGATAAGGACCAGGCCCTGGTCGACGGTGCGTTGTGTTCCACGCGCGTCTCAAAGGGATGTCAGCACCAACTGACCGGGTCCGTAAGGACAAATGCCTGCTGGGGTTGCGGGTTTGTCCAAAAACTATATCGCGGCCCACAGGCAACGGAAGGAACACGGGTGGGGGTTAGTCAGTAAAAGTCTGACATACCCTCTCGCTCCGCCCAGAGCGGTAGAAGTCATATGATGACTTCCCATGATCAAAAAAAAAAAAAAAGAGGACTATACAACGTGTTCATTTTGATGTCCTATTACTCTAAGGTTTATATGCTATAAGTAAAAATAATACAAAACGTCCTAGAACAAGTGTTTAAAAAAAACATAGTTTCGAAGACAACATAACACTAAACTCTCGATGTGTGTATCTAAGTTTCATTGATAAGTACGAGTAAATCATTTACATTCAAACCAGTCATTCATATTTAACGCCAAGAAAATGCGACGTTGTCATATTTCACGTAAGCCCGTTTTACATAAATAATCGTGACTTTGTCGAATAACTTTGTAATAAAAATGAAAACGAAAATAAAATTGATTCTTCGACATGGTCTCATTACCCTACAGTTATGGGATATCAAAAGGAACGTAAATTATCCCATTATAACGTAACTATCACTACCGGGAGAAAAAGCAAAGTTGGTGATTAAACGCCTGAAAAAGCCATATTCATCAATCTATTGAACAATCAGTGAAATACTTAGGTAGGTCATCTATATGAAAGTAAAATAAATACAGATGCCGCAGTAGCTAAGAAACAATGTCTGTTTGTTTATTATAACTGTAAGTAAGGCTATGTTCATAGATTTTGCTTTTTTGTTCAAGCAGTTGCCTGCGAATTTGTTCCTTACCAACTTTGACCCTTTTTACCAACTGAGGAGTTGATTTCCCTGATCACCTTTTGTGCTACGCTATCAAGGTTTGTGGAGTTCTCATCCATGTCTTACCCGCCAGGTTATTCTGCCAGCACTCCTACCGTCTCTAGGTAAACATTTAGGTTATTTTGTCTGCATTTTTTTGGTTAGACTGGAAGCCGACCGATCATAATTGGGACTGCGCATGTGACGATGATGATTGTTTTTCTCTGCAAAATGGATTTTACTATTTTGCCGCTAGACGCAGCCTGGTAGGCACTACATGAAGGTCATTTTTGTTTTTACTCCTTTGCAGAGGCCTCCCTCCACTTCTTCCATCTTTTGCGAGTCCTTCGCCCTCTTCGGGATATCATTAAGTTACTAGTTCGTTCCAAAAGCAATTACCTATAATTTGATATTGTTTATAGAAAAAAAAGGAGTCTTTTTAAAATGACATTTGGGTTGTAAAAAACAGCAAATCGAACTTAGTTCGGTATTTTTTTCTATTGAGAAAATTTTATTGTATCATGTATTGAACAGGTACATGGTAATGAGAAAGAATGTATCTAAAATATATATTTATTTCAGTTCTAAATGTTATAATTTGCCTACAAAACTAAATTCTAAAACTGGCAAAAACGGGAACGCCCCCAGCCTTAAATCGCAGTGCTATGTCGGATGGTATAAACTTAGCCTTATAAACGAGAGTTCTAGTCATTGTCTTTGCTATGTTCGTGCTAAAGATTTAAACAACAATACAGTTGCACAGTTGGACGGAACGGCGAGCGCAATGGGGTGCGGGTGAGCTGAAACAGTTATATATTTTATTTTTTGTATACTTGTCTCGTCCCAGTCAGTTGGAGGTATTTGTTTGTTTTTAGTGTTAAATCCAATAAAATGAAGAGATAAATTATGATAAATCTGAACTAATAATACAGATTCTAAACCGTTATTAAAATAAAAATACTGCTGTTTCATAGAAAAGTGCCGACGAAAGGTTTCAACGCGGGGGCGTTGAAATCTTTCGTCGGTTATTTTAAAAAAAATCTGCTGGACCATTTTGACTGCGTAGGTATTGCACTTTTCTATGAAACAGCAGTTTTTTTATTTTAATAACCGATCAGGGCAGGGGCGTTCAGAATCATGTACTCAATCCATAGTAACAGTTTTCGCGTCGAGGCCCTGCCACCCTATATAACGAGGTTACATTTATTACTGAAACGATTACAAACACTATTTCACTGATAGTACTAATCTGTACTGATAGGAAGATTGAAACACTAAAACCACCTTTATAATAATATACATTTTCTGAGCCATATATTTCGAGAACCACGGGTTCTTCGAGAATTTCGTCTTCGACTTTGATAAGCCGAATTAAGTAAAGAAGAAACTTGTAATAACATAAATGGATATAAAAGCAATACTTTACGAAATATTTGCAATAAACTGACTTTCGGTATCTTTGCCAGTCGACGTTATTCATTGGCACATGATGTCGTAATGGACTTTATACACAGTATTTCTAAAATCTGCATTAAAGACAATCCCGGTGATGAATATTAACTAGGATTTATGTAACTTCTTTTTCTGGGCTACTTTATATTTTTTTGCTAAATTAACCTGAAGATGTAGTGTAATCGATTCTACTCTCGAAACCAGTTTCAGTTTTTGTTATTTAAATTACATCTTGTAGCTGACAGTTAACATATCGCATTTTACGTGAACGTATCAGGGAGGGACCTTATTCAAGAGATTATACAGATGGTGTGGTACACATCATCACTCTGTGGTACACACCATCACTCTGAACTACTTTCTCCATGGGACCAACATCGTAATCACGAAAAATATATCAGCTGTCCCACACAAAACTTCAACACCTACTCAACCAACATTTATACTATTTAAGATAATTTTGATCCGTACCAGACCCTTAAATGTGACCACACATTTCTAATACCCGCTATATATAATAAGTAAATTGTGTTGTCTTTGCAGATTTTTTGTCTACGGCACATTAGCTTACATTATATATTTAGTTGTTAGAGACGCAAAAGGAAGTCTTGACAAGTACATGGAACGATTTAATACTACTAAAAAAGGACCCAAAAAGATGGCAGCAGTTGATGATGAAGATGTTTCGACGAAGGAGTATACCTTGGGTGATGACTGGAGTGACACCACTACTAAGTCTACAGTAATTAAAATTGGAAGGCATAGACTTAAATGGCAAAGCAATGCAATCAAGGTAGAAAAGAAGTAAAGAGGGAAGGTATAAAGGAGTCTTATTGGAAGATTTTGTCAATTCACACAATATATCTAATACCTAGATGTATAGATAAACTTACATTATTTATAAGATAATTTTGTAGATCTGTGTTAGAATACTTTATCTTTTACATTCACACAAATAAATCAATGGATATAATTTTATATATTTCGTTAATTATAATAATATTCATTATAATTCATAATTATTTATTCGATTATTTTCCTAAATATAAGGGGAATTCAGTAAAAACACGGCTTCCGATTTTTTCGCTTTTTTATTATTGGTACCAGACATTACTTCAAATCAACAAAAAAATATTAAAATATTTTACAATGTCCTGCAATAAAATTAAAATAATTGTTGTTTCCTTAAGTACCGATTGAACACTAATAAATTACTAAAACTAACGATTTTGTGATGTTATATTATAATATTATAACTTTTATAAAGTTCTATTCGATGCAATCTTCTTACCTAGTAGGTTTTGTGCGTTACTACATTTAACACTGAATGTGTTATTATTTCTTAGGCTCTTCACATTTTATATCAAACAATAATAAGATAATGTATAATATTATAATAATATCATCTATTCAGCCCATTTTTATTAATTGCTGCTATTAAAGAAATTGTCGACAGCTATCCTTATAAAAGACAAAATAGTGGAAAATATCACTAACAAAATTTGTATAATTATTATAGTAAAATTTCATATACTTACAGTACGTATCAGTAAAGTACAACTTTCGCCATGGGACCAACGTAATCGCGAGAAAATAATCAGTTTTTCCATACAAAACTTCAATACCCACTCGTCCCGAATGTTTTTTTCGCCATTACGATTTTCGTCCCATGGAGAAAACTGTTCAGTTTGATGGTCTGTACCATAAATAATTACTCCCACCCACCCATAAATTAATATGACCACACCTTTCTGTTAAACGCTGTATATATAATAAATATATATATTATCATTAGCAACGTTTCTATTGTAATAATAATTGTTTTGAATGCGTTTCGAATTCAAATGTAATAAATAATATATGAAATAACTAGTAGTATAGTACAAGTTTTCATTTGTGAATTCAATTTAATTATGATTTATTAAATTGTTTTTATTAAACAGGTTATTTTTATAAATAATAATAACAAGCGTATTTAACATCATTGTTGTTTAAGTACTTTGGTTTTAAGGAAATTAAGTGTATCTTGTTTATAATGAAAATCAGAGTCAAGCTGTGCAAAAATAAAAGTTTGCCCACCATTTTTGTATAATTTGAATAATGTTTAAATTTTGTGAATAATATACTATTTATATTTAATTAAAACTTACGCCGTGTGAGTTGATTGAACAACATTTTTTATTTTTTTTGTAAAAGTTACACATCAGGAATAACTAATAATAATTATGTTGTTTAAGGCGCCGCCCGCGCCGTTGTCGTGTGATATTCATTCAACAAAAATTGATTCACAATATTAAGGGAAGCATAAAACCTACTATCTTAGTAAAAACAAATCACTCTTTTGCTTCCTTTAAATATTATGAGTGACAGTTAACTACCATAAAACTATGAGAAAAAATATAATTATTAAATACAATTCTATTTCTGCCAGCTTAAGGTAGATCAATGTTCTTTCATAATATTCACATAAAAATCGTCTTATGTTTGGATTGTCAATATTTCTTTTGCCAAACAATATTCTAGCAAATTATCTACAGTAAAAATTTACTAGTAGATATAAGAAGGATATAATTTCTTGCTTTCTTCAGTTTAAAATGTTATAACATCACAAATCAAGAGCAAACGTTACGTAACGTACATTACTTTACGTTACGTTTCAATCACCATCATCATCACTATATTGTTAAGAGCGTTTATTCTGAAAGTGGGCAACGCCGCGAATAGATGTCAAATATTTCACTATTTTGACATAAGAAATGTGGCTAACTAGCGAACTAGAATATTAATAATGAATTGCAATTATAACATTGAATTTGATGTTGTAACATTTTTAGGTGTTAAAAAGGCATTTGGTAAGTATCAAAATACTTTTTTTACATCTAAAACTAAATGTTCGGTGTTACGATATTAATTATTGCATTTCATAATCAATATTCTAGTTCGCTAGTTAGCTACATTTCTTATTTCCATACAGTAATATTGCCAAAATAACCAAAAAAAGGTAAATATTTGACAGCTATTTGCGACGTTGCCAATTTTTTGTTTAAACGCTCTTAATTAAACATTTTTTTTTAGTTTTAATAAAAAACTTATCAAGTACTTTCCTTATACATATTACACCCAATGCCATTTTGTCAACGTTTTAATATTAAAGACATATATCACATTATTCATTTTAGTGTCAGTGTTTTTTAAAGTCACTGTGATAAATGTGATAATTTCAAGAAAATTTTGAGGTCTTAGACCTCTGTGATATTTTATTAGTAGAATGGATATCGTACTTATAGATATTTATTATACGTATACTTGTCCTTTCTTTTTTTTTTCTTAATAATTAATTCCACTGAAAAAATCAAGTGGAGTGATGTGTTAGTTTTCTACAAGAGTTATGCAATACTCAATTTTATTTTACGATATCTTATGTCGAGCAATTTTACTCATACTGTATTTTATTCATTAAAATTTTTTTCCGTATAAAAATTCTGACACTTTAAATTGAGTATTGCTTTAAGAGTACTTTAAAGATTATTTATTTCGACAACTTTTTTATTTATTTCTTAATTGAATTCTTTTTGCTCTTTGGATACAGCCCGTCCATTCCTTTTCCGAACGGTGTTTCGGAGTTTGTCGTCAAATAATACGATCCGTGGGCACTGGAAAAAGAAACACACAATAACTGGTGGGTATCAAAAGAAACACGTAATTAAAAGTAGTTAGGAAATATTTAGTTGAACCTCTAAAAACTTATTGACCTTCTGATGCTGGACACTGATTAAAATTAATGAACCTCTAAAAAACTTTTTGTGCTTTTAATGATGCACACTTTTTAAAATAATTGAGCCCTTTTTTTTAATTTCTGACCTTTACTCTCATTTGGTCACAGTAGCTAAGCTAGGGCACCCCGACCAAATAGGTTAGGTTAAAACTGTGAACAACCGCCACATCCAAGTTGGTTGCAGTTACTTGTCTATTTAGTATTTTTAGGACCCCAATACAGAAATTATTTGAGGTTCACTAAAAGAGGCGCAATCATTATACTTTATCATTATATTTTTAAATTTTTTACGTAATCTAAAGATTACGGCGATACATTGAGGAAAAATGTGCCATGACGTCAAGAGTATGTAGATTTTATACATATACTAGTGACGTAGCGAGTGGGGGTCGCTACGTCACTAGTACCTATATGTACTAACTGTAACTTAAAATGCGATTTATCTAAGTATTTTTTTATTATTAAGATAAAGCAAAAAATACGTGTCTAATATTTTTTTATTATCTGACTGACGGACCAATTAGATTTTTTTTTTTATCCCGACATCATTCTATTAAAGGTTGGATTAAATACATGACATTGATTTTTATGGTGGTGTACACCCATATAAATCATATTTTATAGTGAGTAATGTTTATTTTTCCTTAATTTTTTAACCGGTGGTAAGACCGTTTCCTCATTGGTCGGTAAGAGCACTCTGTACCGAAACGGCACTGCTTTCATTGAGATCTCAAATTAATTCTATTGGTACGAGAGCCCATGACGAAAATGTTTGCCTTATCATTTTACGAACAAAACCGTAAAAAATCGATAGATTTGGTTATTCTGAAATTGAAAATTCGTAATTTCAGAAAATTTCCGCTTTACGTCCGACATGACCGCATATAAAAATACGTCAAAAAAAAATCCCGTCTGTTTCATAGCAATCTGTCTGATTTTCAGAATGTAGTTGAATGATTGATTTAGATGCTGAAAACAAAATTTTCAGAAACCAGTAGCTCACACATACCCAGGAGACCATTTGAGAAAATAAAAAATGAGGCAATAAATAAAACCCATAGCCCGTCTGAAAATCTTGTTTTCATATGAACATTGGACAGTTGATGCGAATGAATCATTTTTTAGAAGGAAATGTGAGCATCTTACGTGTTGAAACCATTTTAAAAAGAGAAAAGAATGTGTCTCTTTTCAATAGATTTTATATTGTTTCGATGTTTATTAATGAATGTTGCAACTTACGTATTATCACAGCTAAAGCCCATATAGACCATGCCATCTTCCGGAGTGGCATTTTCTCTAAATTTGTGGTAAGATTCAGCAGGGGAGGCAGGGAACGCTTCAGGATTTATCACCGATTCTGCAAAGAACCGCCATGACCGCCAGTGGCTGCATAAATCTGAAAATGTTTAGAAAAAAGTAGGTTTAGTATCTAAAATATGTATTTTTGGTACTATAATATTATTGTAGTTATTTGGTTACAATTACCAAATATCCCAGGGATGCCTTACTTAATAATCAATTTGAAACGCAAATGTAGTGATACTTGTGTTATGTTGTTATTATCGCAAAGAAATAATAATATCCTGCTGGATGGGTCATGGTTAAATGCACTCATGGAGGCAAGTTGTAGTTCTGTAGATAATGAGAAATGGTGGGAATGAGAATGATCAGTAGCCTAATTACGTAATACACGATCAATCAGAATCTGAATCGTTTTGAAACAGACTGCTAATCCATTGCTTCATAAGTTCGAAAAAAAATCTGCTCGACAACGTAAATAACGCAATGAATGTTTCTGAACTGTCAAAATGAAACAGATTAGTATAATCGTTTACGAAAATGTGTTGCGTAATTAGATAGCTGTTCCGTTCCGAAACTTAAATTAATTTAGCAGAGATTTATTTATGACATACACCAATATTAAAATAAATGTTAAAAATCTACCTACGATTCATCCTTTTAGCGTTTTTCCGAGAACGTTGGGCTCGTCTCCCAGTGTTACCAGATGAGGCTGAACATCATTACATTTTAGAAAAATATCTAAAATAATAGAAGCTGTCCTAATAAAAGAGCTATCAGTAAAATACCATACCATACAATAGGCACAATTAAATGATAAGAGGACGTTACACTAGAGTAGGTGTTTAAGAAGCGTAAGCGCAATGCTGCGTGAAAAAAACGTGCCCGACAGACACGTTGTTTTGTTCGAGCAAGCGCAACGAAGCATTAGGTCAGTAGCTTGCACCCGCTACCGAGCATCAATAGGTACCTATAATATCATTAAGCCCACTAAAGCTAAACAATAACCATTGCAGAGATAACCCATGATGCAGCATCAAGAGTGCGGTCATTCTGTCAAATGAAAAATTACTTAGTAATTATGATAATCTAATTAGTTAAAACACTTAGTACTTACTATCATCGGAGAGAGGAATAGGCGCAAATCGGGGACATCCAGGTTGTATGCTTTTGCCACCGTTCGGCCAGAAGTCGGCCGTTCCGGTCCGAACCGGCGCGCCGTAGCCGCCGGCATCCGTATGAATGACGTCTACGAACACCGCATCCTTCCCGTTGACGTGTTCCATCACCACACCGTCAGGGTAGAACGCTGGAAAAGCAGGATCGAGTGCCGTTAATCTGAAATGTTTGTAGGCTCATGTTAATTTAGTGCGGTTTAAAAGAAAATGAGTGTCTAGTTCGCGATAATTTTACGAAGGATTAACAAATTAATTGAATTTAATGGCGAAGACTCTCTAACTCCTTTTTCTGTTTGATTGATCAAAAGAAACCAACCTATCAGAGGAGGCGCGAAATCTAGCTTGTTTTCGTTCGCTCTTACATTTGAAGGCCGCGCGCACTTTGGATGCGTTTTCGTACGAATTTCACTCGTGCGTACACGTACGAACACGCACGAACGATCCCGACCTTGCAAGTACAAAGGGAGCACGCAGATTGGGTGCGACTTAGTCGTACGTAGACGTACGAATAGTTCCGACGTCCGAAAACCTTCCAAACTTGTTGGGATGTGTTCTATTTGACGGAGAAAAACGTATCCAGCGTACTCAATTCTTACGACCACGGTCGTATGTGTTCGAGTACGAGTGAAATTCGTACGAAAACGCAACCAATGTGCGGCCTTAGGCTTTTCTGTATATGTCGATAAAGTAACTCGGGGGGCGTCCTGATTTTAAGAAAGTTAGAGGGGCGCGTGTGTTAAAAGGTTGGGAGCACCTGGTGTAGAGATGGAAGAAAGTTACCTAATGCTGCCAAAGTTTGCAAAGTTTCAGAGTTTTAAACCATAAGAATATTTCGCTTCGAAGATATTTCTTACTAAATGGCTATGGACATTTCTGATATTCTCTTCATGATAATATAACCTGGCCATGTTAGGATCAAAAGACCTCGTAGTTTCTCTACACATAGAAACAAATAAGAAGATATCGGAGATTGTATCGTTTGATAAGAATCTATACATATTATAAATTAAGTAAAGTCGCTTTTCGTGTTTGTCTGTATGTCCGCGTTGTTCTTCTAAACCACGCAATAGATTTTGATGAGGTTTTGACCATCGTTTAGAGAATACATTCCGGAAGGTTTAAGTGTATATTACGTTACTATTAAAGTTACGTAAAACTAAGAAATCTCGATGTTTTGTCAAGTCGTAAAAACCGTGCGAAGCAAGAGCGTAGTAATTATAATAGATGTGTCTTGTGACATTAATTTGCTTTAACGGACATTTTATTTCGGGCGAGATTTGCTTGACATAATTTTTGAATTTAACTAACATTTAAGGAGAGGCCGCACACTAACGATTCTTACATAGGGCCAAAACTTATGCAGTGTCTGTTGCGATTAATCGCAGAATAATGCGAGTACATTTTTAGTTCTGTGTAATTGGGGTAATAATTTACCCCAATTCCCCAGTCATCTCAAGTGTAAAAATAGATACTTACCTAATGGTAAGCCTATATATTTTTACACTCGAGATGACTTATCGATAAAACATCGATTTGTATATTATCGGTATCGATGATTTCTGCTGGGGAGTTTTTTGTGTCACTTCTTCTTCCCAGCTAATGCACTAGGAAATGGTGAAGAGTGGGCGTTTCGGGGGGCTGTCTTATGTAATTTTCAAGTTCGAAAAGTGCTGATTCTCAGCCTAGTTTGAATAAATGACTTAAAAAAAAAAAAAAAAAATATGTAAGTCATAAAAAACCCGATATAAAAGTTTGTTAAGTACAGATTCTATTGGAAAATACTTAATGAATATAAATTTATTACATGTCTTGCTTGCAACAATAAGAAAAGAAAAAAGATAACATTTTTAGGATTATAGATTTCTTAATGTGTTCGTTTCTTTATGTACGACAGTTTCATTAAGATACTTTTATAATTAAAGAAATATTATCGTCTTATCATAGATTTTAATTTCGAACAAATCTTAATAGGTTAGATACAATGTCACCCATGGGCTTCGGACCGCCCCTATTAGTCTGAATATTCATGAAAAATTATCGAAAATTTACTTTCATTATTATTATTTTAGCATAAGCACTATTATATAGAATCAAGTTTTTTCAACTGAACAGACAGTCGTGCTGCTGGGGAGTTTGTTGCGCCACTTCTTCTTCCCAGCTTAAGCACTAGGAAGTGGTGAAGGGTGGGCGTTTTTGGGGGACTGTCTTATGTAATTTTGATGTTCGAAAAGTGCTGATTCTCAGCCTAGTTTGAATAACTGACTTTTCAATTTTGAATTATTTTACAAGTTATTCAATTGTTTATTTTTTTGAGTATCGTTTGCCAATAATATCTCCTATGTTATTGGCTCGATTTGGATTCTATTTATTATTTCTAAAAGTTTATGAGTTATTTTATCGGATTAACTAACATTTTTAGTAAAATTTGTGAATACAAATATTTTTCTAAAAAAAAAAACAGTATTTATTTAAAAAACAACAAGTGTAAGTCCATAAAATCATAGGATACATGAGGCATAGGAAAAAAAAAAGGTAGACTAGAAAAAGATTTAGTTAATTTTCGATAATTTGTCATGAATATTCAGAAAAATATGAGCGGGCACATGCCCATGGGCGATATTGTATATAAATACCAAGAAGGCAAACTGTACATTTATTTAAAAAAATCTCGGCTCACGTTGTGGTTGTGGTGGTTGGGTCAATTTTTGTTATTAGATACAAAAATTTGATACAGTTTTGAGGTACCTACCTTTTTACTATCTTGTTGTACTTAGTCTTGAGTTCCCGCGCGGTGTATCCGGCAACATGGCTTCCTAGAGAGTGGCCTATCACGTGGAACTTCTCAAGAAGAAGTCCTGATTCTATTAGTTTGTTTAATTGTTCTGCCGCCACTGTTCCCACCTGAAAGAAGAAAGGATTTTGTTAGCTGATGAGTTCTTTGTAAGGCTGGTTTCACAGCTGCCGGGACGGAAACACACGTGAGGCGTTTTACAGCGACGCGGATGGTCTGAACGGTCCATCCATACTAATCTCCCGTGTGTGGACGTCCCGTGCGGGTCTACCGCATAGCTGTGAAACCAGCCTAAGTAATTACACTTTACTGAATTCATTTATTTTTATGGTTTGCTTCCGGTATTACGTGAGGCCATTTTTCAAAAAGTTTTTATCATTGGTCTTGAGTTCGAATCCAAGTCCTCTGACTTTTCGGATTCATGTGCGTATTGTATAATTATCACTTGCTTCAAAAACGGTGAAGGAAAACATCGTGAGGAAACCAGTATGCCTGAGAAATATTTCTCGACGGCATGTGAAGCCAAGTCAGAGCCCAAGGGCGGCTTTAAAACTCTGACACCAGGTTAGTCACTAACCACACGAAAAGAAGAAGAACCATTGTTTTTACAATAATATAAAAACGCTGTGTTTTGGATTAGGGTGGCAAAGCGAAAAGTTTTATAGTGTAATTTTAAGAGTACGTATGTTTTAAATGTCCTGCAGGGTAATAATTAATTAAATTACCTACTTCGGTTTTGTACACGTTTTCAACACCATTTTAGTTTCCGTGTTGTTGTATTAGTCCAAAAATAAACTCGTTTAAAATATAAGGAAACTTTGTAGCCCTGATAATTTATTTATAACACGGGTCTTCGATGTTCGTAAAGGATTTAAATACCTACCGACAGACGCATCGAATAACAGAGCCTCAATAATTGACGACACGGTTGGCGCAGTGGCTGAGTGATCGACTGCTGCGCAACGTGTCGCGGGTTCGATTCCCGCACGGAAAAAATATTTGTATGATCTGCAAGTAGTTGTTCCAGGTCTGGGTGTTAGTGTATGTGAGTTTCTATGTTTGTAAACGCATACAAGAAGAAATTCTTAGTGTGGGGCAACGTTTAAAAAAAAAAAAAAAAATTTAATGGCGACTACCTATATAAAAATCGAAATCCTGTTATAGCTTGTCGACTCTGAAATAACGCGCCCCACTACCACATTTACGCACACGGTAATGCGGATTTCTATGGGTAAATGCGGTAATGAGGCGCGTCCATTCAGGGTGGACGAGCTATACTTCGGTATACTAACGATTTTCTTAACCAAATGTAAAAAGTAGTAGTTGTGAGATAATATTGAATCAAGAGCAACTAGAATTCGTCGATAAAACAGTTTTCCTAGGGATCACGCTCGACTCAAGGCTTCAATGGGGTCCTCATTTAACATCCCTTTCAGGACGGTTAAGTTCAGCAGCATATGCTGTGAGAAAAATCCGTCAATTTACTGACGTAGGTACCGCGAGGCTAGTCTATTTTAGTTACTTTCATACACACATCACATGACATCGAGTCTATTTTTATTCTGCAGAAAAGAGCCATATATGGCCTCCGCAGGCGCGACTCTCTAAGGGAACTGTTTAAAGATATTAATATCATGACGGTACCTTGTCAATATATCAATGAAAACATTATGTACGTTAGGAAAAATCTACATCTTTTTAGTAAAAGAGGTGCAAAACACAATTACATCACTAGGAATAGGGACCAATTAGTGCAACCGGGTTTCAGGCTGGCTAAAGTGGACTCGTCTTTCATGGGGTACTGTTTAAAATGCTACAATAAAATACCTCCCAACATACTTCATCTGAATGAAACGAAATTTAAATCTTATATTAAACGCACACTATGCAGCCAAGCATATTATAAGTTGGGAGATTATATCGCTGATAAAAATGCTTGGCTCAACACTGGTCTTGCTCCACAAGGACACTTAAACTAATTGATTAGCATTTGAAAATACTGTTGGAGCTGCTGAAGATTTTAAAAGATATCTTTGCATTGTATAAATTCAATCTCTTAACATTATATAATTGCATAGCACATGTTGAGTACTATGTACCGACTATAAAGCTACCATTTAGGTACTGGGTAGGTCTTTCATTGACTTGAATGTGCCTTGGCGGCTGAGAGTATGTCATGCTCACTCTAATGTCTCGCTGACGGTGGCACGTGTGTTGGATCATTTAGCTCCCTTCAAAATGGTTGAGCTGAATGGTGCTAATCCATGCGTCATGTTCGTGAACGGGCGCCGTCAGTAGCGACTGGTCATCTCTTAGCTACCACGGCTTATTTAAATTTAATTTAATTTTTTAATTTTTATTTTTATTGCGGACGCTTTTAACGTTTTGCATCGTTCTCACATGTATAACTTCAACATGAATGATGTAACCAATATTTTGTAACCATAATTATGATTTAAAAGAGTGTCCGTGGAGTTTCTTGCCCGTTCTTCTCCATAGGTACCTACTACGCTTTGGAATGGGCATCTAGCTTCATCTTTCTGACTAACCGACCCCTTGACAATTCAAAGGTGCCTGTAATTGGTTTATTTGAAATAAATGCTTTGAGTTTGAGTTTGAGTTTATCACATATCCATATAAAACAGAAAGAAAAAAAAAAACGTTTATTTACGGTAAGATATGACGCAAAGAGATTTATTTTTTTCTCTTTGCGTCATATCTTATCGCAAATTAACGTATTTTTAGCGCAAACGCGAACCCAAAAAAAGAAAAGTTGAGGAAAAATATGCGTCACATCAAAGTCAAAGTCAATGTCAAATAATTTATTTCAATTAGGCACATAAAAGGCACTTTTGAACTTTACAAAATAATAGAATTGATTTTAGTCGCCCTTTCCAAAAGTTAGTTTTCGTATGGAGAAGAATGGGCAAGAAACTCCAGATACTCTTTTAAAATGTCGAATGAACATCCACGTAAAACGGCCATCGTTCAACATAATGCTGTGAACCTATGCAAAACAGAGCTGCGGCCCTAGTTTTCAGCGGCGAATAGTTTGTGTTGTTACTGTCATATTAAATTTTTTAAATTCAGGACATTAATTTTAATCATCGCAAGACTTTCCTAAGATTTGTTGAGACAATCTGTGGGTGGATTACTTCGTATATCTACTGCAATAGACCTAGATTCGTCAACGCGTCCTTCAAACGTGTCTGTATGGCGGTCTAATTATAATCTGCCGTCAATTCTGGAAAATAACTGCTTATGAGTAAAGCAAAACTAGGTTAACTAGTTCTGCGCTATTAGAAAAATATATTCTAGGCTTTAATATTTAGTAAAAAGTTTAGATTTTGAGTACCCTATTTTCTTTTTGCCATAATAACTTTGTTTAATGTATGTATCTATTTTACTAAAACTTTATACAGCATGTTTCAAACATGTGTGATCATATGTGGCACTGGATAACCGGCGAAATGTGGGTGTACTATTAGTACCTCTCTGCCCAAACCCTTGGAGATTACAGTCGTGATGTTATGTTTATGTTCTATTTGTTTTTTTTTTTTAAGTTTTCATATAAAAATATACAAATCAAGTGAATAATTAACTTAATAGTTTGGCAAAATTCACTAGGTATAGGTACACGTACAAATATTCTACACAATAACAATTAATTTATTGTAAAAATGCAAAAATAGGTTACAGTGTCAACAATAACATAAATTAGGTACCTACTACTATTTACTACTAGTAAAGACATACATAATTACATAATGAAGGTCGTCAAGTCAACAAGGTGTTGACATCACTCCAAAGTTTCCAATTAATGTTCGATTATTCTAATACTAGGTACCTACCCTACGATGAAGTAAAAAGTTTTTATTGCACCAGTAGACTTAAGACGCATATAATATGCCAGTGACCTTGAGTGGTTAGCTTGCTTGTTCTGTACTGAGCTCGGGCTACGCGTCGTACGTCCAGCCAGTAATAGGACTCGCCCACCCAGGAGCGCTGTCCCAAATTAGACGCATTATTAATTTATTATACATTAAACACAAGGTATTTTAATAAAACACGTATACTAAAAGATCAATAATTAAATTATCTTTAAAATGGTGAAGGTTTCAGAACAAAAAGGTTGGTTAGATTCTGCGTGATTCTCAGTTTTATATCCGCGTTAGACATAACTTTACAAATTAATTTCACTAAGTAATAGTGCTTAAGAATATGCTCTTATTTAACATATAATTTTTCGAAATCATTAACACTACTCGTTTATACGTGATCTTCAGTATAAAATCATTAAAAGTCGGTTATCGTCGCCTTAAGGTTCGCGCAGAAAGGCGCGACGCGACGGCACGAGGCGACACCGGTAAAACTATTTCCGTGAAGTTTTCATAGAAATATAGATATATAGATCTACATTCTAGTATTAATTGGGTTTTTTCAGTAGGAGTTCGGAGTCTGGATTTTTGCCCGATTGATGGCAATAGCGAGCCAATTGACCGCCCCCTATATCATGGGACTTACAACAAACATATACGGTGTACTATAAGTGCAGCTGTGCCTAGCCCTTCGGGGGAATACAGGCGTGATGTTATGTTACATTCTAGTATGTAACGCAACAAAGTTGAATTGACATCGTTGACATTTTTTCACAAAATACTTTTTTTTACCTTTATTGATACTTGGTAACTTTAATTCTGCTGAGTTTCTATCGTCGAAAACAGACGCGTAAAAAATGTAATTTTCATGGATGAGGCTGGTTTCACAGCTGTCCGGGGGACCAGTACGAGCCGCCCCTACGGGCTCCCGCAACGGAGACACACGTGAGGTGCTAGAACATTGTTTCACAGCGACGCGGATTGGTCCGTACGCGACCCACTCCGGGTAGAGCCACAACGTTTTCTACTACCTCGTTTCAGAACACTGCAGGCACTTCCGGACGGGTTTCCCGGATAAAAATCCGGGTGAAATCAGCCTAACTCTGTAACTATGCAATTTTTCAGCGCAGAAATTTACGCTATACTTAACTAAGGAAACGAAATCATATTTTTTTTTGTAATGGCGAATTCCTTGATTTCATGTTTGAGCCGCCGGCGACTTGCACATCCTTTCTTAAAACCTCCTTTGAACTTTCACTGCCAAATACAGGCTTCTTGCTTCTCTTTAACAAATGATTTAAAAATGCACTTGGTACCTAAAATTAAATCGCCTCCGTCACACAAAATTGCTTCGTAACTTCGTATCAATAATTCCCTACACCTACTGCGTTCGCGATTTAGTTTCCAAACATGTAAACAAACATGTATTTTTTGAAAAACTACTTTAACACCAACTCCAAAGTTCAGTTTGCGCTACAATTTTAAGCATTTTTATGACTTTTTAATAGTACTAGTCACTCTGAACACTCTGAAGTCAACTTAACTTTCACTATCATAAAGTTGATATTCATGTGTGGAAACAAGGAGTCAATATACTAACATTTGTATTTGCTTTCAAAACTCCGACACATCGTTAACTGTGGCCTCGGGTCTGTGCATTATGATTAGGTGGCCAAATTAGCCATAAAGCCTTTTAAGTAAAACGATAGTGGGTGCCTAATAGTCTTCTTTAACATTAAATCTTACCTTTTTCGTGTTGCGTGCGGCATTGACTAAGTAAGAACCGTGGGCCATATTGGACCAGTCCAATAATATAACGTTTGTGTCTGGCCTTGCTTCCAAATATGAGCTCACCACGACCTGAAGATAGAAAAGGAAATCATTATAATACAAAAACTAAAAATTATCTACAAAAATTGTATTAAATGGTTTCTGGGAATCACCTACATCAACATCTTAAAATCAACAGTCATTTATGCAATAAAATGTAGGTTGAGAATCAGCACTTTTTGAACGTCTAAATTACAAGAGACAAAAACCACCACCTAAACGACCGCCCTTCACCACTTCCTACTGCTTTAGCTAGGAAGAAGAAGCGGCACAACAAATTCCATAAAATTAAAAATTTCCAAAAAAATATGACATCAACCGTCGAGCTTTTGTCACCAGGGTTCCAGCTGTTTTAGAACCCAACGCCAATTGGCACACGATGATGGGAAGAGGTCAGACAGAATGACCATAATGCCTTGGAACTTGGGTAGGTCTTTGGTGTGGGATGAAACCTGTGTCGACACCCTTGCGCCATCCCATCTTCCTAGCGCGGCAGGTTGTGCTGGGGCGGCAGCTGGATTTGCAGAAAATCTCAAACGGCGCAAACCTTATTGGTAGCTATAGTTTGAGCCGTTTGGGGTAGAAACACTAGGGCCGATGGGGTCCGAGTGCTCATCTAGTAGAGCGACATCGCCTAGCGGTTGGCAGACTCTTCACGTGATCAGAGGGCTGGCCAATTTTTAGGTCAAAGAATCAGCATTGCCATTCAACGTGGCAACGCTGCCAGTCTTTTGGGCACTTTTCCCACTGACGGAGATGCGGACGAATTGTTGATGCCCAACGAGCTCTTCCCTTCAGTTTTATTTTTTCATTTACATACTTGTACATAATATAATTATATATTTTAGTGTTAGAAAGAGTAAATAGAATTCAATGCTTAAAATCATAAAAATCATACTGGCATCTTTCTGTCTATTGTCTACTAATATGAAAACTGCGATAATTAATCCCTCGCTTAATAAAGTCGAGATTATTGTAATATCTCCTTTGACGAGGTATAAACTTTAGTACTTCTGGATTACTAGCAGCATTCATACATAGAAAGCAAAATAGTAGAATCAATAATATTTCATCGCACTGACAGCCTAATTAGTTCTACAAACGGGTTTTGTCGACGGAAGAATAGACAAAATGACAGACAAACAATCACAATCTGTCATTTTGTCTATTCTTCCGTCGAAATAACCCGTTTCTACGGTGTCCATGCTACGCGTGCTTTAAAGCCTCAAAAGTTAAATGTTATTTGCTATAAAATGTGACTGTTAATCTACATTGACTTCAATGTCAACATTAGCAGTATTATGTCTATGTAAACACCATATCACGGTCATCAATCCTCTTCCGTAATTGTGCAACGTTTTCCCGTGGCAGGAGATAGCGAAATGGAAGACAGATGACTTCCTGTTGAAGGGTTAATGGCGGGATAACACAGATGCGTATAGGATAGGAAACATAAAGACTTGGGGCGTTATGGCGAATATTCTGTGACAAACAGGATAAAACCAAAACCCGGGTGGTATATGGCTTGAGAAATGGAAGGGCTAAAAATAGCAAGTAAAGATATCAATATTGTAGAATTTGATGGCAATTATATACCGGGTGCGGCGATTAAACTGTCCGTCTCTATCTAACTGTTTTAAAATTCGAACCACTGAATCGAAAGCCGCCAACATTTCAAATGTTGGTCTTTGACATGTTCTCTATGATCATTTGAAGTGATTCTGTTGTGAGAGAAACACATTCGAATTTAGAACAATGGATTTAAAACGAATTCAGTGATTGCTCTTCATTTGGAGGGAAAATCGAATATCGAAATACGTCGAGCGCTGCCAAATCTTCAATTGAACGAGAAATTCGTGCATCGTACTATTCAACGTTATAATGAGACTGTTAGCGTTAAAAAACGCTACGGTGGCGGACGACGCTGTACTGCAACGGCGCCAGCAGTTGTCGAAAAGATGCGTCATCGATTAGACAGAAATCCAGCGCGCTCAGCAAACCAGCTCACGCAGGATCTCAAGGTGAGCGATCGCAGTGTTCGTCGCATATTGATGGAAAAGCTTAAAGTCAAACCATTAAATAAAAACCTTTCTCTGGAACTCACTGCTTTACAGCGTAGCAAACGGTTGGATCGATCGAAAGAGCTGATTCGCTTGCTCGACTCTGGCGACCTTCCCAATTCGGTGTTTTCAGATGAGAAAACTTTTTGCGTTGAACAGTTTTTAAACAAACAAAATGACCGTGTTTGGTTGAAGGGACGTGTCAGCGACCATTCCGACGAATTGCAAGTCACTTGACGCCAAGGAGCCGACCAAATCAGGGTCTGGGCGGCGGTGTCTGAAAAAGGCCGTTCTCCGCTCGTTTTGTTTCCAATGGGTCGCAACCAAGTCAAAATAAACCAACAAATCTATCGAGACAAAGTCTTGCGACCTGGGTTGATACCGTGGGCACGCAACACATTCGGTTCTGAGCGTTGGACATTTCAGCAAGACTCGGCACAATCGCACAGAGCAATTGGAACGCAAAATTGGTTGAAAGCAAACGTTCCAGTGCTGATCGACCGAGATATGTGGCCGTCGTCATCGCCCGACTTCAATCCGCTGGACTTTTTTGTTTGGGGTGTTTTACAGGCCAGGGCCTGTGCTAAAATACACACTTCAGTGGAAGCGCTCAAAGTTACTCTTACGCTAGAATGGAATTGTTTGAGTGACGACGTCGTTCGAGCAGCCTGCGCTTCTTTCAGAAAGAGACTTCAGCTTGTAGTAAAGGCTAAAGGCGGTTTTATTCCTTCGGAATAAGTCATAATAAAACTTTGAACTCTCTATTTTGACATGGCAAAAGTGTATAAATAAATATTGAAAATTAACAGAAATATTTCAGTTTCACATACGGACAGTTCAATCGCCGCACCCGGTATTAACAGTAAGATAAGGTAAAACTAGTTTTAAAGTTCTAATAGTTGTTGTAAAAGTGTTACTGGATTTTTCTATCAGGAATTTGTCAGAAGCAGCGCGGAGTCGAATTTGTGCCCGCTTGATGGCAATAGACTCGCTCCTTATTATATGTGACTTAAACATAACTGGTGGAATGAGAGGTATACATGCTAATGTACACCTCTGCCTAACCCTTCCGGGAATAACAGGCGTGATGTTATTTACTTGATACTTCAATGTATCATTGATAAGTAAATTCGTGTGTTAAGATCGTTTATTCTGAAAGTGGGCAACGTCGCAAATAGATGTCAAATATTTCGCTGTTTTGATTATTTTGGCAATATTACTGTATGGAAATATGGAATGTGGCTAACTAGAGAACTAGAATATTAATAATGAATTATAACACTGAATTTAATGTTGTAACCATTTTAGGTGTAAAAAAGGCATTTGGAAAGTTTCCAAATACCTTTTTTACATCTAAAACCAAATATTTGGTATTACGATATTAATTAATGCATTTCATAATCAATATTTTAGTTCGCTAGTTAGCCGCATTTCATAATTCCATACAGTAATATTACCAAATTAATCAAAACAGATAAATATTTGCCAGGTATTTGCGACGTTGCCAACTTTTAGGATAAACGCTTATAGGGGTCGTTTCGTTAATATTATTCTTGAGTTTGTGTGCAATCCGTAGAGTACTGCTTTTACACATCACGGAATGCCAAGCGCATGATTCACTTGGTGCGAATGTTAAAAAGTATGTTGAGTAATCAATTGCGGAATACATTTGAACTGATTTATAGCATTGAAGATGCTACAGTTATTTGTTAAATTAACCAACATGATGAATGAAGAACATCATTAAAAAATGTTGGAGCAGAATATATCACGCTTACCCCAAATAACAACCATTCACACGGCGTTCTCCTGTACGATATTTTACGGTGAAAAGTTAGGATCACGCTTCAACATACCTACCACTGTTCATACGGTTAAAAAAAAAAGCAGTATGAAATTGCACTTTGATCTCCAAATTATGCAGTAAACTATCGTACCTACTGATCAACGCCGCCGCCGGCTGAACGGGGTCATAAGTTGACATAAATAGATGCATAGAGAGGTTAATGGTGAAGAAAATACGATACTTACAAATAGGGATGTTACGATTCCGATTCCGATGCCGATATAATCGGCAAGCCGATATACCGGCATCGCCGATTATACAAAACCGATGTCAAAAACGACGATGGCGGGAGAGCTGCGAAGCGCATGCTTAGCGACATGACAACATGGCAAACGTCAGTGTTTGCACTTTGCTGAGCTTTGTCTGAGCGATGTATTGTTTTGAGCCTGTTTCAAGTCACCGTTATCCATGTTTCTGTTTACTCACATGTAAAGTGAGGACTATAACGCACTATTAAACAGTTGTGCTTGTGTGTATTACGCCACCGATATCGGCATCGGTATCAGTTTCGCCGATTATTTACTACAATTCTTACAACAATACAAGATGTCACATAGAAGAAAATGGTTCTACTCTTCGAATAAAACTTTTACTAGACACCAAACACTATCGGGGAAGTGAAGGATTTCTCGAACACTAAATATTGCGATCACTACCTCGTAATTTAATTAGTAAATTACGATATTACTCATGTATAGTGTTAATTAGTTTATACTACTTTTTGGCTTGCTTTGTATTCATGATGATAGCCATGTTTCGATGTTTACACGAACTATTCATCATAAGATAACATTACTAACCTATCGAAAATCATCTAAATCAAAACTAATATTATATAAGATTAGATTTTTTGTATGTTTGTTTGTAATGGATAAACTCAAAAAATACTTAACTGAGTTAAATAATTCTTTCGCCTATTTAGAAAGCTACATTATCAGCGAGTAACATGGGAGTATTTTTTTTTTTTTAATTAGAGATCCCTGCGAAAATTGCGATAGTGTAACAAGGTGTCCAAGGTGTCAAAAAATTGTCCGAAAGGGATATCGCGGCCCCGGCACACAGGCAACGGAAGGAACACGGGTGGGTTTTAGTCAGTAAAAGTCTGACACGCTCTCTCGCTCCGCCCAGAGCGGGAGAAGTCATTTGATGATTTCCATCCTCAACAATAAAAAAAAAAGGTGTCAAAAATTTGCCTATGAAAGACATTATTTGGCGTGCGCTGCGAAAACTATTGATATTACATAAAATAACGTACTACATGTTTATAGTACTCATCATTACCCACAAAAAAGTTCGCGAGGCTATATGTCTAAGTCTAACTATTATAGTTAAGTCACAATAACTGTTTTGTGTTCTATGTCAATCAAAACACGGGTAGAATCGAAAGATGATGTTCGAGTTCGTATCATGATTATTCTAGCGAACTAGAATATTGATTATGAAATGCAATAATTAATATCTTATCACCGAGTGTTTAGTTTTAGATGTAAAAAACTATTTGGAAACTTTCCAAATACATTTTTTACACCTAAAATGGGTACAACATCGAATTCAATGTTACAATTGCAATTCATTATTAATATTCTAGTTCTTTAGTTAGCCATATTTCTTATTTCTATTCAGTAATATTGGTAGGTATAAGAATCAAAACAGGTAAATATTTGACAGTTATTTGCGACGTTGCCAACTTTTAGGATAAACCCTCTTAATCCTTATTCAACTAAATAGTTTCATAATCAATGTTGATTATCATCACTCTATCACCCTTATGAGCCGAGGAAAAGTAAAAAAAAAAAGATAGAAAGAACCCTAAGCGATAATGAAATAACAGCGCAGGCGATGCGAAGGAACAAGAAATTTCACACGGATGAAGTCGCGGGCGCAAGCTAGTATTTGAGTATAGTGGGCTTTGACTCAACCCAGATACATCTAAAAATAGACTGATGTTTGTACACAGTCAGTTTAAATTTCGACATGTTCTATCAAACGATAGACTATCTAAGTAGAATTTCAAGAAGACAGCACAAAATGAAGTATCACTGCCCGAACATGATCTACAAAGTCTTTTTGTAACTGTACCTAGTAGAGTTTTGCTCCAACCATATCTAATATTCAACATGCTCCATCTATAGCCTTTTGCCAAGGCACGCACCTCAAGCCAATGATAGTGTTGTCCAGGTGGCGACATACTGTTCAGGCATTTGAGTCAAATCGAAACATAAAGAAGAAAAAGTCCAATATGTAAGGAATACAAAGTGTAATCAGTGTCAAACCTATTCTGATTCATAATTATTAGTAAAAAAAAAGATAAGACAGTATAGTTTCCTTAACAGTTAGTTAAAACCCCAGTTCGAACCCAAGGCACGCAGCTCTGGTCGACGGCGCGTTGTGTTCCACGCGCGCCTCAAAGAGATGTCAGCACCAACTGACGGGGTCCGTAAGGGCCAATGCCTGCCCGGGTTGCGAGTTTGTTCGAAAGGGATATCGCGGCCCCGGCACACAGGCAATGGAAGGAACACGGGTGGGTTTTAGTCAGTAAAAGTCTGACACGCCCTCTCGCTCCGCCCAGAGCGGGAGAAGTCATTTGATTCTTTCCCAACCTCAAAAAAAAAAAACAAAAAAAAGGCGTGTGCGTATTGTATAATTATCACTAGCTTCAAAAACGGTGAAAGAAAACATCGTGAGGAAACCGACATGCCTGAGAGATATTTGTCGACGGCATGTGAAGCCAAGCAGAGGCCCATGGGCGCCTTTAAAACTCTGACACCAGGTTAGTCACTAACCACACGAAAAGAAGAAGAAGAAGCCTTTTGATAGCTTGTTTTGGAACTCTGTGTTTTAGAACTCACCTGAATACTTTCCTGCTGAGCGAGTTCAATAAAGCCATGGATGTAGAGGACGGTAGGGTTGCTCTTGTCAAAGCCTTTGATTTCGAATAACCGACTGGCTTGACTGAGAGGAATGTCCACGTAGTCTTCGATTGTTTGTCTGTAAAATATAGAAACAATTTTAAGTAAGACCCAAGATGGCAAGAAGGTTGCCTTCTATCATGACGGATTTAAATAGATGTGCAGTAATCATTGGTTATGGAAGCTATAAGAAAATATACATCGAAATCTCAATGCCTCGTAGACAGGCACGACGCACTGTGGATCGAAAAAGGCTCTCGAAGAAATAGGAGCTTAAATTTTAAAGTGTCGGTTTTTTGCTTAAAATGGCTTCTAATAGCATATATTATCAATATATCATAGGATACAATCAGATAAGCAAATTAGCAACTTGAATTCTTAATCATTAATTAAAGATTCGCCTCTATGCGGCTTTAAAATTGCAGAAGTTTTTAATGGTATAAAGCTTCAGTTTAATTATTTTCTCGTATATATAAAATAACTAAGAATAAAAAAAGATTCTTATCTAGTACAAATAAATACAGTTGTTCAAAAAAAAATCTTATGCCTTACCCTAGATTAGTTTGTAATGACTTCGGATCGCGTGACAAACAACAATATGGTGCGTTTTCCAATACGCATTTAATTTTCTTTTACCGACTTATTGAGGCTGAGTCATGATTACCTTTTCTTTTTTATTGGACTTATGGTTTATTAACCTGAACTAGGTTAATAAAACCATAAAGTCTCTCTTTCAGATAGGAACTAACTTTTTATTGTAGAGTAATTTTATAATGTATGTATGAAAAGAAAATATTTTGTTATAAAATTAATACCCTTCGACAGTCAACTGTCAAAACGCATTTCAAAAAAACTCTGATCGTGACTTTGACGTGGCCCCGCCCCTTTTGGGTTTGCTTGCGTTAAAACCCCGATTTCTCGCTATTTTACTATGAAACCCATATAAAACAATAACTGTTTCGTAATCTGTACAATATTTCCAATTGGATCATATAAGACTTATAAGAATGTGTTTTACAATAAAACGAGCCTGCCTACACTAAAAAAAAGTTTTGTTATTTTCACCCATTTTTCTCATTCAAGAACATAAATACCAAATTTCTGCATATTTTTACATTATAAAATCATTTTTCTACGAAGATTATTAACTTTCCAATAAGAAAGAACAATAATTCTTATTGGAAATTTATTATTATATGTTCAAATAACGAATTGAAACGCATCATAGAATTTCGTGGCGCCAACCCGACTCACTCAACGCTCTGTAATTATTGTAAACATGTCAAAGTTGTTTATGTTGAGAGATAAGTTGCAAGTTTGTGGGATTATCTAAATGTTACAAACGCTTAAACGTTCAACTAGATTAAATATTACCACTTAACATCACAAAGAAAAACCACTTGACCACGATAGTTCCGACTCACAATTTTTTTTTATAAACAAATAAACTTTTTGTTTCATAATTATTTATAAATTTTAATAAAAACTACATTAAATTACCTCCCTATTGAAAGCAGTTCTATTTTTATGATTTATTTGAGAAATAAAATATAAAAATATTAATTCGCAACATTTGCGAATTGCCGCCATTTTGTTTGCAACATTCGGAAGTAACTTCCGAGTGCCATACATTCGTTTTAATGCTTAAAATGTTGATAGCATGTCATGTTTTATTGCTAGCTCTGTCTTTCATGCTCACAATACCACAAGATCGATAGAGATAGGACGCTTAGTTTCATAGATAATCGCAATATAGTGTGACCATAATCAACCTGCCGTAGCACGGCAAGTGTCAGTTGACTATAATTTTGACAGCTGCTGTGGTACGGCAGTTGTCATTTGAAAGGTTTGATAACTGAAAGTTAATACCTGGCCCTCTTTTCATTTAATATGTAATTATTTGAAAAAGTTTTACTCACCCATTATAATATCTTAAATAAATATCTTCTACTCGATTTGTTCTGTCTGGCAAGATTCCTGAAACAAAAAATAATATGTTTGAACTTAAAAAAAATTAATTTCAAATTGTAATTAGTTTAAGAAAGTTTTTTTTTTCTTAACGTTTTATATGCAGTCCACTAACTATAGACACACGTGATTTTCTCACTATGTAAGAATTTACGGTGGCATGAATAAGGTCAGAAATACCAGTGCTGCGACATTAATTTTAAATGTTGTAGCATCAGGCTGAGATAGGAGCCTTTTGGCCTCGTACAGGACTTTCTGCTTTTATTTTAATTTTACTTTGTTTTTTTTATTTTTATTGTTTTTTTTTTAATTTATGTTTCAATGAGTGTGTTTTAGTTTAATATGTGATCTTCTGTGCGAGTCTCAATAAATATTTCTTTTCTTTCTTTCTTTCTTTACACCTTTGTCAAAAATAAAAAATAAACTGTTTTGAAACGTAGTCAAAGTAATCAGTAAGCTCGATTTGGACAAAACAATACCCGCTTTTCTTAACATATACAAAGTTGATACGACAGAGGGGCTTTCCTTTAAACTGCCTATACTAGGTACCATTATCATACAACCAAATATTCTCGCTAAAAAGATGACAATGCAAACAAGGAAGCAATAAATACACACACACTTGCATTTTCATTACGAGTGTGAAAATCATAGCAAACACCCCGTGGGTAAAAGAAATAGAAATAGGTCAGGGTGTTGCTATTGCATCCTAGCGACGAGGGGCAGGGGTTGCGATCGGTAAGTGAGTGGGGCTTCTAAAAACTGTTTTTTTCAGTGCGCCGACGCTATTCTTTCGGAACGTACTTATGTTACGTAACACGGAAGTACCTGCGCCGCCTCCGTATTGTCGAACTCGCGCGCTGACAATTGGGATTTAGTTTTATTATTGTGATAGGACACTAAACAAGTTTAAGACAGTATTTCTTTTTTTATTGTGACAGGACACGTAACTTGGGATTATTATTATTTAGTGTTAGTGTTTTTTTTTGTGATCGACTGCTTTTATTGTGATACGACACGTAATTAAACTTTGGTTTTGTGTGTGTGTGTGTGTAATTAAAGTGTTCAACAATGCCTCGTGTAACTTACACGGCGTTAGAATACACTGACATGATTTTTAATTAGAAAACTAAGTAACAATATTCTCCGTCGGTATAATTTGTGCATTCATGTGAATGAAGGACACATCGAGAATTTAAAATTTTAGTGTTTTTGTTGTTGCGCGCGTACTTCAAAACCATACCTAAAAGCCGCGAGTGAAGGCCTAAGCCGCCGCCCGCGCCACCGCCGCCGGCCGCCCGCTTTACGTTACCTAGGTATCTTCTAAGGTCAGTTAAATTTATTTACAAAGGGTGGTTGCGTTTTACTCTGATTCATAAGCTATTTAGTTTGTTTGAAAAAAAAAAAAACTCATTTTTGATGCTTTTTATTTTTATACCGTATCGAATTAATACTAAACACGTATAGTATACGTAGTGTAATTTAATACCCCTCTGTCATATCAACTCTGTATAATACGCAATACTCTTTAATATTGAACCTATATTGTTACCCTGTATAATGATAGATGTAACTTGGAAATAAATAAAATTGTGGATACATAGTCGAAAAAAAATCTAGGCAAATGATGATAAAGATTTAGCTAAAAGTGTGAAAGAAAGTACGCTTTTATAATTTTTTATCAATATCGTAGACGCAAATTTAAAAGCGGGTCATACAATGTATTTCCATACATTTTACTTCCCTGTGTTATCGTGATGCCGTGATGTGGACGTGGTCTTCCATAATAATATCGTCACTTGAGAATTTATAAAAGCGCACAATGAAAGAAAAAATATTGTAAATCTAGGTATTACCGTCGCCAGTAATAGGATCAACAGAACTCTTCGTCAAAATTCCGGCAGCTATTTCCGTTACACCGTACGATAATAAAAATAAATAAGCGATTTTCTTAGAAAACATTGTTAGCGTTCCACTTCAGACTATTTCTTTTGAATGCAGCAATATAAAGATTTTCTTTTACTACTGAAAAACTGGTTTTACTGAGAATTACTTTTTCTTTCAGAGACAAAAATAGGCTTGTTTTTTATTGCGATATCGCGGAAATACTGAAAGCATAATGTCATGAACTTACTATTATATGTGCGAAACGAAAATTTGAATACAATAGCATGCAATTTTGTTGTAGTTGGAATCGCACTTATTGTTGAATGATGTAGCAATTTAAACAATTTATAGAACGCAGTTGTTCAGAAAATGACAGCGATGTTTGGATTTGTTTACCTAACAGACCTTTGATCGCTCAAATCGCTTATTGCTATGTCAGTCAAACGCCACTGAAAATTAAGATAAACAACATGAATATTGCTCTATTGCAGTCGTATATTGGTGAAAATTTTATGTCACGAAAATAATTACATAAAGTTTTATTAGCCTTGACAAAACTTAAATAAAAATAAATATACTATTTATGACGTAGAGTTTTGGTAAATACTTTTTTTTAGATTATGTTCTAAACGCGGAGCATGGAAAATACGCTGCGATTTTATATACCTATCTAATACCTACTTGTTAACTGAATAACTGAAATGCCACAGGCGCTTTTCGAAGTAGAATTTTTATCAATATGCCTATGATATCTATGATTAAATCAACTAAAGGTTTGATGCAATTTTCTTGCGCATCGATATCGAAAAGTTTGTATTTTCCTTAACTCTTACTCATTTTAACTTAGTCGTTATACGTCACATGAGGTAACAGGTGTGTTACCGTTATTAAGTTAGTTAAAGGCTTTCCTTATTTTATGTTCCGAAACGTATTGAAGTTTTCCGAAAAGTTCAAGGGTTTATTATTCCTGACATACTTTTATTGTTAAGGTGACTATTACGATCGAGCCAGATTTGTAGTAATTCGTTCACGGGCGTTTTGAATACTTACCTTGGTGCTTTTGAGCTATCAAGTTTAACAAGTTTAGCAGCAGGTTTTCATGTCTATTTTGAAAAGTATTTATGTCTTACATACTGAGGAACTTGTGGCTAAGTAATAACAGCCACACGGGTCGATCCAACAGGTAATCTTAGCTTGCCGGGGTTGTTCCATGGATGAGTGACCATCTTTACATACCGAGACTCCTCCTTGCCGGTCCCGCCTGTCATTCGTGGATATTTGACAACGTTAGGTACGGGTCATCAGAAGCCCGAAAGTCTGACCAAGGGGTATCGTATTACCCAGTTACTGGGTTGTGGAGGTCAGATAGGCATGTTAACGCATGTAAATCGCTCCATGTAAAATACTGATATAGCCGACCCCAACATAGTTGGGAAAACGCTAGGCAGATTTTTTTGATTTATTTATTTATTTAAACTTCTCGCACACAATAAGGGCTTAATGCCTTAGGCATTCTCTACCAGTCAACCAAGGGTGGTGAAGAGATAAGATGGCAGGTGCTCCGAATTACAGGAGATAATAATAATACAAAATATTAAAAAGACAACAATGAATTATAAATAAAATAGGTACACACGTACATAATATGTAGTTTATAGACTTATGATACACGTACATACATTTTTGCTATAATATATACCTACATCATATACATATATAGATATATATAAGGATACAAATTCAAAGGAAATGAGGTAGTTGAGATGACTCTATACTATTTGTTTTGAAAATAACTCTGCAATTTCCGCTTAAATGCATACCGACTAGTGGCCGTCTTGATATCAAGAGGAAGCGCATTCCAGAGAAGAATGGACTGAATATGAAAGGAAGAATGAACAAAGTCAGAAGTATGAGAAGGACAGAGTAGAAGAAGATTGTTGGAAGAACGCAGATTCTTAGCGTGTGAAGAACATAGATATTGGAAGTGAGACATAAGATAAGAAGGAGGGGTGGGTGAGTTCAGAAGGGAGAAAAGAGTGGTCAAAGCGCGTAAACTTCTTCTTTGGCGAATAGACATCCATTTTAGCTCGGACCTGTAACTCGACACATGGTCATATTTCCTTAAATTAAATATGAACGGGATGCCATAGTTGAGCAGTCTGTCGAGCTTATCAAGCAAAACCGCATTCAAGTCAAAGTAGCACACGTCACCATAGTCGATGATAGGGAAAATCAAAGTCTGCACAAGCATAGTTTTGGTCTTAGCGGGCAAAAAGTTTCTCAGACGATACAGGGATCTCAGACGATACAGGGAATTTATGTCTACAATATTAACACGTATTTCCTCAGTATGAGGTAATAATTTAAGACACATAAATATCTACTTTCTTTGTAGAGCTTTTCACTGCCTATTGTTTAAACTATAAAATATCGCTTACGAAATTACAGGAATTTTAAGTTTAAAGACGGTATCAAAATCGTTTTCTCCATAAAGTGGTACATCTTTAGAAATAATTCAAAAAATCCGGTTTGTAAACATTCCAGCGACACACACGCTTATGTACACACTCACACGAATGAGCTGTCGTGTCGACGAGATACAACACGGGGTCGACCAGCTGACCCGGATCGTCGCAATAAAACAGAATGAATATATATTTGAATCCAAAATACCAAATCAATCCTCTCCAAAAAGTGGTCAATCTTTAGAAAGAAATCGAAAAATCAGGTTTGCTAACGTTCCAGCGACACAAACGCATAAGTAGTGTCGACGTGACAGCGACCAGCTGAACCGGATCATCGCATTAAAACAGAAATGTAATGATCATGTAACATTTTGACATGTTCACCACATCAAGTCATATTTGAATCCAAAATACCAAATCCATCCACTGCAAAAAGTGGTCAATCTTTAGAAAGAAATCGAAAAATCAGGTTTGTAAATGTTCCAGCGACACACGCGCGTAAGTACACACTTATATGAACGAGCTGTCGTCGTGTCGACGTGACACGACACGGACCGACCCGAGGTACTAAGGGCTAGCTGACCTGGATTGTTCCATTAAAGATTCATGAAACATCACTCTTCCATTGATATTTAGAGCTAAACGTTTATCTAGTGTGGTGTAATTGTTTTTCCTGCTTATGTTTGGAATCGGTAATTTTGGGTGGAAATTAGTTCGTGGATTCTCATCAAAATAAAGCTTTGGGAGTTTATGTTTTAAAGTTAACTGATATTATTCGATGCCCTGCGTAGTGTAGGTAACATGAAAAAAAAAACCAGTCAAGTGCGTGTCAGACCACGCACAATCAAGGGTTCCGTAGTTGGGATGAATTATTTATCCCATGAAAAAACTTAACATTGTAGTTGAAAAACATATTCTCCCATACATTCCAACTGCAAATGTAAGTTTGTACGCACAATATTGTTACCGAGAGATTTACCATGGTTTTCCTGTTATCTACGAGTATGAGTAAAGAACCATTCTCTGTATTTTTTTCATCATTTTTGGTTCAGTAGTTTTGGAGATATTGGGGGGGGGAATGGTAAATTTTCATCTATTTTCTTAAATGTCTTTAAAAGTATTAATTTTAAAATGATTTAATGAGATCCTCGCAACAAGCTTTGAATATGTTACACGGTAAAGTTTGTAAAAGTCCTTTTAGATTTATTTTTTGTTTTACCCCTAAAAGTCACCCCCAAATTCAAATAATATTTGAATTTGGGGGTGACTTCAATTTTTTTTTTTTTTTTTTTTCATGATATTATCATTCAATTATGTTACACGTCCGTATGAGGGTCATATAAATAAATATGTGTACCAAATTTCAACTTAATCGGTCCATTAGATTCGGACCAAATTGCCTGTGACAGACGGACAGACAGACAGACAGACAGCCAGACAGCCAGCCAGCCAGACAGACACATGAGTGATCATATAAGGTTTCCGTTTTTCCTTTTGAGTTACGGAACCCTAAATATACGAAATTAAGTAGTAATGAAAAATGGTGTCGATATTAACTTTGATCTAAGTATTAATAGTTTAATTTATATTATTAAAAGCTCCGTTTTAGTTTACAACTCACATGGGAACAAGATAGCTGAAGGTAGGAAGTACTTAATTAAAAGTTTTGAATACCGTGACTTTGTTATTGAAGGATATTCGATAGCAAAGTAAAGTAGTTTACTTTAAAATGTTGTTCGACATTAAAATACTTAGTTATTTATTACAAAGGTAACAAATACTCATTCAATACGGTTCGCATTTACTTTTGTATTTATTATTATATTTTATTGTTTTTTATTCCTCTAGTGTGATTTATTTTATGTCCGTAATTGTGTCCGTGGCATCACAGCGGGCCCTATCAGAATACCGGAGCTGCTGTATTTGTTTTTTTTTTTCAAATATAGTAAACATCATGATGAGATAGGAGTCTTTTTGGCCGCACAGGTCTTCTTTTTAGTTTTCACTATTTTGTTAGTTTCAATGTTCTTTTCATAGATTGCTATTATTTTCATGATTTTGTTAGTTTTTTTTTTTTCTTTTTATTGTTGTATTTCCTGTGCGTGTCCCAAATAAAATATTTGTCTTTCTTTCTTACTCATACCGTCAGCGTTAGCACATATGACCATAAAAATACATAAGTACTTTAATTTAGTACAGTCCTCCAGAACGTATTTGGGCTATGGCTGGCCGCTAACCTCAACGGAGACTAGCCTTCGACGCGGGAGATATTATAGTGCACAAGTGTGTGCGTAGACACAGGTAAACTCTCTTTCCTCACTCTCATAGTCCGATGGGACGGCAATCCGACACGACCGGAGAGAGATCAGGCGCAGGACCAACGGCTTAACGTGCTTTCCGAGGCACAGGGGTATCACACCGCCAATTTCCAAACTCCGAGCTGTTACAAAAAAAAAACAAATGGAAAAACTCAATAAACACGAGACAAGTGGGGCAGCGGGGGAGCAACGGGGCGGGAGCTTTTTCATTTAATAGAGTGTGCGGTCTTTGCTAACTAGGTATGCTACGATAGTAAACGATGTTTATGAAATTAATTAAAGAACCTTCACTACTTAGCTACTACGATATTTCAGTAAATTTTGTACCTACTGCCTCGCCGGTCTGGAGACCGCGCTACTGCTGAGCATAATAGGTCTAGATTCGATTCCTGGGTCGGGCAAAATGTAATTGGATTTGTGCCCATTTTGGGACTTAAGACGCAGATATATGCCAGTGACCTTGAGTGGTTAGTTTGCGTGTTCTGTACTGAGCTCACGTCGTACGTTCAGCCAGTAATAGGACTCACCCATCAAGGAGCGCTATCCCCAATTTTACGCATTATTCATTTATTATACATAAAACAAAACATATTTTAAAACACATATAATAAAAGATCAATAATTAAATTATCTTTAAAATGGTGAAGCTTTCAGGAAAATACGCTTGATAGATTTTGCGTGATTCTCAGTCTTTTATCCACGTTAGACATAAATTTAACAATTAATTTCACTATGCAATATAAACATAATCAAAAAATATATATATAGTTGTTAAGAAAATGCTCTAATTTAACATATATTTTTTCCAAATAATTAACAGTACCGTACTCGTTTAGACGTGATCTTCAATATAAAATTATTAAAAGTCGGTTATCGTCGCCTTAAATGAAACTGGCGAAATGTGGGTGTACCTATAAGTACACTCTGCATAACCCATCGTCCGTTTTGGGCACTCAACCCCGCAATCAATCCTGCATAGGTATCTACTGATTTTGACTGAAAATCTTGGTGACTAACCAATCATTCTATCACACTTTTCGTGTAGTGCGTGGCGAGAGAGAGAGAGCTAGAAGAAGTATAGTCGATCTAACTACTGGGCTATTCTCAAAAAATCTCACAATTTGTACGAAAGCTCCCCATGCACCCCGCCACTGCACTATGAGTATGTGCTAAACACTAACACAACAGTAATAAAGTTGAATATCTCGTGCGCTCTTTGATCATGTTCGAGCACGGAACTAAATGGCGTAAGTCTCAATTCTTATTTCGTTTATAACTAAAGTAATAATTGATCTAAAGAAAAACTATTTTGCGGCTGGATAATAAACTATATTTCTTTACCGTGAATACTTATTTTAGACATAAAAGCTAAAATCTTGATTTTATTTAATCTTTAAAAAAAGACATGATTTTCGAATAAAAAGTTAATCGAGCGGAAATGTTACAATTACATGGAAAGAAAAAGATCCAATAAATTATATACTATAGGTCCATTTTGATCGTATGCGTGACTGTTTCAGAATATTAATACAAATTATCATACAATTTAGGGAGCCTCCTCAGTGAAGAGCTGTTATTCCACCTGATTGACACTAATGACAGATCACTTCACCTCAGGTAAGACTTTTACAAAATAGACCGGCTGGTCTATGAAATAAGTCTTGAATCGACGACTATATTTACCTTTATATTTTACAACCTTATGACTCTCGTAATGATGTTTACTCGGTAGATCAATAACCACACTATAAATAGCCTGACATAGACAGGACTGTTGGTTACTGGCGAGTAAAGAAAATATAGATTGTGAATGTAGAGTATGAATGGCTGTAAAGTCTTCGTCACGAGAAGCTATAAATTTTGTAAATAAAGAATTGCTTCTACTAAGTTACGTAGCGAAACAAATAATGCCAAATTCAATCAACTCAAAGTAACATACGTGTAATACGAAACTAACGAGCAGTTTCACTTGGTCGGGTTATATTTTAGCGATATAAAGCGCTGTCGTGTAATGTTTTGTGGTACTGGAACGCGGTACCACAAAAAATAGATAATGAGTTGACTGAATTTGGGATTATTTTATTATTTATTGAATTGTCGCTACGTAACTTAGTAGAAGATCTTTATTTACAAAATGTATAGCTTCTCGTGACAGGGACTTTAGTTGGGACGTAACCACTAAAATGGGGAACGGTGGGCTTTTCAGGGTAGAGGTAACTCAGAAAATTTGTGGAAGTTGCAGGTGGTTCCTTTGAAGGGGAACCACCAACACCTTGCAGATTTTAATGAAGCCAATGATAGAGCTGTCCAGGTGGCGACATACTGCTCAGACAAAGTTTGAGTCAAATCGAAACATAATGAAGAAACAGTCCTATAAATAAGGAATACAAATTGTAATTAGTGTCACTCCTATTCAATAAATCTGCCTAGCCTCTTCTCAACTATATTGGGGTCAGCTTCCAGTCTAACCGCATGCACCTGAATACCAGTATTTTACATGGAGTGACTGCCTGTCTGACCTCTACAACTCAGTAACTGGGTAATTAATACGATACCCCTTGGTAAGACTGGCTGTCATACTTTCGGGCTTCTGCCCGTAACGACTGTCAAAGCTCCACGAATGACAGCCGGGACCGTTAACGTGCTTTCCGAGGCACGGAGGTCGAGTCTCGGTATGCAAAGATGGTCCACGGACCAACCCCGGCAACCGTAGCTTGACCAGTGCGGCTGTTATTACTTAGCCACGAGCTCCTCTTCGTGGCACACCTATTCTGATTCATAATTATTATATAGTTCTGGAAAACGACAAAAGACAGTAGAGTTTCCTTATCCGTTAGTTTAAACCCGAGTTCGAACCCAAGGCACGCACCTCTGACTGTTCGGATTCATGAGCAGATAGTATAATTATCAATTGCTGCAATAACGGTGAAGGAAAACATCGTGAGGAAACAGGCATGCCTGAGAGATATTTCTCGATGGCATGTGAAGCCATGTCAGAGGCCCTTGGGCGGCTTTAAAACTCTGACACCAGATTAGACACTATACACACGAAAAGAAGAAGTTAAAGCAAACCGTGTGTCGTTTGTAATCAGAGCAGTGACTCGATTTACCTAGATACCTACCTAGAACTTAAGACTCAAACAGAGTAGCATGTTTCAAGGCTAACTACTTAAGATTCTAGTCCAGGTAACTATGAACTGAATGCGTCATAATTTATTATTAAAACTAGTTTCTTTCTATTCAAAATATTTTTTTAGACTTATGTCAAAGCTGTTTTTAGGGTTCCATACCAAATAGGTAAAAAGGAACCCTTATGGTGCGACTCAGTCTGTTTGTCCGTCTGTATATCAAAGGTAGGTATATCTCAAGAACTACTAATACTATCAACTTGAAATTTGGAATAGATTTAGATGACGTTTGCCCAAATATTTTGCAAATAAGAAAGTTTTTTTTTTTTGCAACAGGCACTGTACGGGGGTCTTGAATATTCGAAGTGGGGCTACTAGGTCATGTGGGGTATCATATGAAAGACCGCTATTTGCATATTCTCGAACATTTTTTTTTTTTTCATAATCTGGTGCTAGTTTATCCGGTGTCAGTTTGATGATGTAAAAAGTAAATCATCAAAATATAGGGTACTTTTGTGATTGATGCATTGAAATTTTTCGTCGGCTTTTTTTTTAAATTTTAATCTGCTGTTCTCTATATAGAAATATAAGAGTAATCTATAGAAAAGGAACCATACCTACGCGGTAAAAATGTATGGAACAGTTTTTTTTTAAATAACCGATAAAAAATTTCAACGCAGGGAATCATTTACCGAATCCATATCAGTTTTCGCGTCGATGTCCCTGCCACCCTGTATATTGATTATCTTCTATGAACCAATGGAATGTGACAGCTTCGAAACATTCTCCACAATAAAAAACCCTTTTCAACGTCATTGACATGAAAATACCGTTATCAGTGATCCCCAATTGATTTCATGTCATATCAAGCATTGTTTGGAAGTCGAAACGCGATACGGTCAGCGACAAAAGTCGTACATTACGTTACACGTAAAGCATCTAAATTCACACTAACATATTTGAATTCCAGCATTTCATAGAATACCTAATGAGCTTTTAATTTCACTTCTTTTCCAATTTTAATGAAATGATTAGCTCAATAATTAAGATTTTAAAAATTAAATTGATGTTTTCGCTGACTGTACCATGCGTATGCGTCCGTGATAATGTAGAAGATAACACGTTTGTTTTAAAGTGCCGCCATCCGTATCGTTTTGGTTGGCTCTAGGGCTGTTGTTTAGTAAAAGTATGGTTTTTTGTTTAGTTTAGTTCTATCTTCGATGGAAATTAAAATAAATCACCTCATTCGAAATTCAAGTAGTACTATGCCTGTATTCCCGTTGTCTCCGTAGGTCATGTCCCCATTAAAGGGGACAAAGGTAATTTAATAAAATAATTAAAATTACTTCCCCTTGTCCCCCCGTACGCTGTCCCCGTTAGTTTATTGTAATAATTTAATCTAATTTCTTTTCAAATAATGCCCGTTGTCCCCGTTGCGTTAAAATTATAAGTGAGAATGCCTTAATAGAGAGACTATTATACCTATACAAATGCCTACATATAAAAAATTATAAGTGAGAGTGCCTTAATAAAGAGACTATTATACCTATACAAATGCCTACATAATAAAAAAAACATAATATCTAATTAATAGCTATAAACATGTAATTAAAAATTACCTAAAATGTAAACAATGGTATTTTTGTGTTTTTATTATATACATTTTTTTTTACTGCACGATAGGTTGATTTTGTGATATAAAAATATTAATTTGATATTTTTCCTAGGTATTCGATTACCGCAAGAGAGTTGTTAGCAGAGGTAACACGTGAAATTAAAATTTTCTTACGTTTTTTGCAATTTGCAGGTCATTGTCAGGTCGTATTTTGATCAAAATACGATTCGCGACCTTAGAAAACGAGTATTTATAGAATAGGGATGATGACAAAAAACATTTTTTTAGTCCGTCTTTGAGATTATAAAAAAATATTGGACACGTATTTTTTCTTCTTTTACGTAATCTAAAGATTACGGCGATATATTGTGGTAAAATGTGCCATGACGTCACAAGTATGTAGATTTTATACATACTAGTGACGTAGCTACCCCCACTCCCCAACTTAAAATGCGTTTTATCTAAGTCATTTTTTATTATTAAGAAAAAGCAAAAATCTATTATTTTTTTATTATTTGACTGACTGACTAATTAGAATTTAATTTTTTTTACCCAGGCTTCATCCCTATTAAAATCATTAAACTCATCGACACAACTCTCTAAGTAAGAATTGATCTAAAATGTCACGATTTCATGAAATAGTCATTGTATAGTGTAATCTGAACTAAGAGAGTTGTGTTGCTGATTTTAATGGTTATAAATAAATAAAAATACATAAATACATTGAGATACAGTCGCGATTCATATTTAGATTCATAATTCATAATATCATAATTATTTTTTCACAAGTCTGCTACTATGAGTACATTTACAGAGAACGATGAAACTGTTCCACCGTAATACAGTATACTCGTAATTATACTAGTAGATATGATAATTTTGTCTAAAAAATAAAATAATAATTTTTGGGGTGGACCATCCTTATCACTTAGGAGTATGAAAAATAGTGAACGTCCTTTTCTCAGACCTACTAAATATACACACAAAATTTTATAAGAATCGGTCAAGCCGTTTCGGAGGAATTTTATTACAAATACTGAGACACAATAATTTTATATACTTATTAGAAGATGAGGTTTTTATTTTCAGTGGCATATGTCAGTCGCATCATAACGTACGAGTAGTTTTAGTTGATTTAAAACAATAATGTTAGAAATCTTAAATCACGCTCTATCATAATTGTCCATTAGTTACTTATCTCAATTGCATGTACTTTATGTACAGCCAATGACATACTTTAATTAGCAAACCGAGGCTACAAAGTACAAGCTCCATTGAGAATCACAGGGCGTGACACCAATCCGTGTCATAACGGATTCCACAGTTTTACGGTAACATAAACATTATAATGACGAACGGCACCCGCAGACAGACGCGACGCGACAGTGCGACGCGACAATAGTTCAAAAATTTCTTTGAAAACTTCATGGGAATTATTCTACCAGAATCGCGTCGCTACTGTCTGTGGGCACCTTTATACTATCTCTCTTGTAGTAGATAACTTTTTGAGATAAGAAACAATGTACGAGTGCAGTACGATATTAATAGTGTGAGATAATATTGTTATCTCAGTTATGGCTACTTCCTCGAGATTATTGAAAAAATTAAAAAGTGGCTGTAAAAAAAAAAGTGGTTTCATGGCAAAAACAAATAAAAATGCTTTTGAGTTTCTAGGATAGATATGTAAGTATTTACCTACGATGTTACCTACCAATGTGAGATAGCATTATTAAAAATCAAAACAGAAAAATAAAAAAAAGCCCGCAGAACCCCATGTATCGCAGAAACCTGGCTTCAAAATTAATTTAAAAAAGGAATTAAAAGCGAGATAAGTCTACATACTTAGTAATAAGAATTATAGTAATTTTATTTATTGCATTAGCCTAGTTTTCTATCTCCGTTATTTACTTGAACAGTCAAGAGCATAAACATATTAATGGACAGCTCGGCAATAATATCTGATTTCATGATTCATCCATTAATAACTGTCGTCAAATTATATTGTCATATAATTTGACGACCGATAATTATGGCATTATGACATCGAAAGAACACCAAAACAATCTGACGAGACAGGCAACTCCAAAATATGGGATGCAGCATTGTCTTCAAAAATAATTATGTGTAACCTCTTAGAATGGAATATGTAATATCGGGCATGTAAGCGTTATAAATATCTGCCTACTCAGTTAAATTTAGAAGAATGAGTTACCTCGTTGAGAAAAAAAATATCTGACATCACTTTGGCAGTATAAAAACCTGCTGTCCATAGAAGATATATTTGTGGTCGTGTCTGTAAATTGATAATGAATTAATCCTAGGCGTACAACAGGATTATGTCTGAACCATCATCAGCATATTTCAACCCGCATGAATGTCAGCTATTTTAGTACAACTTGCAATGCAAATTGAAGCAGATTTAAGGCGACGATAACCGACTCTTAATGATTTTATACTGAAGATCACGTCTGAAAAAGTAGTGTTAATGATTTGGAAAATAAATATGTTAAATTAGAGTATTTTTTTAATAACATAATATAGAAATATTTTAGATTATGAAAGAAAGAAAGAAAAGAAAGAAAGAAAGAAAAATGCGTTTATTGGCATTACAGCAGAAAAATACATCTTATAAAAAAAAAAAAAAAACAGAAAACAATGATCAACGCCAATAGGGCCTCAGCTCAGCATAAATATCAGATGGCAACACAAAGTGTTATAGAATAATTACATAGTGAAATTAATTTGTAAAGTTATGTCTAACGCGGATAAAAAACGGAGAATCACGAAAAATCTATCAAGCGTATTTTTCTGAAACCTTCACCATTTTAAAGATAATTTTATTATTGATCTTTTGGTATAAATGTTTTATTAAAATACCTTTTGTTTTATATAAAATAAATTAAAAATGCTTCTAATTTGGGACATTGCTCCTTGATGGGCGAGTCCTATTTCTGGCTGGACGTATGACGCGCTGCGTGAGCTCAGTACAGAATATGCAAGCTATCCACTCAAGGTCATTGGCATACATCTGTGTCTTAACAGTAGGTACCATCGAAGAACTTCATATCTATACACCGTAAGGACTATTTCTGCTTGCAGCGCTCAGCGGCTATAGAACCGGGGCGTTAACAGATGTGGTCATCGTGTTCACGGGATTTTGTTTTCAAACTGCTTAGATATGAAGTTCTGCGATAGTACCTACTATACCGTATGTATCAGAAAGGTGTGGTCATATAGGGTGTGGAACAGACAGACCATAAAACTGAACAATTTTCTCCACGACAGCTTTTTCATCGTGAAAAAGTCACCGTCCCATACATTTCAGTCGTGGAGGTAGGTACCTATTGAAGTTTTGTATGAGACAGTTGTTAATTTTTTTACGATTGCGATGTTGTTCCCATGGAGAAAATTGTTCAGAGTGATGGTGTGTACCACATCATTCAGTATGACCTTTTTAATACATGCTGCATAAAGGATCCATGAACTTTTAGTGGGTCTAGATGGCATGGGTAATCAAAAACATGTACCTAGGTATCTTATCTTACGCGTTGTATGCCAAAACTCAAGACTTCATCATTCATTGATAAGTTATCAATTAAAACCTTGTTTTTTTTTTTTGTCACAAACTACATTGTACTCCATAGGTTTAAGTAGTTAAATAAAGGTAAACAAATCGTAAAAAGGGTTATTATAGATGACACTTTCTTGTTTAAAAATACTATAAAACCAAATTAAATTTATTAAAGATGTTTACAAAGTTTCCTCTTTTATTAATGTACGAGTAGGTATGTTATGCTTAATCATTAATTATTAAACTACTCTTCGCAGATTAAACTGCTTGAGCACAATTTTTTTGTTAGATTTATAATAATAGTATAATATTGTATAATCTGTCTATTGTAAAGAGCCCAAACTCTGAACGTCAACGAATTATAACGTAGCTAAATTGAAGAGTACAACTGTGACGTAGCCTGACAACTGAAGTGACAGGAATTACGTTTAGTTGGTTACTTGACAGCTGTCTCGTCACGTGGTTTTTGTTTACTTTATTTAACTACCTAAACCTATGGAGTATTGACTGTTTTAATTTACCTAACTAACAATGTCGAGACTAATTACTTGTTATCTATGTACTTACCTTTTTATTGATAAACGAGGCTGTATCTTTTTTTTCACCTTGTCACGTCAGTCATGTCATGTCATACAGGTAAGTATGGTTCGCACATAACTATGGTTTCTAGATTTACATTTATACGTTGATTCCATACTAATAACATGTTGAGTGCGATTTATATTGTGTTTTACATTCCTGCCCGCGATTAAAAATACATTAGTTATGAGTTTTTATGAAGGGTCTCGCAATCATTAGGCCGTGCATGTTATGTGGGTATAGGTATTATATTATTGTCTGTGGTATATGGGAATATATTCAAAGAGCTAATAACGTAAACTTTTTCGTGAAATGTTAACCGATCCAGCCTTAATGCCTGAGGCATTTTCAGATGCAGAGACAAGACATGGCAGGCGCAACATGAGAGATAGATATCACGAAATTAACAATTTAAAAAATCCCAAATATGTTGGGGTCGGCTTCCAGCCTAACCAGATGCAGCTGAATACCAGTATTTTACATGGAGCGAATGCGTATCTGACCTCCACAACCCAGTAACTGGGTAGTACGATACCCCTAGGTAAGACTGGTTGTCAGACGAGACGATTGTCAAAGATCCACGAATGACAGCCGGGACAAACGGCTTAACGTGTTTTCCGAGGAATGGGTCTCGGTATGTAAAGGTATCCACTGACCAACCCCGACAAGCGTAGCTTAACCTGATTGTATGGTGCGGCTGTTATTACTCCACGACCTCCTCAACGAAAACGACATAAATACTAATACATAGATACATATTACATAAATCTAAACAAAATAAATATTCACGGGGCAATGGTCATCAAAACTCCCGCGAAGTTAATTCAGCTGTCATTTGCACTGAATTCTTGATTTAGGACTTAGACTACGAATAAAATTAGCACACAAATGATATATTATTATCTTGTGCCAAAACATTATCTAAATGACATTGACGCAATCGCAAGCACTGATACTTCCTTTACTTGACTTGTATTTTATCTTTATAAGTCTTTGATAATGCTGTGAATCATATTTCAGGGGACTACAGGAGCTAAACGCAAGTTTTATAATGACAGTATATGATCCACTGCATTAAAAAAAAAAACAGAAATATATACACACATCAACACGGTCTAGGGATATTTTTAAAAAATCGAATTACTATCAATGTGTTAATTATTTATATGACATGTATATATTTAAAAGATACGTTATTTAATATTCTACCATTTTTTAATAATGGTTAAGGTACTTCGATTAAAATTTCAGGATTTTATGGAAAAAAAATGAAGCATAGACGGAAACCGTATATGAATTAACTTTTAATTTATGAGTAAAAACTGAAAAAAATAGAAAAATCATTTAATTTGTGTTTATAAACTTGAAGTTAGTAGTCTGAGAAAGCGCCCTTGATGTTCATAACACATCGGCAACGATTCGGCATGCTCAGAACAAGGTTGTCAATGTCTTGCTGCGGAATATTGTCCCATGTCCTTCTGAGGTGCGCAAAAAGTTGATCTTCTGTAGCCAGATTTTCAGGAACTTCCTTCAGAGCTCTTCTTTGCAGCATATCCCACGCATGCTCAATGGGATTTAGATCTGGCGATTGAGCAGGCCAGTCTAAGGCCCTAACATTGTGTGTATGTAACCAAGCTGCTACCGTTCTCGCCGTGTGAGCCCGGGCATTGTCGTGCATGAGCAGGAAATCTTGCCCCATTTGTGTTCTGTGGGGCAAGATTACGGGCCCCAGCACCTGTTGGACGTATCGTTTTGCCGTCATATTGCCCCGCACCCAAACGAGATCCGTCCGTCCTCCAAGACGAATTCCTGCCCAAACCATAATTGTTCCTCCTTGGTATGGGTGAAGTTCCTGAGGGTTCTGAAGACGGCTCCATCGTCCAGGAACTCGCCAAACACGCGTCCTTCGTGAATCTGGATGGAAGCCGAACCTAGATTCATCCGTGAACAGCACATTGGACCATTGCTCACGGCCCCAGTCCAAGTGGTTCCGAACCCATTCTAATCGTCGTCCACGATTGCCTCTCCGTAAAGGTGGGACCCGGAGTGGTCTACGAGAGCGTAGATTGCTTTCATGCAGTCGCCTTCTTACAGTTTGGTCACTCACAAGCACTTGGTGTTCCACTCGCAGCCTTTGGACCAATTGAGTCGCCGTTGCATTTGGTTGAGCTCGCGCGGTAATTTGCAAAAATCGGTCTTGTCTGGGGGTAATGATGCGACTTGGCCCCCGGTGCCTCTCCGCTACTTCACCTGTGGCACGATAGCGTGTCCACAATCTTGAAATTACTTTTTGGTGGGTCCCTATGGCCTCAGCAACATTACGCTGAACAGACCCAGCTTCCAGCATTCCCACAGCTCGTAACATCTCCGCCCTCGTCAAATGTTGGCGTTGCATGGCTACAATACTTCAATTTTAACTTTATCTTTCGTTTAAAAATGACGAAAAACTTTAACTAAACGTAATTCGTATTGTTTTCTAAATTTCGCACAAATGAAAATTCCCTCTCCTACACATCAAGACATTTTTATGCCACTGAAACAAAAGAATTTTCAAAAATTTGAATTTGGAATTAGTCTGAGATAAATTACAAACAAATCGGTGTATAAAAGATTCCAATGCGGCCAGTACTTTTCGAGTTATTTAATTGAGTATGAAATATCCCTAGACCGTGTTGATGTGTGTATTATTATTATGATATTCTTCAGGATATGGCTAGTTAGTTAGAGTGTTGAAAACATAATACAACTAATTTGATACGATAGAAACATTCAGGAAGATACCTCTAAAAATGTATTTTAACGATTTAAAACCAATCAATAGACTTTTTGTAAATAGGTAATTGCTTCATATTTTGCTATAAAATTACCGGCGTTGTATCATCTCGCTTCTCTTCCTTTTCTATGATAACTGACAATGACCGCGCTTTAGCTGTTGTCGGCCTCTTAAGATAGGAATTATATCGTCTTACGACGTCACCTCTGTCTCGTTTCTTATTCTACGCAAAGCAAAGACGACATACTGATGTTGCATTCCAATACACGTAAGTATAACACACTGTTTAACATAGCCATAGCACAGTGTAACTACTTGCAGTAGTTCAATGGGAGCGCTTTTTGCAGAGCAATCGTGCGTTCGGGAATCTTATGTTACAAACTGATAAACCTACTGCAGTTCGAGACCTAAGTAGGTATAATGTACAGTCAGGGAAATGAATTGTGTATCAAATTGCCACACTTCGTCAATTTGTCGTGTTATATCCATTACATACAACTGCCAAAGAATAACCGTTGTGATTTGAATTAACGCTTAAATTGGTTATCAATTTGACAAAAAAATAATTTCCCTACATTTACCGACCAATAAAAAATAAAAAAAGACGTGTGGCACTCGGAGACTGGCGCGGTAAAGCTATTGCATAGCATTTTTTATCAACTTATGCAATTTGTGTCACAGTGATGCGCGCGCATCTTAAAATTTCACTCTCATCATTTTTTCATAACGCGCCTAAAGAAGTATAACTTCAAAAAAAGTATCACCGCTGTGCCGGTCGGAGTGGGGGGTGTTAGGTTATTTTCGTTACGGAATTTCTGGATTCGGTCTCCACGCTCAAGGCCCGCGATAGAAGCTATGCAATAGCTTAAAATATCTCAGGTCCTGTCAAAACAAATGTATGGACAATGAACTACTGTAAGCAGGTCCACTGTGGCAATAGCATTGCTTATGCCTAGACTCACGAGTCGTGACGTATGAATTTTAAATTACTGCGGCCGCATACATGATTTTTTCTCCTACATCTCATTCACACATGCTAATAGTCCGTAGCCTACAACTTTGCTCGTGTAAATTGCGGGTATTATTACTACCGAAACCTTACAGGGGTTTTATAGGGCTGCGCTGATATAAATGAAATAGTTGAAAAGTAAGTTATTAAGTAAGATATCGATGCTCATCCCTGATTTAACGTAGACCCCGTATTTTGCTAAATACTGGTCAAATCTAAAGTTTTCTCTAGGGTAATAAAGATTGAGAGACCTTACAGGGGTTTTATAGCGCTGCGCTGCGTTGAAAAGATATAAATGAAATAGTTGAAAAGTAAGTTATTAAGTAAGATATCGATGCTCATCCCTGATTTAAATTAGACCCTGTATTTAGCTAAATACTGGTAAAATCTGAAATTTTCTCGAGGGTAATAAAGATTTAGAGATAAAACTACTTTTCAAGAAACTTTGCGATTGGATTTGCTGATGATTTTATTTTATTAATATTTGCATGCCATTGTGTAACTCTAAGGCAAAAAAGTATTGGTCAGTTTTTATGACTTTTTAGCCGACTTCCAAAAAGGAGGAGGTTATATGTTCGGCGCGTATGTATGTTTTTTATTATGTATGTCCACCGATTTCTTCGTCAATTGTGGACCGATTTTGAAAATTATTTTTTTGTATGAAAGGGTATTCTCCCGAATTGGTCCCAAATTTTATTAACTTTGCTTGGATAGTTTTTGAGTAAGCTTCAATAATACGATTTTTTCCCACTAGTAGGTATATGTGAATGATATGATGATAACTTCCTGTCACTGTCATTTACATAGCAGGTAGTGGTATTCGAATTTGTGTGGGGTAGGTACCACAACTAAAAAGTGAAAAATATATTACAAAATAAAAAACAACCGACTTCCGAAAAAAAACACTACAAAGTGAAAAATAACTTTAATTTCGGAAGTCGGTGGCAACAAGCGAAAATTCAAAACCAAAGACACCGACTCCCGAAATTAAAGTTATTTTTCACTTTGTAGTGTTTTTTTTCGGAAGTCGGTTAAAAAGTTTTTAATAAATTACATTTGCACACATACGTATTTATTAAAAAAACAAAACAATATAAAAAATTGTGGCTCATCGGCATCTGGAACAGGGTCCAAGCTGTCGGTGTTCCGGGCTCTAGCTAGAGAGGAACCTCCTCACTATACGTGCCGTGTGCCCGTGTCCATGAGTACTGCTTTCTGAATCAAGCCTTTGACTCTTATTATTTTTATTTTTAACGTCTCTTGCATGTTGACAATTTGTGTTGTATGTATTGTACTCATGTTTGAGTAAATAAATGGTTATTCTCGATAGTCGTAAAGTTACTGATAGAAGTTCCTATAAAAAATCCTAATTAAGTTGTGTACTTATTGAGACTGGCTAAAAATGCTGTTATAGTCCCAGTAGAATGTAATAGTAGTTTATGAAATTGTTGCATAAAGAGGGGTATTAAAATACGAGTGTTTTAATACCTAGTTATGTGCAGTTTTATACACTACTTTATCTACTCTCATACACAGAGATTGAACCTTGAACAAAAGATCAAAGTTAAAGATCAAGAATAAATAAATCAAACGAAATTCAGTTCAACAAAACGTATGATGAATGGCACCTGCACTCAGCACATAACCGCGCATGCGCTAGAGCGGTGCTGCTGTCCCCCGCTAACGTTCCATTGCAAAAATAGATAGAAACTCTTTGGTGATATTAACTTCTTGGATTTGCCTTGTGTCGTAATAGAAAAAATAATGTTTTACTTATAGCATTATTTTATTAGAGAAAAAGTGTTACAATATGATTCTATTTTTAAATTTCGATATTGTGTTTAGTCAATATAAACTCGTTTTGAAGTTTATAATTCGAATATTACGATAAGAGAGTTGATAAAAACCGTTTTAGTTTACGTTAGATTGATAATTTTATAGCACGATTTCGGAATAGAACTCTCAGGTACTCTCAAGAATAAGTCTATTGTTTAAAAGCGAATTATTCAATAGTACGTGTATTTAATAATACATCACGTAATCACGTACTGTTATTGTTGTTAAGGGATTGGTATGCTTTAAATGCTATATTATTAAATACGTTATTCGATTGTGCAACTATCAGAATGTAAATAATTAAATTGCTGGCAGCATCTTGATGTAATTCTCTTCGTAGAGTTGTTCGTTTAATTAAGATATTATAATAAATATTATTGGTTGGCTTGGAAATAGGTGCTGTAAGTAAATCGATTGGCACTTCCCTTTTACTTGATGATTTCAAATATTTTGACTAATTTAAGACAGAGAGGTTAAACTCAAAATCAAAGCATTTTTTACAATTAAGCCATTTACGGGCACTAGTCGGTCAGTTAGCCAGAAATTTGAAGCTAGTTGCCCATTCCAAAACGTTGATCTTTATGGAGAAGAACTGGCAAGAAAATCCATTACAAAATCCACCATCTTAGGAGATGACCAGTCTCAACTGACAGCGCCCGTTCACGAACATGACGCGTGGATCAGCACCGTCCAGCTCAACCATTTTGTAGGGAACCGAATGATCCAACACACTCGCCACCATCAGCGAGACATTTAAGTGAGTATGAACATACTCTCAACTGCTATATGCTCTTTCAAGTCAACATACATCTTAATAGTTAGGTGGCGAGAAGACCTGGATGCGTGTCGCAAGGGATGGATTGAGGTGGCTCTGGAAAAGACTGCCTGAAAGGATTGGGGAGGCCTCTGCTCTGCAGTGGGACTATGTAGGCTAACAAAAAAAAAACTACTTCACTATGTGGGTTTACTTTTGCCAAAACCTTCTGGAAATAAAGGTGTAATGTTATGATTAGGTACCATTAAAATAATTTTGAATATGAATTCGCTAAACCAGAGAGGGCTGATCGACAGACGAGGCGTGCCCATCTTAATTATTAAATGAATCACGGCATTATCAATGGGTTTTTAAAAACGTACGTACTTCATCCATCAACAGTTTTCCATACATGAACATAGGTATATTGGACAGAAGAATGTAGTAAATTGGTTCAATCAATCTACACTCGACCGTAATCGATTTAATAGGAATGATTGTTCCTCTCAATTTGTTTGTCCCTTAAGCATACTCATATATTATGGGCGACCGAGCTCTGCTCTGGTGAAAATAGAAAATGCTCATTTAATATTATATGATAGTTTATACCAATTCCATGCTGCCATGATAGTAGGCACTTACTAATTCCATGCTGCCATGTCATTATTCTAAGGTAGCCATCTTGTTCTCAACTTTGGGCGACCGAGCTCTGCTCGGGTGAAAAAGTGGAGGTGGAAAAAAATCTGCCTAGCCTTTTCCCAACTATGTTGGGGTCGGCTTCCAGTCTAACCGGATATATCTGAATACCAGTATTTTACATAGCGACGAGACGACGAGAGCGACTGCCGATAACCCTTGGTAATATTGGTTGTCACTTTCGGGCTTCTGACGACCCGTAACGACTGTCAAAGATTCACGAATGACAGCCGGGACCAACGGCTTAACGTGCTTTCCGAGGCACAGTTGAGTCCCGATGTAAAGATGGTCACCCATCCACGGACCAACCCTGGCAAGCGTAGCTTAACCTAATGGATCGACCCGTGTGGCTGTTATTACTTAGCCACAAGCTTCTCCATATAATTTATTATTCAATATAGGTATCTGTACATATTTGTCTGTTTGTATTTTATGTTCAGTTTAAAATATTGATTTCAGCTTTGTACTGTGTACTACCTACTGACCTATATTACTGTAGCCCTGTAAAATCCTGCAACGATTACAGTTGCGTTTCGTTATCGAGGAAATAGAAAAAAAAATACAACGAAAACAGGTTTAGGTGCTGATAAACTTGAGCATTCACTTGTAATGAGCATTCTAGCGAATGTTACATTAAAGAAAAATTAACGGGAGCGTTTTAGCGAGCGTTGTAGCGAGCATTCTAGAGAGCATTCTAAAGTACATTAAATTTGCTTCGAACATTTTGCCGAGCCGAGCCATTCTGTCATTCCGCCGCGCCGTCCCTTTATGCCTCCCGCTCCCCTGTTTTTTTGACGAGCATTGAGTAGAACGTTCGCTAGAATGATGCCCTATTAGGTTAGTTAGGCCCTATGCTTGGCTCTGTTCGTTGTTCAGTTTGACAAATTAAAAAACGGCGAATGCTCGATGTTCTGTTACAAGTGAAAAGTGAATGCTCAAGTTTATCAGTTCTATTTTCACAGACTTTTAGGGCGTGACGATAATTTAATAACTATGTTACGAATACAAGTCAATATCAATTATATTGCATTTTCGCTCTGTTTCGTAAGTCCGATCCAAGCCCTTACTTAATTAATGAATTATATGTATCGAACATTCCCTATAGACTGGTTTAATCATTTGATTGGTATCGACCGGTAGAATACCACGGATGGATATTATTCTACCGGTCTACATATAATAAGCTAATTGATAATAATGATTAATTAATATCTATTGCGATCTCTAATAAATTAGTGGTGGCTGATAATATTGACGATAAATTTATGTTTGTTATAAATGAGTTACGCATTAGGTTAATTGATTATTGTGATAAGAATTGGCGGTTTGTTCTGTATTAATTGACAGATTTGTTACAAGCATTCATAAGGAGTAGGTAAGAATATTGAGGGCATTTGCTGTTATTGTAATTAATGGCTCATTAATATTTTAATTTCAGTCATAATCGTGGTAAACTGATAATGAATAACTGTGTTATTAGGTACCTATGTGTGTTAAGGCATTTTTTTTTTGAGTACTTTCTACTCACATATAAAAGCGACAACAATAATGTACCCAGGATTTTGTAATATCTTGATTTAAAAGAGTGTCCTTAGAGTTTATTGCCCGTTGTTCTCCATAGAGATCTACGTTTTGGAATGGGCAACTAGCTTCAACTTTCTGACTAACTGACCGACTCTTTGACAATTCAAAAGTGCCTGTAAATGGTTTAATTGAAATAAATGCTTTGACTTTGAAATTTGAGTTTGAGTTTATTTTCAGTAAATAGAAGAAGTAAGGAAAAGGAGGAGCTCGAGTGCGGAGGGCTTAGTTATAACAGGCGCACGGGTCGATCATCAGGTTAAGCTACAATCTTTACATACCGAGACTCCTCCGTGCCTCGGAAAGCACGTTAAGCCGTTGGTCCCGGCTGTCTTTCGTGGATCTTCGACAGTTGTTACGGGTCGTCAGAAGCCCGAAAGTCAGTCAACCAGTCTTACCAAGGGGTATCGTATTACCCTGTTACTGGGCAGTGAAGGTCAGACAGGCAGTCGCTCAATGTAAAATACTGGTATTCAGCTGCATCCGGTTAGACTGGAAGCCGACCTCAACATAGTTGGGAGAAGGCTAGACAGATTGATTGAGAAGTAAGGAAAAGGATATTATAGAAAATATAAGCATAAATGTGTAAGTGTATTTACCATGTGGGTGTACTATAGATACACCTCTGCCTAACCCTTCGCGTAATACAGGTGTGATGTTATATCCTAACTAATATTATAAATGCGAAAGTGAGTTTGTTTGTGACGCTTTCACGCTAAAACGGCTGAACAGATTTGGATGAAATTTGGCACATGGGTAGACCATGACCTGGATTAGGACATAGGATACTTTTTTCCCGATATTTTCCCGGGATCGAGACTTATGCGGGTGAAACCGCGGGGCGCAGCTAGTATATAAATACATATAAAATGACAATAGAATATTGTAATAAAAAAATGTGGTGAACTCTTAGAACAATATAGCTGAGAATAAAAGAATAAACAACACTTAATACCTACCTATAATAATACTGTTATGATAAACAAAACGATTCTCTCTCAAGGTCTGCTAAAAATACTAAGAAAAATATCAATGTAATATTTTTGTATTCTAAAACGATCGAATTTCTGTACCGTTCTACCTGTATCTCAAAATATCTTAAAACCAGTTATTAGGTTATAAAAAAAACACTACAAAGTGAAAAATAACTTTAATTTCAGAAGTCGGTGCTTTTGGTGTTAAACGTGGTACCACAGATGGTTCACTCTGCATTTGAAGTATGAAACTATAAGTACGCGATGGGCCCGTCTTGTCAGGCTAATTCAGTGAGTGTAACGTAGTCAAAAGAAAGCCCAGGTTAGCACGGGCAATTTTTTCTCGCGGCGATATTTTTTAGCGCACTTTATTTTCGACGCACTGCTTAGCGCTGAGAGTTGAAAATCCAATAGTGTGTTTTATGGTCGCCCTGGGATTCGCTCTGTTGAATTCTCAATGCTCGGCTCTACACCGAGAGTTGAAAATACAGTGCGTGATAAAATCCCGCCTCGATATATTTACTTCCGTTACGAGAACGTGGGCTAAGAGTTACGCGATAGAGTAGTTGTTTCGGGTCTGGGTGTTAGTGTATGTGAGTTTCTATGTTTGTAAACGCACCCACAGTACAAGAAGAAGTTCTTAGTGTGGGGCAACGTCTTTTATAAAAAAATAAAAAAAATTGAAAGAAAGGCAACTTCTAGGTGAATATAACTGTGGGTAATTAGCACTGTGCGACTTGAATTGCACTTTATTGTGTCGTAGCCAGAGTCGCATTTTGTTATGATTTTACGGAGTGAGCCATCTGTATCCGTATGTGGTGGTACGGTTAAAAGGTACGGACCTTTATAATCTTGATTGTCATGTCATAATAACGACAATTCTGTTTTACAAGTTTGAAAACTATGAGGCCGCTTGTAGATAAAGATTAGAAAACTTTTCTTACTTTTTGAAACATGTTTCGAAATTTTCATTTTGTTATCTTAAGTTAGATTTAAATTTCGGCACTAAAGATACTTTTTCTTACAAAGCATTGTTACGTCGACAGTCGTGGAATGTTTGATAAATTACCATGGTTCTTGCCCGAGTCTATCAAAGGCTCTAAAGACCATTTTATTATTAAGATAAATATATTCAAGAATGAAAATTATGAAACAAAGAACCTCCTTCATTCACTGCCATCGAACTCTAACGATAAGATTTTAAATTACTGTGTCATTTCAATTTAAACGGCTGTAGCCATCTAATTTACTGCCGTATAAACTACGTAGTTTACAGAGATTGTCCATAGTTCACGAGCATGCCACAAGTCTCTGGATTCCTTGTAGGGGTTACTGGCTACGACTCGTTACTTGTTGTGCAATGGGACCGGTTATTAAAGCAATGAAACCGTATGAGCTCCCTGGACCGGTTAATTATATGTGCGTGCCGTTATAAATGTTGATATAAGATGAACGCTACATTTATACTTCTATGCAGGGCCGTATTCAGGAATTCATTTCGGAGGGGGGGTTAGGGTTGCCAACTTTTTTTCAATTTTCAAATTGACGAAGGGGTTTCTTACTATTAATTTCAATAAAACCTTGCTCTCTTCCCGCCACTGCAACCATAACCAAAACACTAAAATCTTTAACCTTTAAGGCCACTTTAGCAGAATAGGGCCGCTATGGAGAATATAGTATGCAAAAGCGAGCGGAGCGAGCTCTAAATTTTTGGCACCCCGCCTGGAGTAGGTTAGACTCTCTCGGAGACTGCTGAAGTTGCAGGAATTCATTAATTGTTGATGAAAATACAGTATTTAAGCGTACTCTTACGGCTTTTGTAGATTATAAAGTACGCCTATGCGAAATGGGGGGGTCGATTTCTGGATTGAGGTTCTGGTTTCCCACTTTCCGAGGGTGTTTGAACTCCAAAACCCTCGGCCTTGGTTCTATTTATTTGGATATGTTTTATTTATGAGCGTGTAAACATGTTATTACTGTGAAGTAAACAGCGGGATTCTTTTCGATTAGCAATCCGTTGATGGTCATTATATAACATATTTCACTCTTCCTTAAATCCTGCTTTGTTCGGAAAACTTGTAATTTCTGCCAAACAAAAAAAACCACGTGACGAGACAGCTGTCAAGTAACCGATTAAACGTAATACCTGTCACTACAATGTCATGCTACGTCACAGTTGTACTCTTCAATTTAGCAACATTATAATTCGTTGACGTTTAGAGTTTGGGCTCTTTACAATAGAGAGATTACAAAATATTATATTATTATTACAAATCTAACTAAAAAATTGTGCTGAAGCAGTTACATTTACGAAGAGTAGTTTTAGAATAAATTATAAAGTTTAACATACAGTAAACAATCTAAATATAATTTAATTTGGTTTTATCGTATTTTTTAACAAGAAAGGGTCATCTATAAAAAACCTTTTTACGATTTTTTTACCTTCATTTAACTACCTGAACCTATGGAGTATGTAAGGATCGTAGCAGGTGGCCTTCAGTTGTTTCTGCTTACCCCTATCTGCCTACCCGAAGTTATCAGATCGAAGTCCGAATTGCCGAAATTCCATAGCATCGATGTAGGTACCACAATTTCGAATAGCCATTTTTTCTACAAAAATGACAACCCATAACGACTGTTAAAGATCCACGAATGACAGCCGGAACCAGCGGCTTAACGTGCTTTTCGAGGCACGGAGGAGTCTCGGTATGCAAAGATGGTCACCCATCCACGGAGCAACCCCGGCAAGCTTAGCTTAACCTGATGGATCAAACCGTGTGGCTGTTATTACTTAGCCACGAGCTCCGCCTCCTCCATCCTTAGGTACACGACTTATGTATGTATGTAAATTGTTGTTTTAAAAATATGATGAATGGTTTGTGTGTCTGTTTTGAACTCTATGATTCTTAATATCTTTACATGACAAGTTCTTTGTGAAGGTTAAATGTTAACAGTTGGAAATACTTAGCTATTGACTCTTTTTTTTTAAATACAGTTGCGTTGAAAGAATAATGATATCATTCAATGTATTGTCTGACGAAATATTACAACGTTGGTCAAATCTAGGGGGTCAAGTCTCTAAATCCGTCAACGAAGAAACGGGACCCTCCAAAAATGCCAAATTAAATTTTTCGGACGTATAAAAACATTATCGGGATTAGGGACAACTTCAAATCGTGTTGTCACTTGTCAGTCATTCTAAAGGCTTGCGCAGACCAGCGCGACTTGTCGCGCGACGCGACACGAACAATACAATTTCTAAGAAAACTTCACAGTATAACAATAACCGGTGTCGCGTCGCGCGACAAGTCGCGCTGGTCTGCACAAGCCTTTAGTCCGAACTAATCTTATGTCCACAGGTTACGAGGAGGATGAAACGCCCGTAACATCGACCGAAACTACGGATATTGTATCCATTTCGCCTTTTGAGGGTTGTGACTGATATAAATTCTACCAAGTTTAATTATCCTAATTTCTATTCAGAGTCAAAATTGTATGTTTCAACATTGAATCAAGAATGAAGTCATTCATTACGTTCATTCAATTGATTTTTTTCAAACGTAATTACAGTACAATCATCATACTGACTGCTCATTTATCAGTTTTCATTTTAAATTTAGATTGGCATTATGAACTCTTTTTTTTAACAAATTGATTTACCTATAGTTTTTTCAATGTTACCATCGTAAATAGTCATAGGCAGCATTTGTATTGTTTCTTCTTGTTGGATTTCTATAGAAAATACGAATGAGTACGAACTTCATTCACTTTTGAAAAATTTTTAGAGATAATTAATTATTTTTGTAATTAAATCAAAATAGTACTACCTCTTTATGTTCAGTGATCAGTCAGCAATAATAATTGGCAAATCACAAAAAAAACTAGGTGGCAATAAGCAGTACAAAAAACCGGTTTTTCTAATTATTCTACAAGTATTTAAAATAAATACATTACGCATTGGAGCGAGTACAACGATACTGACACTTCAAGGCAAGCAAGCCTATTGCAGTCTGAAGTAACTCGTAGTACATCGTTTTATTGTAAGTGATTATGTATAGTTCTTGTAGGAGCTCGTGGCTAAGTAATAACAGCCGCATGGTCGATCCGTCAAGTTAAGGCTTGTGCAGACCAGCGCGACTTGTCGCGCGACGCGACACCGGTTATTGTTATACTGTGAAGTTTTCTTAGAAATTGTATTGTTCGTGTCGCGTCGCGCGACAAGTCGCGCTGGTCTGCAAAAGCCTTGAAGCTACGCTTGCCGGAGTTGGTCCGTGGATGGGTGACCATCTTTACATACCGATTCTTTCGTGCCTCGAAAAGCACGTTTAGCCGTTGGTCCCGGCTGTCATTCGTGGATCTTTGACAGTCCTTACGGGTCGTCAGAAGCCCGGAACCTGACAACCAGTCTTACCAAGGGGTATCGTTTTACCCAGTTACTGGGTTGTGAAGGTCAGATAGGCAGTCGCTCCATGTAAAATACTGGTATTCAGTTGCATCAGGTTAGACTGGAAGCCGACCCCAACTATGTTGGGAAAACGCTAGGCAGATTTTAACTATGTGTAGCTGTTGACCTCGTATTTGCTGTACCACTTTTGATAATAATATTAAGGGGCATGTGCTAAGGTAGCCTGCGAAATTCAAATTTTCTTTAGTTTTTTACATTTTGCAGGTCAGTGTGAGGTTTTATGTTGATTAAAATATGATTTGCGACCGTGACAAATATGGTTTTACATAATTATAATCATTACAATGAGCAATACAACTCCATAAGTAAGTAGAATCGCCAAATGTCATGATTTAATGAAATAGTAATTCAATACGATTATAATTATGAACTTAGAGAGTTGTATTGATCATTTATGATTATAATTCTATAAATAAACATTTGATACGGCCGCAAATCATATTTAGATCAACATACAATATGATACTGACCTGCAAATTGCAAAATCCGTAAGAAAATTTGAATTTCGTGGGCTAGCTTGACGCTTTCGCCTTAAAACTGATTCTCGTGGCATATCGTTTTATTACAAATGTATAAGTAAGTACGTTACGTCAAATCGGGCTTCTTAGATTGTCGCGAGTGTAAGATTGAAACTATGTAACTGTCACTTAGATAAATTATAGGCCTTGTCGTTTTATGGCGTGCGAATGATATTCAGCCGTAGGATTGTAATAATTGCTTTACAATCCTAAGGTTGAATGTCACTTCCATAAGGTTCACTTTACCTACCTAAACAAGGAAAATATTGACTTTGCCTCACAACGGTATAACGCAATCAACGATTGATAGCTAGCTTTACCCAAATGTTTTCCTATTGAACTCTCATTTGGAACTGTTATTGTATTAATTATACATACGTTGGGGGTTTTATTGAGTAATAGCGGCTATATTTGTATGGAATTCTCCCGTTTCAGGATGATGTAAATAAGCTGAATGAATTTGATGAGCAATTAAGTATTCATATTTTTGAATAAATCCACTGTTGCACTGGCTGGAACAGTCAAGAAAACCGGGCTATTTTATTTTATATAAATAAATAATGAGCGATTTAAATTTAGAATAACGTCATTGAAAAAAGTCGGGTTTCTTTTATTAGTGGAATAAAATGGTAGAAAGACAGTTTTTGTATGGAAAAACCTCAGACCAAATAAAAAACCAAGACAGAGCGCTGCGAACAATACAGTGAAGCATGCCAAAACTACGCCGCCGCTCTGTACATACAGGCTCACACGCACACATTTACAACCTTTTACAATGACACTACAATCAAACTACACCACTCAAAGTGCACACATGTTTACGAAACTGAACAACGGCTTCACTTCACTGTTGACAGCGCTCTGCCTTGGTTTTTTATTTGGTCTGAGGGAAAAACTGTTAAAAATTCAGAATGGAATTCCCGGAGAAGACTTATATGTAAGTACCTTCTAGGCATAAAAGTTTGTTCGATTTCACCGCGCCCAATGGTCCACTAGCGCCACTCTTTTAAAAAAATATTATCTCGCGACTGAGAAATAATTATGAATAACGGCTAGTAAGGACCCTCGGTAAGTGTGTCTAGAATTTTCTAATACCTTTTATAAAGTTTCATATTGAGACACGAAGCAACAAAATTCGATCTAAAGAAAAGCGGCCACATTCCTCTAGATCGTATTTTGTTGCTTCGTGTCTCAATATGAAACTTTATAAAAGGTATTAGAAAATTCTAGACACACTTACCGAGGGTCCTTACTAGCCGTTATTCATAATTCCTTCTGTCACGAGATAATATTTTTTTAAAGGAGTGGCGCTAGTGGACCATTGGGCGCCCTCTTAATAAGGAAGAATTAATCTAAATAGGTACCTACTAGAAATGAAGGCCTGAATGTCGCAACGGATCATGAAATGAAACAGTTTGGAAGTAACACTACTTCTTCAATTGAGATCACTAATAAAAACATCCGAAGGACGCTAGCTATGACTACAAAGATTATTTTTAATAATGAAATGGTTGATTAAATGACTATGACCACGGAAGCTTGACTAAAATTTTAGATGCTGAAAACATTACGACAAAATAACAATGTAAATTGTTGAAATTTTAATGCTTGACTCTATAATTAATATCTAGGTAATTTCAAGGTCTTAGAAATAATTATTTACTGATTTTGTAGTAGCTAGTAATTTCAGATTAAAATCAGTGCCTAAGGTAGGTAATTTACGTTCATAAAACGAACGTTTTAAATTGGCATTCCATCCCACAAGTTTGAAAAACAGTGTTCAATATTAAATAAAAAGTAACTTTACATAAAATAATAATTGCACATATTTAAAAGTTTCATAATAAGTCTTATTATTGCTCATTTATAATGCCTGTAATTACTTGCACATACCGGTTTTAAACTATAAAAAACCGGTTTATAAACGTTAGTTACATAATCACTCACACTTTGCGGAATCGGGATAATTAGCTTGACGAATTAATTAAATACAATATAATAAAATGTGTGTTGTTATTCATCTGTTACAGCTGTTGGATCTCCTATTAATAAATAAATAAATAATGTATGGGGAACTATCAAAATCCACTGTAAATTGCGCCATACAATAGATTATATTGTTGTCAATTAATACACGGGCACTATTTTTCCAAAAAACCGGAAAGCGAATGTTGTTATCGGTTTTACAACACCTGTCAACACGGTCTCCTTACCACGTGCTCCGGAAACGCACGAGCGCGCGCGAAGTTGAACGAACGCAGACGCAAATAGTTTTGAACTTCTGAGGTGTGCTGTACTTCGCACCGGTTAGCACCCTTTACACAACTAGACTTTTCTTTTGCAGCAACACGAAGCGACGTGTTAGTTTTCACAAACAATAATCTGTCGTGACAATAGCACATAAAGGACACCTGACAGAATATTAACAAGACGCCTTCACTTCTTCATTTACCCGTTATTTACTTCGCTCAGGTATTCAGAGAAAATTTTCGCGGGCAAAAAATTAAAATAAAATATATAAGTTACATCGGCACTTTTATCTTTTCACAATGTGGTAATCATTTGGACGTTTATTGAGGAAGTCGTGATTGTTTGTTTCGTACCTGTTCCCCACCAATATCGCTTCCAGCCGTCTGTCACAGCGCGGAACATGGCGCTACGTGCGACGCCGACTACGCGTGGCGGCCAACTGACTGACATACCAACCAAACTCCGCAGAGAGTCTGTAAAAACGTTCGAAATTCATAATCCCAAATCGATTCTTTTATCACCATGATTTAGAAATCAATCAAAGTTAATTCATTTATACAATTGAAAAGTTCTTTTTAAGCGGTTCGTTTGATAGAGAGGGCGTTTTATGCGAGAAACCGACAAAGGGCTCTCCGCCGCTCCCTGATTCAATTAATCTCTAATTAGAGACGAGAGTGCTCTTAATGTTGAGTAGAGACGGATTTGACATCGTATCCTGTCACCGTAGTAAATGGAAATCTGACAGCAAGATGGGTTTCAGCGACCCTATAACTGAATTGAGGTCAACTGTGTCAATGTAGCTACATCAGGTATACACAGGTACGTATATGAATTCATATGAGTATTATCAAGCGAGCTTACGCATATTAGTTTGTTTACGCGTAAGAACTACATATATCATAAATACTATTTATGAGTAAAAAGGATATTTGAATATTGGTTAAAAATCTTTGAAAAGAAAAGAGAAAGAAAAAGAAGAAGAGAGAAAGTCAACAAAAATAGGCTTTTTAAGAGCGTTTATTCTGAAAGTTGGCAACGTCGCGTCGCAAATAGATGTCAAATATTTCGCTGTTTTGATTAATTTGGCAATATTACTAAATGGAAATATGAAATGTGGCTAACTAGCGAACTAGAATATTAATAATGAATTGCAATTATAACACTGAATTTGATGTTGTCACCGTTTTAGGTGTAAGAAAGGTGTAGGAAAGTTTCCAAATACTTTTTTTACATCTACAACGAAATATTCGGTGTTACGATATAAATTAGTTTATTTCATAATCAATTATTTAGTTCGCTAGTTAGCCACATTTCATATTTCCATACAGTAATATTGCCAAATTAATCAAAACAGGAAAATTTTCGACAGTTATTTGCGACATTGCCAACTTATAAGATAAACGCTAATACGGACTCAATTTGAAGTTTTATTTTATTTTTTATATTACCAAACTAGTTTTTATATTCTTAACTAATTTATATAATTTACATTAGGCAGGTACACCATTTATAATTATAATATTTTCTACAGTCATATATTTTACAACTTTAATTAAAACAAAGATAAGTTTTGTTCCCAAATAAAGTTAACGAAATAGACTAGAAACGAAACCCAGTTACTTTTACATAGGTACTTACTTTTAAATATTGATGTGTTAGTGTTAGCTTTTGGTCGACAAATGGCATATTGTTAAGCTGTTTTTGAAATTCCTGTGCTGTTTATTATTTTTCTGTTGTGTTTTTATTGTTAACTATTAGCTTCTCCACAAGACTTTTTCGACCTGAAATGTATTGTTTTACCATAAAATATATGCAATGACACTCGGATAGACTAGCTTCCCATTAGTGAAATAATTTTCGGAATAGGCTCAGTAGTTCCGAAGATTATCCCATACATACAAACTCACAAATTTTACCTCTTTATAATATTTATATTATCTTTTATTATTGCTAACAGCAGTTGAATGATAGTTCAATGTAAAGACAGTTAACAATCAAAATAATGACATTTTCAAAACGGACAGAGATATAATTGTGTTATTGTTGTTTGTTTTTTTTTTTTATAAAATAACCTTTTTTATCTACTCTCATATCGTAATATACAAATTATAAACTTCAAGACGAGTTTATATTGACATACTTTATAAACAAAATACCGAAATAAATTTCGGTATTTTGTTTTGTTTTTGTTTGGTTTTGTTTGAAAAAGTGTTGTATTATGATTCTATTTTTAAAAAAATAGAATCATAATACAACACTTTTTCTCTAACAAAATAATGCAATTTTTTTTTTCTATTACGATACAGGGCAAATCCAAGAAGTTAATATCACCAAGGAGTTTCCATCAAATTTTCTAATGGAACGTCAGCGGGGGACAGCAGCACCGCTCTAACGCATGCGCGGTGATTTGCTGGTGCAGGCGCCAGTCATATGTGAAGTGGTACTGAATTACGTGGGGATTTTTTATTCTTGATCTTTAACTTTGATCTTTTATTATTTTTCTAGATTCAATCCCAATTGGTATGAGAGTAGATAAAGTAGTGTATGAAACTGCACATAACTACGTATTACACACTCGTATTTTAATACCCCTCATTATGCAACAATTTCATAATAGTACATTATGATACGAGTGTGCTGTATTGGGTAATTTAGCCGAGTGGGTAATGATCAATGCACACGTGTTTCATACGACGTTTTTCAACAAACTTGCTTGGAAAAAAACAGACTTGTTGTTGCCAGGTACTGTCAATCGGAGCTTCTTTTAAAAACTGTTGTACGTCGGTTGCTGACAATACCTTAGATTTTCGTATTTTATAAAACAACAAAACAAAAACGATAACAAATATTTACGGAAAATGGCGCGCTGGTTTTTATTTTTTTCTGCTAGCGATGCGCGCGCAGTTGTAAATAAAGGCACAGGCAAAACCGCTGAACAGCCTATACCAGACCCGTAACATAGAACATAGAAGGCGAGAAGTCTCTTTGATGAGATTTAAAAAAGCACAAATCTCTGCTCGGGTTAAAATGGAGAATGCTCATTTAATAGTATAGGATAGTTCATACTAGTTCCATGTATTCAAAGTCAATTTCTTTAAACAAATTCCATGCTGCAATGATAGTACTTACTAATTCCATACTGCCATGTCGCGTTTCAAAATTTGTCAAACAACAATGGCCGCTAGAAATTGTCTATGGTTTTAGTGATGTGGTAGTATGATCTTTTGTTTTGATACTTTCGATGTTACGATTTTTTTGTAGGTAGTGTTTCATCAGTAATTTTTTTATTGAGTAACTTTCAGATGAAAAACAAATCCATTGAAATATGTTCAAAGTTAAAACCGTGAAAACGAACAAGATAGCACGGGTACTTACGTACGTTTGGTATGTCAAAGATTAAAAAAAAAAGTACTTATGCTAACCAAATACCTACCTGACAAATAATACGAGACTAGCTTACAGATGGTGTAGCTCACAGACTACTTAGAGATATGGTGTAGCTCAGGAGTCACCAAATGATTCGTAACAAATTCAGTGTTAAAGCAGTATAATATTCTAAAACTTGAGAGGTCCCCATAATACATATAGACCTACGACATTATTTCATAAGGAAATAGGACCGCATCTTTAAACGCGGGCTAGCTCCAACAGCATCTTGAAAATCCTAGCCGAAAAACACTTGTTGTTTTCAGTATAACAATTTTAAATACATTAAAATAGTTTATTTTTTCAATACAGGATTAATAAAATACTCCTTGAACAAATAGTCGATATTTATTATGTCAATAACTAACTTTTCAATGACAAGATAAATTTAGACCAGTTAAAAAGGATGTCGGTTGCCTATGGTCGGTTGTTTGACTTTTGTAAAAGTTCAAAATTTATTCCAGTTTTCGCTTTTATTGTTAATTAAAATAGTTTAATTAAAAGATAAGAAACACGCAAAGGATGTTAAAGTGGGTGTGATAAAACGTGTATCCTAATTAGTGCGTATTTAATCAGTGACACATAGATATCACGTTCAATTCCCAGGCAAGTCCAATGTTATTGCTTTTAGCGAGTCCCAACCAAATCTTGATTAGTTATTTGTGGCATTACAGCACTAGTCCGATAATATAAAGTAAAACGCACGCGTTTTTAATACACAGAATTATAACCCTAAAAACGGTTCAATAAGAGCTAGTTTACGAGCAAGTGTGTTGAAAACTACATTATGACACTCGTATTTTAATACCCGTCATTATTCAACCGTTTCATAAACTACTATTATATAATGTTCTAGTACGCTAATTGATAGTGCCGTGCCTCCCTGTAATTTAGATACATGCCAGATCTTTATTATGACAAAGACTTTGGGTTAATGCTGTGTATGTGTTTAGTTGGTAAACCTTTATAAATAGACTAGCTTCCGCCAGCGGCTTCGCCCGCATGATATCTTTACTAATTAAAGCATAATGTTACTCAGTGATAATATAACATTCTAATGGTGAAATAATTAAAATCTTTCCAGTAGTTTTTGAATTTATTCATTACAATCAAACATACAAAATATCAAATCTTTTCAAGTAGTAAATATTAGTTTAGATAAATAAAATTGTAAAAATTCTGCTCTTTAAAAAAAATTGTCAGTCAAGCTTCAAGTTTGAGGCAACTGTAGTTTTTATTAGCCTTAAAATAAATATTTTTTTGATGGTTGCAGGTGTCAGATTAATGCAATACAAAATACGTCAATAATGTAACATTTATAACATATATACAAAATACTTTAGGATAAAAGCGTTTTCCCAACCATATTATGGTTGGCTTCCAGTCTGACCGAATTCAACTGAGTACCAGTATTTTACATGCAGTGATTTTACTGAGTAACACGACACCCCTTGGTAGGACTGGTTGTCAAACTTTTAAACTTCTGACTACCCGTTTAGGATTACCAGGTCCAAAAATAAAAAGGCCAGACACAGACTTTTATTTAGCCGGACATTTTGCCCTGAAAGCTTAACACATATTTTTAAAAGAAAAAAAAATATTAATTTGCGTATTTATTACTGTTTTAGTGGCATGAGGAACACGGTGAAAACTTCACTCATCCACCATAGAAAAGAGAGGATCCTGGACCAGACGGGTGTCGTGTCTGGCGGGCAACTACCCAGAGGTTGGTTTTTTTTTTTTTTTTTTTTTCTCCTAACTAGGGCATCTCGCAGATTACCACTAAGGTAGTGACTGCTTAACCGGGCTTTCCTGTGGCTGCCTTAAGCTTCTACACTCAAAGCCTCCAGCCAGGGCAATTTTACTATTCTAATTAAAACTAGGCGAATGCTCGCTAAGGGCCACCCCCTGTGGGGTGCGAACCTCGGCTTAGGGCATTCGCTGAGGGGAGGACAGCAAGAGGGACAGGCTGGATCAAGATGGTGGTTTCATGATTATTGATCGGGGAATTTAAAGCTACAGGCTCAGCGGCAACGCGTGCTGGCGCTTCGTCGACGAGCAAGGGTCGGGGGGGAGTATCGTTTACTCGGGAGGGTCGCGATCGCGGGGGACCTCTACGGCAAGGTCTGTAACGCGGGTGTCGGTTGTGTTTGTGCACTGTACTCGTGGCCCTATTGCTCTCCTGTAGGAGTGTGATGAGGTCATCTGGGTCGGAGAGGATATGCCTTGGGCGGCGAAAGTGACTGATTCTAGAGGGAATGTAACTAGCTGCCTCGACAACCAGAGGGTTGCGATGTTTGACGGGTGAATCGAAGTAACGCTTTGACATGCGTTTGAGAAACTGGTGGATGGTAGGTATTTTAAGATCGAGATGGAGGATCTCATTTCTAACATACATGGGGGATCCCGTGATTCTACGGAGGAATCGGTTCTGTAGGGTTTGCAACCTATGGATGAATCGGGGTTTGGTATGGGCAAAGACGATACCCGCATAGGTCATGATTGGGCGGATGCACGTGGTGTAAGTTCGCAATTTGCACCTGAGTGACATTTTGCTACGTGCATTTAATACGAAATGGAGTCTACTGAGAGCGAAAGAGGCTCGCGAGTGAACCGCCTTTATGTGCTCTGAAAACGTGAGATGCCTGTCTAAGATCACACCTAGATATTTGGCTCGCTTAGCCCAAGGGATCGGCTTGCCAAACATGGTGACTGATCGGGGGAAAGAGGGATTAAGCCACGGTTTCGAGAAGAGGACCGCTTGGCTTTTATCGGGATTGACCTCGATTCTCCACTTCCTAAACCAGGCGCCAAGGTTATTGACCGCCTGTTGGAGGTTTTGAAGCATCGAAGCGGAACCTAAACCTTTACAATAGATGGCAGTGTCGTCTGCGAACAGAGCCAACTGAGTCTTTTTATTTCTAGGGATATCGCTGGTGAATAGCGTGAACAATAGGGGAGCGAGTACAGAGCCCTGAGGGACTCCTGCTCGGATCTGACGAGGGGTGGATAGGGCTCCGTCAATGCGATAGCGAAAGGTGCGATTCAACAAGTAGTCTCGTAAGATGAGCACGAGACGATCTGGCACACCGAGTTTGTAGAGCTTATACAATAAGCCGTTGTGCCATGGTTGTGCCAGACTTTGTCGAACGCTTTCGCTATATCAAAGAAGATAGCGCCTGTCATTAAGCCGCGGTGGATGCCGCTGCTTATATGTTCTATGATACGGTGGGCCTGATGCACGCTAGAGTGCTGGGTTCGAAAGCCGAACTGTTCGTTGGGGATTAAGCCCTTAGTCTCGGCGTAGTCTCTGAGTCGCTTATAAATAAGCTTCTCATAGAGTTTGCCGAGTACTTTGAGCAGACTGATGGGACGGTAACTGGTGGGATCTGATTTGGGCTTGCCAGGTTTTGGAATACCTATGACAGTGGCCTCTTTCCATGTTTGGGGAAAGATATTATTGCTTAGAGCACCATTGAAGATGGTGGTCAGTAGCATAATGAGATGAGCGGGGAAGAGTTGGATCACCCTATTGGTGAGTCCGTCTGAACCGGGGCTTTTCTAATTTTTAGACCTTTGATTAAGTCGTGCACTTCGTCCGGAGCGACTGGAGGCAGAGGACTATCAGGGTCTTCGACGGGAGGGAGAGAGGCTCTGCTTTCGACTTCGGCGTCGACCTCTGCGAGGTGAGCTTGGTCTACTGGCTGAGAGCTGGGAGAGCATTGGAGCTCGAGACTATCTGCTAGGCACTCGGCCTTTTCGATGTCGTCGAATGCTATTGACTTATCGGGGCGTTTCAGGGGGGGCATGGTGGCGATCTCCTGGGATTTGAGTTTCCTCTGAAGATCCCAGAAGGCCTTGTGAGTGGGCTCTAGCTCGCTAAGCATCTTGTCCCAGCCCGCTTCACGCAGCTCCGCTACGCGTGTACTTACAGTTCGCTGTAAGTAGCGCATATGGGCTTTGTTTGCGGCACAGGGGAAGCTGCTGGAGGCACGGGTGGCCGCGTTCTTCTCCGTCATTAGAGCACGTACATCGTCAGGGAGCTTCCAGCGACGGTTATCCGTCGCTGGGACCTCCCTTGAACAGTCGTTCAGGACAGATTGTACGTGCTCCGTGAGGGAGTCGATCGCGGCCGTCGTGTCAGCGATAGAATCGAAATTGTTGGGGATTGAGTCTAACTGAGGGGATGTGGTGGGTTTCAGCTGTTTGCTTACTCGCCTCCAGTCTGTTATCTTTTTTGTAGCAGAGGGCTGGTCGGGGTCATGATGACGATGACCTATGCGGGAGTCGAGTCTTAGTAGTATTGGACGGTGGTCAGAGTTAAGCTCGTGCACCGTTTCTATCGAGTCTAGTCTCAAGTTGACACTCTTAAGGAGTTCCACGTCGAGGACATCCTGAGTAAACCTGGGGTCGTGAGGAAAATGAGTGGGAGTCATCGGAGCGATGACGTCAAAGTTCAGGAAGGTGGAGAGGTCGAACAAGTGTCGACCCCTGGGGTTGGTTCTGGTACTATTCCAGGAGGGATGCTTTGCATTGAGGTCGCCCGCTATGATAACGGAGTCGCTCATGCCTAATAGGATTGTGAAATCGTCTGAGATATGCTGGAAATTCTCAGCCGGCGTAGCGGGAGGGAGGTAGACCGATACTAGCATGATCGGCTGATGGCCAGTCATGGATAGTCGGCAGATAGTGACTTCTAATTTACTTAGGGGAGGAGGGTCCATAGGTATGCAATACAGATCCCGTTTGTAATAAATAAGGGTGCCGCCCTTGTGACAACGCGTCCTATCATTACGGATGAGACGGTAGTTAGCTATAGAGGGGTTTCGGTGACTGGGTTTGAGGAACGTTTCCTGAACGAGGAGTAGGTCAATTTGATGGTCGCGGAGGAATTCCGAGATCTCATCGCGTTGACCGCGGATGCCGTTTGCATTGAAGATGCCTATTTTAAGGGATCGGGGTTTATGCCTCGCTGTACTGGTGTTAGACATTATGAGGTTTATTAGAGTGGAGAGTTTGCATGACGTCAGAGTATTCATACAATACTCTTTGCAACATGGGGATGTTATCTGACTGTTTGGCCACGAAGATTTCGTGAGCCATCTGTACGGCGCGAGGGGAGCAGAAGGCCATATAGGTGTCTGATATTATATTATATACGTCCGAAGTGGACAACTGAGCGGCCGCGGGAGCGGCGGTGGTGGGGCGCGGTGCTTTATGAGCGGGAGCGGGAGCGGGTTTGTAGTGGGCCGCGGGAGGGCCTGCAAACGCGGGGAGGTGGATGCGCTGGTCCATGAGGGAGGGAATTTTATTAGGAGGAGGTTGAGATTGAGGTTGAGTTAAGGGGGGGGTCGCGATCGCTAAGGCTGGGAAGGCCTGACGGTGCTGGAGTTGATTCCAGGGGCTGGGTCTCTGAGGGCTAAGCCGCTCGGGGATTTGAGATGACGGGATAGGGAAAGGGAAGTATTCCCTTTGCTTTTGCTGACGATCGTCTAGACGTTTCGTCAGCTTGGGCGAAGTAGTTTTAGGGGCTTTAGAGCAGCCACGGTAATTGGCTGTGTGACCCTCTTGCCCGCATAGCACACAGCTAGGTGGGCTGTCACATTGGCTACGGTCTTTTGGACGGGTGCATTCAGCAGTGCCGTGGTCACCCAGGCACTTGACGCACCTGGGTTTCGCATGACAAAACTTTTGCGAATGCCCATATAATTGGCAACGATGACATTGCCCTATCGAGTGATTTTTCCATGGCTTCTCTATTGAGAAGCCCATGAGATTGCAAATCGATTTTACGTTGAAAATCGGGTTATGCCCTTCGATAGGGGAGCACACGACGAGTACCATGTCGTATGCCTCCCTACCGCGCGAACGGTGCATACGGTGCACTTCGTCTACCGGAATATTCTGCTTAAGGGCTGACTTAAGGTCGGCTAGGATTTCAGCTGGGGAGATCTCCTTAGGGATCTTTTTAATTACTACCCTGGTCTGTTTTTCCTCTGGGAGAGAGTACGTGTGGAAGGACACGTTCCTGTCTCTCAGAAGCCGGGTTAGGGATCTGTAGTCGGTCGAAGTCGGGACTATAACTTTAATACCCTGTTGGGTTGAACGGGCATTGGTGTAGCCGATCTTGAGATCGACACACCACTTGGAGATGGCCGTCCACTTTTCCTTGTCCTGAATGAACACAGGAGGTGGAGGCGCGACCTTTTTCTGGCCAGAAGTAATAGGGGCGATGGGAGCATCCTGCGAAGAGGATGATGACATAATCGGACGGGGGGTGGTGGAGGGGGAAGCTACGGGGGGGCAAGTAGCTGGGGTGTCGGAGGTATTGACTGGGGTGAGGCAGGGCTCCTCGAACGCTACGACCTTAGTGGCCTGCGAAGAGAGTTGCTTCCGCATCTTCCTCTTATTTCCTTTCCCTTCGACTCGGACAAAATTGTCGTTGTCGTCGGACTGGGAAGTAGAGGCGACTTGGTCCTCTGAGTCTGAGATAGTGATATAGGGTAAGGGGGTGGAGGGGCGGTTTGGGGGAATAGCCTGGCTGTCAGTGTCCATTGACACGACTGGGCTGGCTGCTGTCTGAGTTTTATCTAAGGCATCACTAAACGTTGTGATTTCCTCAGAGGAATTGATAGGGGACTGGGGGGGGGGGGGTTCTAGGCTACCAGGAGGGCACTCGAAGCACTCCTGGTTCTGCGCTAGAAATTGCAGCTCTACGGCGAACTGCCGCCATAGAGCTGGTTCTAGGGCGACCATCTGCCTAATCACATCGATAAGCGATGTGTTTATGCGTCTAGTCGCATCTAATTTCGCCTCGGAAATGACGAGGTCCGACTCCATAATGGAGTTTAAACTGACTACTAGTATTTAATTTGGGAACCTATTGTCCTAACTTTTTCCCTACACCTATCTCCCCGGGGGAATACCGGGGATGTGTAAAACCCTCCCTGTCGGGTTAGACAGGGAGGTTGAGTACTTAGGGTGAGCCCTAAGCTTGCTTTTTGCCCGTTGCCTATCTTAATGTGCAACGGGGTCCTATCCAGTCTAGTGCGCCGGGTGTAGACACACCCGACCGACACTAGGTGTGTGGCTGTTGAAGCAAGACTGTCACCAATGCCGACTAGGAGATCCCCCAAGGCCGAGCACTGGGACCCGTCCAATTGACTGCCTCACCCTGAAGGGGCTCGGCGGGTGTGTTGGGTCAACACCCCACTCGGTTTCGTTGGCACCGTATAGGTTTCCACCGAGGACCACGAAACTGTGGATTTACCCTGAAGGGGATTTAATCGCGACGATTACGTTTTAGAGTACAACTCTGATAAGAAACTTATTAATTGTGTCTTGAAAAAGACAACAATTAATAACTGAAGATAGTCCCAGACTATACACGTAGCAGGAACAGCAGGAGGAGCCACTGAGCCGGAACTCAGGAGATCTGGAACACACGCGCACACACTAGCAGCAGCACGTCCGTCCGCGTTCGATGCCGAGCGCAGAGTGAGAGGTTGAAGATGGGAGCTTGTACCTATATATGTCCATCGCGCGGTAAACTCTAATTACGCGATGCAGAATTTGTGTGACGTCAGGATGTTGTGTGACGTCAGGTCTTTGATACGTAGTTCGCATGTGGCGATGTAGATGCCGCCATACTGTTATTCATTTGAGACTGACTCGTACTCTTAATTATGAAACACATTTTGTTCTTAATAAAGTAGGTTATTTGTAACTTCTCCACATTGAAATTAACTTAAATAATCAATAATCAGCTACATTCAAATCATTCAGCACATTTAAATTAATTAAAATAATCAGGCGTCTGTTGGCGGGGCGGGGTTGACCAAAAGCCTGACAAAAGCCGGACAGTGTATATTTGGCCGGACACCTGGCAAATCTACGTAACGATTGTCAAATTTCTACGAATGTACTATCAAAGAAACTCATATCTCACCAGTTTGAAAACAAAAATCCCGTAAACACGATGGCCGCTATAGAAGCGGGGCGGTAACATCTGTTACCGCCCCGCTTCTATAGCGGCCAAGCGCTGCAAGCAAGAATAGTCCTTACGGTGGTTAGTTATAGCTTTCCGCGATGGTACATATAGGTACATAAACAATAAAAATATATTTTCCGCGTTCACGCTCTAAAGATGCGGCGTTTTGTTAATTAACACCGTCATTCATCATTAAGAGGTTTATTTATAAACGTTGCTTAAAGTTAAGTGACGTTCAAACGTCAGAAATGTATGGCTAAACAGTCGCTAATCATTACTTAACTTTAAGCAATAAAATGAAATGAAATGAAATTGTTTATTCAGTCAGATTAAAAAAATATTAAAAATAAGCTAGATGAGGTCGACGTTTCCTATCTGACTACTCTGAGAAGAAAGGCCGAAACAAACTCAGAGGACGCAGTCTCTTTTAAAGTCCAGATATACATAATCTTGATCAAGCCATAAGAGGACCATGTAGATTAGTGTCTGAAATGATCTTTTGAGGAAAGAACCACACCGATTTGAGTGGACCTGTCCAGTCAGTGCAAGCATTTGTAAGTAATTGTGATGTTCAACCCAGAACTTAACGTTTATAAATAAACCCCAATGTATCATATTTGTTTCCTCTTTAATTCAGAAATTGCAAACATTTACAAGTAGTCGTTCCATTATAATAAATGATAAATAATTTTGTTTCTATAAATAGGTTTGTCCAAACATTTAGACACATCAATCATATTTTAGAAATCATATTTCAATAAAAACGAAAGTTGAAATCGGTGCGGCATTTCCTATCTGACTACTCTGAAAAGAAAGGCCGAAACTCAGAAGTCACAGTCTCTTTTAAAGACCAGACATAATCTTGGTCAGATCATGAGAAGACAATGTAAATTGGTGTCTGAAGTGATCTTTTGAGGAAAGAACCACAAAGATTTGTGTGGACCTGTCGAGTCTGTGCACGCATTTGTTAATTATCGAGCAGGTCGACACAGAACTTAAGGAGCCGATTTGACGAGTAATACCAAAATAGAGGACATTTGGGTAGACCGCATAATGTACTTAAACTGCCAGCCCATCATTAAAACTAACTGAGAGAAAAAAAAAAAGCAATGTCAAGAAACTAACTGTCAGATAGAAGTATTTTTAGCACGTTTTTTCAATTTTGGTAGAACACAGGTGAGTAAAGATGTAAAATTTTTAAATGGAAGTCACATTTTTTTTTATTGGTGTTTTGGAAGTCAGATAACCCAGAAATTCGGAAGTGCACTTCGATAGCAATCAGTCTAAACAAATCATCAATCACTGTTTAACATAAGCCAATATACAAACCAAAACAAAACTTTCATATAACGTTACGTCGAGATGAAATTATTCTAAATGAAAAACGAATTTACATAATATCTGAAAATATAATCATATATATATGATCATATCTGGAAATAGGTACTTAATTAAATTATACATAGATTGTGTCACGAAGTAATGCCTCTCAGTGAATGCTAAACTAATGAAATATCACAAATATTCGTATAGTTATATACTTATTCCTCCAATACCATTTAAATTATACAACACAAGCTATGAATTTGACACTGAATATTCACTCCCAATACAATATACAGCATCATAGCACTATTTGGAAATAGAAACAGAATATCGGGTCGGAATTCCTGATAAATTCCGAATTGGGGATGTTTGTATATATACAACGTGTCCCAAAATTCATCGATAAGCGGGCACCAGACGGTGGACCTGCTCATCACTACCCGACAAAAAATAATGAAAAAAAAATTTCTTTTTTTTTTGGAAATTACAAAACCCATAAAAATCCCAGAATGCCTGTAGTTTTTACACAAAAATCTACAGGCAAGGCAGGGAATCTTGTTAATAAATAGTACGCATTTTTTTTTGTAGCTATTTTGCCTTGTGTAATATGCCATTTTGGAATCTTGATTAGTTGCGCCAATTTTTTTTTAAACTTGCCGTAGTAGTGTCCGTACTTTTTTTTTACACCACGATAACTGAAAGTGGACTGAAAGTAAAAAACTTTGAAAATTTTAAGGAAAATAATAATTTTGATTGATTTTTGTGTAAAACACAAAACAGGCATTAATTTTAAGGAAAATAATAATTTTGATTGATTTTTGTGTAAAACACAAAACAGGCATTCTGGGAGTTTTAAGGGTTGTGGTGGATGGCAGTGCTACTTAGGTTGCCGATAAAAAAAAAACAGAAATATTAGAAAAATTTTGGTCATGGTAGTAAAAAATATCTTAAGGGGTGTCAATTTCCGAAGGATTTCAATGTATTTTTGGTAATTTCCAAAAAAATCATGTATTTTTTTTTCATTATTTTTTCTTGGGTAGTGATGAGCAGGTCCACGTGTCCCAAAATTCAACGATAAGCGGGTACCATACGGTGCCCGCTTATCGTTGAATTTTGGGACACGTTGTATAAAGCTATCTTTAATCTGCAATACATTGGTCAGTGTCTACTGTCTTGTTGAATGTCTGACGCTCTACGTATCCGTGTCACGTTGGTAGATAGTCGAGGAGTCTGTGTCACGTCAGTAGCTAGTCGAGGAGAGATTGTATTCAGCATTTCTGCCTACGTTTTCAGGCCACGACGCTCGTCTACAATCTGCATTGTTTATTTTGAGTGCTAGATTCTGAAGCTGTTTTGTTTTAAATGGTGTCGATGAGATTAAATGATGTGCTTTTTATGTATGATATGCAAAAAAGTCTGTGAGATTTGTCTTTTTTAAGTGAAACTTTCTAGAGGGCGAATCGATAATTGGACGAGAATTGAGAGTGAAATTTCATTTTCATTTCATTGATCATTTCATAATGAGTGATGAAGCTCATCTTCATTTGACACTATTTATGACACATTTTTGTCTTAGTCTTAGTTTTATTATAATTAATAACTATTCATATATTTTATTCAAACATCTCACAGTATTTTTTTCTTAATAACAGTCAGTGTATCTGTCCGCCGCGGTCGGCGGCCTGTTTCGTTTTGTGAAATTGTGAGTGCACGGTGCACGAATCAATCTAGCTAATCGAACAGGTTTTGCTTGGACAGTTCTTGTTGTTTTCGTGTTTTATTTTTTTGTAATTAGTTTAGTTGTTTACAAGTTTATTTATTTATTTAGAAGTACAATAATTATGTATTAGGTATGTTGAAACTGTTTGTACTCTGCGTCACTTGTCCATAAGGCTTCATTAGAAAACCAGCGTCAGACAGCATTTGTCTGGCATTAATGCTGAAATGAACCTTTTTGGCACAGCTGTGAGGCACACACTTATTGTCAAAAGATTACCTTCACTTTTAATTTGTTTGTATTTTGTGTTTCACGAACTGTGTCCAAATAAACGTTTTCTTTCTTTCTTTCTTTATTTGAACGGCTTCATTAACAAACAAAATTGCAGAATTTGGGGTACGGAGAATCCAAGAGGAATCCACCAGCGTGAATTACACACCATCAAGTCTTCAGTCTCGTGCGCAGGAACACCACAAAGGATTATAGGGTCCTACTTTTTTGAAGATGACGTCAGCAATGCTGTAACTGTGGATGGCTTTAGATATCGAGATTTGACAGACTTTTTTTCAGTTCAGAAATGTGGTTCTAACAAGACGGAGCCACAGCGCAAACAGCTCGAGGCACAATGACGGTCTTAAGGCAGACTTTTGGCGAGCGTTTAATCTCGAGATTCAACATTTCACTGGCTCTCACGTTAGCCGGATTTAACAGCATTATTACACCTACGACAATCGAGCTGAAGGCGAACATCCGAGTTAAAATACGGTTGCTATTGCTCTGAAGAAAGTAATGAGAAGCTCCTCATGTTCTGAGGTAAGTAATGAGAAGTGCTCTCGAAAGATCCCGTCTATGTGAGGCTAAAAATCGTGGTAATTTATGTGACGTAATATTTAAAACCTAACTCTAAATTATCTCCATGAGTTGTATTGCATTATCTGATAACAATTAATATTAGCAAACAAAAATAAACAAAGTTATATGTAGTTGGTTGCGACCCTTTCGTGAATTATGCGCCACCCTGTGCAAATATAGTTTAAAGCGAAGTTTTATAAAAATGTGGCTGTTATTGTAGTATATTGTGGTGACTTACGACTTCCACGCGAACGAAGTCGCGGGCAGAAGCTAGTGGTTAATAAAATAATATTATGTCCTTTCGAGTCTTCGATCAATTCGAGTCGTTTTTCTCAAGAGAAACGTCACTTAACGTTAACGTCAGTCAACTTGACAGATTTTTGAGAACTAACGTTTTGTTCACAAAAGAAACCTCAACAGTGGTATTAAAAAATAATCATAACTTGATTATAAAAAACGCGTCAAAAGTACAAGTTGTGCTTGTTCAGTATATTGTAATCTAAACAAAGAACAATTTACGACATATTTTTGAATTGATAAATAATTATTTAAGCATTTCAAGTGTATAATATCAACATTTAAAGAAACAGAACATTGCGTCAAATAAAGCCTTTTTCTTTTCTTTTGGGTGGGTAATTATCATATAACTTCCCCCGCTCTGGGTGGAGTGGGCGGGCGTGTCAGGCTCTTACTGACTAAAACCCACCCGTGTTCCTTCAATTGCCTGTACGTTGCCAGGGGCCACGGTATCCCTTTCGGACTTTCCCGCAACCCCGGTAGACATCGGTCCTAGCGGACCCCGTCAGTTATGCTGACATCTCTTTGAGGCACGTGTAGAACACACCGCGCCGTAGACCCGGGCACGGTCCATAACGGATGTCGAGCTACCCATTACTCATCGTCCGCAAGCCCGCGCCTATAGTGGCCGGGAATCGGCCTGCGATTCCCGACGCCAAGAGCGTCGTCGTCTCCTGCGGCGGCTAGGGGCGTGATGGCGTGAAATTTTCCTCTCCCGCACGCGTTCCGCCTCCTCCTTCGCGAGCATTATTGGTTCGCAGAAGGAGGTGACGGCTTTCTATGCCCTCTCGCTCCGTACCATGATCTGAACCAGGGCCGGACGCGACAGATCACTGCCGCCGATCGCCTCCACAAGAACACGGTGGCGGCGGTGCCCCACCCAAGCCGGGCAGACCTCCACCGTATGCTCCACCGTATGCTCCACCGTGTCCTCCGGGCGATCCACACAGTGGTGACACCCGGGTGTTTCCTCCCGCCTTATGCGGAACAGGAACCTCCCGAAACAACCATGTCCGGTGAGGACCTACGTCAGGCGGAAGGTGAGGACGCCGTGGCGCCTCTCTAGCCACTCCTCAAAGAGGGGACTTATCACCGTAATTGTGGCGTGCCCAGCACTGGGTTGCGACAATCACACTCTCCATGACGCCATGAGATCCCGCCGGAGTTCTGTCCACTGTGCCGTAGTTTCTCGCAGCAGCGGAGTTACGCCCCGGCGTTTCGCCTCCTCGCGCCACTCCTTAATGTGCGCGAGGCCTTTTGCCTCCAGATCCCATGGCGTTCAAATAAAGCCTGCGTGAATGAATGAAAGAATGCCATTTTTGATTCTTATCTGTGGATATTATTTGAACCATGAACCTTCTTTGATTCATCACAACTCATCCTTGAATAGTCCTTTTGAGTCTTGGTTTAAACCGTTACTTATGCAGTTTTTTGTAATAAGACGGTTAGAGTTTGGGCTCTTTAATAGACAGATTACAAAATATTATATTATTATTATAAATCTTACTAAAAATTACCCTCAAGCAGTTACATCTATGAAGAGTAGTTTATGAATAAATGATAAAGTTTGACATACATAAATAAAAGAGGAAACTACTGTAAAAATCTATTATAAATTTAGTTTACTTCACCTTTTTACGATTTTTTTACCTTTATTTAATCATTCATTCATTCACCATCTCGAGATGGGAAAAGAAGCAAAGGACGTCAAAGAATGAGATGGATGGAGGATGAAGTAAAAAAAATGACAGGATCAACATGGAGAAGAAAATCCACAAATAGGAAATTATGGCAAACCCTAGGGGAGGGCTGGGAGGCCTTTGCCAAAGGGCAAACTGATACTAATGTTACCAATGTCGAAGATTAATAATAATTTAACAATAATTAATTAAACCAAATAATGTATAATCAATATTTATTTTAATTTAGATAATAATATAATAAACAAATGCATGATATATGTAAATTAATGAATGAAGGAAATAATGCTAAAATGAAATTGGGTAAAACTTGTAACAATAAAAGTAAATAACAATTTGTTTTTATATGATGGATATGTAATTCCATGTACCTACAGTATCAGAAATAAAGGCTATTTGAATTTGAATTAGAATTTGAGTATTTAACTTGGAGTATAGCTACTTCTATTAACTTTGATCTACTAAAGCTTTGATTTCATCTGCATCATAAAGTGCGGTCGGCCGCAATGATTCTAGTTCAACATATATAGCCTAATATACGAATACATAGTCCAGTACACATTTACATAGCAAACTACGTACGCATGAGATCGATCTTATAATTGCATCGTTGACATTGTAGTGGTCAGTTGTGACAGTGCTCGAATAAGGTCATTAGATAACAACAGTGCCAATTCCTCTGACACGTTTTTTATTGGATTGATGGACTCAAAGTAGTCTGTTTTAGAGTAGAACAGAAACATCGGCTATGTATAAATAATATGTCCAAAAAAATTACGTAATATAAGATCAACATGATAGCCTCGTTGTGTGACTACCAAGTCATAGGTCTCGGAAACCGGTTAAATTTTCAAACCGTTATTATGTACTTGACGCAAAAACCTTTATATTCGGTTTCGTTCGCCTAAACCGGTTTTTTTAAACCGGTATTTGGAAGAGTATTTACATACAGGCTTTTTTGGATTAAACGGTTTAGAGCAATAAAAACCGGTTAATACGGGCAAGATAAACAAACTTCGCGCGCTGTTCGCACGTCTACATACCAAGCCGCTATGTACGGCATCCTTACAAGTAGTCACAAGTTGCAACGCGTTTACCGACTGCTGTTCGTCAAATAAACCGGTTAATTTAGGTTAAAATAAAGTTCTTAAAATGTTCACAATCTCGAGAAAAGTTCGGAGAAAAACCGAAATAAACCGGTATTAACCGGTATTTCATAAACCGGTTCCGAGCCTTGCATGTGCGTATTGTATAATTATCACTTGCTTCAAAAACGGTGAACGAAAACATCGTGAGGAAACCGGCATCTCTGAGAGATATTTCTCGACGGCATGTGAAGCCTAGTCAGAGGCCCAATTGCGACTTTAAAAAAAACTGGTACCAAGTCTAACAACACGAAAAAAAAGATGAAGAGAAGAAGAAAAAACATGACTCCTGTTTCCCCCGAAGGGGTTAGGCAGAGGTGTACTTACTCTAGTACACCCACATTTCCCTAGAATTGTTTTAAGTCCCATGTAGGTAAAAGGGGCGACCATAATTGCCGACAATAAGGCACAACTCCAGTTCAGATTGCAACTGAGAAATTCTTAATGGAAAAATAATGACACTGCCTGACGATGAACTCAGGACCTCGACCAGCGTAGCCGTAACTTTAATTAATGACAAGGAATCGTAAAGCTATAGAGTAGGATACTTAACGGGTGAATAGCTGACTTTTTCTACAGTTCGTTTATGAGCAGAATTCTTACATTTTCAATCAATTTTTATTTAATCTGGTTTTTGACCCAGACAACAAGGCGGTCTATAAGGATTTCTTCTTTTTACAGCGAACTGCCCAAGTATAGGAGGCACATTTTTGTAATTGTAAAATGAGGCCGTTTTTTACACCATGATAAAAAATAATAAATAAATGTATAAAATTTATAAAACAATAATTATAATACTTAAATTCAATTATTTTTTAATAAAAGTGTATAGCTTACTAACTATTTAACTAATAATAAAATGTATCACATTAAACACCCAGTGCTCGTCCTCCTCTCTCCTACTTGACCTATGCTGTGCCCGACAGGGTCGATAATTGTGACTAATTGAATTATTTCCCTACTAACTTTATACATTATGGTACGCAAAAAAGAGATTTGAGAACCTATCAATTTTGATTATTATTTAAATGGAAGAGTTTCGGTGAACGATTCCAACTTGCACTTGATCCATTTTTTCTGCGGATTTTTCTCAATAGGTAAGTATTATGAATAAAATAATTCACGAATTCTCATCAGGGTTATTATAATATTTTTTTTTTTTCGGAAGTTTTACAGACTAATAACATTATAGTAACAATAATATTTAACTAAATTGCTAATTACAAGCCCCCCCCCCCATAGATAAATACAGAATGATAGATAAGGTGTAACTTAGACTATGAGAGTCCGTCTATCTGTTTACGTACATTATCAATCTGCCTAGCCTTTTCCCAACTAAGTTGGGGTCGGCTTCCAGTCTAACCGGATGCAGCTGAATACCAGTATTTTACATGGAGCGACTGCCTATGTGACCTCCACAACCCAGTAACTGGGTAATACGATACCCCTTGGTAAGACTGGTGTCAGACTTTCGGGATCCTGACGACTCGTAACGACTGTCAAAGATCCACGAATGACAGCCGGGACCAACGGCTTAACGTGCTTTCCGAGGCACGGAGGATTCTCGGTATGTAAAGATGGTCACCCATCCACTGACCAACCCCGGCAAGCGTAGCTTAACCTGATGGATCGACCAGTGCGGCTGTTGTTACTTAGCCACGAGCTCCTCCGAGTACATTATAAATAAGCAAAAAAAAATCTATTCTATTCTATTTGGCTAAATAATTTTGTTCAATTTTAAGCCAATCAGAAGGGCAATTCCCGTATTTTTTTCGTTCAAACGTTCGCATTCTAATCTCATTCTCAATCTGTCAAAAATACAATCAATTTACCAAAATTTTTGACAAGTTTGACAGATGCGACTTGAATGTGAACGTTTTCTTCTGTTAAAATTTTATATGTAGTCATTAATACATAAAAGTTGAGAATGAAATCCCAGAAAATCCAAACATTTTAGTAAAAATATACTGCTGCACCTGTAAGATTACTAGAAGTTTAATTTAAAAAAACTTGCATCGTCAACTTGCCACACAAATCGGTCAGGCGTTTTGTCCCGCAGACATACGGATAGTACAGTTACTTTGTACTCAATATCAAACTTACTTTTATAACAACACTATAGCAAGTGGTTGATGTTATGGGGTCCATAACATATCCAGGACAAGTGACTACTGAAAATCAGCGCTGTGCTGTGGGTCTCCATAGCACAGCATCATGCTGAGTGGAAGCCTTCTTGTCACAGTCATGACGTGCCAGCAACTGCCGACTACTTCTGTTTTGTGCTCGTTATTGTTTTGTTATCTACTCGAGTTTTATTTTTATTTTTTTATGCACGTGTTTCTGTGGCAAATAAACTTATTTTTCTTTATTTTTAGGTGATGTGCAGGGCAGTTCATGCAATCATGATAGTTTACATTTGGCACCACAGAGTAATTTTGTACACATTATGTACAAAATACGTATTTACGTCGTAAAAAATACATCCCAAATCTTATTTATTTTTATCTTATTTTTTGTTTTTATTATTAATTAAATAAATCTAAATTAACTTAATTACCTATAAAACACTTTTTGCATGATACATCATTCCATTCTGTATCTTTTTCTTCTTCTTTTCGTGTGGTTAGTGACTAACCTGTTATCTAATTACTTAGGTAACATATTTTCGTAAACGATTACATTTTTCGTTCATTTTTTCATTTTGACAGTCCAACAAAATTCATTGCGTTATTTACGTAGTAGAGCAGATTTTTTTTCGAACTTTTGAAGCAATTGATAAGCAATCTGTTTCAAACGATTCAGATTCTGATTGATCGTGTATTACGTAATTAGGGTACTGGTGTCAGAGTTTTTAAAGCCGCCCATGGGCCTCTGACTTGGCTATATGGCCATTCTGTATCTGGAGTAGGGCGTTGTTAGCTGCGCTACAGTTTATACTTTTGCAGTTATCATCGTTTTACTTGTTGTACCTACTTAGTCTTGTGTTATTGCTCCATTTTTTTTTTCTTTGTCATATTTGTGTATTTGTGTTTATTTATTTATTTAACTTCTTAAAAAAAAGAGTTTATCAATTCAACAATATGGGTGAGTATCTTGCAGTGGAAGTATTTTTATTTACACGATTTAAAAAATAACGGAGTTCAAATAATAATTATAATTTACAAGTTTAAAAGAAAGTGTAATATTATTGGAAATGCAATATATTCACATACGATAATCTATTAGGGCTTCCAAACAAATTTACAAAATATTCCACTGTTCCCGAAGTTAAAGTAAACGTAAGCCAACAAACAAAAATGGTCACGATCCGATTAATAGTTTCGGAGAAATGTGACAAACATACATACAAATATACATACACGTCAGATCAAATAAAAAACCAAGACAGAGCGCTGCGAACAATACAGTGAAATATGCCAAAACTACACCACCGCTCTGTGCATACACGCTCACACGCACACATTCACAAAATTTCATTGACAATACAATCAAACTACACCATACAAAGTGCACACATGTTTACGAAACCGGCTTCACTTCATTGTTGACAGCTCCCTGTCTTGGTTTTTTATTTGATCTGACGTGTATGTATGTATGTGTGTTTGTCACATTTCTCCGAAACTATTAATTGGATCGTGACCATATTTTTTTTGGCTTACGTTTACTATAACTTCGGGAACAGTGGAACATTTTTTTCATAACACAGAATGTGTGGGTAACCGCCTGTGACATTTTCTGTTACAGACTGGCATACTAAACTGCTGGTGGATTGTGTGAGGAATGCTTAGGAAAGAAAAGGGAGTGAATGATAGTGTGACCATTAACAAGGGAGAATGGAAGAAGAAAACGTGGGGTTGGCGCAGCCACGTAACATGGGACAGGGGCAGAAAGAAGACATTTTCAAAAACTTTCGAGCATAATAGTTGGAACGACACGGAGTGGAGTGGACGTGGTGTTCTTCGACATGCAGTGGGCTGGAATCCACCACGCCGGCCCCGTGCGGGTTGGTAGATGTCACATGTCTTCGATTTTTTGTTCTAGGACATGCCGGTTTCCTCACGATGTTTTCCTTCACCGTTTTGAGAGCAGTGGTGATGAAATTATTCACACAAAGTAAAGCGCCTGTTTGGGTTCGGACCCATGATCGTAAGTCGCAGCCGTTACCACTGGGCCACCACGGCTCTTGTTGGAACGTGTGTGTGTTTAATGTGCAATCACATTACTTATACACGTGCCGACTATAAGCTTTAAAAAACAATATGACCAATAATGACCATGAATTCTTAAGTACGATAGGTATTTAAACTGCATGAAATAATAAATACGCATTCAGTATTTAAAAAATTATGTCTTTTGTCTGAAGGTTGGAATTAAATTCTAATAAATTGTACTTAAATCATTTCCGGGCTGACCCTTCAACAAAGCCTATAAGATTGCTGACCGTGATCTTCTCTCCCTTTAGATAGTTTGTAGTTGTTGATAAAGGTACGTAACTGAAGTGACTTGAGGGTTAGGTTTTTGAATTTGAGTACCTAACATATTAAATATATACTCCCTAAGTAGGTACAATTGATTACTGTTCTTCCGAAAAACTTTCTATGCTAACGGTAGGAGGCTCTGCAAGCTGGTGTACCTAGTTAAGATTTCTGTGCGCTTCTCTAATCTTGATACGTTTTTCCCACAGGTACCTGCTTCAGAAACCTCAGAGACCGCTGAGTTCTACTGGAGAATTGCAATGTGACCATCCTGGCCGTCCTCAGTACAAGGCGACCGGACACCGGGATCTCTGGTGGAACAAAACAAACAAGTGCCACTTCTGTGCCTTGCAAGAAAGGCAAGTCTTTTCCAAGTAAGTGCTTAATAGTAAATCAGATAAATATAAGATCTTGTCTGATCTATTTACACATAATGATTTTCGTGAAGAAACGGGATTTATATTTTTGAGTAGACGCATACGTAACGGTGCATCTTTTATCTCTTCATTCAAGGGCATGTCTCATGTTTCGTATTGGGCACAAACCCTACATGAGACATGTCGTGGTAGAATTGCAAGTCAGTATGGTGGTTACGGGACTGACTGTCCAGGGTCTATAGGCGTATAATAAAGCCGTATTTGTGTACCTAACAAGAGTAGCAGTTACCCGACTGCATTGATGTTAATGTGGCCGTAACAATACAATATTGCGATATCGTCGCCAGTTTGTACTTGAATCCAAACGATCATTTTAGCTATCAATGTAATGGCGTCGTATTGTGTCCGTATTGATGGCATTGCGCCATTCTGGCTGCAACAGCACTGCAATATGCTTGTTGACAGTTTTTGAGAAACCAATATAATAATGTTCCTTGTGGTTTATGTTCCTCAAAACATTGACCGAACGAATTTTACATTTATAAAACGTAATTTCTTATTATCTTGGGCGAGTTTGCGCGCTGTTTTTTTAATTCGATTTTCAAAACGGGGCATTCTGTCATGGTGGCTCGAGTGACTTCAATTCTTTCATTCAGTCAAATCTGCACGTTTTTTAACAGTGTTGCTCGCACACAAACTTTATTCATCACTTCTGTCGGAATATTCGGTAATCTAATTAAAAACGATAATAAATTTAAAACAAAAATATAGTCAAAGCTGACAAATAATTATTTGAAAGAAACAAAGAAAATACGTTTATTTGCCGTAAAATTGTTATTATGGTATTTTTGTTAATGTTTACTTTGACAGCCGTTGGTAGACAATTTCCATTTCCTATTTTTTATGTGAATACACAAAATTACTGAATTGAACAGACATGGGACAGGCCCGAGGATCGACTAGGTTTATGAGGAAATAATAAAATTATTGGAAAACTAGCTGCCACGGTTTCACCCGCTTAAGTCTCGACCCACTGGGAATGTTGGGATAAAAAGTATATTTTGTCCTAAGCCAGGTCATGGTCTGTTCATATTCTTTATGGCCTCTTTAGGTCTGGGTCTATCTATATTCTTTATGGCCTCTTTAGGTCATGAGCTATCTTTATATTTAAAAAGAGAAACTGACTGACATCAACGCAGAGCCGAAACTACTGGGACTGGGAAATTTTCATGTTCCTACGTGAAAATTTGCAATTTGGGTTGTTGAAAATTCCACCTTTAAGGGGACTAAAAGGGGGGGATGTTGTTTGTATGAAAAATCTTATTCCTTGACTTAATACTAAACTTTAAATTTGGCACAAAAAGTAGGCTTGCATGAATTCAATATAGTATTTCAATCATTAGACGTTGTGCACAATTTCTGAGCAGTAACCTATACAGGGTTATTGGTAAAACACCAACAACCTTTTAAGGGGTCATTGTACTCGTCATTATGTACAACTTTTACTAAGGGACCAAACCTGAAATCATGAAATAAAGATCAGCTGTTCCCTACATTTTGACGAGTTATGCGAACATGATAAATATAGGGAACAGCTTTTTTTTATTCGTGATTTCAGGTTTGGTCCCTTAGTAAAAGTTGTACATAATGACGAGTACAATGACCCCCAATGGTTGTTGGTGTTTTACCAATAACTCTGTATAACAAAAAGTACTGGGCTTGCATGAATTCACGATAGTATTCAATCACTATGTTATTATGCTACTAATAATAATAATAATAATAATAATAAGACTCAATTTACATAACACTCCAAAAAGCCGCAATTTTAAACACCTGCAGAATAGTCAGAAAGTTCATGCAAATTGAGGAAAATGAAATCACTCCTTTTAACATTAATTCCACATAAAACTTCATCATCACCACACACACACACGCTACATTGACTTGGCTTGGCCCGTTAATGTAGCTTAAACTAGCCAAAGAGCTAAGAAACAAAATTTCTATACCTAAATAATAATAATAAAAGTTTATTCATGTAAAAAGGTAAAATACTAAATACAAATTTACTTAAATCTACGAAAAATTCTATTAAGTTATGTATAATAGGATTTGGATGCGGCATACCGATAGTTTATAACCTGGATTAACACATAGGATACTTATTATCCTGGTAGTAGGTTTTAAAAAAAGCTAGTCTGAATATAAAAAAATATTTGGGCAAGGTCTGGGGAGGCATGAAAATTGATTCGTTGTTACAATGTTTAATAAGTAGTATTTATTATTACCATGTAGATTTAGAAGTGCATACAAACGTTTTTATTCTATGAGTAAAATCCTGGTGGTTAGTAAGCGATGAATATTTCATGTTGTTTCGAGAAATAACCAGAGATATAAATCATCAATATAAATCAATGGAAAAAACTGTGAAGTAATACTTGGAAGTACATGCATTGGTCATAATTATGACGGTGGTTGTGACAGGGGATTTTTTGACGATATTCTGCATTACGAGAAAAAAAAACGATTTTCAACTTTCGGTGCTGACCCGAGCGTTGAAAATCTAACAGCACGCTTTTATTTAGGTATTCATTTAGACTTCACCTTGTGTTAATGACAACGGACATTAGTAAAATTGGTAAAAAACGTCATAGATTCTAATACGGTATCCGAGTTCAAGAACATTTTCAATACATTATTGTCTTTGCCCTCATATAGCAACATCTAGCGGGAGGTTCGAGAACTCATTTCATTCCAGAGTAGAACCGTATACGCGTTTATAACCGACGCTTTTCCTCAATTTTCCTCACTTTCACACCTGACAACATAGATGGCTATGCTTGCTAGTTTTCTTAATTGTAAACTGAATGTTCTAATGTCAGATTACGTTTTATTAAATCCTTGGAATAAAATATGACAGTTTTTGTATGGTATAACTGATGAAAAATTCTAAACGTTTCTTTGGATAAAAATATCTGGCGTTGGAAAAATTGGCCCTAAGACTACATTCGGAATCTTTGACTTATAATAAACTAGCTGTGCCCGCGGCTTAGCTAGTTACAAATGCCTCTAAACTAGACTAAAAATCACTAAAATTAAGTTTAATCCTGTCAAACGACGATTTCCCATTCTGAAATAGACTAAAGTGACACAATTAAACTATATTTTAGTTTGACAGCACTAAGATAGTACTGAGTTTTTAGTTTAGTGAAAATGGCAATTTTGCTATTCTGAATATGACATTTTTCACCTAAAATTTTTATTGTAAAATACCAAACCAGACTAATTCTGACAATTTTTAATCGCGATTAAAAAGGTGTGGAGTAAAATAAGTTGTCATGAACTAAAATTCACACCAACATCTCGACTTCACGTGCAAAAACAGTTCTGTATTTATTTTTTTCTTTTGCTTATATCTCGAAAATGGTGCGTCCTATCGCAAAAAAAAATGAAAATGTTGACCCCCTTAATAAAACCCTTAAACCCCTAAACCTGAACATGTAGGTAATATTTTTTCATGTTTTCCATACAAAAAGTGAAAAATTCCATATAAAACACGTCGAGGCGGCACACCCTGCGCGCCTCCGGCTCTAAAAAAATTCACGGGTGAGGGCAAACCACGGGTACCACGTGGTTTCGCGATTGTCAAATTCTATTTTAGTTGTGTCAAAATTATTTTTTAGTTTAGAGAATTTTATTAACAGAATAGCTCTAAGATTCTCATAGCCTAAAGTAAGGAATTTTAGTGATAGTTTAGTTAGTTTAGTTCGTTGTACAAGAGAATCGGCACCAGTGTATTCTATTGGCATTAAAAGTTAATCGGAACGTGAAGTTATATCCTCTATCGACAATATCGGTTGATTTTATTAAGGCAGTGTATAGAGTGCCGCTAGCAGTACTCTATCCCTATAGGATAAAGTGCCGCCAGCGGCATACTGGGTAACAACAGGTTTTGTTCGTTTCGAGTGAGTTCTGGATCTATCATGCGTCCGTCTCATTTATTTGACAGTTTGGTTTCTGTTTCTGTTTTTGTTGTCTTGCAATTTAATTTAATTTATTAACTATTGACATAATTATTCATTATTATTATAATCTTACACAAATTTATTATATTTAAGTATACCTAAAAACATTGCAGTATAAAACTGATTTACATCTGTCACCTCACACTTCAGGTCTAGTTGAAAACCAGCGTCAGGCACCAGTTGTCTGGCATTTTTGCTGAACTAGGCCTATTTGGCGCAGCCGCGAGGCACACTTTCCTGCTAATATGTTAGAACGCACTTTTACACTTTTTATTTGTTTTCTTTCTTTTTTAATTAGGTTTTTATTTGTAGTAAAATAATTATGTTGTGTTGTGTGCCTCTTAGTCTGTACTAAATAAATGTATTTTCTTTCTTTCTTTTCTTTATAATAGTAAAAAAAAAAAAAAAAAAACAGTATTAAAATTGGTAACATATTAATAACGTAAAAGCTTAAAAATAATTTATAAAGGTATTATAATGTTAGATGCCTGTACTAGGATAAACCTGTATCTCAGGCGGCATGATCTCACACTTTATGCTAATTGTAGGACAATAATATAATTCTTAACAATATTTAACATTACAAGTCTTGGAATAATGACAAAATTGAATTTCCTAATTCATTATTTTATACCTAGTTTACTTAAACACTTTAGTCGGGCCGAGGCAGCACCATTATTATGTTGTCTCATTTGACTTTCTCCCCATTTTTAAAAAAATTTCTCAGACCACTAAAAGTAAGTAATATAGCAAACATGACGACACGGTTGGCGCAGTGGCTGAGCGATCGACTGCTGCGCAACGTGTCGCGGGTTCTATCCTCGCACGGAACAAATATTTGTATGATCTGCAAGTAGTTGTTTCGGGTCTGGGTTGTTAGTGTATGTGAGTTCCTATGTGTGTAAACGCACCCACGATACAAGAAGACATTCTTAGTGTGGGGCAACGTTTAAAAAAAAAAAAAAAAATATATATAAATATAAAACATTGACCCCGCGTCCTAATTGAAAGCGAATACGCGATCACCGCGTTCATATGTCACTTTTTGTTCTAAAAACCGAAAGGCGACAGGAAGGCTCACTCGGCGTTCCGGTTCACCGAAGAAAAAGTGTCATGTGAACTCGACGATCGCGTATCCACGCGAATATCGCTTTGTATTAGGACACGGCATGAAGCGTCTCTCTGTCTAATATCTGACTTTTTTTTGAGCAGTGATAGCTTAATGGTGTAACCGTCAGACTGCCAAGTCATAGGTCTCAAGTTCAAACCCAACGTACGCACCTCTGACTTTTCGGATTCATGAGCGTATTGTATAATTATCACTTGCTTCAAAAACGGTGAAGTGACGTTTTCAAGATAAGTGTTAGAGTCAATTATTAAGATAAAGAAATGAAAATGTTATCTAGGATGCGTCACTGATTTGGCTACAATACCGCATTTTTTTTGTTGTAAAATGTTAATAAAAATAAAAAAAATCTTAAAACGCCAATTTTTTTCCGTCTCTATTAGGACTTTTTTCAAAGAATCTTAAACTTTTCAAAAACGAATAGAGATAAAGACAAAAAAAATATATCTGGAGAATTTGAGTAGCTTCAAAATGATACGAGTAATTATACCATTCTGGTTTCGATAGAATTTTAGTGGTATGAGGAACAGGGTGTAAAGTTCACTCATCCCCCATAGAAAAGGGAGGATCCTCCGACCAGACGGGTGTGATGTCTGGCGGGCAACTGCCCTGAGGTTTGAAGTTGGGAGATTCTATATATGTTTATCGCGCGATGCAGGATTTGTGTGACGTCAGGATGTTGTGTGACGTCTGGTCTTTGATGCTTAGTTTGCATTTAGCGATGTAGATGCCGCTACAGAATTAATAATCCTATCGAAACCAGAATAAGGGTAGATGACCCTTTTCAAAGACATCTTTTTGGTGATTTGACATACCTACTTCGTTCAGAACATGCTTGATTGAAGTTCTCCCTTTTTTAAATCTGATTTTTAAGTGCCTTAAAATGAAATAAAGTCATTTTTAATGCGCCGTAAGGTTATGGGACCATGAGTTCTGTGTGTTTTTTTTATAGAAACAGGTCGTTATCTGCTAGATAATCGGTTCAATCGATTATCTTGCAGATAAAAACCTGTTTATGCCACACAATAGAACTTCTATTGCCCCCAAACATAATAAACGCACACACACACCACCACAAATAAACTAACACACACCACAATAGACACACAAGATCACAGCCACCATAAATGAATTGTGAATACCAAGTATTACATCAGAAACATAGGTATGATTCGCGTTTTATTAATGTCCTACAAAATAAAATGTTATGTCCTTAATTTTTATTATGCACCATTTAGTATGACACTAAAGAATGACATTAATGAGATGAAATAAATACTAAAATATATTTATTACCACTACCCGTTGCCCGTGACTTCATCTGCGTGTATTCTGTATTTCATTCATAATCTTTTAATAAAAATATCCAGACTGAAAAGTAGCTTGTATTTTTTTTCTGTTTCTACCTATCTGTGTTAAGTGTGTGTAAGTGTCGTGGTTAAGGCCTCGCCTCTCATAAACGAGGTTGTGGGTTCAAATCCGGGCAAGTACCAATGTGACTTTTTCAATTCATATGTACTTTCTGAGTTTATCTTGGACATTACTGACATCGGTGAAGGAAAACATCGTGAGGAAACCTGGACTTTATATAGTTAATATAAGTCTGTAATCACCAAACCCGTCTTGAGCAAGCGTGGTGATCAATGCTCGTGCCTTCTCTGTATGAGAAGAGGCCTTTGCCCTGCAGTGGGACAGTAACAGGCTGATATTATTATTATACCTATCTGTCAAATTTTATAACAATCGACGGCAGATTTGGATCTTTGGTATAAAATTAGTAGACCATGACCTGGATTAGGACAGAATATTTTTTATCTCAGTAGTACGTACCCGTGGGATATTGTCCGACCTCCACGCGGGTGACGCCGCGGGCATAATGTAGTTATAAATAAATATTACTTGGGTGACCGAGCTCTGCTCGTGTGAAAATAGATATAACTAATTTTCCTAGATATATAAAGACCGATTTTCGTCCCTAAAAACCCTTATATTGCAACTTTCATCAAAATCGTTAGAGCCGTTTTCGAGATTGTGATACAAATATACAATATGTAAAAAAATCCTGTTCGAACCGTGTGGGTGTTGTTCAGTATCGTACTGAGAGTTTTTTTTTTTATGGTGCATTTTTCTGCTGTAATGCCAATAAACGCATTTTTCTTTCTTTCTTTATTTTTTTTCTATTTATGATATCAGGAAAAAAGAATACCCCATTTTTTTTTAAAGGCCGATTTTACCCGGATAATACATGGGGCGCGGGCGGCCGTCGTCTACCGGGTGTCTACAAGCCATAACTTATGACCCCTGTTGAAAATTTGCTAATGGAATTGGGACAATTTTGGTACTAAAAACGTGAATTACAAATATAAATAACTTTTTGATTTTCAATACAAATAATATTTTTTATTACTTTTTATTAGTAATGTGAAAAGAGCACATAGGCTGCAATAGCAGCCTATGTGCTCTTTTCGGATCGGACAGGGTTTTTATCACACATTGTATATATATATATACAATTATTGCTCATTTTAGTATAGAATGAATAGTATAAATTGTTCGAAAGCGATTTTTTCAGCTTACTGTTTCAAAGGATTTTGAAGAGTACGCTCATATTTTTTTAAAGTCAAAAGCTCTTTTGCTATTGTTAACATAAAAGAAAAATCTCGTTGTCTGCTTCTTCTAAAAAACATCCTTTCTTAAGGTTGGCGATATAAACTTTCATTGTGAAACATATTTCTTTCATGAATGGATGATTCCCTGGCCCACTGCCTTTATCGACATTATTTTTAAGTGAAGTGATATTAATTGATTTCAATTAAATCTATTCTCGATTGTCCGAGTGAAGTGGTTAGTAGACATTATCTATAAGCAGGATTTTTTAATTTATTTATAAAGTTTCATCTCTTGTTCTTAGGTTATTGTGATTCAGGATACAATAAAATTCATAATGTCCGATATCAATGGGTCAAAGGTGGCATCCTTTTATTCCGGAAAATCTGTGTTTGTGACTGGCGGTACTGGATTTCTCGGCAAGGTAAACATTCTTGTTTTTATATTTTTATTCTAGAGAAACATTGAAATCGTTCTGTGATGAGGAATCACCGTTGATATAAGTACAGGTTATTTGGTAGAAGAATCGACAAAATTTTCTTAGGGATAAGGAGCGTCATATCCTAGTGTTCAACCATAAAACCTGTGTCTACGGAGCCTCGGAAAGCACGTTAAGCCGTTGGTCCCGGCTGTCATTCGTGGATCTTTGACAGTCGTTACGAGTCGTCAGAAGCCCGAAAGTCTGACACCAGTCTTACCAAAGGGTATCGTATTACACAGTTACTGGGTTGTGGAGGTCAGATAGGCAGTCGCTCCATGTAAAATACTGGTATTCAGCTGCATCCGGTTAGACTGGAAGCCGACCCCAACATAGTTGGGAAAAGGCTAGGCAGATTGATTGATAATTTTAATTCAAATTTTTGATATTTTTTTATTCTAATTACGATTATGATTTTGTTTATTACTTAATGTTTTGTTCGTTGCTTCAATTTTTTTTTTAAACGTGTTAATGAAGCTATTTTTTTGTAAGTACTGTGTACCTGTAAGTGACTAATTCACCATAAATCAATGCTTATGTTTTTTTTTATTATGTTAATTTTCTAGTGAATAGGTCGTTGGTTTACCTATCAATTAAAATAAATAATAGCATAATAAGGAGGTTGACTGGGGGAAAAAGAAAAACTATTTAGTCCGTCAGTCAAATGAAAAAAAAATACCACCACCACTAGTCACAATACATAATACCTAATGTTAAATCTACGAGTATGTCATTTAATATTACCAATGTATAATATAACAATAGGGATGTTTACAAAAAAATTGTTTTGTTCGTCAGGTATTTATAAAAAAATATTTGACACGTATTTTTTCTTTTTTAACGTAATCAAAAGATTATGGCAATACATTGAGTAGGCAATACGTTAAAATGTGGCATGACGTCACTGGCCGGTAGATTTTATACTAACTTGTGACGTAGCGAGCCCCCACTGGAGAGTGGGGGCTCGCTACGTTTTATCTAAACCATTTTTTATTCGAAACTTACTCATTAAACGATTTAAAATTTATTTTAAACCAAACTTTGTAAAAAAGGGTACCAACTATAAAATTTCTGATTATTTAGAAGATAAAAAGAAGCTTGGATTGAGCTGCTCGCTCTGCTAAACCTTGTGATAAAACCATAAAACCCGACATTAGAATTATTTAGTAAAATCATTAAAATATACCAGTTTTATTTAAACATTGCAACATTAAAACAAAATTACATGATTACTTTACATGATTAATTATAATAATATAATATATACTAATTACATGATTAATTATATTATTTTAATAACCTATTGTAAATGTGAGGAGTATGTGGATATTTTTTTTTTTAAGTATTTTTTTTTTTTTTTCTCTTTCTCAATTTTAATGATGGTCTGGCACTTTGAGTAGTTTATGCGGCCTACCCAAATGTCCTTTCTTTGGTATTGTTCGTCGAGTTGAGCTCCTTATGTTCTGAGTTGAGCTCCACGATTACTGACAAATGCTTGCACTGACTGGACAGGTCCACTCAAATCTGTGTGGTTCTTTTCTCAAAAGACCATTTCAGACACTCATCTACATAAACATGGTCCTCATATGGCTTAACCAAGATTATGTCTGGACTTTAAAAGATACTGTGACCTCTGAGTTTGTTTCGGCCTTTCTTCTCAGAGTAGTCGGATATTAAACGCCGAACTCATCTAGCAAAATTTAATATTTTTTAATATGACGTGTAAAAGTGATTCCTTTAACCTATTTACAGAATAAACAATTTCATTTCATTTCATTAAAATGATAAAACAAAAAATAGGTGTCTCATATTTTTTTATTATCTGTTTGACGGACTAAATATAATTTCTTTTATTTTACCCAGGCATCATTCCTATTCGTAACCTACTCTCTACCTCTTCTAATAATATAAACATGAGGAACTACGTGTACCCATGTGCACGTAGTTTGTTTCTAAATTATATTCAAAACAGCATATTTAATAATTTCAGACTTTAATAGAAAAGTTGCTGTACAGCTGCAGTGGGATTGACAAAATTTATGTCCTCGTACGTGATAAGTATGGCAAGCAGGCGAGTGAACGACTGGCGCGTATCACCAACACACCAGTAAGTATGGGTTTTAAACGACCATTTATTATTTTGTTACAGAAATTTTTAATAAGAGACAGTAGTACGGGTTTCAATTTCCCCAGAAGTTTGGGTGTGAAAGTACACCTTTTTTATTTTTATTGTTAATTAATTAAGGAATAAAATAAAATATAAACAGAAACATCACAAAAACCTCAATAGGTTGGTCCGGATGTTAAAACACTTTTAAGCAATATATAATTTATGGTTTGTTACCTAAGTTTGTTTCTTTTATCTTCATTGCTGGCGCGGCCCAAGGGCATTGATGGAGAATCGCGAAAATGACACTGAACTGAACTGACAATGAAAACACATACGTGAGTCCATCAATCCCTGATTGCGGCCAAGACTCGTATAGTACTTTTCTCAAATAATGCACGGTAATTCAAATTAATGAAAATTAATTATAAATTCCAACATGAATGACGAACAACCTCGAACAACGATATTTTTTCACGCGCTAATATGTTCATTTATTTCTTCTTTACTTTAAACAGCTCTATTTACAATACAAAACAAAATTTAAATAAAATCTTTGTTAAGTTACCTCCTTGGTTATCATGTGTTGAAGTAAAAAGTTCGTTCCGTTTTTAAACACACAGATATGAGTTTTCATACAAACATTACTGACCGGGCGTTCACATGTCTTCGACCAGTACAGCATTTTCAATATATCTCGAAGAAGTTTGTCGTAATAATGCTCGAATTTCCAATCATGTTTGAGAAAATGTACCTACTTATATATGTCTCATTATTTTCATAGTAGAACCTCGTATAGTTTTCTTCTCGTAATACGAATCTTTAAATGTATTAATGTATCATAAATCTACATAATAAAAATCTAAAATTTACTGACAGATAACGCACAGCCTCAATCTCCGGGTCTAGAAGTATCAAATCTTGCACAAGCATAAGTTTTAAACAGAAAAAAAATCTTCTAAAGGGGTTAAATCGGGCTTGAAATTTGATATGTGACTCTCTGTCATTTTTACCCATGGAAAATAAATTCCATCGGGCACGGCTACATTTTTTTTTTCTACAGCAATGTAAATGAGAGGACTTTTTTCGGCGTAGGAGAATAAATATTAATTAAAATATCAAATTTTCAGGTTTTCGACAGATTAAAAGGAAGCCGAAATGAGGAGCTGAAAAAAATTACGCTCATCAGCGGGGACATTACCCGCGAACGTCTTGGATTGCCGGATGATATTTTAAAAATATTAGAGGACGAGGTACGTAAATAAACTAAGAGACTTCAGGTATTTTATATCCCTCCATTTCATTCAAATGTCCAATTCCAAATGTTTTGTTATGTTTTTGCGCTTAGTAAACAGATCCCAAACATGATGAACTCATTTACCAATGTATGAACAATATTGATTATTATGATTATGTATGTAATTTTCCGTCGTAAACGTCCGTTTCTGTCGCGGTCAAAAAATCTTTTTATCTTTTTAACATAAAGATACACTATTTTACATTAATAAATAAAAAAAACTCGTCCACATTTTTTTTTTTCATACCACAATGTTTAATATGATGTCATTTGGGCGAGCCCGTACGTCGAACAAAGAAATATTTAAAAGCTTTTTTCCTAGTACTGTCATACACAAAGTGGCATGAGATAATAGCTTATCTATTTGGTCCACATGCTTATCGCAGACAGAGTTTCAACTGTTAAAATTGTTTCTTTTGTATCGAATATCACCAAGCACTTGAAACCATGCGCAAATAACATTCTCTCAAACTTTGGATCACCGTTTAAATTCTGTTGCATTTATTTCAATTCTATATGTCCATTCTACTGTAAGCCTTTGTGTTCTGTTTTTCCTTTAGTAAATATCATTTTACTAAAGGAAAAACAGAACACAAAGACTTGTTGCATATCAAAAACATTACCGAAATCAACACATTCAAAATACTTCAAAGAATTAAACATTCCGGTGAGAATTGTTGTCAGATGTTTAACATGAGATGTTATATGCCTTTCCTGTTCTGATCCCTACTCTTTGTTAAAGCTAGGGCAGTAAAAGTACACATTAGACAGGTAATATTTCGCATTAAATTCGACCCTAAAAACGCCGACTCAATGAGTGTGCTTGACGGCGGAGGTGTAAGATTTCAACCAATATTCAAAGAACAGCTGTTTATTGACATAGTTTTTTCGTCACTTTCGGTATTGTCGAATACGAAGCGTTTTGAGTTTGCGTTCCACTCCAACAAAAAACCGCAACTTAAAATAGTGAATTGTAAAATAAGTAAAGAATAAAAAAAAATAAAAAATAGTAATTTGTTTCTTGACTCCTACACAATGTATATTTAAATAATGGATAAGTTTTGAATTAGGTATTTGATGAGTGAACTTTAAACCTCATGCCGCTAAACCTTTATTGTGCGTGATCCAACACGCTCTTGGCCGGTTTTTTTCAATCATTATGGTACCTAACTAGGTAGTACCCGGTTGAATAAATTGTCATGTTTATAGAAAAAACTTTCACACAACAAATTCGGTTTTTACTGTCAGGGAAATTAATTATAAACCATATCCACATCAAATTCCCGTATTAAAGCAGTCTTTACTTTTCCCCAACTTTACCTAACTGTAGAATATTCATTTCAGGTATCAGTAGTATTTCACTTAGCTGCCACAGTTACATTCAAACTGCCTCTCAAGGATGCTATGAGAATCAATGTAAATGGGACAGAAAATGTCATTGAATTATGTCACCGGATGAAAAAATTACAGGTGAGAGATTTTCTTTGCTTTATACCTGAATGGATAGCACGGTTTTTTATGAACTGAACGTATGGCAGACTTTCAGCCCATTGAACGCTGTTCTTATCCGTCATCCAAGCAACAATCATGTTTTCAATGTTCAGGGGGCCTACTCCCGAAGCGAAATCCGTAGTTTCGGCCGTCGTTACGAGCGCTTCGTTCTCCGTCTCACTTACATACATACCGTAAGTTTGAGTGATTCGGTCCGTGGACGATTTTGAGTTTGGCTACAATTTAATGTCTTAAATTCCTCTATAATGGACTTGTTTTTTTAATGGAATTGGCAAATTCTCTGCCGATAACGCTATTCAGCATGCACGGGGCACCAAACGTCGAATACAATCACTTAGTTTATACACAATCACAGCAGCTCGTTTGATTTCAAAGCTCGAAGTAGAACACATTTCGTCTAATGATCTTGGTTGACCATTACGAATTTATATTTGTCAGTTTGTGGCTTTGCATGTCTTTAAGATCTACTTGACATCGGCTATTTAGTTCATTGTGGGTAATCGGTTTTGATACAACCATTTAAATTCTGATTTTGACTGCTATGCGTTTAGTAAGAACGGCTATCTAATTACGCAACATATGACTTTTTTGACAGTTCAACAACAGTCATTGCGTTATTTACGTTGTTGAGCAGATTTTTTTTTCGAACTTTTGAAGCAATGGATTAGCAATCTGTTTCAAAACGATTCAGATTCTGATTGATCGTGTATTACGCAATTAGGGTACGGGTTTTAACTGAAAAGCCGATGTTATCATTTTATTCGAAATAGTAAAAAGCCGATGTTATAATTTTATGAAATACCTAATAAAAAGCCGATGTTTTTTTTTTTTTAATTTATTCGGCCTTTTACCTAACTGCTTTAGTAAGAACGGGTTATTACTAGTAAAACCGCGTTGCTGATGCTCTTAGATACTTCGAGTATTTACTAGTAAAAACGGGTTCTTACTACTTTTATTATCCTTTATTAAAAAGAACCAGGTTCTTAACAATTAATTACAATCTAGCCTATAAGACTAATAAGCAATTTTAATCTAAATAATTTTTTTACGTGATAATTATTTTAACACTTAGAATAGTGCTGATTGTACTTTACACAAGTCCGTTTCACTTTCTTAGATTCTGATATAATATTATAAACACTTTGTGCATGTGTTATACATATATTATGTGTCATTGTCAATATTATTTCTACACTTTTACACTACACTAACTCAATTTATTTCTTCTTGGGTTCAAAACATTTTCACAATTTTAAAAAGAATACCTAACGGTGGAGTTTCTTGCCTATTCTTCTCCATACGAAACCTTTTGGAAGGGGCAACTAGAATCTATATATATTTTCTTATTAATTTTTGACTTGAATGTCAAAAATATAATGATTGCCGAAGATTGATTGATTGATTGTGAAGTGCCTTTTATGTGCCTATTTGAAATAAATGATTTGACTTTGACTTTGAATTTGCTGCCGAAAACGGTATGTTAATCATTTCCTATTTTGTTAAGTTTCTGGAAAGCCTGTCAACAATGACAGGCTTTCACTCTCCTCCCATACCAATTAACACTGTAATTTGAAAATATTTTAATGAAAGTCAATTATTTTTTAAAGAATAACCGTGGTATTTCTTGCCGTCTCTTCTTTATGGAAATGACCAATTGGAACCGTGCATGGCGTGCACCTAACTTCTGACTTGTCGTAAAAAAAACCGTGGTCTTTTTTACCACAAAGTTATCACGATGATTTCATTTGGTTTCTTAATGATTATAATTATGATACCAAAGCTTCTCATTGATGAACATATAAAATCATGACGTTTCTTTACATAGTTTGAAGCCCAAACTCTATTGTTCTCTAAAGATATTTTTCTCTCAGAGGATATCATGAAACAAAACAATACAAAAAGCTTTAGGTACCGTAAACGTATTTGTTTAATAAAAGAGGTAACCTTATAAATTGTATACAATAATACATATTATGTATTTTTTGTTCGTGTTATTTATTGTCAATATAAAGTATTTATTTGCCAGAATTGGTACAATTAAATAGATGTTACTGATTTGAAAACCAAGTAGCCGTTGCGTAGACGCTGCGCTAACGTCGTGTTGTCGCAGCGTATACGTTTGACGACCGCCAACCTACTATTTAACCGACGAAAAAAAGGAGGAGGTTGTCAAATCGTATTTAAAAAAAATGTTTTCCATGCTTTTTTACTGAGTACCTAGTCTGACTTTGACGATATTTTTTTAAACTTAATAAGGGTTTTTATTTTTACGCAGGCTTTTGTGCACGTATCGACAGCTTTCACCAACTCAGATAGAAAGGAAATAGATGAAGTGGTATATCCTATGCCTATGAAGTTAGAAGCCGCAAGAATTTTTGCTGAAATGTACTCACATAATGACGGAATTATCACCAAATTTATGGGTAAGTGTTAGTGTTTGTAAGGTCTATTTAAATCCTTGTTTCCAATTGATGTTATTCCCACTTAAAGAAACATCAACTTTATACAAGTGTAGTTTAGTAAGTATAGTTTCCTGATGGAAAACCCAATAAGACTTTGTCCGACCTGGGAATCGAACCAAGGACCTCATGCTTAGCAGTAGCGCTTGCGACAGTCAGAAAATTATATGAATAATAACAAAATTAATATTCATTGCAGGAAAGAAGCCGAATACGTACACTTTCTCAAAAGCGTTCGCAGAAGAGCAAGTTATGAAGCAATGCGTAGACATACCGGCTGCGATCGTCAGACCATCTATAGGTAATAAGATTAAATTATACTTGGAAATAGCCCTTGAACTTGAGTTCGACACTAAGATATTATGTTTTCGAAGCAAAATTGCTGTTTTCCTGAAGGAATACTTGAACTTATATTGGTAATTAAATTGATAGAAACGTTTCTACGTTGGCTTCTTGTTGGTTTCGCCTAAAATTGTATTACTACCACAGATTAGGACAGATGGGTCACTCCGCAAAATCATTTAAATAGAAAGCGACTCTTGCTTCTACACAATAAAGTGCAATTCAGGTCACACAGCGCTAATTACTTACAGTTATATTCACCTTGAAGTTCCCTCTCTTTCTATCGCGTAACTCTTATATCTTCGCCCACGGAATTCGACAAGTCGAGCCCACCGCAAACCTTTTTTTTTTTTTTTGGATGGTGAGAAATTATCAAATAACTTCTCCCGCTCTGGGCGGAGCGGGAGGGTATGTCAGACTTTTACTGACTAAAACCCACCCATGTTCGGAAGGAACACGGGTGGGTTGCCTGTGTGCCGGGGCCGCGATATCCCTTTCGGACAAACCCGCAACCCCAGCAGGTATGGTATGGTATGGTAGGTTCTTACGGACCCCGTCAGTTGGTGCTGACATCCCTTTGAGGCGCGCGTGGAAGACAACGCGCCGTCGTCCCAGGCCTAGTCCTTATCGGACGGCGAGCTACCCATTGCTCACCGTCCGCGAGCCCGCGCTTACGGTGGCTGGAAGTCGGCTCGCGACTCCCGACGCCCGGGGCGTCTCCTGCGGCGACTTCATACTTAAAATGCGGAGTGACCCATCTGTATGCATCTGCATTACTACTTACGTCTAGAGGTGGGCAAAGTGTATCGTTTTTGCGATTGGAACATTTGCATCTGGATCACTGAAATGATCCGAACCATTGATGTTTCATTTTGATCATTTGAATCATCAACTCAAAGGATATAAAAATGCATAACGACAACGAAAAACTGTGAGAGTGTGAGTGATACACATATCATTTGGGATCTCTTTCTGACTTAAATATATTGTAATGTGTCACTCGCTCACCCGCGACTCACGTAACTCAGCGTCTCAGTCTTTCCCTCTCGCTCACTGCTGCACAGTCGCCTCGCAAGCGACGGTTGCGCGGAAAGAGCACAGAGGCAAAGAAATTATTCAGATTCAAATGATGCGTTTAAAACGTTGTTACTGAACCAATCTTTTGGAACACTTCAATGATCCGGATCAGTGAGTCGGTTCCGTAAAGAGTTACACACATTTGAATTTAAATTCATCATTTTCGGTAGCTTATGTCAATCCAATACATTTTTGACTTTTCATCATCGTTATCGCAGATAGAATAAAAAAAATATATATCCCAGCCTTTTACTTCAACCATGATCGCCCTGTGGAAACCGGTGGGTGGGGTCTACGACGCAAAGAGCGTGCCTTAAAGATGCTTGGGGGCCTACCACCAACTCTAAAGCAGTATTATTTTAATCTTACTTCAGTGGGGGAAAGAGCGGCAATCGGGCGCGGCAGCCGCGCCAGATTGCTGCTCAACTTTCAACAGGATTGACATAAACTTTTTGGTAGCTTATGTCAATCCAATACGTTTTTTACTTTTCATCTTTTCATCATCGTTATCACAGATAGAATAAAAAATATATAGCCCCACCTTTTACTTCGACCGCGATCGCCCTGTGGAAACCGATGGGTGAGGTCCACAACGCAATGAGATGCTTGGGGGCCTCCCACCACCTCTAAAGCCGTATTATTTTAATTTTACTTCAGTGGGGGAAAGAGATGGAGCTTTACGTCCTGTAGAGCTTTAGCTGTAGAGCCCCGATTCATTCTTGCTTTAAAAGTTGATGAGTATTCGGTATTTTCCGTATGTTCCAGTGGTGGCAGCCCTCAAAGAGCCATGTCCTGGGTGGATAGACACTTGGAGTGGTTCAACTGGGTTATTTATGGGGATGTGTGCTGGAGTACTGAAAGTGGTTAAGGGCAGAGGAAGCAACGTGGCAGATATGGTGCCTGTTGATATTGTTACAAACCTTATTATAGTTGCTGCTACGGAATGTCAGAAGTAAGTACTGCGGTGGTTTCATTTTCGTTGGTATTTTTTATAAGAAGGATCTTTACGAGCATGAACTGTTATCAGATTACCCACTTTTATAATAGTTTACCTTGTGACAGACACATTAACGTTTTATATATACTATTAATAAACCCTCCCCCCCACAGGCGCGTTTTTATCGGTCGATAATAACGCAAGCATTTTTGCGTTAACTGTTTTCAGTACATTTTGTATTAGAACGGCTACGAAGTTACACACTGCTGCGAATATTACGACGCAATAAAAGTAAGGTCTATTTATAACCTTGTTTCCAATTGATGTTATTTTCACTTAAACAAAAATCAACTTAATGCAAGTGTAAGTAAAGTTGATTTTGATTTAAAAAAGTCATAAAAATATGAAGTTGTAGCGCAAACTGAACCTTATATGTATGCATTACGGTTGTTTTTCCTAAAAGTCGAGTTTGTTTACATGTTTGGCAAATAAATTGAGAACGCAGTTTAGTACGCTTGCGTTCCTCCGTCTTGCAATAATCCAATATGTGTTTTTAGAACATTTTTTATGTGATCTTGCACACTCCTGCGTTAATAACATTAGTACGGTGTAGTGCGAGCGGGGGAGACTGTAGTGTAAGTTACACGCAGACGTTAGAAATATCGGACGATAAAAACGCAGCTACACAGCTGCCTTTTTATCGTCCGATCAAAACGTGCCTGTGGGGGGGAGGCTTTATTCTCTCCACACCTTTGTAGCTGTTTTAGGCGGTAGTTGAATAAACGTCCTCCATGTCTTAGTATTTTCTAATTTACAATTATGCTTTTCTTTTGATTACAGATCAAAACAAATTAAAGTGTACAATTGCTGTACCGGAGCAACGAACCCCATTACAGCATCAGCAGCAACTGCCATCACCAGAAGAGTGGCTCTTAAGCACTCCCTAAGTAAGTTACTGAAATTACATTATTCACATTACTAGAGAGACAAATCTGCGAATATTTGTAACCGATTAAACGAGTATTTTCAGAAGTACTATAGTGCTTTCTTCTCTTTCTACCCGACTGTCCCAGAAGGAGGGTAATGTTTTCCAGAGTATGTATGTATTTCTATTTCTTTGGCACGCTCTGTAGCATAAACGGCTTGATGGATGTTAGAGGTGTCGTTAGATTTGTCTAATTTGTGAAATTTACATAGGCTATAGAATATTTATATATATAAAAAATACAACAATATTGGTATCAAATAAAAGCTAGTAATGAGTCCATTCCAAATCGAATCGATAAAACGAATAAGCTTGAAATAAGAAAATTATTTAAAAAAAGAAATATTCGACTGTAAAAACACGTAACTGAAAAGAGAAAAACAAGCATTATACATATAATCTATTGAATTTTGGTCCCAATTTGGAACCACATTCTAGAGATTATACAACGTCCTACTACAATATGGTGACATTAATTTAACACACGGGTAGGGCTAAAATTATTCGTAAATCTCAATATTTACATTAACAAGAAACAAGACTTAAAATAATAATAATATGATAGAATAATAATGTTACAGGTGCGTAAAACCTCAAACGGCGCAAATACTCCGTATGTTATTGGGACTTATATGTTTGAGCCGTTTGGGGTTGAAACACTAGGGCCATGGGGTCCGAGTGCCCACTTAGTCTTTCAAGACATCGCAAAGCGGTTGGTCGACTCTTCATGTGACCAGAAGGCTGGCCTATTCTTCGGCCAGATAATCAGCATTGCCATACAACGTGGCAAAGCTGCCAGCCTTTTGGGCACTTTTCCTGTTGACAGCAATGCGGACGAATTTTTTGATGCCTTATGATTGTTGTATACCTATTCGTAAATTTTCAAACAAACTAAATAATAAAGCTCTTTCCTTCAATTCGCCTACTCTTTGCACGTTATCCGTTTTAATTTCATTGATGCGATGTTATGATCCGTGACCCCGGCTGCTTCGAGATACTATTAGAATAGTATTAAACGTTATTGATTAATTTTACGATTTTGTAGACAAAATCGTAAAATTAATCAATAACGTTTACTTTAATTAAAATATCTTCATAAAACGAAAACGCGAAACCGTATAATATGTGTTTTAAATTAATGTCGCCATTATAGCGACACGCTGTATATATAATGCTTGTTTTTCTCGTTTTAGTTACTTACGTGTTTTGCAGTCAGTTTTTTTTTTATAATTTATTTTTTGTTTATTTTTGTCAGTACGAGCTATAACGTAATATCCACCTAGACATATTGCGCCGGATGTACAGTCCGAGAAAATCATTTTTAAGTAAATTAACTCCCTACGTCAATTAGCCGTGTTAAAGCCATTTCATACAAATATTAAAGAATGACGGTTCTGTTTTAAAACAATAATTTAAGTTGGTAGTAAAAAAAAAAAAACAGCCTGTTTACTTATAGTAGATTATTTAATATTGTTAAGGGGATTTTATTACTCAATGATCCAAGGCAGATATATTAAGATAATAAAAGACATCTACACGAAAAAACTTTTCCCATAGAAATACCTGTTGCTACAGATTTTTTCGTACACTGAAAATAATATTGTTTTCCTTATTTTCAGATGACTTCCCCTGGCCCTATATTATGTTCACCCAGAGAATGTTTTTATACAATTTAATAACCTTCGCCCTGCAGATTGTACCTGCTTTCTTGATTGATTTATGGTGTATTTTAACTGGAAAAAAAGCAACGTAAGTTACCTTTATTTATATTTTACCTTTGATAAAGACGTTGGAAACCATTATCTACGCCTAGGACGGTTTTGTGGAATATTTTGCTAGACGTATAACCTGAAAGAAATAAGCTTTTTTCGATAAAAGCGGCCTATCTGCGATGTCTACCTAACATGCTTAGCTCTCCAATCTATAGCTCCCTCAGACAGGTGCGACACGATGGTACAACGCGATTCTGGTAGAGCAATTTCCATGAATAGAAATCGTTCTACTAGAGTAACGTCGCTCTATCGCGTCACGCGTGTATACCTCGCCTTAAAGCGTTGTGCGATTTGAAGTATGTGTAGGTATGAATGTATAAATCGAAATTAGTATGTAATGCCCCCATCCTAACTTTGCTAATGAAATAAGCAATAAAACCTTAGCCTGGTTAACATGGTGCGATTTAATTGGCTGTGGCATACCGAAAGTTGAAGTCACAATAAAAGTTGCACCGTCTAAACAATTCAAGTCGAGTCAACCAGTTTCTTCTATTTGATTCGTCGTATTGAAGCGTCGCGCGCTTTACTTGTGGTTACAAACACGCTGTGAATGTGTGCGTAAAGATGAGTAGCGTTAGCACATAACATACACATGCACATACACACTTCCGACTCAGCCATTGTCACGGACGGTACCGAGACCTGCGGCGCTTACACATGCATTCACAGCGTGCTTGTACACTTGTTAACCACAAGTAAAGCGAGCGTCGCTGTGTGAGATAAAAATACTGTATGCCATAGTTATCAAACGATATTTTAGGTTTATATAAACCTCTTTATTTTCCAGACAAATGAAAATACAGAACCGGCTGCTGAAAGTCGTAGATTCAGTGAAATTCTTCTTACTAAACGAATGGAGGTTTTCTGATAACAACATAAGAAATCTTTTAAAAACTATGTCTTCTGTAGATAAAGAAACGTTTAACTTCGACGTGCGTACAATTAATTGGGAAACTTGTATTAGTGATTACGTTCTAGGAGCTAGGAAATATTTGCTGAAAGTTGAAAAATAGGTCAACATCATTCATCATTATTTGGACAGCCTAACATGTCCATACATTCCGTACTTCTCTGTTATGGATCTCGCACACTAGACGGCCACGACCACGACCGCGAACAGGTAAACTATACATATCGATACGAATCGCGCACTTGGTCGCAACGGCCAACTAGCCACATACCATACAATACCACTATACGGCCACGACTGGCCAGAATCATGGCCGTCTAGTGCGCGAGATCCCATACACTGTTTGTCCAGCGCACCGTGAACGGGACATCGACGAGAAACGACACTACGCAACCATAGCAAATGTACTATCGCTACTTCGGCGTCGTCATCTCCTGCTCGTTGATGACGTCCCCCATTCACGGTGCTGTGGACAAACGGCCTTAGTCGTTATCTCCCCCCTCCCTTTCTAGCCATAGCGTACTTCATAGTTGACAAATATGTAGGTATTAGAACATAAATTGCTTCTTGTTTAGGTTTTTATCTTTGTTTTAAAGTGATTGTGTTTTATAATAAGTGTAAGTGTTTTTTGAATTTTATACCTAGGTATGTATAATGAATGAACGGAGTTAGTTGAAAATATTGTTTTGTAAAGCCATTTTGTTATATTTTTGTACATACGTTTATTTTATTAGTTATTAGTTATAAAATGTAAATTTCTCTCCCACATTAAAAGGCTTTTTACAATGAATTTGAGTTTTTTATTGGTTTAAAATGCTTCTTGTTTTGAGTTTTTGACTTTATTTAAAAAAACCATTGAGTTTTATTATTGTTATTGTTGCCTGAGTGTTTTTTTAAATTCTATATAGGCAATGTACCTTTTATTAATAAACGGAGGTAGGTTAAGAAATTGTTTTGTAAATCCATTTTATGATATTTTTGTACATTTGATAAGTAAAGTTTTCTCCCATGTAAAAAGGTTTTTTTACTACGAAATTGTACAATGTATTATTATTAATAAAGGTATAAATCACCTCTTCTTATCCCTGAGGGGGAAATAGGGGTGGTGTTATGTCAAATAATATCAACGAAAGATTGTAATATCACCTAAGACCTTCAAAATCATTATTTTATTTAAGACTGCGATCAGAAACAGAGATAAATTGTTATTTTCAAAACATAAAAAAATCAATCAATCTGTACTGATATTATTGAACGTTCAAACTATCTTCACCGTTTGCTAAAAAATTACCTGTTAGCACAAGTCGTTTCTGGCATGTTTTTATTTGTTTGTAATGGTTTGTAGATTAAAAATTACACTTTTGCTTATTTAATGTGTTCCATTTTTAGGAAATTGCGTAATGCAATATGTAAAACGTTTTTATTCTAAACGTTGTTTTATGAGATAACATGAATAAAAAACGAATAATTTGTCAAATAACACGTTATTAAAACAAAGTTTTTCGGATAATTATTTTCATAAGTGAATTATTTGGCAAACTTGTTGTTGTATAATGATTAAAAAAAACAAATCATGCTTTTGTCAATCGTGACTTGTCAAGTGAAAATTTGTAAATTAAGTTTTGGTGAAATGAATGGACACCTTTTTTTATATAGGGCATCTCGCAGTTGACCTCTGAGGAGGTCGTAGCTGCTTCACCGGACTTTCCTGTGGCTGCTTTAAGCTTCTACACTTAAAGCCAGGGGTGAGTGAACACCGACACATAAACCCTTTTTTATAACAAAAGGGTTTATTTATAAAACAGAATAAAGGCATAGAACGTCACAGTACTCACATACCTATGTATTGATCTCGGTTTGCCAACTAACGAAGCCGAATGCTCACTAAATCATCGGATTATACGCACTATCTCACTCATGCAGGTAACATAGTTAAAATAAATGAAGGTTTAGTATCAGCTAGAGAATAGTTTGTGTTGTGTGTTCTATTGTGTGGTGGGATGACAGATTTATGTATATCTCTGTGCTTGGCATGGAGTTAGTACGGTTCTAAAGTTCTTATTGCTGAGAGAAATGGAGCCTGTTACGAGTATCAAAGTGTTTAAGAACAAAAACTAATCCTCCAAACGAAGGCTACTACTATATTTCCTCTATAAATTTAGCAGTTTCACTTTTATTCCGTGTAAAGCAGACGCATCAGCATCCGATTTTATCGCTAAGACCCCAATGTCACGCCCTCACGTCTAGGGTTTCTCATTTCCCGACTTTTTTTTTGTTCCCAGATACCGAGACTTCTCGAGCACCATTTCCCGGGAATTCTCGAGAAGTCGGGAATTTGACTAACCTCAATAAAAATTTATGAAAAAGGTTTTAAAATAAAATACACATTTTCTTAATCAACAATAAGTTCATTTTAATCAGTATTCGTCAATTAACAAAAAAAATATGCCTTCATAATTTCCTTTATAATCACAGAGTTTTAACCGAGATTTTAGATGGCTGAACCGGAAGAAGATGAGTTGGTTCTTCTGCTGCTTGTGTCTTTACCGAAATATCGTGTACAAGCTCTAGGTGTTTTATTAGTCCGCTTGTATTTGAGCCTTATATAGAGAGCTGTTTCGGGCATTTCAGGCATTGTGCCGTCAACGAATCTTTATTCTTCGAAAAATACTTCCACACTTTCGACTTCTCCATACCTTTAAAAAATACAACATGTTGTTTATGATACCAGATAAAAATAGTAATAAAAATAACATGCGCGGAACGCTGATTCATTCCTAGGTAAAATACGTACCTATTGTTTGTTAAGTTAAAAGAGTCATAAAAGTGAGAGTTTGTTTAATAAAATGTTTGCGCATTGGATCTAATATGAATTTGTATTAAAAGATATGATTAAAATAAATTCCGCTTTAGGTATTAACAGAAATCGAAAAACAAACTGAACTAGTAAACATGAACATAAAAAACTAAAATAAGATGGTTCTGCGAGTGCACAATTTCTAGGGATATTCATATTTATTTGCTACTTATTCCATATGTCGGAGGAAAGTATGTGCCTCTGTCGTTATCAGGCATATTTTAACTACTGTACTGTGGGCGTACTATGGGTAGTGTTGGTTATTGCGCAATAGAAACACCGTTGCAGTTCAAATCAAATTATAATTTACAATAACATTACTCACACTAGCATTTCACACACTGTATGTACACGACACAACTATTCGAAACGCGGGACAGTTTCTAAACGTCTTCACGGGTTGACCGCCACCCATCCAGTCTGCCTCTGCTCTGCTGCTCTGCCGAGCCCGGGCTGGCGGCCGATCCGAGCGCCACGTTGTAGACTCTGTCAAGCGCCGCCGCTAGGCGGCGCTGGCGTCCCGATTAGTCAACTCAGCAACGAATTTGCGACACATATATAAGTTATGTCTCTGCCTAGCCTTTTCCCAACTATGTTGGGGTCGGCTTCCAGTCTAACCGGATGCAGCTGAATACCAGTATTTTAAATGGAGCGACTGCCTATCTGACCTCCACAACCCAGTAACTGGGTAATACGATACCCCTTGGTAAGACTGGTGTCAGACTTTCGGGCTTCTGACGACTCGTAACGACTGTCAAAGATCCACGAATGACAGCCGGGACCAACGGCTTAACCTGCTTTCCGAGGCACGGAGGAGTCTCGGTATGTAAAGATGGTCACCCATCCACTGACCAACCCCGGCAAGCGTAGCTGATGGATCGACCAGCAGATCATCAGCAGATCGGCGGCTGTTGTTACTTAGCCACGAGCTCCTCCATATATAAGTTATGTAATCAAGAAATATAATATTAGGTACTTACGTTTATTGAGAAGGCTGATATTTGGAACACAAGTCTCCGGCGACTCTAGATAGGCGCACCGACACAAGCTACGCCGTCAAATGTTTGCGAGTGACTGATTGAACTAAACAAACAGAGAGATCACAAGGTGGGGCGGGCGGGAGATGGGTGCCTTATCGGGTAGTAAAATGGGAGAGGAGATAGAGGATATAATTTTTGTTATAAATAACACAGGAATTAAAATCAAATTGCAATTCTTTTTAATTTCTCGACTTCCCGGGTACTCAACCTTTTTTTTCCCGTCTCGACTAAGGCCAAATTTCCCGGGAATTCCCGCTTCGAGACTTCTCGATGAGAAACCCTACTCACGTCCCTAGCCGCCGCAGAAGACCCCCTGGGCGTTGGGAATCCCAGCCACTGTAGGCGCGGGCCTGCGGACGGTGAGCAATGGGTAGCTCGCCGTCCGATAAGGACCAGGCCCGGGTCGACGACGCGTTGTATTCCACGCGTGCCTCAAAGAGATATCAGCACAACTGACATCGGCCTGCCGGGGTCGAAGGAAAGTTTGAAAATAATTCTGTGGCCCCTGGCAACATACAATTAAGGAACTGAAGGAACACGGGTAGGTTTTAGTTTAGTCAGTAAGAATCTGACACGCCCTCCCGCTCCGCCCAGATCGAGAGAAGTTATTTGATAATACCACACCAAAAAAAAAAAAAAAAAACCCCGGACTCCACCAAAGCGGAGACGAGAGGAGAGGAGAGGAGAGGTGTTTTAAACCACAAATAGAATTTCGTTATTCACACATCTCGTCTCCACTCAGCTTCAGTGGATACTACTGAGCTAGAATGTATGATATTTGTATGGCGCGATCGAAGCGGAGATGTGAGCTGTGCCTCGCCGAGATTAAGCTGGGCGGTGCAGCGATGGTACAAAACGGAGGTGTCCGCTGTGCCTCGCAAGCTGGCGACGACGGCGCGCGGCGGTGACGAGAAGTGATGTGACCGGCGCCGTATTTTCATTAACATCCAACGCTCTCCGCACGCAGCTTAATTCCGCTCTAGCCAGCACACATCTCCGCTCCAGTCTAGCCAGCACACATCTCCGCTCCAGTCTAGCCAGTACGCATCTCCGCTCCAGTCTAGCCAGTACGCATCTCCGCTCCAGTCTAGCCAGTACGCATCTCCGCTCCAGTCTAGCCAGCACACATCTCCGCTCCAGTCTAGCCAGTACGCATCTCCACACAGCTTCGGTGGATACACGTACCCTGCTGCAGCTGAAAAACATCTCTTCTCGGCTCCGCTTCGGACATCTCCACGCCTACGGGATACAATCTGATGCTGAAGTGTATAAGTAGGAACTATACTCATATTCCGTCAGTTGTTATGTTATGTTAAAAAACTCACGTAACAGTGGAATTTTGCTAGAAATCCGGAGTAAGGGCTGCTACGGAGATATACGTGATGGGAAAGACCAATAAAACTGCCCGACCCGATGATCGAACATAGGAACCAAGCTCAACAGTGGTGCTTGTAATTCCTTGACTAAAGAGGCTATATTTCTACAATATTTTGATAGTGGCTAACTAAAGTTTAACAATACAAAAATAAAAAATCACTTTGCAGGACAAATTTATTAATCGTAACCATTTTCTTTCTCCTAGTATCAAAATTCCAAGTCGATATTCTTATTTCGAGCACGAACGAACGCCTGATATTCTAGTTTCAACCACAACCAATTTCCTTGTCAAAATCCATAATCGTATCGATGGTTCTATTTCTGAGATCGACTCGACCTGACTATACAGCAAGTATCAGAAAGGTGTGGTTAAATTTAAGGGTGGGGTACAAACCACCAAACTGAACAATTTTCTCCATGACGGTTTAATAATGTTAGGCATAAATTATATTGTCATAATTTACATTGGCATAACCAAATTCAGCATAATAGTAATCGGCATAAATATTTTGCCATAATGTTTATTGCCATAAATACTGTTGGCTTAATAATAATGAAGCATAATTTTTATAAAGCATAATGTTATAAACGCTTAATGATGTTTACACATAATGTTCTTGGAATAAAAATAATAAACCCAAATATAACTCATATAAAAACAAACATGTTCGCGGGTCAGGGGTGGTGGGTGGATTTGATCCAAATCCAATAGAGTAATTCCCAAATTATAATAATTATATATATTTATGGCTCATGACTAATAGACGAATAAATATTATGCCTTAAAAACGTATGCAACTCTAAATTATGCTAAAACAAATTAGACCAAATTACAGTTATGCTAACCTTTGCATTATGCCACAATATTATTATGCTAATAAAAGTAACGCGAAAAGGTTATGTCAAACAACTTTGTGCCTTAAAATTTTAAGCCAAGGGGGGGATTTTCCTCCATGAGACCTGCATCGTATAATCGTGAAAAAATCATCAACTGTCCCATACAAAACTTCAATACATACTCGACCCAAATGTATGGGACGGCTGATTATTTTTTTGCGATTACGATGTTGGTCCTATGAAGAAAATTGATCAGTTTGATCGTTTGTACCACACTCTTAATTTTGACACCACCTTTCTGATACATGCTGTAGATTCTAGAACGTTCACATTACAGCCATGTTCATCTTGCTTGAATATTCTATTTGACATGCCCGTATCTCGTTACCATGCAGTTTGCGTTGGCATCAGCACAAGTATTGAGGTTTGTGGGGACACTGCTTTGCCATATGAGATGCTAAATTCATGTACGTAAGTGTGTTAGAGAATTTAATAGTTGTTTCGTTGAAACTGAAACGTCAGTCCATTTCAGATTCAACGAAACAACTATTAAATTCTCAAACTGGCTGAAAATAAAGAAAGAAAGAAAAATATTATTATTTGGAACACGCTCAGGAAATACAACATAAAAAAGAACATTAAAACCAACAAAATCATGAAAACAATATACAATATAACAAAAAAACATTAAAACTAACAAATAAGTGAAAACAAAAAAGAAGACCTGTGTGAGGCCAAAAAGGCTCTTATCTCAGCATGATGCTACGATATTAAAAAAAAAAAAACAGCGCTGGTATTCTGATAGGCCGCTGTGATGCACTTCATACACACATATTTCCCCCAGAGATTTAAAGGTGTATTAGATCGCATCGTATGCCATTGACCAAGCATCCAAAATCCCAGTTCCAAAATTCAGGCTGCTACAGAGAATTTCCTGAGTCCAAATTCAAAATGTTTTATTTCACATAAACCAACATGGGCGCTTATGAAGCTAGGTGCACAGTTCCAATTGGTCGTTTACTATGGAGAAGAGCCGGCAAGAAACTCCAAGGTTACTCTTTTAAAAAGAGTCTCTTTTGAGTCATATAGGTAACACTTCAAACACAATTGAACATGGAACCTCACGATCATAGCACGCTACTTACGACCAATTGCCAGCTATACCAACGAAGTAGTTACAGTTTTTACAAATAAAATGAATAGTTCGTTAAATTCCCATAATAAAATAGACCCAATGGACGGATTTAAGCATACCTACCCACATAATTTTGATTCATTACAACAAAAGAAATAAACCGACAAACCAACCAAAAGCTAAGGAACGACTTTTTAAAAGGTTTATCCTTTTATCCAGACCTTATTTTCATTCAAAAAAAGGTAGTTAGAGATAAAATATAGGTCGATTTATTCATCAGAGTAACCTCGCTAAGTACCTATCAAATAGTCAAGGATTATAATAATTATTATGGACAACCAAGCATACTGAAATCTTGATCTTTCATGCATGGTCGGCTTTTTGTATGAGATAATCTGCACAAATTGGCAATTTCGATATTATTGGCGATGTTCGTTAATACGTGTTCATATTAGATTCGAAGATAATGAGCTTTGTGATATGAATGTAATACATGAGAATAAATGGTAAACTGATTAAAATTGTGGTGTGCTTATGAAGGATAATATTGTTAGTCTAGATAAATGTGCGGTTTTAAGTTTATCTATCCTTTGTTCTTACTTATTTTTTAATAATAACAGCCAAACGAGTCGATCCATCAGGTTAAGCTATGGTTGCCGGGTTCGGTCCGTGGATTGGTGACCATTTACATACTGAGAGACATCATCACATCGTCATTTTCAACATGGATCTCTTGAAAACAGAATCATTTACGTCCCATCTTTGCTTCCGGCGATGTGTTACGAAAACTTTTTGATTTCGACACTTTTTAGGGTTCCGTACCCCAAAAGGAAAAACGGAGCCCATAAAGGATCACTTCGTTGTCCTTGCGTCTGTCAGTATATCACGACCAGATTTTTCGGGAATGTGCTATTAAGTTGAAATTAAATCAAATACGTGTGTGATGTCTATGGTCCCTTGGAGCTCTAAAAAAGTGAAGCTTCTAGGTCAACGCAATAAAAAATACGGGCATTTAAGCATCATATTTTTGTACTCGCAAATAAATCAAAACCTACAGGGTACTTCCCGATGAATTAGAAACATGAAATTTAGCAGGAAGCAAGGTCTCACAGCACATGTAAAGGAAAAAGTCCGAAAATCGTAATTTTTTTGTTTTACCTCATAAAACATATTGTTTTGCGATTACAAACTTACATTTGCAGTTGGAGAATTGACCGTGACGTATATCGATGTATCGGAGAACATTTTTTTTTTCAACTACAATGTGAAGTTTGTTTTTGGGATAAATTTATCCGAACTACGCAACCCTTCATTGTGCGTGGTCCGACACGCACTTGGCCGGTTTCTTTGTATCTTATTACCAATAGTTGTTATAATTTCTTTGCTATCCATTTTCACCAACTTCTTACAAACTCAACGTTTTTCCTCACAATTAACTAAAACACAAAAAAAAGCAATCCACTTCTCGCGATTGGTACGACAAAGTAGGCACTAAGATGTATTTTTTGTCGGACACAACATCAAAGTTTAGCTGCTCCTGTCGTCTTTACTCTTGGAAGCAGGGCTCGGACACGTTATTTAAAAATAACGTTTTTAAAACGTTTCTAACATTTCTCGTTCTTCTTTGTACAACATTTTGTTCGGAACGAAAACGAAATGACAACGTTTTCAAAAACCGGTTTATTAAATTCCGCAGGACGCAGCCACGCACGGTGCGTTCGCCGACAAGCATGAACTTGTTTAGTTAAATTGTACCTTATCTTCATTTTATTACATCATTGATTCCAATGCGCTTGCCGCTTACGTATTGATTAAGGTTGTGTTGCGAGTTTCCTATCGATCAACACAAAAATAGTTAAAAACAGTCAAAAACGTTTTATTAACCGATAACGATTTAAATTTTGATCTTTTAGGAGCTCATGGTTAAGTAATGACTGCCGCACAGGTGGATCCATCAGGTTAAGCTACGCTTGCCGGGGTTGGTCTGTGGATGGGTGACCATCTTTACATACCGAGACTCCTCCGTGCCTCGAAAAGCACGTTAAGCCATTGGTCCCGGCTATCATTCGTGGGTCTTTGGCAGTCGTTACGGGTCGTCAGAAGCCCAAAAGTCTGACAACCAGTCTTACCAAGGGGTATCGTATTACCCGGTTACTGGGTTGTGGAGGTCAGATAGGCAGTCGCTCCATGCGCTAACATACTGATATTCAGCTGCATCTGGTTAGACTGGAAGCCGACCCCAATATAGTTGGGAAAAGGCTAGGCAGATTGATTGATTAAAATTTAGTTCTTCTTCAAAAACGTTTTAACAACGGTCCGTTCGAACGTAACCGTTATAAATTATTCCTTAGGTTTTTAAGACGAAACTGTTTCGAAAATATACCATTATCCGAGCCTTCTGGGGAGTCTGAAGTCTCCCTTTATTTGGAATAAGGACCTGAATAACAATGACTGTTTATTTTTAGCTAACATTTCTTTCATCATAAGTTTTACGTTTTTACCTATGTCTGCTCTTGGTACCTAATCAAATGCTTTGAAATGTATTAATAACAATGACACAATATCTGAATAGCAATTCTAAGAGACTCGTGTTGTTATTTTAAGGGAAAATCCATTGGTACTATGATAGGTACCTAATTCCGTGAAATCTGTGCAAATAACACGACGTGTGATTGTTGAAAGACGTTCGTTTAAGCAATAAGTATTGGTTACGTACTATCGCAGAAACTGGTCCCGACCACTTTTCGACCTTATTGCCTACTAGCGACTCCTTGCTGCTTCGCACGGTTTTTACGACTTCACAAAAAATTGAGATTTCTTAGGTAAACGTAACTTTAATATTAACGTATTATACACGTAAACCTTCCGGAATAAATTCTCTAAACGAGGGTGAAAATCTCGTCAATATCTGTTGCGTGGTTTAGAAAAACAACGAGGACATACAGACAAATGTAAAAAGCGACTTTGTTTTATAATATGTATAGAATAATAGATGATACAATATCTGAATAGCAATTCTAAGAGACTCGTGTTGTTAATAAGGGAAAATCCATTGGTATTTATGATAGGTACCTAATTCCGTAAAATGCATTGTTGAAAGACGTTCGCAGAAGCAATAACTATTGGTTATGTACATGCGGACATATTAGTTACTGTCGTTAAAATATTAATGATAGATAGGAATCAATTAAATATACATATTAATAATTCTGTGAACTTGTTTATGGTTCATAAATCTTATTAAGGATAGCGACGACATTGAGATTTGCGCCTTATACTTAATTTCGACGACATATTTTAGCTTGTTATTAGTTTTAGTTAGGTTAGGATATTATACAGGGTGGCAGGGACATCGACGCGAAAACTGATACCATGGATTCATTACATGATTTTGAACCCCCCTGCGTTGAATTTGAAAGACGAAAAATTTCGGCGCAGGTGTTCAGAACCATGAACCGAAACCAAAGGTATCAGTTTCCGCGTCGATGATTCCACCCTGTATTTTTATTTTAAGGTATAAGTTGTTATTTATTTCATTTTATTCTGAATAAATTACTTAATCTCGGTAAATATTATAGATGGTTAACTTTTTCTCTAATAACGGTTACCAAATACATATTTTCATAATGTCAGTTCTGATAAGAGAGAAGAAAACGAAGTTATTTCCGACAAGTAGGTACATAATCTTTACTTAAGTTCCTTAAAGGTCTGCTTCTTGGTAGAAAGCAATATAATTTCAAGCGAGGCACGAGTAACGAGGTTTCACGAGGTTCCTATTAATATCGCTGACCTCCTTCTTTTCGTGTGGTCAGTGACTAACCTGGTGTCAGAGTTTTAAAGCCGCCCAAGGGCCTCTGACTTGGCTTCACATGCCGTCGAGAAATATCTCTCAGGCATGCGGTTTCCTCACGTTGTTTTCCTTCACCGTTTTTGAAGCAAGTGATAATTGTACAATACGCACATGAATCCGAAATGTCAGAGGTGCGTGCCTTGGGTTCGAACTCGAGACCTTATGACTAGGCAATCCGACGGAATCGCTGACCTTTCACTATAAGACGAAATTATTTCTATGCGTCCCACTAAAGATTATTTTTATAAATAAATGTTTTGATACCAAAATAAATATGAAATCTAACAAAGTATCACTCCTTGTAGGTACTAGAATTCGTGACTTTCCGGTATGAAAATTCTAACTGACCCCCGACTACTGGCGATATATGTAAATCTTTTGTTCCAAACAATTTGCTGTTCAAAACAGTAACCAATGCATACATAGAAATACAGGCCCGCAAAATACGAACAACACAAAAATATACATTACCATTGGAGCGGGCCAACTTCCTTTTGCTCGGAGTTAGCTCGTGGAACAAAGCGAAACTACAACCTACACTTTTCTATCAAGTGTCTGTCTGCAGACTTTGTGCCTCTGTTGCCTTTACCTCCTGAGATCGCGACAAGTGGGACGCGTCTGTATCTCCCATTGTGCGAATGGAAAACATGTGGGCAACATTCAGGTCGAATGGAATGTTTTTTTCCTGGATTTAGGGTAATATAAAACAAGTTAAAAATATATAACAGATATGAATCTTTGCTAACGAACATCGAAAAATAAATGTCTCTAAAGAGTATTTTTCTCATTGTGTTTACGACGATGGTTGAAAATAGAATCTATTGAGTAGAAAACACAATGGAAAATAAGCGCAAAGGCAACAATCATTCCACTCTTGTTAGTAGGATCTGTCACTATCATCAGGTGATTGTTATTTCAATAAATTCGTGTTGATGGTTGAAATTAGTTTTCACGTACCTAAAGGAATTATCAGAATTTTTCACACAGTTTCTGCTCTAGTGTTTAGAAAATCGATTCGTTGATAAATACCGCGAAAATTTTAAGATATTCGAAAAACAATTAGGAAACGCCTTTGAAAATTTGAAAAGGCACTGGGATAGGAAAAAGTTGACGTCTTTTTGTGGACGACAAACTTTGTTTTTGAATGTGGCAAAAGAAATTTGGTATAATATTCTATTCATCAGCGTATTTGTGAGGCGAAATTGTATTGTTTCAGACTTTAATTGAAAAGTTGTTAAACAGCTGCAGTGGGATTGACAAAATTTATGTTCCTGTACGTGACATTACCGGCAAGCAGGCACGCGAGAGACTCGCGCAAATAACTAGCACGCTACTGACTTTATTTATTTAGACCTAAATGTAGTTAGGAAAAAAATAAAATAAATTGCAGACGTGTTAGCGTCTGACGCTGGTAAATATTCATACACTGGGAAGCTTGCTACTTCTGTTAATTTTATTATGTTAAAATTCAACACTGCTGTTTTGTTCCTTTTCATTTAAAAAATACAGTTTTCATCAAACACATGCTACTGCTTCTGCTGTCAGACTGCATCATTCCACTGCTGTGCTGGGCAAAGATATCCCCATATCGTGTATCGTTCCAGATATATCGGTCAAGAACCATATCTAACTAAAGCGCACTTATGTAAGTGACGAATTCACAATACCTAAAACTGTATGTGATTTTTGTTTGTGTATATTTTAGAGAGTAAGTTGTTGTTATTGCCTTAACAATAAATAAAACAAAATTAAAATATTTTTTAAAATACAAAACGAATTTTTAGGAACACTAAATATTTACAGGCGTTTGAAATACAGATATAATTTTTAATCGATCCAAGTCATACTCAAAGTTTTTATTACGTGCCAAAAATGGATTCTAATATTTTGTAACATTCTCCATCGAGAATTTGTAGTTTGATAGACCCAAGGCTAGACAACTTGGAGTCCTCCAAATAATTATAGCCTTTAGCCTTGTCTGAATACGTTGCCAGAAAGAACCTTGGAACGAGCGATGTTTGTCTGAGCGAAGTCTATTAATATTTTACATAACGTCGACTGACACATTTAGAATTTATTGCAGTTTGAAGAAGAAGAGCAAATATTAGAAACGCTGTAGACACAAACGACGAAATAATTACCTACGGCTGCTCGGTAGATAAAAGCGCACTGCGCACGTGCGCTCTAGACTGTTGCGTACTGGTATACAATGAGATTTCGAAGCGCATCGTTTCGGCCGTTTTCTATGAAGGCGTAATACTGTTACTTATTTATACTGTGCTATAGAATAACAACGCATATCCTCGTACATAGCAAGTAAAAAGTGTTAAAATAATTAATTTCTTGTAACCATAAATACAAATTGAGTTAACTGTTAAATAATATTAAATGTAAATTATTTATTTGACTTAAATAATTGAATAATAATCAATCAATCTGCCTAGCCTTTTCCCAACTATGTTGGAGTCGGCTTCCAGTCTAACCGGATGCAGCTGAATACCAGTATTTTACATGGAGCGACTGCCTATCTGACCTCTACTACCCAGTAACTGGGTAATACGATACCCATTGGTAAGACTGGTGTCAGATTTTAGGGCTCCTGACGACTCGTAATGACTGTCAAAGATCCACGAATGACAGCCGGGATCAACGGCTTAACGTGCTTTCCGAGGTACGGAGGATTCTCGGTATGTAAAGATGGTCACCCATCCACTGACTAATCCCGGCAAGCGTAGCTTAACCTGATGGATCGACGAGTGCGGCTGTTGTTACTTAGCCATGAGCTCTTCCGAATAATTGAATAAATACATTTTAAAACTATTAATTTAATAAAAAAACAGAATATTTCTTCAAAAAAAATACTATACCAAATCCGCTATATAATTCTCTGACTGCCTCTGTCTGATTAGAATCACACATAACATCACGCCTGTGTTCCCCGAAGGGCTAGGCAGAGGTGTACCTATAGTACCCCCACATTTCACCGGTTATATTTAGGTCCCATGTAATAGGGCGAGCCTATTGCCATCAACCGGGCACAAATCCAGACTCCGGGCTGGTACTGACAAATTCCAGATAGAAAATCTCAATAAACCTTTACGCGACCCGGGAATCGAACCCAGGAGCTCATGGTCACCAGTAGTGTTTGCGACCACAGTTTTGAAGTTAGTAAGAAATAATTTTAACACAAATTTGCTAAGTCAAATCTTTATTAGTATACGTAATAATACCTACTCGTAGAAACCGACCGGATTGCCGAACGGCAACGATCAATGCGCACGCTCTGTAATCCGACACATAAAAATAAATAAAAAAAACATTTATTTCAGGTCCCATCCCAACAGTTAATTGACCCATATTACGTACAAACAACAATGACAGCAATACACACATATGTACATAAAATTACAAATCAAGCACCAGTAATATGCCTGCTACAACAATGCCCAACGCCATGACAGTGTTGGAGATAGCCGGCACCCTGCGCACCAAGGACGCGCACCGCTTGCGCATGGTGGCGTGGAAACAGTCGGTGTCCGCAAACATGCCCCAACAACAAAAGAAACCAATGCAATGCAATGCAATGCCCAATGCATGTACTTTTGTATTAAACCTGATTACAAAGCCTGGAGACGGATATCTATGGTAGGAAAGCTGAGTTAGAAAACGCCGAACTATTGGCCGTGTGGGATTAGTGAGCATGTATGATGATTTTTATAAAGGCAAAATTATAGGTAGTGACGAAATAGTTACCAATAAGCTTGTGAAAATTAGTCATATATACCAGTGTCTATAGGATTTCTTTATTTATCTTCTTTGAAAACTTTACAAACCTAAGGTAGGTTTGTAAAGTTGTACTGAAATGATATAATATTTCCTATCTCTATGCTTCTATCTCTGTGTGTACATAAATAATAAAATAAATAAAATTGTGTTTTCTTTGTTTCTACGTAGGTAGGTACCAACCCTTAGAGTAGTGTTATATACTCTAAGTACCAACCCGATATTCCTTTCATAAGTATAGCATAGCTTTAAATTAAATAGTTCAATGTTAAATTATTCTCTGCACTTTACAATAAACGAGTTGTCCATCATTTTGCCGGCGATAGCAAAGCACGACACCAAAAATGCTTTTCGCCAAAAAAGGCCTTTGTGAATATTTCGACAGGCGTCCAGATTCAGTTGAATATAAAACAAGCAAGTGCTCTCTGTGTCTGCCATGTAGGACTCGATTGACGTCAGAAAACAAAGCGATATGAAAAAGAAAATGAATGGTGTGAATCAACACCATGATATTACAGACAGCGCTGGTGATGGTAGACATCTCCCAGTAAAAGTATGCGCTTCAGTAATCATCGTGTATATTTCATATTAAGAACGAAATCTAATTTAGAGCTTTACCAACCATGGTAGTACGTCGTCGTCGTCGTCGACGAAGTACTTCGGTCCACAATTGACGGAGAAATCGGCGGACACATAAAAAATTAAAAAAACATACGCGACGAACATATAACCTCCTCCTTTTTGGAAGTCTGTAAAAAAATGATAGTATACAAGGTGCGACCTTTTAGTTGGTACATAACCCAACAGAGAGAAAGATTCATTCAAACGCGCATTACACAAAAGCAGGGCAGTACAAAACTTATGTTAATACTGTGGTGCGACGTTCGTAAGAATCCGGAAACACGAAGATTATCGAAGCGCACACCTTTTCTGGTTTACCTGTACCTGTGTGCTGATTAATAGATAGACATACGCTGAAAAGGAGGGTAAGACTACTTGATAAAAAACATCTAAGATAAATATTATAAGTCTACTTACTTACTAATTCAGGAATACGAAAAGAGAATCAATTCCAATAGAGCTAATAAATTATATCTCAATAGGGCCTAACCAATTGATTACAACCTAAGAAATACTGTTCTGATTATGATATACCAAGAATTCCAGCCAAGGCTAAGTTGAAGTTTTATTAACACTCAATGTAAAAAGTCTTATTCTAGTTTGTTCTGTATTTTGGTTGATGAGGTAACATAAGCAGCAACCTAAACGATTAACGATTACATTGTTTATTAAGATCATAAACGTTAAGAGTTTAGTTTACGACGTTGTTTAAATAATCACTAACTAACTTCTGCCCGCGACTGCTTCTGCGTGGAAGTCAGCTATATCACAAAACATCTTGTGGCACTCAGAAATAGAGTAGAGTCAGTGAAAGAATTTATATACAGAGCTCCCTCTTAGCAAACAAAGAATGTTATCTCTTGTTAAATGTTAGTTTAGAAGTTTAGATTCCTCTGTGTCTCGTAATAAGGACCAACTTGAAGAAATAACAGCAACTGACGTGCCTTTACTAGTTTTATAGGTAGGTAGAATACACGATCAATCAGAATCTGAATCACTTTGAAATAGATTGCTAATCCATCAAACAACGTAAATAACGCAATCTAATAAAAAAAAATACTTTTAAAGTACAAATTTTTATGCTTGATGTGTCGTCTTGATTATATGTATACCCATGGGCCATGCCTGAGCTAAGCCGCGGACAGATAGACAGACGGGCATGGCGAAACTGTAAGTGTTCCTTATTTACTATGGAACCCTGAAAACAAATGAATTCGCTTTCGATTTATGTGCGCTCACTTGAGTGAAGTTCCAAGTGAACTTTATAGAATAGCACTCCAAGGGGGCCTACCACGGCCCCTAGCAACGTACAGGCAACTGAAGGAACACGGGTGGGTTTTAGTCAGTAAGAGTCTGACACGCCCTCCCGCTCCGCCCAGAGCGGGAGATATATTTGATCATTTCCTACGCAAAAAAGAAAGGGGGCCTACCACCAGCTCTAAAGCAGTATTATTTTAATATTACTTTAGTGTGGGAAAGAGATTAGGAGAGAGAGCTTTACAGGACGTATAGCTCCATCTCTTTCCCCCACTGAAGTAAATTCCCCCGCTGGTCACTTCTGTGGACGTACAAAATGTATGTTTATTTTCGCAAAAAGTCAATCGTCATCCTTAAGATGCCTTGTTGAGAGGTGAAATATGTGTCGATTTCTAAAATGGTTTTTTATGACTCTTTAAGAGCAGTTAAGTGGATTACGTTACTAAATATACGTCGCCTATTGTATTATATTAATGGATTTCCGCAAAGTCACGCCTGAGTCAATTTACTATGCACCTCATTAAAAATACTTAGTAAGTTTATTAGCGTGGCTTACTTTTCATCAAAGAAAATTGCAATTTATGACTTTTCCGCGAAACGATTTCCGTTCCTTGCTTTTCCCGGAAGGCGACTGCAGCAACTATGTGTATGTATAATAATTTATCTCAATTAGTTGGAAAGTTGACTTACTTTCTTACTTTATTTTCCGTGTTGATGATCCCTATGATTTTTCATGCACGAGTTTTACACATAAATGATTTTAGCTATAAGTTTTTTATCGTATTTATTTGTCAAAGTTGCGACGTGTTTGGGACACGTGCTAAAATGCAAACTACCTATTATGTTCTTAAAATAAAAGCTTAGTCACTGCAAATAAATATGTTATTGCTTATTAGACTTATTACAAACATGACATTAAGTATGTTTCGGACATTTCTTTATCGAAAATATTGGTCAAGCTTTGACAATATTTTGAGATACCTAAGTGGACAATAGAATAAAACAAAAAATTAATAGAAAATATGGTTTAAACAATAAAAATAGGCCTTAGGGCCCCCACCTCACTAGGACACCAGTGGCGGCGCAACCATGGTCGCACTGCCAAATAAATTTGCCAAAGATCAGATAAAGTGCAGTTAGCGGCACTCTATCCCTATCAGTACCATATACCAGTTATCACGATCAATCAATATAAAGGGCAGCGAACTAACCTCAACAATCAAACAAAATAACAAGTGACAGTGACAATGCAATGCTTACGGTACGTTAGCCGACAGCGCCACTATTATGCCGCAAATAGCGGCTATAAAGTGCCGCTACGCTCCAAGAGGAATAAAGTAGCTAGCAGCATTCTATATACTACCAAAAATGTTTGATTGGTTACGCAACCGAATCAAATACTTACCCACTATAAAGTTTTGTACCTACATATATTTTGCTGGTAGCGCGACCATGGTTGTGCCACCATGGTGTCCTAGTGAGATATAAGCCTTAAGGTTAGTAAAGTTGCATGTTAAAGTGGCGTAAGTATAGGCTGCATCTTTAACATGCAACTTTACTAACTTAAGCTAAGATAATATCTTGTTATTATAGATATCAGCGCCCACCCTCGTTATAATTACAGCCGTTATTATACTAAAACTTTAGCTACCTGTACACATAAACGGGTACCTACTAGTTAATGTATCAAAAACCGCGAGAATTGTGTAGTCTTGTTGCGGAGAAGTTTCTTAAGGCGCTTCGTCTTTCCAGCTTTAGCTAAAGTCCCACCCCAGTGATCATAGAGAAGCGAGTAGCGCTAGCAACTAAATACGAGTAGGCGAGAGACGAGCAGCGAGTACGCTACGGCGACGAGGGATTACTCGCTGGTATGTATTTGTACCACGAGTACTCTCTTTAATAGTTCTTTTCGCTACGACAAACTCGCCAGCGGTCTGAGCAGTCAGCGAATACATCTCTTTTACTTACACGGGACCTAAATATCTTTTACGTTGAGCGAGAATCGTTGATTGGCGCTTTCTCCTCGGCTGTGGGACAGGTGCCTTAGGAAAAGTCTCCTTAATCGCTTTCAGAAAGCGCTAAAGGGTGAGGTTTTTGGGTACTCTCTATTTTAATTTTAAAATTGTTCACTTGAAAAAACTAAAATATATTTACAAAATAATAATATTGGATGAATAATGTAAGTAGAAAATTTAACATAGTTAGTAAAACAGTGGTCCCCAAACTAGGTAGCGCCTGAATCTTGGGGGCCTGAATTGCGTTATCTAAACATTTTATTCGAGACATGTTTGCGTTAGCTTGAATTTAATTACAGGATGTCGAAAATGGACAGAATACTTAATTAAATAAGGGTAGCGATTATCAAGATAAAATAAAATGACGTACCGTTTTGTTTGCACTTCTTCTTTTCGTGTGGTTAGTAATTAACCTGGTGTCAGAGTTTTAAAGCCGCCCTTGGGCTTTTGACTTGGTTACACATGCCGTCGCGAAATATCTCTCAGGCATGGTTTCCTTACGATGTTTTCCTTCACCGTTTTTGAAGCAAGTGATACTCGTAATTATACAATATGCACATGATTCCGAAAAGTCAGAGGTGCGTGCCTTGGGTTCAAACTCGAGACCTATGACTTGGCTGTCTGAAGGTCACACCACTAGGCTATCACTGCCTACGCACTGATTGGTTACAATTAAATAGTCAGATTTGTAAAATACAATGTATTGCAAATTTTAAAGTTCTGATCTCTGAAGTTCAGTTCAGTTCCGAGTTCAGTTGAGTTGAGTTCTGATGATCAGTAATTTTTATTAAATTATTATTCTTTAAAAGTATCAAAAAGCACGGATACTAACAGTTGTTAGTAACTAAAAAACACCCTTTTTGTTCTGAAAGTTAGTTAACTTAATTATGTAAATATTTTATCTGGCCAGACTCCTCCCTAAATGTAAATCTAAAATTCTATCTTTTAGTGATTATTTTTCTTAAGGACGCAGTAGGCATGCTGAAGTGGGTCAAACCTTGAAAGTAAAACTACTTTCGTAGAAAACTTCGTTTAATTTCCGCCTTACCTATAGGTAACGCTTTTACTGGTAGTCGTTTTCCTGAGAAAACGGGCATAATCCACAATCTTAAATCACAATTTCAACATAAACTGGAGTACCTTCCTTCATTTAAAAATGCAATGCAATTTTTTGCAAGACGCCAAAAATACTGTTGATACAAAAACCTACATAAGTTTAGCCTTACTGCCTAGATCCTTTATCTGGTTGCATTACACTATAGTACAACTATTTTCTAAATGTCAAACTTCGTGTTTCGTCAGTTGTCGGATTTCTATCAGTTGTCCTTTGCACTTGGTAATTATGGTTGACGGCAACGCGAGCACAGCGGTAGGAGTCAATATGTACAAGTACCAAGTGCAAAGGGAAACTGATAGAAATCCGACGACTGACGAAACACGAAGGGAGGCCTTTTGCCGAGGGACATTAAGAAAATAGTTGTACTGTACTTTTGATTTATTTATTATTTAATACTTAGTAGTTTCTGCCCGCAACTTCGTCTGCGTGCTTGGTTTAACATAAAATACGAGTCAGTCATAAAAATCAAATATTTTCTCATTATAATATTAGTTTTGATTTATTTATTTAAACTCGCTTCTCACACATAATAAGGTACAAAGGCGGAGTTAATGCCTTAGGCATTCTCTACCAGTCAACCAAGGATGGTGTAGTTATAAGATGGCAGATTCTCTTATTGAGAGCCGAACGATGGCGACGGTGGTGGCAGCGTCGACGGCATCTACAACGACTCGCAACAGGCTCGACATAAGCTTTTTGATAGATTTTATGTCGGCAATTCATTATAGGGATATAGAAGAGGTCATTGTCCCTGATAACCCCTATTCCAATGTCAACCATTTTCGAGTAATTTGACATTTTATATTTTAAAATGAATAAAATCAAGTGACTAGCCTTTTCCCAACTATGTTGGGGTCAGCTTCCAGTCTAACCGGATGCAGCTGAGTACCAGTATTTTACATGGAGCGACTGCCTATCTGACCTCCACAACCCAGTTATTGGATAACACAATACCTCTTGGTAAGACTGGTTTCCAGATTTCTGACGACCCGTAACGACTGTCAAAGATCCACGAATGACAGCCGAGACCAACGGCTTAACGTGCTATCCGAGGCACGGAGGAGTCTCGGTATGTGAAGATGGTCACTCATCAAACTCAACTCAAACTCAAACTCAAAGCATTTATTTCAATTAAACCATTTACAGGCACTTTTGAATTGTCAAATAGTCGCGTCAGTTAGTCAGATAGTTGAAGCTAGTTGCCCATTCAAAAACGTAGATCTTTATGGAGAAGAACGGGCAAGAAACTCCAAGGACACTCTTTTAAATATAGAAAATTACAAAATCCTGGGTACATTATTCTTGTTGCTTCTATATGTGAGAACAATGTACAAAAAATAATCAAAACAATTCAAAATATAAGATTAAAAATAAGCCATGGCAGATAAGAGATGACCAGTCACAACTGACGGCGCCCGTTCACGAACATGACGCATGGATCAGCACCATCCAGCTCAACCATTTTGTAGGGAACCGAATGATCTAATACACTCGCCACCATCAGCGAGACATTTAAGTGAGCATGACATACTCTCAACTGACATGCTCTTTCAAGTCAACATACATCTTAATAACATTAAAACGGCTCCATGGTACTCACATTTACAAAAATTGAAAAAATGCTTCTAAATTATACAAAACAAATTTGCAATGTATTTGAGAGATTAATAGAATGTTACTACCAAAAAGAAAGAAAATCATTATCCATTGGAGTATTCAACAATTAAAACTTGTTTTAAATAAAAAATAAACATTAAGTTTGTAATGTCAGAGAAATAAAAAGGGGAAGCAACTCTTCCAAACATATTTTTTTTTTTTTTTTAACTAGTGAGCCCAAGTGGCTGTGGAGCAGGACCAGCATTAAGCCAAGCATTTTTATCTATGATATAATCATTCAACTTATAATATGCTTGTCTACATAGTGTGCGTTTAATGCATGTTTTAAATTTCTTCTCATTCAGTTGAAGAATATCGAGTGGTATTTTATTATAACATTTTACGCAGTACCCCATAAAAGTAGTGTGCACTTTAGACAATCTGAAACGTGGTTGATCTAATTTGTTCCTATTTCTAGTGTTAAAATTATGCCTGTCACTTATCTTACTAAAAAGATGTAGATTTTTCCGAACATACATAATGTTTTCATATATATACTGACAAGGTACCGTCATGATGTTAATTTTCTTAAACAGTTCCCTTAGAGATTCGCGTCTGCGGAGGTTATATATGGCTCTGACAGCCCTCTTTTGCAGAATAAAGATAGAATTAATATCTGCAGCCCGTCCCTACAGCAAAATACTGTAAGACATGATGCTATGAAAGTAACTAAAATAGACCAGTCTCGCGGTATCCACGTCTGTTAGTTGGCGAATTTTCCAAACAGCGTAAGCGGCTGAACTTAGCCGCCCTGCAAGTGGTGTTAAGTGGGTTCTTTGCTTACTGGATTTTAGTAACGCATTTAACACTGTCGATTTCGATATCCTGCTTGACATGCTTCGCTCGCTTAACATATCTCCAACGGCGATTGACTGGTTTCGTAGTTACCTGTATGGCCGCCGGCAACGTATATGCATAGAGGAGTCTTGCTCTTCTTGGTGTTATACTTCTGCCGGTGTACCGCAGGGTGGCGTTTTATCTCCTTTACTCTTCGCAATATTTATAAACTCTATTTCCAAAAAACTTCTTTCGTCCTACCACCTTTATGCAGATGATTTACAAATATATAAAAAAGCTCCCCTTTCGAATTTGGCTGATGCAATTAATAGCATAAACAAGGATTTGGATTCAATCTGCGAGTGGAGTGAGGCACATGGGTTGCAGGTCAATCCATCGAAGACTCAGGTCATTGTTGTTGGCAGCTCAAGGATGATCCCCAAGATAAACTGGTCCCAACTTCCGCAAGTCCAATTTAACGGAACTGCCATTCCAATAAGCGAAAAGGTTAAGAACCTTGGAGTTTGGATCGACAAACATCTTTCTTGGGGTTCCCAGCTACAGGACGTAAGCCGCAAAATTTTTGCATCTGGTAAGTCCCTGAGACGATTGCGGAACTTTCTTCCAACCGCCACTAAAACTGCGCTTGCACAATCCCTTTTACTTCCCATCCTTGACTACGCTGATGTCAGTTATCTCGATCTCACTGAAGCACAACTAGATAAACTTGAGCGACTTCAAAACTTTTGCATAAGATTTATATTTGGTCTGCGCAAATATGATCACATTTCTGAATTTCGTACTAAACTCAAGTGGCTTCCCATACGTCTTCGCCGGAATACTCATATCTTATTTCAGCTCTACAGTATTTTGTTCAATCCTACAACCCCCTCTTATCTTAAAAAACGTTTCAAGTTCCTTCATGACACACATAATAGATATCTGAGGTCATCGGAAAACTTGAGACTAGAGATGCCGATGCATTCCACCAGCTTTTATGACAAGTCTTTTACAGTTCAAGCAGTACGGTTATGGAATGCCTTACCCGTGTCGATAAGGCGTGCTCAATCTTTGTCCACTTTTAAAATTCTGGTAAAAAAACACTTCCTCTCTCCTTAAACATCATCATTACATATAGTTCCTTGAATTTGTTTCATGTTTATTATTGTATATATATATATATAGATAAGTGCATGCTTTATGAATGTATGTATTTATTGTGTATGTAAATGGTACACCACTGACTACCTGCAGTATTTGTCTCTCCTTCTCCCTTTAATCCATCCAAAGGTTGTCTGTAAAAGATCGCTTTTAGCGATAAGACCGCCCATTGTGTCACCCTATGTAAAATGACTACATTTTTATCTGTATTTTTTATGGTGTACATAATAAAGAATATTCTATTCTATTCTATTCTATTAAGTGAGGACCCCACTGTAGTTTTGAGTCAAGCGTGATCCCCAGGAAAACCGTTTTATCGACGAATTCTAGTGTCTCCCTATTCAGTACAACATGACATTCACTACTTCTAACATTTGGTAACGTGAATCTTATGCATTTAGTTTTCTTCTCATTTAATACCAAATTATTTACAGTAAACCAATTATGTACCTTAAGCATATTTACTTATACATATTTACTTACATATTTACTTCGTCAAGCTCCTGTGCATGTCTATTTATCTTAAAAATCAGTGATGTGTCATCAGCAAATAACACCATTTGTGGTCGGTTTTTCAGTAAATGAGGTAAATCATTTATATATACTAAAAAGAGGAAGGGACCCAAAATCGAGCCCTGTGGTACACCCATTTTGACTTTTAAACCCAATGAATTTACACCGTTTATTTGAACTTGCTGCAATCTATCATTCAAATATGATTTTACTAAGCTAAGCGCAAGTTTATCCAGTCCGTAATGCTCCAGTTTCAAGAGCAGTGTTTCGTGATTCACGCAATCAAATGCCTTGGATAGGTCGCAGAAGATGCCTATTGCATCTTGTGCCTCTTCCCATGCGTTAAAGATGTGTTTTAATAAGGTGACACCGGCGTCGGTTGTGCAACGTCCTTTGGTGAAACCATACTGTTGATCGTGTAGGATATTATTACGATTAAAATGCTGGAGCATTTGATTTAACATTACTTTTTCAAACACCTTGCTGAAAACCGGCAAAAAGAGTAATTTTTAAGGTATTTTTTACGTTTAGTTAACTACGAGTATATGTAACAAGGTTTTTTTACTATTGGTAGTTGTCTATGATGGTCATTATTCGATATAACACCAAGCAATTGATGGATATTTTAAATCATAGAAGTGACGAGGTTCTAAAGAAATGCCAATTTCATAGGTGGGAACCCAATATATCCTGTGACACTGCCATACTGTAGCTTCCCAATAGTCAAAGAATTTTTGAAATCGGATCAAAAGTTCCATACAAACTCACATTTATACCTTTTTATAATATTAGTATAAACAAAACACTTGATGTTAAAAACAAAACCGATTAGATAAGCAACCAAGCGAGTATAATTATTAATCGATTGTCCGCACCACTAATTAATCGAATCGACATTTGCTATTATTTAGCCAAGGTTTAACTAACAGATGCGTTCAAATTTCCAAAATGTTATCACGTTATTCCAAATTGTTTGGATATACTCGTAGTACTAATTGGTTACAATTAAAATGTCTATCCCGATTGTACCTAATTGGTTACAATTAAAATGTCTATCCCGATTGTACCTAATTGGATATCAATATGGGAGATTTAATTTTTAATTAAATAGAGTTACTAAATTAGGACCTGGTAAACATTTAAACAGACTATGATTTGATTGGGCTATAGTAGGTACTTATGTACAGTGGGCTTCAGAGGAATATCACCCCAATGCATTGTGTTTTTACATTGCTAGGGGGTGAGGTTTCTCTGGAGCCCGCTGTACCTACAATATCACATAACATAACATCAAGGGCAGGTAGAGGTACTGCACCCACATTTTTCACTTTTTGTATGGAAAACATGAAAAAATATTACCTACATGTTCAGGTTTAGGGGTTTAAGGGTTTCATAAAGGGTTTTTGCGTGATTTCATTTTCATAATTTTTGCGATAGGACGCACCATTTTCGAGATATAAGCAAAAGAAAAAATAAATACAGTACTGTTTTTGCACGTGAAGTCGAGATGTTGGTGTGAATTTTAGTTCATGACAACTTATTTTACACCACACCTTTTTAATTGCGATTAAAAATTGTCAGAATTCGTCTGATTTGGTATTTTACAATCAAAATTTTAGGTGGAAAATGTCATATTCAGAATAGCAAAATTGCCATTTTCACTAAACTAAAAACTCAGTACTATCTTAGTGCTGTCAAACTAAAATATAGTTTAATTGTGTCACTTTAGTCTATTTCAGAATGGGAAATCGTCGTTTGACAGGATTAAACTTAATTTTAGTGATTTTTAGTCTAGTTTAGAGGCATTTGTGACAAGAGAATCGGCACCATTGTCACGATGAAATTGCGCTAAATGCGAAAACGTGGGACCGTGAGAGATAAAAATACGTGTTCGCGCTACGGTTGCTATGGCAAAACTGACAACTGCATAGTCATCTGTTACAGACATTCAGTTTTAACTGTTCATTTTTATCTAATGATAATTAAAATTTGATTAGTTATCAGTTCAACTGTACAGTTCGCAGTTTTTTCTACACACGTCAAGATTTAACCGAATAGTCAAACTGAACAGTTATAACTGCACGTGTGAAGTCCGCTTTTTAAATACAGAGGCATCTAGTATGGTCTCAAGTTTCGAGTATCAAAAGTTTACACTTGACACTTAAACTGGCAAAACGCTTTTTCCTTACGTGACGATTTCCGCCAATTTACTCCTATCGCCAAGGTGCGTTATAGAACTTCGTTCCAAACATGACGATGATTTTTTTAGGATGCTGTTCCAATATGTATCTGCTTCATCACGGGTAACTGTATATAAAGTAGGAATGCTTTTCTCCTAAATAAAACAACAATTAAGTCTTATAAAATTCGGTTAATTAAACAAACTACAATACTAACTAAGTACACTATCATATATAAGGACGTACTCGTACGTAAACGTACGACCGTAGTCGTACGAATTGAGTACGTTTTTCTCCGTCAAATAGGCAGTGTTCCGGTGATATCACATTGAACGCACTGAAAATCTCAACAAGTTCGGATTGTTTTCGGACGTCGGAACTATACGAACGACTAACTCGCACCCAGTCTGTGCGCTCACTTTGTACTTGGAAGGTCGGGATCGTTCGTGCATATTCGTACTAGTAAAACTCGTACGAAAACGCGTCCAAAGTGCGCACTGCCTTATGGTTCATATATTATATGAAATAACACACTGGGCTTGTAAAATAAATAAAGAGTAACTTTATGCTTTTGTCATAAATTATATTATAAGATCACTTGGTTTTTTAATATTACATTAATATTTATTTACATGTAGCGAATGGTACTGTCGTGAATATTTTTCTCAATTTCACACGTATTTTTTTGAAAGAGCTCAAGACAATGGGTTACTGTAAATAAGAGTGAGCCCTATTGCCTATATTGTTAGAACTCTGAATTGAATAATGATCAGCAACGTTTTCAAAGGTACCTGATACTGTATTTTTTGCTCTCTTTTTGGTTCTGGTGTGCTGTGCTTTTTATTATTATAATAAAAGTTCTTGTTATTACTATCACGAGGTAACACCCGTTCTCTTTACTCGCTAGCCATTTACAATATTCTATGAATAAATTAAAAATACCTCTAAAATTAGTAAAAAAATATCCTTTACCAAATAGCGGTTTTACTAACTATATATAAAATAATTATCTATCTTCATTACACGACTTTCTTCAAATGCCCTGGGCCCCACACCATGTCGACAATAAACCATTGGCTTGTATAGTAGAAAAAGTTTTCGACGAAAAAGTATGTCACTAGTACTGGGAACTTAATCCCTGTGAAGAGCTTGAGGCCTGGATATATGTACTCGCCTTTCAGGACACTTTGCACGCACCTGGAAGACAGAAAAACAAATGAAAATCACAGACAGACAATGCAGAGCATAAACCGCTGGGTCCCGAAGCATGAAATTTTGCACAGAGGTCCAAATACAGGGTTATTGGTTATCAAATTCAAATTCAAATTCAAATTCAAATTCAAAAGTCATTTATTCAAACTAGGCTGAGAAATCAGCACTTTTCGAACGTCAAAATTACATAAGACAGTCCCCCAAAAACGCCCACCCTTCACCACTTCCTAGTGCATAAGCTGGGAAGAAGAAATGGCGCAACAAACTCCCCAGCAGCACAGCTGTCTGTTCAGTTGAAAAAACTTGATTCTATATAATAGTGCATATTATTATGCTAAAATAATTTACATCACCACAAATTGCAATACAACTCATAAAATAAAAACATTTTAAAGAGTAGATTATGTCAACAATAAATGAAAACAAAATTAAAATGAATTGACTTACAGTCAAATAAAATAATCCAACAATTATATGCTCATATAGTATCGTGTAGTCTAAAATAGTCTAAAATAATTGTTTGTTCCTTGGGGTACATTGGAGTAGCTTAATTAGTCCCAAGCCTTTTTGTCGTCTATGTAATCTTTAACTTTATAGAAACCTTTTTGACATAGTTTCTGTTTAATAAATGATTTAAATTTATTGAGGCTCAGTTCTTTGACATGGCTTGGGAGTTTGTTGTAAAAACGTATACTTTGGCACTTAAAAGAATTACTAATTTTTTGGAGCCTAGTCCTCAGCACAATAAATAAATCTTTGTTTCTAGTATTTAAGCTATGAATGTCGCTGTGTTTAGAATATAGATTTATATTCTTTTTCACATAAATCAGGTTCTCATAAACATATTGAGACGCGACTGTCATTATGTTTATTTCCTTAAATTTATCCCTCAGTGAATGCCTACAACTTAGGTTATAAATTGCTCGAATGGCACGTTTCTGCAGCACAAATATAGCCTGAAAGTCGGCTGCATTTCCCCACAACAAAATGCCATACGACATTACACTATGGAAATAACTAAAGTATACTAATCGAGCTGTTTCTACATCAGTCAAATGACGGATTTTATACACCGCGTAGGCTGCAGAACTTAGCCGCTTCGACAATTTGGTTATATGTGGGCCCCACTGAAGCTTCGAATCCAAAGTAATACCTAAGAACACAGTGGTGTCCACAAGATCCAATTCTGTCCCATTTACTAGTACATTGGTTTTCACCTGTTTAACGTTAGGTGTTAGAAATCTAATACATTTAGTCTTTTTCTCGTTTAAAAGTAAATTATTAACACTAAACCAATGCACTATTTTAGAGAGAGCATTATTCACATCGTCAATAACTGTCTGTGGTCGCTTAAGCTTAAATATAAGTGACGTGTCATCTGCAAATAACACTATTTCATGACTGTTCTTTATAAGGCAAGGTAGGTCATTAATATATACGAGAAATAAAAAAGGGCCAAGAATTGAGCCCTGCGGAACTCCCATAGTGACAATAGAACCCGGAGATCGCTTGCCGTTAACGTCCACTCTTTGGATCCTATTATCCAAATAAGAAATAAGAAGATCCAAGGCAGTGTTTCTAACACCATAGTGATGCAATTTCCTGACCAATGTATCATGAGAAACACAATCGAAAGCCTTAGATAAGTCACAAAAAATGCCTAGGGCATCATGTGACTTCTCCCAGGCCTCAAAAATATGTGAAAGAAGCTCAACACCAGCGTCAGAAGTCGAGCGACCCCTTGTGAAACCGAATTGCTTACTGTTTAATAACTTATGTTTATTAAAATGTCTTTGCAATTGATCTAGCATCAATTTTTCAAATATTTTACTAAAAGTAGGAAGCACAGAAATCTAAAGGTCTAAAGTTCGTGGGGTCTGATGTGCTGCCCGATTTAAACAAAGGTATTATTTTACTACTCTTCATTAAGTCAGGAATTACACCACAGTCAATACATTTATTAAAAATAATTGCTAATTCAGGCGCTACAGTGTTGATAATGCATTTTGCAACCTCTACGGAATTTCCCCATAGATCAGCAGTTTTTTTAACATTGAGTGTATTGAAAGTTTTAATAATATCTCGAGCACTAACATAGTCGAAATTAAACTCATGGTTACAAATATCAACATTTTCTTTCAATAGGGACTCGGCAACAGTGGGTGAAGAATTTAAAGATTTTGTGGTTGAGACTGGAATATCTGCAAAGAAATTTTCAAAAACTGTGGCAACTTCTAAATCTTTTTTAATAACAGTATTATTAATATTAAGGCTGTAGTCACTACTACGCTTTTTGTCTCTTCCAGTCTCATTGTTTATAATTTCCCAAGTGGCTTTAATTTTATTTTGACCTTTTTTAATTTTAGAGCTTAAATATCGACACTTAGCTTCGCTACAAACTTGTTTAAATTGTTTGGAATAGTTCTTAACATATTGATAGAATTCTTTACTTTTATTATAATTTCTTTCTTCATACAGTTCAAAGAGTTTAATTCTACTCTTAAATATCCCTTTAGTTGCCCATTCACTGAAAGTTGCAGAACCATCAACTGAGATCTGCTTTGGTATAAAAGTTGAGTTAAATTCTGTACAATACATGGCAAAAAAGGAATTGTACAGTTCATTAGGATCATCACAATAAGGCAAGTAGGGTAATTTACTATTAAGTTTGTTTTTAAAACTCTCCAAGCGACCTGCAGTTTTTGGCACTACAGTGATATCTCTCTTAGTCACTTTCTTATCTTGTTTACTAAATGTAATCAGCTGTCCACAGTGGTCAGAATCCAGTTGACTTATAATTTTTTTATTAATTGGTAATATGTCAGTAAATATATTATCTAAACATGTACCTGATGTGGCGGTTATTCTAGTAGGCTCCAAAAATAAATTATTAAGGTTATATGACTGAAATAAATTTTGAATTTTTAGGCTCATTGATGAGTCTTCTAATAAATTAACATTAAAATCACCACATACAATTATTTTTTTTCCTAATTTTCCAAGCTTTTGTAACACATCATCCATGATACTCTCAAAGCAATCATAAATCGATGATGGAGGCCGGTACACGCTCAATACAACTAGCCGCTCCAACTCCACACAAGCTATTTCTATAGTCCGCTCAACAGATAGGCTTACAATATCCTTACGTTCTTTGAATTTAAATTGTTTAGTTAACAGTATTAATGAGCCACCATGTATTGCATTTTCTCTGCTGAATGAACTACCAACCTGGTGATTACTGAAATTAAACATGAACTGATGGCTTTTTAACCAATGTTCTGTAATACATAAAATATCAATGTTGTTACAGTTCATGAATAATTCAATGTCAAGGTCTTTTCTCAACATACCTTGAATATTTTGGTGCACCAGGTTAACTGTTTTAGAACTTATTCTGACATTTTGATGATTTAGACTAGTATTTAAATTTAAATTATTTCCATTAATTATGCAAGAGGTTTTCTCTTTTGTCTCAATTTCTAATTTAAATTAATGTTAACTTGTGTAGCCAAGTTTTTGGCTGAATCAATGAAAATGTCAGATAATTGCTCAATAGAAGCTAAAGTTTTATTAGCCAATTTCTTGGCTGATAAATCAATTAAAAAAAAGTATAGCGATAAAGCTATTTGTCTTTTCAAACATTTTGCTAAATACAATTTGTATTTTGTCACATATAAATATTTACTAACATACTTGTTAGTGTCAATAACATGGAAATTATTACTGTGTAATGTCATATTATTGATCATTACATTTAATTTATGCCTAAAATTATTTTCTTTCTGTGGCAAACTTTTACTATAAGGAAATGTAAACAAAACAATCTGTTGTAAGTCTAGCTCAAATAGTTTGTGAATGTAATGAAGCAGGCTGTCCTGAGTCACATTTCCTCTGTTACTAATTAATATTATCAATGTAGTATCCTGGTGGAAATTTAAACTAATAATCTTTGTCACTATATCAACATAAGTTAAGCCAGGCATACAATAATTGGTAACTGACTGTCCCTTGCAAATATTTGATAATAACTGGCCCATGTCTTTTCCAATTTCATCACTAAATATAACAATATTGCTATTTATTTGGGTTTTTACACAGTTAGGAGTTTCTACTTTACCATTCGTTGTTTTAGGGGAACCATCAGTGCTATAACATTGTTGCAATGAAGTATCACATGCTGGTGTCAAACAAGCCGGTGAGGGCTGACTATTGGACGGGCTGTTGTTGGTCAGTGATTGTGATCGCTCACAGGAACATGAGCTAGCACTCGCTATTAACTCATTCATTGCCAGCATGTATTCCCTCATTTGCTTTTCTGAGATTTGGTATTTATTTGTCATAGATATTAATTTTTGGTTTAGATTATCTATTTCAAAATTTAAATTTTGAGTGTCATTTTCATACTGTAAATTATTGTTTTTACATTTTTGAGAATAATAATCCAGTTTATCTAGTAATGAAAGGCGTTCCCTATTTAATTTTACATTTTTAATGAAGAATTTCTGTCTATTAACTAGTTTTTGAGTTTTCCTAATATACTTGTTTATTCTTATATATTTTTTCCATTTATTTTTGCTACATTTGACCACCCTTTTTGTTATATGTCGGCAATCCATTAAGGGGACCCAAATGACCCCTGATGATCCCTATGCCAATGTCAACCATTTTCGAGTTTTTTTTTAAATGTATGGAATAAAAATATTTAATGTCAAATGACTCGAAAATTGTTGACATTGGCATAGGGGTCATCAGGGACCATTTGGTTGCAAATGATCTCTCCTATATCCCCTTAACGGATTGCCGACATAAAACCAATAACCCTGTATAACTAAGATGAACACTAAGGAAGGATTTTTGATGTGTAACATCTTTCGACTCGCTTTACTGCAATCAAAATCTAAATCGAAATAATTAAATCTATGGGAGGGATTTCGTGAAAAGGGACGGAAGTGTATAACAGGAACCCGGGGAAGCGCGCGCGGTGATTTGACCAATAAGCGCGCGCAGTGCTTGAGTTAGCCGTCAGATGGTACCAACCCATTTTCCAAGAGGTTGTAAACAGGATGAGGTTGATGACGATGATGATAATGATGACGATGGCGGTGATGGTGATGATGATGGCTATTGTTTATATCATAAATACGTCAGCCAAGATGTCAGCTGTTACACATCATTATGCGACTATAATTGTAAGGCTCACTCGTTTTTTTTTTAATTCATTCCCTGCAGGGGTTTAATACGGGATGAAAGTTTGTATGGAAGGTCGTCATTTTTTACGATGGGAAATCCCATCGGATACACGGTTTGTTATTAAATACGTCAAAAAGATTTTTTTGAAACTGCGGAGTGTGCGCAATTGGTGTTTGTGTTTTTTCCGTTTCTTTATTTATGTTGCGTTCCATACAAATGGATACAGTTTCAAAGGTACAGAGCTAATGAAAAATGGACACCACAAAACACAAGCAAACAAACCATATGGATTGCGTCCGAGATCCAAGCCCAGTAACTATATCGAGCTCGCTTTCAAAAATATTTAAAAAATGTCGTTCTGTCGAATACAAAATCGGTGAATGTGAATTCATATTAGGAAGTGACTGAACTAATTATTATTATAAGCCTGTGTTGACCCAATGCAGGGCAAAGGGCTCCCTCCCCTCTTTCCACATTTCCCGGTCTACTGCGATTGCGGACCAATCATTTAAGAAGGAGTCCAGCTCATCCCGCCATCTCTTTCTGGGCCTGCCGCGTAGTCATTTCTTGCTATTTAGGATCCACTGAGTGGTGATTTTTGCGTATTGCTGCTCTGACATTCGACAGATGTGGCCAGCCCAGGTCCACTTTAGTCCAGCAATTGTGCGGCCAGAACGTCCGCTATTTGTGTGTTGGACCTAATATTACGCTTTATTCATTTTTGAATAATCCAAAATATGACTTGACCGTCGTCATGTAGTGTCGTCTATAATAATTTCATAATGAAAAAAAAAATAGCCCTTTCCGTAGCCTGCACTGTATAATTGCATCAAAATATTCTGGATGTGTCTCGATTTTCCAGAGCTCAGTAATTGGGTTGCGAAAGTCAGCTGGCAGCCGCTGCGTGTAAAATACTTATATTTGGTAGCATCTGGCGAGATTGAAAGCCAACACTTACATAGTTGGGGAAAGACGTTGGTAAGAATGCAGGTTTTAGCTTTGCGTTAGCTTGGAATATATTGGACACATAACAACAAACTTATTTTCCCCGAAGGGTTTTAAAGGCAGGGGTCTACCTTATATAGCAGAACTTTTTATGTCATAATATTATATTGCCTAACAGCGGATAGCATAATCTTTATTTCGCAGAAAATCGTTTGGCATACATTCATTAATCATACATTCAAAACACATAATTTTGTAAGTCAGAATCATCTTTTGGCAAGAATCATACGATCGATTTTTCGCCCCCGTTAACCCCTATAATGCAACTTTCATCGAAATCGTTATATACTCGTATAATATCCACCACCATTTGTATCGTATACAAATATTTCTCGTTTAATAGTATAGGATATTAAACTTACACAATAAAAAAATCTCGATTTATTGTTAAATTACCCCTTCTCATAAGGGGTCATTTAACAATATATCGAGATTATTTTAGGGTTTCTGTTATTACACCTTCTAAATAATTCTGCTTTTATTTGATTACTTACACAACAGTATACGCCACGAGGAAACACGACAGTAATCCCACGTTCAGCACATTACTCTTTGGTCTTTTCCTCCGTACCAGTACGAGGTCCATCAGTACTACAACTAAGGAGACTGTGTGCATGCAGTGTTGGGACCAGAATGGGACCACTTTGTGGATGCTAGGCGGTGCGATCAGCTCTCGATGAGTATTCCATACTCGCCAGAACAGGATGTCACCGAACTGGAAACAAATGAATGTCGTGGTTAGGTTTTATAATATCACGTCAGTGTTTTCCGAAGGGGTGGGGAGAGGTGTACCTATGCAGTTTTCAGGTCATTTTGTAAGTTTCAGGTCGTAGGAATAGAGCCCTCAAATCCACACACACAAATATGCAGTGACAGCCAGATGTGACCATCAGACTGCCAAGTCATAGATCTCGAGTTCGAACCCAAGGCACGCACCTCTGACTTTTCGGATTCATGTGCGTATTGTATAATTATCGCTTGCTTAAAAAACGGTGAAGGAAAACATAGTGAGAAAACGGCATGCCTTTTTTTTTCTTTTTGAGGATGGGAAATCATCAAATGACTTCTCCCGGTCTGGGCGGAGCGGGAGGGTGTGTCAGACTTTTATTGACCAAAACCCACCCGTGTTCCTTCCGTTGCCTGTGTGCCGGGGCCGCGATATCTCTTTCGGACAAACCCGCAACCCCAGCAGGGAGAGATATATCTCGACAACATGTGAAGCCAAGTCAGAGGCCCATGGCGTCTTCAAAACTCTGACACCAGGTTACCAACAGATCACTAACTACACGAAAAGAAAGAAGACAAATCCACACCCCAATTCCTTTCTTCCGTAATACGTTGATATTAAAATTAAATCTAATAAAGATTTCGATGTTTTGTCAAATCGTAAAATCGTGCTACGTAGGGGTGTGTCGCAAATTGTTATGCAGGATGGTGATTTAGACACCTGTAACTGTCAAGGGGGTCATTCTACCCGTCATACTGAACAACTTTCACCATGAAACCCAGGAACCAGGAATTTGTTTTTTTTCACGGATTGGCTTAATAGTCGATCTGTGAAAAAGAACACATTCCTGTACAACAGTAGACAGACTATTTCGATAACATATTATGTTTTATTTTTACGAATTTTATAAATGTTTCATACCGAAAGATCTTTAGTGTTACTTTTAAAATTACCCCCTGTACTGATGCAGGTCACTAAATCGCCAGCCTGTATAAGTTAATTGATACTGTTGTTGCAAATGAGGAAATTTTACGTTCAACAAAATTATTCACGGGCAAATTCCCACATCCAAATTTAAACAAAATAAGAGATATACTCATACCCTTTTCCTCCTTTCCTTTTGTTAAAATTTTGATCAAAGATTTTGGAAACTCGAATCATAATCGCCCGCTTGGAATCATTTACTTTATAAAACCTTGAAGCATTAATTTCGACGATTAGGTAACACTTCATAACAAAGACATAAAAAAATATTCATTTTTCCTCATTACGAAATTGTTACTTAAATAAATACAAGGTTAGATCTACAGAAACGGAGTCAAAACAATTTCTGTATTATATTGGTACTTTTTAAAGGTGTGTCGATTCATGCTCAAACTTACATTCCAACAGGTTTTGTTACTGTGTCAACACACCGAAAATAATTGGCTAGATTTTTACCTCAATTCAGTCACAATAATTTCTGTGTTTCATAATAGCATCTTTATCGGCCTCTTGCCCTTGAGGAGCTCGTGGCTAAGTAATAACAGCCGCACGGGTCGATCCATCAGGTTAAGCTACGCTTGCCGCGGTTGGTCCGTGGATGGGTGACCATCTTTACATACCGAGACTCCTCAGTGCTTCGGAAAGCACGTTAAGCCGTTGGTCCCGGCTGTCATTCGTGGATCTTTGACAGACGTAACGGGTCGTCAGAAGCCCGAAAGTCTGACAACCAGTCATACCCACCCAGTCACTGTTAACCAGTTACTGGGTTGTGGAGGTCAGATAGGCAGTCGCTCCACGTAAAATGCTGGTATTCAGCTGTATCCGATAAGACTGGAACCCAACCCCAACATAGTTGGGAAAAGGCTAGGTAGATTGATTGATCGACCTCTTGTCCTTGTTCTAATTAATTTGAGGTCAGCTTGGAATGTTTTATTTAGGATATCGTACCCAAAAATTGCTAACGGGACCTAACTGCGTGAGTCTGACTCGCTTTCGTCAGTACTTAATTGCGTAACACATTTTCAATCACAATCCGAGGGTTTGAAGGATATTGCTTTATCATTGCTTCATAGATTTGAAAAATTCGTATGCTCAACAACGAAAAATAAAATAAAGCAATGAACTATCAAAATTAAACCTAATGCGATCAATTGTCATTTTATTTATGTTACGCAATAGGGAAGATGCCTGGGTAAAAAAAAAGAAATTCTATTTAGTCCGTCAGTGAGATTAATAAAAAAATATTAGACATGTATTTTTTGCTTTATCAATTAATCTGCCTAGCCTTTTCCCAACTATGTTGGGGTCAGCTTCCAGTCTAACCGGATGCAGCTGAATACCAGTATTTTACATGGAATTACTGCCTATCTGACCTTCACAACCCAGTAACTGGGTAATACGATACCCCTTAGTAACACTGGTGTCAGATTTTCGGGTTTCTGACGACTCGTAACGACTGTCAAAGATCCACGAATGACAGCTGGGACCAACGGCTTAACGTGCTTTCCGAGGTACGGAGGATTCTCGGTATGTAAAGATGGTCACCCATCGACTGACCAACCACGGCAAGCGTAGCTAAACCTGATGGATCGACCAGTGCGGCTGTTGTTACTTAGCCTCGAGCTCTTCTATTTTTTGCTTTATCATATTATAATAAAAATTTTTTTAGATAAAACGCATTAAAGTTGGGGAGTGGGGGCCGCTACGTGACAAGTAAGTATACAATCTGTATAGCCTTGTTCCTTTACGAGTCTTAAGTACTGGTAACGATTGCGCACGTTGTGTTTGAGTGTAAAGAACAGCTGATTATAAAATAAATATAATTGTCGTATTTGTATCAATTTTACTGTGTGTATATAAATAATAAAATAAATAAATAAATAAATAAAATAAAAAAAACAAATTGTAAAAGTTGTTCATAATGATGAGTAAAGTCACGTGTTTAAGTATTGGTCACTAATTACCAGTCACCCTATATAAGGAACTCTTGTGCATTTAATGCTTCAAGGCCCAGAGGTTTAGGCTGTGTGTTGTCTGTCTGTCAGGGTATTTAAGATTTTTATTAAGTGGATAATCTTGAACAAAACTACTATTTGGCAATGACAGTGGCAAAAAACTTATATAGTTTTGTTGAAACTCATCATAAGCATCCATGCCTGAATGTCCCAGATAGACTCAGTACAAGGTGCAGTTACCTACTCAAAGAAGTACAGTCGCCAATAATGACAGTTAAATTTTAAATTCAATAATTACATATTATTTTATTTTTACTCGATTCTGCATCTTCATAGTTAATTACATGTTTTTCGGGTCACTTCCAAACAAGCCAAGGATGTGGCATTGTGAGGTAATTACAATCTGATGACATCTCTTAAAATCTTCCACATTTTTGACAGCTATAAGGCCAAATACTTTAAGTAGGCATCTTTTTATTTTTATATTACTGCGTTCATTTTATTTTTAATTAAGGTTTGATTGGTAAATCGATTATAAGATTCGTCGGAAAAGGGCTTTACGTTAAATTAGTTTTGTCCGTCTTTTCATGATCAACACTGTTCTTGAAAAAGTTATCTGTAAGTGAAAAGGTTTTTACCGGATCCAGGAAGGAAGTCAAAATTTTAATAACATCTGATGCTTTTGGCATGTCATCCGTATGTTTTTAAATCATTTCAATATTTTTCACAAGAGAAACTTATGTTATTAATTTCGAGTTTTTTACTTAGGTCTGATTTTGATGGGCATTGACCTAAAACTTTTGCAATAAAGGATGTTTTGTTTGGAAGGAATTTAATGTGATATAATAAATAATTAAAACATTCAAAGACTCCGTCGTGTACCAAATTCACATATTGTGCTCTTTGAGGCAAGCAATTACATTTCGTAAGTAAGTATTGTTGTTACAACAAAGTGACGAACAGATGTACTGCTAATTTTATTGATCCTTTGTTTCCATGCCATACTGTTAAGTTAATGAAATTAAGTTTATTTAATTATATAATACAGTCAAATGATATTCTTTCATATCAGTAACTGATCAGAAAAGTTTGCTTATTTAAACAGAAAAGGGATATTTTAGATAGTCTCTTTGGGTAACCACTTAGGTAAGTAGATTACAGTAGTAAATGCTTGCCAAGTGATTTTCAATTAAGCGATTGGAAACCAACTCGGAATTTCTTTTCCCTTGATATTTCCGCGTCCTAACCAACCCGAATTTTACCATACTACATAGTTTGTGGTTTCTAAGAAATTGAACGATACAAAAACCTCGTTTTACAGAGAATTTACCTAAAAGGTGACTCGACACCTTTTAACCAGAAAAAAAAACAACCACCTACATTTTGATTGACTTATGAAATGTAATCAAGAGTAAACGTTTTGAGTATGTCTGTACTTATAACGGTCATCTATTAAGGAAATATGTTTACGGAACCGCTTAGTGGCAATTTGTATGTTAAAACTTACTGCAGTGGTCGGCAGAAGGATGCTCGTGAAGCACAAGTACCTAACTTGATTGAGAAGTTTCACGTGAGTCCTCCCGTTTTGCCCTCTCAGTTCTCTCCAATCGCAGTAGAAACATATCGGGAAATACACGAATGTGAAGAGCTGAAACAAAACAAATTCTGATAAATTTCGGGAAAGGGAAACATTACCTTGTTTGAGAAATTCGAAGGGTTTCTTATATCTACCATAACATGTATGGGTGGAGTTCTTGTGTTAGACAGAAAACTTTGACGAACATTTTTCATCGTAAAATGTAAGGGAGGACGCAGCGAAATAATATTTTTTCGTTGATTTGCACGCACGTCACGTAAACAATACCGGACGGGTTTTAATGGGATTTTAATCTGCGGGATTCTGAGGAATAGTGATGTGCCTGATACCACCTCCGGGCTAGCGTTTGTCATGATGAAAAATCAAATTAACTGGCAAATTATACGTTTTTTTGTTGGTAAAATTGACTTTTATTGTTATTGTAATTCAATTAAAACAGGGACTGGAATTATTTAAAGAAAAATGTTTACTGATCCTCTAAACACTTATTGATCTTCTAATAATGAACGCTTTTTTTAAATTAATGAATATAAAAAAAAATGCGCTTCTAATGATGGATACTTTTTTTACTAATTAGGCCTCTTTTTAACTTTTTGGCCTTTTCTCACAGTTGGTCGCAGTAACTAAGCTAGGTTTTCCTAACCAAACTGATAAGGTAAGGTTGGAACTGTGACCAACCACGCGCGAGACGAATTTGTCACAGTTGACTATTTAGGCTTTTTAGGTATCCCCAAATATAAATTATTTGAGGTTCACAAAAAGAGGCGCAATCATCATTTTAGTGTTCAATAATATTTTTAGGAATTAGTTTGTTAAACATTCACTAACATAACAACATAAAAATATTTATCACTTTATGCAAAACAATAAAAACAAAGTTTTTGCTTCACGTATTAATACATAGAATATTAATACGTGAAGCAAAAATTTTGTACTTTTTACGAAAATTACGCGTTTGGAGGAGTATGAAATTTGGCACAGCTAAAGTTTATATCGAGAGGGAGTGCAGACAGCTAATATCTATATATATAAAATGCTTTGTCCTGAATGACTGACTGACGGATCAACGCACAGCCTAAACCGCTGATCGTAGAGGCCTGAAACTTGGAGGGTGTGTTCTTTGTATGACGTAGGCATCCGATAAGAAAGGATTTTTCGAAATTCTACCCCTAAGGGGGTGAAAAAGGTGGGCAAATTTTGTATGGGACAACGTGATTCCTTGGTCCAATCTACTTCAAATTTTGCATAAACATTCTTTAACAGAATTAATGGAAGACTTGTTTGGTATTTTATTGAAATTCATACCCTAACGGGGTTAAATAGGGGTAGAAAGTTATTTTGGGAGTGATTTCCTTCGAAGTTGATATCAATACTCCTTAGTGCTTTTGATTTAAATTACTTTTTTTTTTGACACATGTTTGAAAAGACAATCCGATTTTATTCAAAAAAGGTTGAACTCACATAAAGGCTTGGTGCAGTGCAAATACTCATTAAAATTGGAATGTCTCGAAAGTCACCGTAGGTACTACATATATTAGTACCGCATTTGAAGGTTTCTAAGCTAGGCTGCCTTAGGCAGCCTGTTTAGGCTGCCTGTCCACTGGATCGCAGATGAGTGGAGAGGAGCGGAGATGTGCCAATATTAACGAATAGAATCTAAACTCTGGACCGGAGTTTAGATTCAATTGGTTAATATTGGCGCATCTCCGCTCCTCTCCTCTCCTCTCTTCTCCGCTCCAGTGGACAGTCAGCCTCACAGAGGTCTGTATTTATTCTTAGGATTCCCCTAACACCATCAAATTACCCCTTCGAATTCAAAAGAGTACAGTTTCCCATCAAAGTCTGCTTCGCACTGATCATAAACAAAGCTCAAGGTCATACTCTTAAGGTAGCGGGAGTAGACTTGAGGGAAAGCTGAAAGAGTAAGCGCACAGAGTAGCCTGGTGATTCCAGCACCCGAAGGAAAAACAAAAATTATTGTTTTTTATATGTTATAACAAAATTAATAACGTAAAAAACCAATAAAATTTCCATTTTCGACTTCAACGCGGACGAAGTCGCGGGCAAAAGCTAGTTTTTATATAAAATGAAAAAAAAAAGTGAAAAAAATAAGAAGATTACACACACTACAATGCTTTTTTGTGTTTGACATACACTGTGGTTAAAGATGGCCTTAGAATAATGAGATGGCAGCATGGAATTAGTATGAACTATCCTAAACTATCCTCTAAAACTTAAATTATAAATGAATTATGGTCGAATTTCAACCACTGGGAAATCATTAGTTATTCTTAATTCCGCAACTTTTTCGTCGACCAGATAATTTGATAACAATTCTGCAATCACAGTACACGTGAATACTATAAACTCTGACATCAACAGGCATAAATTATAACGTTCGTATCAATTTCAATTAGCAAATAATAATGTCATAATAATGGATTCGCGTGTTTCTACCAAGTCGAAGTTCAAGGTAAATAATAATTACGGTAAATAAAGACACGCAAATTGTTTCTTAAACAATGGTAAAAAGCTGTGTTTGTCAATTTCATCTTAAGAACATAACGACCTGCGAAACTGCAAATCATTCTCTTTAGACAATTTTAGAACTTGATTTTGGTCATGTGATTCACGTTTAGGTACATCTGGAAAAAACAATTGTTATGAAAGAAAATGTTTTACAGGTGTCACAACAGTAGGTAGCTCTACCTAAATCCTACATACATCCCTAGTTGCATGCCTCGTTGGTCTCGTGGTCGCAAACGCGACTGCTGAGCGTGGGGTCCTGGGTTCGCTTCGCGAGTCGAGCAAGGTCTTATTGGGTTTTTCCATTAGAAATTTCTGACATGAGGTGGGGGTTTGTTGAGAATTGAAATGCAGCTACAATGAAACGGAGACGAGTGGCGCTGAGCGGAGGCGTGTAGGAAATCGTCCAATTAGGTACCTACAGACGAGACGAGAGACGCGATGTGATTTCAATCATTGTGATTAGTCGATTCCTGCAGGTCTCCGCTTCAGTAGAAACGCACCTTTATCTGTGGTTACTCCTTGTAACTTATTCCCTTGTGTAACTAGAATCAATTCAATTATTTTTTTGTATATTCTGGCAAGTGCCATAAGTGCCAAGTGCAGGGGTAGACGGTGTGGCTAGTTTCTTCTTTTTACTTTTTAGTTACTAACATTAGTTTTAAACAAAATTCTTGTTACTAACAACCTTGCCTATGGACTTTTTTGTCTGAAATAAATGTTTTTTTTTTTTTTTTTTTTTTTTTTTTTATTATAAACGTGTATAATTGAAATAAATTATTTGACTTTGACTTTGACCTTATTTGTCATAAAATGGGTACCTAATTGGATCATAAATTAAATTAAAACAATGTTGAAATTTTGATTTGACTTGTTTTGTTTTTATTTTAACATTTCTACAATTAATGTTAACTCAATTTAAAAATTATTCTGTTCTATATAATTGATGTTGCGATTAGTACCTAATATATTAATTTGCATTACTCATTAGGTTATAATACAATGTCACTTTTATACCTGTAAACCTTTCTAACATGTAATAAGCAAGAAAAATATTTTATTTTATTTGATTTGCCGTAAGGATGTGTGTGACTAAAATTCCTATGAAATGAAATGAAATGAAATGAAATGAAATGAAATGAAATGAAATGAAATTGTTTATTCTGTAAATAGGATATCGGAATCACTTTTACACGTCATATAAAAAAATATTAAAAATAAGCTTGGTGAGGTCGGTGTTTCCTATCTGACTACTCTGAGAAGAAAGGCCGAAACAAACTCAGAGGTCACAGTCTCTTTTAAAGTCCAGACATAATCTTGGTCAAGTCATGTGAGGACCATGTAGATTAGTGTCTGAAATGGTCTTTTGAGGAAAGAACCACACAGATTTGAGTGGACCTGTCCAGTCAGTGCAAGCATTTGTCAGTAATCGTGGAGCTCAACTCAGAACTTAAGGAGCTCAACTCGACGAACAATACCAAGGAAAGGATATTTGGGTAGGCCGCATCAACTACTCAAACTGCCAGACCATCATTAAAACTGAGAAAGAAACAAAGAAATGAAAAGGGAAAATAAAAATATCCACATAGTCCTCACATTCACAATAATTAAAATAATATAATACTTTACAAAGTAATCGTGTCATTTTGAACATAATTTTCAACAATGTCAATGTGTATATAAAACTGGTTTATTGTGATGAATAATTAAAATGTCAAGTTTTATGGTTTTCACAAGGCTTAGCAGAGCGAGCAGCTCAATCCCAAGCTTTTTTATCTTCTAAATAATCTGAAATTTTATAGTACCTACCCTTTTTTACAAAGTTTGGTTTTAATACAGTTTTTAAATCGTTTAATGGGTAAGTTTCGAATGTCAATGGGAAGTTTGTTGTAAAAGCGTATACATTGACCCATGAACGAGTTGCTTACTCTGTGGAGACGTGTGCGATGTACAGCAAGGTTGTGTTTATTCCTGGTATTTAAACTATGAATATCGGACATTTTCTTAAAATTTGATATATTTTTGTGTACATACAATAGGTTTTCAAAAATATATTGTGAGGCTACAGTCAGAATATTTATTTCTCTGAATTTCTCTCGAAGGGAATCTCTTGGACCTAGGTTGTAAATGGCTCGAACAGCCCTTTTCTGTAGAACAAAGATAGTATTAATGTCCGCACCGGTTCCCCAAAGAAGAATTCCATATGACATAAGACTATGAAAGTAACTAAAATAAACAATTCTGGCTGTATCTACGTCAGTTATCTGTCTAATTTTTTTAACAGCATAGGCGGCCGAACTAAGCCTTCCTGACAATTTTTCTATGTGTGGGCCCCATTGTAATTTACCGTCAATAGTTATTCCAAGAAAAACTGTTGACTCAACAGGGTCCAACTCTATTCCATTAACTTGAACATTGGTAGTTAGCTGCCTGACATTTGGCGTTGAAAATTTAATGAGTTTAGTCTTTTTTTCGTTCAAGAGAAGATTATTTACATTAAACCAATGCACAACTTTAGAGAGTGCATCGTTGACTTGTTCAAAGTTAACTAACTGACGTTTGATTTTAAAAATGAGGGAAGTGTCATCTGCGAATAATACGATCTTGTGATTATCCCTTATGTAGTAAGGTAAGTCATTTATGTAAATTAGAAATAAGAAAGGACCTAGAATTGAACCCTGCGGAACGCCTATGGTGACCGCAGATCCTGCAGATCTCTTGCCATTAACATCGACCCTCTGAATTCTGTTATTCAGATAAGAAGTCAGAAGGTCAAGAGCCTTGTCCCTCATGCCATAATGGTACAGTTTCCTGATAAGAGTATCATGATGTACGCAATCGAAGGCCTTGGACAAGTCGCAGAAAATGCCAAGAGCATCTTGCGAATTCTCCCAGGCCTCGAATATGCTCTTCAGTAATTCCACGCCCGCGTCTGTAGTTGAACGACCCTTTGTAAAACCAAACTGTTTCAAATGAAGTAAATTATGTGCATTAAAATGTCCTAACATTTGTTTTAAAATTAATTTTTCAAAGATTTTACTCAATGTAGGTAATATCGAAATAGGCCGAAAATTTGTGGGATCAGTTGTGCTGCCAGATTTGAACAGTGGAATCACTTTGCTAAGTTTCATCAAATCAGGAAATACACCAGATGCAATACAAGAGTTAAAAACGATTGCTAAAAAGGGTGAAATAACATCAATTATTGAAGACATGGTATGTACTGATAATCCCCAAAGGTCAGCAGTTTTTTTTACATCAAGTTTATTAAAAGATTCTATAATGTCTTTAGCAGTAATAATTGTAAATTCAAAAAGTTTGTCACATTCTGGTACACATTCTTTAAGTATTGAGTAAGCAGAAGTGGAGGACGACAATGACAGAGTTTTGGTTGTTCTTGTATCTTTATGTAGACTGACGGTAATTTTGTAAGTATCCTCCTTTTCAGGATCCTGCGGAAATCACCACTGATGTGCCAGAGGATTCCTCAGTCAAGGTAGGGATCGGTGTGATCCCCGTGCCTCGGAAAGCACGTTAAATCGCTGGCCCTGCGCCTGATCTCTCTCCGTCCGTGTCGGATTGCCGTCACATCGGACTATGAGAGAGTGCACCTGTGTCTGCGCATTCACTTGTGCACTATAATGTCTCCCGCACCGAAGGCTAGTCTCCGTTGAGATTGGCCGCCGTGGCCCAAGTACGATCTGGAGGACTATTGTATACATTAATATTGTGCGTCTCTCAGCTATATGCACCAAATAGAACTGTAATCTCCAATCCTTTTGGCGACCGGAATTACCCTATTATACTCGTAATACTATAATATTATCTGACTATCGAATTAGGGGTTTATCGTTTGGGCCCACTTGGACGAGAACGTAACAGTCATAATTATTTTGAGCAACATAAACTTTGTTGCGATTGGAACATGTTATAATACTTTGACGTCTTCTTTACTAGTTATCAAGAATTAATATGGTACCTGTCTTGGTGCCAAGGACCTTGTAAGGCACCATACCTTCAAAATACGTCGAGATTCTTAGGAACTGGCCAAAAAGCTGGCCAAACAGCTGGGTGTTGACCTAGGATCAATGGGTGTTTCATCGATTCCTAGGAACTAAGTGTGTACATAGCCTAAGCAAACTATCGACACAAGGTCAATTGTTACGTACATAGGGCCGGAACCTACTGAGACAACTTGGGTTGTTTAAACTACGCTTTGGAAGATATTTAAAATCAACATTGGCCTTTCGATAACCGCTAATTTGGCTAATCCCCTCACTTAGTAAAAGGAATTGGTGATTCTTGTTCATTGTGATAGCCCATAGCACTTATTCAGTCAGTGTCAGAACAAAGTTGAAGCATGTATTTCAATAATAGTACATTATGATACAAGTGTCCTATGTTGGTCGCGGATAAGAAATAAGGGAACCGAGTGTGTAATAATCAATGCACACGCGTTTTATACAACGTTTTTCAACACACTTGCGAGGGAAAACACAGGCTTGTTGTTTGAACAACATGCAACAATAACGTAATTAAAGAGATGATACATTTAGATTTATAAAGTTCAACTGACCTTTGTTGCCAGGTAGGTACTGAATATCCAGTGCTTCTTTAAAAAAAAATTCAGCTTGGGTTGGTGACAATACTTTAGATTTCGTATTTTTGATAATAATTAACCACACAACGAAAACTTCAACAAAATTTATGGGAAATGGCGCGTTGGTTTTGATTTTTCAAGGTGAAGGTTTTTGAAGGTGTAAATAAACGCACTGGCAAAACCGCTAAACAGCCTATATAAAAAATATAATAAACACATAATAATGTTATGAATACGCTAATCAAGGTTAATATCCACGGACCGACCGCGGCAAGCGTAGTTTGACCTTGGATCGACCCGTGAGGCTGTTAGCTGTATCCTCAGATTTGTTAAATAAAAAGAAAGAAAAAAAAAAATAATTTAACACAGACTAAATATCACACAATTTATACAGCAAATAAATTTTTTAAATAAAAAAAATGTAAAATGCGATAAATGAAATTAGCAGGGGAGTGTGCCTCGCGGCTGCGCCAAAAAGGCCCAGTTCAGCAAAAATGCCGGAAAACATCGTGAGGAAACCGGCATGTCGCAGAACCAAACATTTGAAGATATGTGACATCTATCAACCCGCACTGGGCTCGCGCGGTAGATTACAGCACACTCCTCTAGAAGAGAGGAGGCCGGTGTCCAAGCAGTGGAAAAATTATAGGCTGATGATCAGCCTATAATTTTTATTGATAATGATTGATAATGATTTTATTTTATTATATTTGACATTATTTCGTTTTAGTTTAATTGTATTTGATCTTGGTTTTATTTGATTATTTCTATTAATTTTTGTTTGGCAATGGGTGTTATTTGCCTGAAATAAATAAATTATTTTTTATTGTTATTTCATTTATATACATTTAATTTACATTTTTAAATATTTTTATAAAAACAAAAGAGAAAACAAAAACATTTAAAAATAAAAAACATAGTAGCCCACCGGTATCGGGAACAGGGTCCAAGCTACCGGCGGTGGTCAGGGCTCCTTTTTTTTTTTTTTTGTTTGTGAAATCATCAAATGACTCCTCCCGCTCTGGGCGAAGCGAGAGGGAGTGTCAGACTTTTACTGACTAAAACCCACCCGTGTTCCTTCCGTTGCCTGTGTGCCGGGGCCGCGATATCCCTTTCGGACAAACCCGCAACCCCAGCAGGCATTGGCCCTTACGGACCCCGTCAGTTGGTGCTGACATCTCTTTGAGGCGCGCGTGGAACATAACGCGCCGTCGACCCGGGCCTGGTCCCTATCGGACGGCGAGCTGCCCATCGCTCACCGTCCGCAGGCCCGCGCCTACGGTGGCCGGAAGTCGGCTCGTGACTCCCGACGCCCGGGGCGTCTCCTGCGGCGACTAGGGGCGCGAGGGCGTGCAGCTTGCATCTCCCTCGCGCGCACCGCCTCCTCCTTCGCGAGCATAACTGCTTCGCAGAAGGAGGTTACGGCCTCACATGCACTCTCACTCCGGACCATGGCCTGAACCAGGGCCGGACGCGAGAGATCGCCGCCACCGATCGCCTCCATGAGGACATGGCGGTGCCCCGCCCAAGCCGGGCAGACCTCCACCGTATGCTCCACCGTGTCCTCCGGGCGATCCACACAATGGTGACACCCGGGCGTTTCCTCCCGCTTTATCCTGAACAGGAACCTCCCGAAACAACCGTGTCCGGTGAGGACCTGCGTCAGGCGGAAGGTGAGGACGCCGTGACGCCTCTCTAGCCACTCCTCAAAGAGGAGACTTATCGCCGCAATGGTGGCGTGCCCAGTGGTCAGGGCTCCTGAGAGAGGAATCTCCTAACGATACGCGCCGTGTCTAGAAGTACCGCTTTCTGGATCAAGCCCGGGATCCAGCTGCCTAACCAGATTATTATTATTTTTAGATCTATTGACATTGGGAGTAGGTAAGTCATACGAAGTGTCACTGCAACGTCGTGATAAAATTCTTTGTTAGGGACTCCACAATATTATTAGTGTACACCTATTAGCAAAGCGTAACTTCTCCTCCCGGTCACTAGTCGTCCTGCTAATTCTACAAAGGAAAGAAGCCATTTTGTTCCGTAAGTTATTAATTTAAGCCCTGTTCTGACATCATTTGCTGTAACGTTGGGGACTTCGAAGGCTTAAATCTCTAAAAACTTTGACAGAAGGAAAGTGGGGAGCTTTCAAATGGGGGGACAGTGCTACTATAATCGCTTTTGTTCTTGCAACTTTGTTGCGAGATAAGTTCATTTTAAAGTTAAAATAAAATGTTAAGAATAGTGTAGTGTTACTTTAACTAACAGTTCGTAGAATTAAAGAAGGGTATTAACGTTACAGTTTCTACGATATTCCGGAAAGCTTTTGTATTTGCTACTTTTAGGAAAACCTTGAATGATGTCTCAGTCAATATAAGTCAATCTCAGTAATGCAATTAATGATGGCGGTTCTGTAATATTGCTGCCCTTGATATTTTAAAATATTGGCCAAGCGCGAGTCGGTCTCGCACACGAAGGGTTCCGTTCTACCGTACAATATTTAACACTGCGTTTTTTACTTTAGTAAAAAAAACGCTTCTTGTATAGGGGCCCCATTTAATTTTTAACTTTATTTTATTTTTATTATTTGTTGGTATAGCGGCAACAGAAATACACAATCTGTGAGAATTTGAACTGTATACCTATTACGGTTCATGAGATACAGTCCACTGCAGACAGACAGACAGACGGACGGACAGCGCAGGCTTAGTAATAGGGTTCTGTTTGGCAGCCTTAGGGTACGGAACCCTAAAAAAGGCACGTAATAAATTGTTTGTTCAACTCATAGCGTAGTTTTGTTAGCGATCAGTTGCTATACCTATTTGTATTATTAAATCTGCCTGATAATAGCTTGAAAATTACGTGTTAAATGCACGGTTAAGTGTTTACTAAGAAATGTGCGTTCATTATTATTTGCAGACAAAATACTGCTGCCTGTCCTCTTGACGTAATCATCTTTTATCATCGGTTGGCGAGATATTACACTATCATAAATATCTAGAATCATAGATCTATGAGTCATAGATATATGACAATGTAAAATAGACATGCTAACTATAATGAGAATCCTACTATCCTATAATATTAAACGAGCAATATTTATAATCTATTTGTGTAGTTAGTTATTGTATTTAGTACCTAGTGTAAGTAGTTATTATAATTTAAAATATACTTATTTTTATATTACTTGTAAAGTGATTCCGATGTCCTAGTTAAAAATAAATGTCTACTCGTTTAAATTTAAATATATATATTTTAATCACGTTCTGGAAACGGCTCTAACGATATCTATGACAGTTGCACTATGGGTTTACGGGGCGAAAAATTGCCAACTATCATCGCAGTATGGAATAAGTAAGTACCTACATACATCGACGCCCTGCCAGGGTTGCGAGTTTGTCCGAAAGGGATATCGCGGCCCCGGCACACAGGCAACAGAAGGAACACGGGTGGGTTTTATTCAGTAAAAGTCTGACACTCCCTCTCGCTCCGCCCAGAACGGGAGTCATTTGATGATTTCCCACCAAAAAAAAAAAAAAAAAGCATGGAATTAGTAAGTACCAACTATCATCGCAGTATGGAATAAGTAAGTACCTACCTACTATCCTGCCAGCATGGAATTACTATGAACGATCCTGTACTATTTTATGAGCATTCTCTATTTTCACCAGACCAGAGATCGGTCGTCCAGGTACGATATAATATATATATTATAGTACTATAAATGCGAAAGTTTGGATGTTTGTTACGCTTTCACGCTAAAACGGCTGAATGGATTTGGATAAAATTTGGTACACGGATAGACCATGACCTGGATTAGGACATAGAATACTTTTTATCCTGGTAGTACGTTCCCCTGGGATAATTTCTAAAAAGCTGCTATCAAAAGTTAGTATACGAATAATTTTAATACCTACATATTTTATAAATTTCATTAAGGATAAGGGAAAATGATCCTACATTTGATCATAATATATATATTATTATACGTTAGTGTAATAAGGAAATGTAATACGGAAATGGTAGGAAAATTTAATTTTGTTATGTCAATAAGGATTTTTTTTATGACTTATAATTAAAAAAAAGAAAACTGTCAATGCCACACTTGTTATTGACATAAAAATTTCAGTGTTATCAGTAAAAATAAAAAGTACTGCCAAAAATAAAGATATCAAAAAGAAAAAAAAAAAGTTCGTATACTGCCTCTACCTTAAAAAGGGTTGAGGGACGGCCGCAAAGAAAATTTTCGGTATCTACTATCATATTCTATATGATTTACAGAAAAGTGCGAAAAATAAAAATATTTTTATGATTCTCCGTGAAAAATAAATATTTTATGAATGATATTGGTCCACTGGGATAGCGGTTTGGTTATCTCTCACAATAAATTGGGATTGGTATAACTTTTATGTAGCAATATGAATCTGATTCGTGTTTTTACGAAGGTTTGGGGATGCAGTAATTTATATGATTATTATACTTGAGCTCTGCCCATAGTAAAAAAATTCGTTCCACCAACGTCTTCTACGATGTCCTTCTCACCGCTCTGGTTTCATTCACTCTTGTTTCTTCGTTCAGGCTGTCTTTCTTTGGAATGCGCTCCCTCTGAACATCAGGCCGGCAACTAATCAGTTATCTTTTAAAGTAAAGGCACTTGAAAATATTCTTAAGAAGTTGGCAGAATGATCCCACCGCTGATTTACTGGATTCGTTTTCTCCTCTAGCTATCTTTATTTCTCCTGACTAAGTTTATTTTGTTTATATGTATGTATTTATATACAACCTGTTTTTTTTGATATCCCATAACTCTAGGGTTATATTATTTAAGTTAAAAGAACACAAAATCTCCTAGAATAGGTGGTCCAAAAATGCATAGTTTCGAAGATATAATCAATCTTAATTAAAAAAATTGTCACCAGTGTGACGAATCTTTACTTTTGCGACGTTGCCAAACTTCGCAGTAGTGTAGTAAAGTAATTCATTTAGTGTAGTAAAGTAGAATTACTTTACTATACTAAATGAATTACTTTACTACACTACATTTTTATTCATATTTAAAGCTAAGAAAATGCGACGTTGTCATATTTCACGTAAGGGTGTTTTATATTAATAATCGTGCCTTTGTCGAATTATTTTGTATGAAAAATTAAAACAAAAAAAAAAATATGATTGAAGAATAATTCATATGCCAGTTGGTTCTTTGATATGGTCTCAATCATACCCTAGAGTTATGGGATATAAAAAAAAACACATTGTATAGTTTATAAACTTTTAGCGTTCCGTACCTCAAAAGAAAAAAACGAAACCCCTTCATGATCACTCGTGTGTTCTGGCTGGCTGGCTGTCCGTCTATCACAGCCGATTTGCTCCGAATCTAGTGGACCAATTTAGTTGAAATTTGGTACACATATGAATTTCTATGACCCAAACACGGCCGTGTAATAAATCATTTTCGGGGACAAATAAAATAAAAATAAAATGTTTTGCAAACTGTACCGTGTGACATATCAAATAAAAGAGCTTGTTGTGAGCTTGATGAAAATTTACCATCTCCCCCAGAAATAACCATTTCCTGTATTTTTTTGAAATTGTAGTTTAAAAAAAATACAGAAAATGGTTATTTACTCATAGATTACAGAAAAACTTATAAGAAGTCTATGGTCTTAAAATAACATGGTAAATCTCTCAATATTGTGCGTACAAACTTACATGTGCAGTTGGAATGTATGGGAGAACATGTTTTTCAACTAGAATGTTAAGTTTGTTCTTGGGATAAATTCGTTCCAACTATGGGACCACTTCATTTTGTGTGGTCCGACACGCACTTGGCCGGTTTTTTTTCAAGTTTTCTATCAATTATGTTGCACCTGCCATGTTTTGTCTCTGCACCACCCTAAGCTTGACTGGTAGAAAATGCCTCAGGCATTAAGTCCGCCTTATTAAGTACCGTATTTTTTTTTACTTGTGCATAAAGTTTTAATAAATATTATCAATGCAGATCCAGCCAGTGTCCAGTCTGTCATGGTATACCTACATGTTTTGAAATTTGAACTCTTACTAACAAAGTTGGGTTAGTCCATTTAATTCATTCGACGATTCATATGTATCGTATCTGGAGTTTTAGAATGCTGCTATGCTTTTCATAAAATCGCAGACGTTGATATTGACAATTTGTATATTTATTGGGATGTATTCCACATTAGGCAACCGCTTAAACGGCACCTGAGCAAATGGCACCTGAGGTATTCCACATACGGCACCTGTCGATATTTTTCGCAGGTGGAATAATTTGTTATTTAAAATTTTATTCTACATATGGCACCCACGGATCAGTACGTACTAATGTTGGGACGTTTATAATTTTTTAGGACATCAGAATCAAAAATTCGATTAAAATCAGTGGACAGTTTAATAACATGATAAAAACATAACTTCTTTATTTTTAGTCATTTTAATATCACAATCAGTTTTCAGTTTTGATTTTGAGGTCCTAAAAAAGAAAAAATGTCACAACACTAGTATGTACTGATCCGTAGGTGCCATTTGTGGAATAAAATTTTAAATAACAAATTATTCCACTAATGGCACCTGCGTAAAATATCGATAGGTGCCGTATGTAGAATACCTCAGGTGCCGTTTAAGCAGGTGCCCAATGGCCTCACCACGTATCACCAGGGGGGGGAAGTTGCTAAAAAACATCACGTGTATAATGGAAGACCCCCTACCTGAGAAATTATATCATTTAAACTCATAAATGCCGAATTTCAAGATACCAATTCTTATATCTATTCGGTATTCTTAATTTATTATATCTACATAGTAGGTACTATGATATACATCTCTCATTCCACTCTGTTGTATTTTTGTTACGCCAGTTTAAATTAAGAAAGGTCAAGTTCAGCGTATATGCAATGTTTGCGAAAATAATTCACTCAAGTTTACGAAATGCTGCCACGTGAATCCACCGGATCAGGCCGCGATTGAGAATGATACAGATAATAGACACACAATAGGTCCGAATATGGCTCGTTGACCTGCCAAATGCGTTTGCCGAATTTAAAATCGGAGGTTATACTTTGTATTTAATTTAAACGACAACGCCTTTGCTGTACTTTTGGATAACAATGTGTTTGATAGTAGTTAAAATTTAATTAATGTAAATAACATAAATTACATGACACCATTACATTAAATGGAATGGTGTCATTACATTTGTTTTGATAGATTTTTTCGACAAAAAAGTGTGCTTAAACTCAATAATTTATTTTATTAACTAATTTATTAATTACATTAAATGTAATGGTGTCATTATATTTGTTTTGATAATATTTTTTCGACAAAAAAGTGTACTTAAACTCGATGATTTATTTTATTAATCAAACATAATCACATTAATCACTACCAACTAAACGAAAAATAAAATAAGTATCGATCTTCAGAAGCAAGTTATTTATTTATTTACGATAATGATAGGTATGTCTCCTATTAGGTAGATATATTATAAAACAAATATAAATCCTAATTCAAGTTCAGTCAATAATAACGAGATAATTTACGTCCTTTTTTATTTTTATATTTCTAATTGATATTTTCATAAACGCTTTTCTTAGTTTCGATATTTAAAATTATTAATAAACTTACATTAAACCAAGCGGTGATCAGTTTGAACCTGATCTTCTGATACATCTTAATATCCGGATCATCATGAGCACCAAAATCAATGGTCAGCAGCAAAGCCGAAACGGCCACCAAATGCAAATACGAAAACCCATAGAACCACAGTCTCACTTTCAATAATGTTCTACTTTCTTTCATGAACCCGGTGCTCAAAATAGCTGAATCTAAATTCAACATTTTGTAAAAAAAAAAAACACGAACGCACTCCACACTCGTAAACAAAAATGGCCGTTCTTTCGCAGCGGTCAGTGCGCGCGTATACGAACTTTAGATGATACCAATGTACTGCAGTACCTACTTGTATTTTAAGTCAAGTTTAATGGCTGAGTCGTAGGTATAAATCGCTGTATATAAGAGTGTATATACGTCGATAGCCGTAAACGATTGTACGAGTATTTTAGTGGACAGAAAAATGGGTGCCTTGAATTATTTTATAATTAACTTATTATATCAGTGTCATCCCCTCGTGTCTAAGTGATTTGTTTTTCATTCTGGTGACGTAAATATTGCAAGGTTATGCAGAATGACAGTCGTATAGGCACCCAGCAGTGTAGGGTTAGAGGATAAATATTATCAGAACACAGAGAATGGATCACCAGGCGAGTCGCGGAATAGCGTGGTGTAAAGATGTTTTAATAGGTAAATTCGATGTACTCTTTGTGATTCTGAAATTAAGAGCGTTAATTCTAAAATTCGGCAACGTCGCAAATAGCTGTCAAATATTTACTTACCTGTTTTGATTAATTTAGCATACTGTATGGAAATATGAAATATCACTAATTAGTGAACTAGAATATAAATAATTAATTGCAATTAAAACACAGAATTTGATGTTGTAACCGTTTTAGGTGTAAAAAAGGCATTTCGATAGTTTTACATCTAAAACTAAATATTCGGTGTTACGATATTAAAAATAGCATTTCATAATCAATATTTTAGTTCACTAGTTAGCCATATTTCATATTTCCATACAGTAATATTGTCAAATTTATTACAACAGCGAAATTTTTGACATCTATTTGCGACATTGCTCAATTTCAGAATGCATGCTCAATAAACCCGATTTACACGGTGCGATTTAAGTGCCTTTTGGGGCATGGCTTAAGTTGAAGCAACAGTCAAGTAAATTATTGCTTCTGTTTTATTGTAGGTATGCCACAGGCAAGAAACTTTCATCGTGTAAATGCAGCTTTAAGATTTTCATTCCTGACTTACAGTGTAGATTGATGCGAATACTCAGATTTTAGTATCGTGTTTGTTTACCAAATAAAACATAATTATGTGAAAATGCACTGTCGTAGGGGATTTAGTAATATTGCCTAGTAATGAGAATAGCCCATTGATAATTAAGTGCATTGTTGATCTAAGATGTAGTTAGGCCTTACCGATGTGGATAATGATGACTGGCAATTAATAATTAGACTCTATTGTTTCTAAGGTCGTATCTTAGCGTGGATAATTTAATTAATGATTTGATTCAATCTGTACCTACACAGCTGAAACTAAATTATAGATCTACTGTCAAGTAATCATTGTATCTTTTTTATTAACCGACTTCAAAACAGATGCTTTGGCTGGAGCTGGGGATCTGTCTTGCATAGGCAGCATTATGCTGAGCGATGGCCGTTTTGCGTGTATGTGACGCATATTTTCCCCCAATTTGTTATTTTCGAGTTTTTGTTCTTTTTTGCGTGATGTTTACCTCAAAAATACGTATTTTCTTTCTTACTTCCTTTGTTTTATGTTCGTCTGAATGTTTTTTTTTTAATGTATGTTCAGCTACATTTTCTTCAATTGTGAACCAATTTTGTTTTTTGTTTTGTCATTTGGTAGAAGAAGTTTGTTCGGTGGTGGCCCTTAAAGATTTTATTAACTTTGCTTGGATAGTTTTTGAGTTAGCTTTGATAATACGTATTTAACTTTGTGAATCTTGATGTTGTTATAATACTTCCTTTCACTGTTTTTACATAGCAAGTAGTGGTATACGAATTGGTGTGGGGTAAGTAGGCCATAAATAAAATAAAAAAAATAACTTTAATTTCGGAAGTCGGTGGCAAAAAAACTAAAATACAGATCCAAAGACTTCCGAAATTAACGTAATTTTTCTTAATTTTTGGGTCTTTTTCTTGTCCAATAGATAAGTTTCTAAATTCCCTCTTGTCATATTTAATAATAAGTAGGAATAAACATTGGATATAAGATAAGTTTCGCATCACAAGATTTTATTCTATTTGGAATAAAATCTTGTGATGCGAAACTTATCTTTTTTTTTTTTTTAAACCGGTCTAAAAGTACAGTTGGGAAAATGGGTGTATATACAATGTAGATGGAAGGTCCAGTTTTGAGGTAGTTTAATAGAGGCCATGTGCAACACAGCAAATTGCCCATGTACTTGATTGATAAGTTTATACCTATATTTTTATTGTACCTATGTTTTCATTGAATAAGTCTATACCTGCCTACTCTTATTGAAATCTAGAGTGTATGGCTAACTTTATGTTTGTCTCTTTATGCAATAAACTTATTATTTATTTAATTTATTATCTGACAGCAATTAATGAGAAAATAATAACTATTAACATAATAACACAGTGTGACCATCACACATTAATTGCTGTCACATTAAAACCGATGATTTACATAAATATATCAAGAAAATATTTGTAATATAATTTGCCTCCTTTATAATATTTAAATAAGATTTTCCTGGAAGCAGTACCTACCTAACTAGATACAGCTGACGACTTAAACAACGCTTATTTAAAAGAGTGTCAGTGGAGTTTCTTACCCGTTCTTCTCCACAGGTACCTACTATGGTTTGGAATGGGCAACTAGCTTCATATTTCTCACTGAGCGATTCCTTGACAATTCAAAAGTGCCTGTAAATGGTTTAATTGAAACAAATGCTTTGAGTTTGAGTTTCGAGTTTGACGGTTCTTCAAAGTAAACTCTTTTTTACGGTCGCGATCTATATTTTGATCAACATAAAACCTGGTACTGACCTGCAAATTGCAAGAAAAAAGGAAGAAAATTTGAATTTCATGGGCTACCCTGGCGCTTTCAGCTTAAGGAAAAAGACAAGGAAAATAAAATAAATGCGACATGGGAAACCCTACGCCAATCCAGACGTCAGCTTTATGTTCACTTGTATCCCAAATTGCGTTTAATTACATCCCTGTGACATGAAACGTCAGCGTGTCTGACCACTGCGCCAATCTAGGATAATATAACGGTTCTGGAAATACACACGTAAACATCTTCATCTTTGGATAGTGGGCTATCCAGGCGTATATTACGCCTGGACAGGAACAGCCTGCGCCTGGTGACGGGGACCATCACGGAACACTGCTGTCTAAACAAACACTTTCACACAATAGGCATAACGGACAGTCCTCGGTGCAGGGCGTACATGGAGACTGAGGAAACCGTCGCGCACGTGCTCTTTGAATGCACAGGCGTCACCCAGAGTAGAACAGAAACCCTCGGGTAACCCAGATCTTTCACAGACATTCTAAACAGACCAGGAGCTTTAATTAGCTTCTGGAGGGAGGTGGGCTGGTTGGAATAACCACCAAACGGCCGCCATGGCCCACGCACAATGGTCCACCTGACGGACTAACTGCGGAAACCAACCCTATAGCATAGAACATACACACATAAACTCAGGCCTTATTCCTATGGGGGTAAGCAAACTACACAAGCTGCAGCGGCTACTATCCTTACTTAATCGTTTTTCGTCGTTTAAGTTCGTACTCATCTGTATATACACATTCAAACCGGTTGCGAGTACTGTGATCAAAAATCAAAAAATCAAAATTAAAATATTTTATTTCACATAAACCTACATGGGCACTTATGAAACGTCAGAAGCTAGGTGCACGGTTCCAATTGGTCGTTTCCTATGGAGAAGAGCCGGCAAGAAACTCCACGGTTACTCTTTTAATAATAATTGTTTTTACAATATTTTTAAATAACAGTAGGTATTAATAGGTATGGGAGGACAGTGTAGGTCTTTCAACAAGTACCAGGTACTTAACAAGATAGAAGATGGTCAATAAATCTACAGTCCACTAAACCTACAGTATTCTCACATTCACAAAATAGAAAAAAAAAAAAATCTAAGTATATAAAATATGAATAAATTAATAAAAATAAAAACCTATTTTAAACGAAATGACATGATTGGTATTACAACTGTAACAAATCTGAATAATTATCATGTACACAAAAGCCACTAATAAAGTGTTGAAATTAAATTGTGGATCCTTCTAAAGAACACCACTAATAAGGTCAGTATACGTACTTCTAGGAGCCATTCCTCCCGGCGTTTTTAATCAAATCTGCCTTGTATACACCGTTTGTTAATCGCCTTTCATTCACAACGTGAACAAACCATCCAAGCATACTAGTATACTTCCTTTTTTATTCAGTCTTGTAATCTCCTCTTCAAAAAAATGTGAGAAACTAGCTGCGCCCGGGTTTCATCCGCATAAAAATTCCGGGATAAAAAGTATTCTATATCCTAATCCAGTCATGGTCTACCCATATTCCAAATTTCATCCGAATCCATGCAGCCGTTTAAGCGTGAATGCGTAACAAACAAACAAACTCACTTTCGCATTTATAATAACAAGTGATCGCCCAGAGGTCGAAATTCAACAATAATTCATTTAAATTTTAAGTTGTATAGTACATACTAATTCCATGCTGACATGTCATGATTCTAAGGTAGCCATCTTGTGTCAAACGCATGGTAGTTTGTGAAATGTTTTTGTTAATTAATTTAATTTATTTCTAACTTATATTATATAAAAATATTAGCTTTCTGCACTCTTCTCCATATAAACTTCAACTGTGCCAAATTTCATACTTCTTCGTCCGCGAAATTTTCGTAAAAAGGGGTACTAAGTTTTTGCTTCACGTATTAATATAATAAATATTTATATTTTTTATATTTTTTTATTCTAATATTTAAAAATATTATTTATATGTATATAGTTAAATAAAGGAAATAATAATTAAGTTAGAATTTACAATACAAGTGACTGGCCTAGTGGTCGAAATTGCAGCTGCTGAGCGTTGGGTTCGGTTCCCAGGTCACCCATTTATTGGATAAATCGAATAGTAATTTCTCAGTAGCAGAACCGAGTTTGGAGTTGAAATCCCGAATCTGTTGACTCTGTTGTATGTCTGGGCGAGCGTATGAGCGCAAACAATGCTGGCGAAATGTAGATGTACACATCTACCTATCCCATCGTAAAATACACACGTTGCGTCATGTAAACAATAAACTCTACACAAATAAATATACCAATAAACGTCACTACGTTAACAAATTAATGATAATAAATCTGAGGTCCAAATGAGTCCTCTACGGCGAAAAATTCTTTTGATCGAGTCGAATCTCACAATGATCCTACCTGATTAGTGTCAAGGCACACTTGTTAATGAAATGAAGACAGGTGAAATATATTATTATCATACCTAGCATTGAGTCAGCGGTTCTCAATATGTGTAATAAATTGTGGCGGTGGGCGGTGACCTTTAATACATAATTGTCACGATCATACGATGTGAGGAGAAAGTCGGTTCTTTGGAGGGCGAGGATAATGAGCCTAATAATATAAAGAGTACTAATATTGGCAGGAAAACAAAACAAGGTCTACATCTGTATTATTAAAATACAATAATATGGGATTATTAAAATACAATAATATGGAATTATTAAAATACAATAATATAGGATTATTAAAATACAATAATATGGAATTATTAGAATACAATAATATAGGATTATTAAAATACAATAATATAGGATTATTAAAATACAATAATATGGAATTATTAAAATACAATAATATGAAGTTTATTTCCACTTCTAGGAATAATTCTTAACTCTTAAATTGTCAAATTTTGCAGCCGAGGTATTTACCGCTTTTCAGCATCTTTTATACTACGTTCCATGTAACCTACCTGCAATTTCTGGTAAACCCTTACTGATGCACATCAAAGACGTTTTCGTGCATCCAACAGACACAGACACATACAGAATGAGAAGGAAGACATTTGAGAAGAGGACATGGTGGTCATTGGTGAACTTAGCAGAATGTCAAATTTTAGGCTCAAGAATGTAAGTTTGACTATTGGACATTAAAATTCCTAGCAGTCATGTTGATTTAAGTTATATTTGTTCCGAATCTATATTTATCATGTTAAGGCTGGCACTAACGTCCCAGGGTATTTGAAGTTTATTTATTCACTCGAAACTTAAATAATGTTCGAAGATATTCCGGAAAAACGTCCGGCGAAGCCGTATGTATATTTATGTAGAATATGTATGCACATATATTATTCTTAATTTATTACCTGTGTGAATCCGATGAAACAATGAGGTTTTAATTTTATTAACAATTATATCGGTATTTTTAAATTGAATTGTTTCGTTTGATTAGACAAACGAAACGACAATTTAAATGCTTTGTACATATTTTTTAACAGAACGGTGACTGAAAATCTTTCTATAATTCGTGTTTTTAAAAGACAAACAATACAAACTGACCCACTTAAAAAGTTTTTGTTGCAATATAGTGGCAACTAGATAGTGACGTAAGCACGTGTCACTCCCAGAATGCCAGACCTTGTTTTATTAGACCATAGTTATCTATAATAAACAATGAAATTACTTCAATTTGGTACAATTATAATTTAAACGATAATCAAACCAAAATATTATGTAAGTTGCTATTAAAGTTCCAATATGTAACAAGAAAATGTAGTACCTAACTATAAAATCTAACTAATACATGGATGATCCAAAGGGCGGTCTTATGCAATCATCTTCGCCAAGACAAACACACCTAAAATATGTTTGTTATTGGAGGTTAAGTTTAAGCCTAAGGCCCCAGACCCGGATTTACGCCTAGGCACACAAGGCACTGGCCTAGGGGCCCAGCTAGCCTAGGGGCCCCACCCAACCAGCTACCCCGAACAGGTAGCTTGACTATAGTGACATTCTTAGCATAGACTGCATTATTTCTGATGTTTATTTATAGTACTTAACTAAAGTCAGAAAAAAAATGTTTAAAATTTCCTGTACTAGTGAATTTTATTTACTAAATTTCCAAATTGGCTTCACAATGGGGGGGCCTGAAAAGTCGAAGTGCCTTGGGGCCTTGGACCTTTAAGTCCGGGCCTGCTAGCAACCAGTCTAGGTATTGGCAATATAAGCCAATAATCCGAGCTCTTATACTCGAGTGTCATTACTGTGAATGGTTCGCACACAATGCACCCAGATTGCGTCGATAGTTCATATTGAAGCTGACAGGTGGCAGGAGTGAAGGCAATATGGCGGCTTTTGTTATGATTATAGGTACCCATCTACCCTGTGCAGTTTATGGGTGACTATAGGGTTTAATATCAAGAAACTGATGGTGGTAGGTGATTGGGAAGTAAGGTCTTCATCGTAAATCGTTGCTTTAAATAGGTCTTTATTTTTATTTATCTTTTATATAGATTCTTTTCTTTAAAAATTTGTGAATGTGAGAACGTTGTAGGCTTATCAGACTGTAGATCTGTGGACCATTTCATATTTTGCTAAGTACTTGGTACTTCTCAATGAAATTTGGCACATGGGTAGACCATGATTTGCCAAAGGACATAACACTACCATAAATCCTGATGAAACCGCGGGGCGCAGCTAGCTTGCAATAAAGCTGCAGTTTTTCGAGTCGATAAATAGGGTCATGATAAATTATCTAGCGAAACTCCATAGACGTGATGGCTATCCACATCTAAACATTATGAAACAGATTTAATTATTATTATTATTTATTTATTTACTAAGGCACCAAGTCCCAATATACTAATAACAAATACATATAATTCATTCAATTCATTATATCATTAATAAACTCATAAACTCTGCGGTCGTTGACCACGAAATTTTTTTTTTTGTTTTATCGTTATTTGATTTCGATACACATCACGTCTGTGCAGTTTTGCTAGCTAATTTAATTTAACCTTGTATGTGAAGATCATGTTGAGTTTTATCATTAAGTAGTTCATTTTGAGGGTTCCGCATTATGGTAAAAAAGAAAACTCTTATGGGCCTTCTTTTGTCTGTCTGTCACAGCTGCTTATTTAATTTTGACATAATACTGTCGTAATTCATGTTTGAAAATGTTTTGCCACTGACCTACTTTTATGCGTAAAATAGTTCTACAGTAGCTCAGTATAATAAAGTACCAGTATTAGGTCTCGGCAGTGACCTTGAAATAATTACCTACGGCCGCTCGGTAGATAAACCTTCCGCGTCCGCGTAACTACCGCGCACTCGACACTGTTGCGAACTGGTATACACTGAGATTTCGAAGTGCGTCGTTTCGCCCGTTTTCTATGGAGACATAATACTGTTACTTATTTATACTGTGACAGTTGATACTGGCATGTTTAAGCTTAAAAAATAAAAAACACGGGCGATAAAGGGTTTAAGTTATTAAAATTCTGCTCATAATATGCACTTAGCTTCATAAAAATAATATGCACTTAGCTATGTCATTATGTAGTAAAAGAGATTCCGTTAACCGGGTTATCCATCTGTGCTAATAAATTCATAATTTATTCAGCAATTTAAATAAGTAATTAACCTTAGTTCACTCGCAAAAACAGCTAATTATAATTTTTATTTAGATTCTTAATTAATCAGAGCGAAGTATTTTTTTATATTGTGGCCTTGCATACCTATATCACGTGAACGTGCATTTTAATAGAGTATAAATACATAAATTATGGTGAAATTTAAAGATCTTGAGTTGAACTGTGTGATATATCCGTATCCGAAGGGTGCCAAACGAAACCCTATTATTAAGCCGTCCGTCCGTCCATCTGTCTGTCAGCGGCCATCTCATGAGCCGTTACAGATTATGTATTTCTATTGCCGCTGTAACAAATCAATAAAGTTATTAATTAAAAGGTGCAAACAAAAAACGTGCTTTTTTTGCGTTTTTTGCTCGATCATAAGGCGACGATATCCGACTTTCAATGATTTTATACTGAAGATGTCGTCTAAACGAGTAGTGTTAATGATTTGGAAAAAATATATGTTAAATTAAAGCATTTTCTTAATAACTTAATATACGAATATTTTAGGTTATGTTAATATTACAGAGTGAAATTAATTGCGTATTTTTCCGAATCCTTCACCATTTTAAAGATAATTTTATTATTTATCTTTTAGTATACTTGTTTTATTAAAATACCTTTTGTTTTATGTATAATAAATGAATAATGCGTCAAATTGGGGACAGCGCTCCTTGATGGACGAGTGCTATTACTGGCTGGACGTAAGACGCGTTGCGTGAGCTTAGTCGCGAAAAAAAAATCTGCTGTTCCCTACATTTATGTTCGCTTAACTCGTCGAAATGTAGGGAACAGCTGATTTTTTTTCGCGATTTCAGGGTTGGTCCCATAGTGAAAAAGAAGACCCTCTTACCACAAAACAAACTTACTTAAATGTTCTTGTGTTACGTAAACGTACTTTTTTAATGAGAAGTATGGATACCTATTTCGTGCAATAAAAGTGATTGATTACCATTTTGGTGTATTTTTTAACCTGTCACTACCGATCCCAAGTACTGTCACAACCGCCCCTGGGTTGTGGTCGGTTGTGACATTTTATCTTTTTTTTCTAACTTGCTCCTGTGAGTTAACCATAGTACTTAGAAATACAATTTTAGTATTTATACGTAGGCAAATACGTACTCTTCACAATAAAAAACTCAATTTTTATAGATAACTGCCATACTAACAAAATTATTGGCCGTCAAATGAAAATTGTCACAACAGTACCCAGTTTACCTACAGAACACGCAAGCTAACCACTCAAGGTCATATATCTGCGTCTTAATACGGTACGGAACCATTCGTGTGGCCGGTTTTCTTAATATGTCTGCTGTCATAAGCGTTTTTGCAATTATTATCTGTTCTAGGATATTTATCATTTCTTGAACGGTTACATTGCGAAAATCTAAGAAGCGTAAATTGTCAAGTTATAGATTCACTTGTATTACTAAGGTACCTACACTCCTTTTGAAATAATATTAGACATTTAAACAAACCTTTTTTACAGTCCGTTCAACCTATTCTGACTTCTATACCGTAGGCATAAGGATGGTTTGTTATGCCGCCAACGCAATAGAAGTCAAAATCGGTTGAACTGACAAAATTAAAAACAACCGACTTTTAAAAAAAAACACTTCAAAGTGAATTCAAAGTGAAAATTTTTCGCTTTGCATTGTTTTTTTTAAAATTCAGTTGTGTTTTTTTTGTAAAAAGTTTTTATTTTTCTCTCTTAGTTGTGCTACTTGTAAATAACAGTGACAGGAAGTTATCATCATGTCATCCACATAAACTTACTGGGAAAAATACGTATTATTGAAGCTTACTAAAAAACTATCCAAGCAAAGTTAATAAAATTTATATGGGACCAATCTGGAAGTATACCCTTTTATTAAAAAAAAAATATTTTCATAATCGGATCACAATTGACGGAGAAAACGGTGGAAAAACATGAAAAAACTAAAAAAAAAAAAACACGTGCGACGAACATATACCCTCCTCCTTTTTGGAAGACGGTTAAAAATGTTTAGTGATGTATGATATGGATGATAATATCGCCGTGACTAAAGTTATTAAATAATATTTTGTTTTGATAAATAAACATTATTTATTATTTATTTACTTTAAAGCTGTAATTTTTTTACAGTCACGGAGTTATAGAATAACGGCTCTTAAGTACCTAATTAATTAAAATAATTAATCTGCTGTAATAATACCTACTTCATTATTAGAACTAATTCCGAAAAGCTCCAATATTTATCAAGCCTTTTGCCAGAAATATTTAAGAAACACTGGTTTAAATTAACTAAAATTACGACCAACCGGTTTGGTTCGGCGGTAAATAAACAAAGCCGCTTCGAGATGAGTTACAAAATATTGCAAAATATCTGTAGAGCGAATTATTTCGCGAATGTTTCGTAAAATAATAAGTTAATTAAGATGTTTTGGAGGTGAACTTTGATGCTTTCGTGTTCTACTTGTGGGAGGGGAGGGAGGGGGGGGATTACAAGTGGTTGAACTTGAAGATTTGCCTTGAGGCTGACCGTAGTATGATTTATTTTGATTGTAGTGTCAAAAATCCATCGTAGACGACGCTACTAACGTGCTATTAAATAGTTTGCGATTGCGACACGACGCACGTGTACACACCGCCATTGAAATACTTTTGCTGTGCTGTGCTGTGCTACAGAATACTACAGATGCGTCACTCCGCAAAATCATTTAAGTAAAAAAACTTTTTACAAAAAAATCCAACCGACTTCCGGAAAAAACACTACAAAGTGAAAAATAACTTTAATTTCGGAAGTCGCTGTCTTTGGTTTTGAATTTTCGTTTTTTGCCACTGACTTCCGAAATTAAAGTTATTTTTCACTTTGTAGTGTTTTTTTCGGAAGTCGGTTGGTTTTTTTTGTAAAAAGTTTTTATTTTTCACTTTTTAGTTGTGGTACCTACCCCACACAAAGTAGAATACCAGTACCTGCTATGTAAATAACAGTCACATGAAGTTATCATCATATCCAAGACCTTTAATTGGCTGTCAGATTATCATACTGTTATTTATCAACATTGTATTTAGCTGTAAGTCTTCCAAAGTCCTTAAATAAATAAATAAATAAATATCATCTACATACCCTAAGTGGGAAAAATACGTATTATTGAAGCTTACTCAAAAACTATCCAAGCAAAGTTAATAAAATTTATATGGGACCAATCCGGGAGCATACCCTTTCAAACAAAAAAAGAATTTTCAAAATCAGTTCACAATTGACGGAGAAATCGACGGACAAAAAAAAAAAAACATACATACGCGTCGAACATATAACCTCCTCCTTTTTGGAAGTCGGTTAATAAGCGACTGTTGCTACGACACAATAAAGTGCAATTCTGGTCGTTCCGCGCTAATCACTTACAGTTATATTCACCTAAAGGCTGGCTCTCTTTCTATCGCGTCACTCTTATATCTTCTGACTACGTTACGCTCACCGAATTGGCCCGACAAGACGAGCCCGCCGCGTACTTGTAGCTTCATACCTAAAATGTGCACATCTATGTACTATTCTGTGACACGACGCACGTATACACACCGCCATTAAAATACTATTGCCATTCTGTGCTGACATTTGAGTTAGTGTGTGAGTTTGTAACTGACTACTTTTGAGTAGCATTGGGGACAATCGGCTTTAATTTTTACTTGCAACCTACGTCTCCGTATTGCTAAGATTTTAAATTAAAAAAACAGTATGAAAAGGTCACATGCACCTGCTATGTGGGAAAGGAATGTGTTTTTTTTTTAGGGTGGGAAATCATCAAATGACTCCTCCCGCTCTGGGCGGAGCGAGAGGGAGTGTCAGACTTTTACTGACTAAAACCCACCCGTGTTCCTTCCGTTGCCTGTGTGCCGGGGCCGCGATATCCCTTTCAGTAGGAATGAAGGAAGGAATGTGTACCTAAGTATTCTTTAAATGACAGTTTAAATCGTTCTAATGACTTCCACTACCACGTAATACTACCGCGTATACATTCTTTGTTTCATAAGTTTATTACTACAATTTATTTGGTGTGTTCAATCTTCACCAGATTACAAAGGCACCTTCAGCTTCAAGGGCAAGGAAAGGTCACGCTTCATAATAATCAGTGGAACGAACACGTTCCGGGTGTTGATGGGGCTGCTGCGTTTTAGTAGCGCGTCCGGCATGTTTGCCGACGCGAAAGTTGATCGTTTTTCGGCCATCATTCGCTAGAGATGTGCATCTCTGCGACGCCGTGTTCGCGACAGCTCCAACACCATTCTTAGAGTGTTGGCTGATAGGTGCTCTCCGATCTTGGGGCGGTGCATACGACTGCACCTAGTCAAGTACGCATTCCCCGGGATCAGCGTGCCTCACGCAGCTTAGACATAATGATACCTACTAACACTAGTTTATAAGTTTAAATTGATTCTAACAAATACGGGTAGGTACTATCGCTCACTTCATACTTACCACAACAAGAACGTAATCTTACCAAATCCGTCCAGTCTTTTACATACCACAACATGGCTTGTCTCCTTATCCTGCTAGCCCAGTATTCATGTGCCACCATATCTGAACCATTAACAAGGAGCGTCGATAAATTAATCAATCACACCACGTCACGCCAACACTACGTGACGTCTATATGATTTATAGAACCTTATTTATGGTTCAAGTTGTTATTAGTGCGGTGGTAATTAATTTGTTGATGTTTTTTTTTCTTTGGCTTGATGACTCTTAATAAATACTAGCACATAAGCGTAGTTCAACAAACTTTAGCACACCATTTTAACCTTTACGGAGGAGTTATTTTTAATGGACTTTATCGGGGTTCGAGCTATCTCCATTTTTAAACGAATTCCTAAAAGAAGGAGGTTCTATGTTCGTCTGTATGTCTATTGTATTTTTTTATTTATTTGTATGATAATCCTTATTTTCGTCAAAGTGGAAATGAAATGAAATTGTTTATTCTGTAAATAGGATATCGGAATCACTTTTACACGTCATATAAAAAAATATTAAAAATAAGCTAAATGAGGTCGGTGTTTCCTATCTGTCTACTCTGAGAAGATAAGTCGAAACAAACTCAGAGATCGCAATGTCTTTTAATGTCCAGACATAATCTCGGTCAAGCCATATGAGGACCATGTAGATTAGTGTCTGAAATGGTCTTTTGAGGAAAGAGCCACACAGATTTGATTGGACCTGTCAAGTCAGTGCAAGCATTTTTCAGTAATCGTGGAGCTCAACTAGCCGAACAAAGAACAAAGAAAGGATATTTGGGTAGGCCGCATCGACTACTCAAACTGCCAGACCATCATTAAAACTAACTGAGAAAGAAAAAAAAAGAAAAAAATATCCACATAGTCCTCAAAAAAATATTCACAATAATTAAAATAATATAACCTACCTAGGGGCCTAGACGAAAATATGGAATAAATACAAATTTTATTAACTTTGCTTGGGTAGTTTTATGTGGATGATGTAATAACTTCCTTTCACTGTTATTTACATACGAATACCACTACCTGCATAGTGGTATTCGAATTTGTGTGGGGTACCAACTAAAAAGTGTAAAATAAAAACTACAAAAAAATAACAACCGACTTCCAAAATAAACACTACAAATGAAAAATTACTTCTATTTCGGAAGTCGGTGTCATTGGTTTTGAGATACCGACAGACTTTGTGATTATTTTTTGGAAGTCGGTTGTCATCTAAATGCTTTAAACGTCAAAGGAAATCTTCTGGTTTCCGTTAACTTAGGTATATTACGTAATTCGTTAGGCAAGTCCTCTAACTAATAAAATTACAGAGCTATGCAGATATTGTGGTACTGTCGTTCTAGCTTTCTTTTAAATTTTGACGGTATTATTGTTGAAATTTAATTTAACTTAGTCCTTATAAGTGGTTGGACATCTTTAAGTACATATTTAAGGTTATTTATATTGGTCTTCTTCTTCTTTTCGTGTGGTTATTGACTAACCTGGTGTCAGAGTTTTATGTCGCCCATGGGGGCCTCTGACTTGGCTTCACATGCCGTCAACAAATATCTGTCAGTCATGTCGGTTTCCTCACGATGTTGTCGTTGTTTTGTAAATTTTTTTTTAGATGCGTTGCTTATTAACTTCCCATTGACATTCGAAACTTAAACGATTTAAAAGCTGTATTAAAAACAAACTTTTTATATCAGATTATTTAGAAGACAACAAGGTTTGGGAATGAGCTGCTCGCTCTGCTAAGCCTTGTAATAAAACCATAAAACTTGACATTTGAATTATTATGTAAAATCATCAAATTATACCTGTTTTTATAAACATTGACATTCTTGAATAATATTCACATAATATACAAAATGACATGATTACTTTGTAAAGTATTATATCATTTTAATTACCTATTGTGAATGTGAGGACTATGTGGATCCTTTTTTTTTTCTTTCTGTTTTAATGACGGTCTGGCAGCTTGAGTACTTTATGTGGCCTACCCAAATATCGCTTTTTTGGTATTGTTATTTTTTTTGCTATTGGTATTGTTACTAACACAATGGACCTCATTTGTTGTCTGAAAATTAATAAATAATAAAAAAAAAAATTGTTCGTCTAGTCATTGAGCTCCTTTTAAGTTCTGAGTTGAGCTCCACGCTTACTGACAAATGCTTTTAGTGCAAGCATTTATCAGTAAACGTGGAGCTCAACTGGACAGGTCCACTAAAATCTTTGTGGTTTTTTCCTCAAAAGACCATTTCAGACACTTATCTAAATGGGTCTCATATGGCCTGACCAAGATTATGTCTGGACTTTAAAATGGACTGCGACCTCTGAGTTTGTTTCGACCTTTCTTCTTAGAGTAGTCAGATAGGAAACGCCGACCTCATCTAGCTTATTTATTTTTGTTTTTTTTTATATGTATAAACAGTGATTTCAATATCCTAATTACAGAATAAACAATTTCATTTCATTTAATTTCTTCCTTGTGTCGAAGACTCGTTTTAAAGCCCACGCAGTAAATATAACCTAACATAATTACACAGATAGAGTCTCTGTTTTCGGCATATTCTGTTTCTACTCTTTCTACCCAGTGCTGTGTCAATGTAGATGCAGATTAAGATGTAAAATGGTCTGTTAGTGTCTCTTGACCACATTCAACGATAGGGTAACTTATGGTAATTTCAGTATAAATGCATAATTTACTACCGACCCAGTCTGTGGCAGTTCATTACTTGACATTCGTTTCTCCAAAGTTGAGGTGAAGCCTGTATTTACCAGTTACCGCATAACAGTACAGTAAACCACATACGAGTTATAGGATTCTAGGAAACTACAGTGGCTAAACTGATTCTAGATTCCCGTATATTATGTTAGGACCTAAGCGCTCAATCGGATAATTCTTGATATTTTTACCTTAATACCGACATACAGGGTTTAAGGGGGGACATTGACGCGCAAACTCCAGACCCAGACGAGCGTAGAATTTTTTCATAGATTTTTTTTTTTTTAATCTGCTGTTTCTGAATTTTTAAAGTATTCAATAAAGTTTATTATTATGGTAAGAAATACAAAATTATTCTAACTATGAATTTTCTGTAATGTGATAGATGAGTCTTTCAATTATTATGGATATGAAATGTATGCCAAAAGATGATTCTAACTGTAAACTTTCTGAGATATGATGGTTCTACTTTTTAATAATTAAGGATATGAAATTTATGCTAAAAGATGATTCTGACTTACAAAATTATGAGTTTTGAATGAATAATAAATGAGTGTATGCCAAACGATTTTCTGCGAAATGAAGTTTATGCTATCCGCTATTATGCAAAATAATATTATGACATAAAAAGTTCTGCTATAAAGGGTGGACCCAAATTTTATTAACTTTGCTTGGATAGTTTTTGAGTAAGCTTCAATAATACGTATTTTTCCCACTTAGTATATGTGGATGATATAATGATCACTTCCTGTCACTGTTATTTACATAGCAGGTAGTGGTATTCGAATTTGTGTGGGGTAGGTACCACAACAAAAAAATTAAAAATAACAACTTTTTACAAAAAAAAAAACAATCGACTGCTATATACTATAAAGCAGGAGTCACCAAGTGGTGGACCGCGATCCGTATCCGAACCGTAAATACTTTTTAGATTAACATTCGTTATACATTTTACTGTTTACTTAAGGTACATCATAGGTCACAAAATAGGTCTTCGGTTCGGATACGGACCGCGGTCCACCATTTAGTGACTCCTGCTTTATATGTAGTATAAGAAACTCCGCATTAAACTTTAAATTCCACTTAAGGACTCGCACACACAGGCAGCTAAATAAAATAGCAATGGTGGTAATACTGCGTCGCACCAGGCAATTGGCCGGCCACCTAACGAGTTCAATTACGCGCTGTACTGATGCCCGAGTTACACGGAGTAGTGAATAAATGGAATGATCATGCTGCCAACAAAAATAGTGCGACGATATTTGCACAATTCTCATTATGTCTCCAGCAGTTGTTTTTGCTAGATATGGGATTAGACGTTTGGGAGCAGCAGCTCCTCATAGTGTTTATTTTTGGCTAGGACAGCAAAGCAACATAACGTTCAGCCTTTCAATGTGATTTTTCTATTCCAAAAATAAATTTTCAGGCTTACCACCAACAAGTTTTTGAAACAGCGAAAACGATCTCGCACAATCATTTTAGATTAAATTTTTTGAGATATATTTCCTATCATAAATTATTAAATGAGTAATACTTGTATATATTTGTAATCTTCTTTGTAATATTTGTAATTCTCGAAAACGGCTGTAACGATTTCAGGTTTTTTTTTCTCTCTATTTTCACTCGACAGAGCTCGGTCACCCAGGTACTTATTATAATACGTGTATCAAAGGCTCCATTTATTCACTACTCCCTGCCAGACTAGTCGACGTGTTAAACGAGGCATGCGATGGAACTTGAATGAGAATACACGAACGAACTGAATATTGACTTGACAAATGTAAATATTGCAAGTTGCACGTTAGTTAGGCTTTCCGATAATTGAGTTGTGGGTATACCCTTTGTATTGTATCTGTAGATAGGTAAGTGCTTTGCAAAATGAAAGCTCCTGAAAAAGTGCCGCGAGATACCTACCCGATATTGTAAACACGTTTTTTGTAAATAAATATTATAACTTACTAGCTGTTGCCCGCGACTTCGTCTGCGATCCAGGATAAGAAGTACCCTCTGTTCTTCTCCAGGTCAAGGTCTACCCATCTGACTAATCATCCAAATCCGTTCAGCTGTTTTAGCGTGAAAGCGTAACAAACAAACAAACTCACTAGTTAGGATTCAACCATGTAAGTTCATAATTATTTGCAATATTTTTTTATATCGATATTATCTCTCTTCCCATGAAATTGTTTCATATTTTCAAGCTGCTGTTTTCCCCATCCAAATTAACGTTGGCGACCTTTTCGTGGAAATGATGGCATGTAAAGTGGTTAATTGGCACCAGCGGGCCAACTCTTGGGCACTCAACTTCGTTTGCAAATAATATTAACCTAGAAGCGATCATCTTAAGGTGTGACCCTCACTACATTCTGTTGGATACAATATGCGGCGATCTTTAATATCCATGGAAAGTTTGATGATTATTAGCAATTTGTTTTTGTACCTGTTCATTGGCTAATATTAGCAACTATATTTATTACTAGCTTGTACCCGCGACTTCGTTCACGTGGAAGTCGTAAGATACCACAATTGCCTACATACTTAACAGCCACATCGTTATAAATCTTCCCTGTATACTACGTACGTTTGTAGTTTTGTTCTCAGCAGCCAAAATATGCAGAGACTCAGGACTGGTGACGCGAGAGCAAGTGACGTACGTGTGAGAAGCAGCTTGTCCTGAGGTCGACACCCGCAGCCTTCAGTGCCTGTTTCCGTGCTCCTGCCCCTGTGACTTGTTGATAATCATAGCAAAGCATACGCTCACAGGGAACTGCATGCGCTTAAACTGGAAGTGGGTAATTGTGGGGAATTTGTGATATCTGCGGTATAAAAACTGTCTCGGCAACGCCATAACCTGTTAGAATTTCCACCTCGATGACATTTCGCTGCAAACACACGACTTTGAGCCGAGTTCCCTTACACATCTTGGGCGGAGTTATCGGGACATCGACTTACAGCTGGATGATATGCACCGGGAGTCCACTTGCCATTAGCGAATTCAGAAATTCTACAGGGTGATGTGCGGCATCATCTTGCTCCACAACAGTGTTAATGAAGGTGTATAGTACTTCGCTCCCTTCAATTTGCGAGAGAATACTGTGTTTGATCGCTGCAGCTTGATCATTTTTTAACCGACGAAAAAAAAAGGAGGAGGTTCTCAAGTCGACACGTATATTTTTTTTTTTTTTTTTTATGTATGACCACGCATAACTTTTTATTTTGTAGTCCGATTTGAACGATTCTTATTTTATTTGGAAGGGTATACCTCGAAATTGGTCCCATGTAAAATTGAAAACAAAAATCCACCCCTAAGGGTAAAAAAATTGGGGTTAATTGTTAATTTTTCACCTGCTGAATTTTCAATTGCGAACCGATTCTGTTGTAATTTCGGTACACATGTTGTAGTTCTGATGACACAACCATATAATAAAGACCTGGAGTTGATCTGATGATGGAGACGAAAGACAGTTGCGAGAGCTCCTTAGCAGTTTGCAGCAGCTACATAGTGTTTGGGCTTATTTCATTCACCTTGATGAGAACTTTAGACCTAGCTGGGGTATGACCGTCATCGAGGGTCTGACGATGGAGACGAAAGGCTGTTGAGGACATTCCTTACTTGAGGAAAACAATTAAATTAAATGGTAACTCAAAAGCGAAAAATTTAAAACTTTTTTACAAAAAATTAAACCAACGAAAAAACAACTGAAAAGCGAAAAATAAAAAAAATCCTCTTAGTGTAACTAAGCTCCTAAACTAATTTTTTTGGGTGTTAAAATGGCTCGTTGACACACCCAAGAATTCTCTTGGTACGGTATTCGACTGATGAATGATAATGAATGATTCCCATACACAAGACGAATTATATTTATTATTAGCTGCACCCCGCGGTTTCACCCGCATAAGTCTCGATTCCGTGGGGACATCGAGATAAAAAGTATCCTTTGTCCTAACACAGGACATGGTCTACTCATGTGACAAATTTCATCCAAATCCATTCAGCCGTTTTAGCGTGAAAGTGAAACAAACAAACATCAAAAATAAAAATCAAATCTTTTATCTTTGTAATATTAGTTTAGAAAACCTTTGCTCTATGCTGCTAGCCAGCTGCCAGGAGTCGGAGCTATAGTTAGCACCGGTAATCCTGTAACTCCATCAAGCCACAGACCGTAGCAAAAGGAGTTCCACTTAAGGAGATTCGTGAGAAGAAAGGAGTCACGATCCACAACAGTGAAGGATTGACTGAAGAGGAGGATGCTGCTTTTAGTTGATAACCTGATGGGGCTGATCAGCATAATCAGCCTATATAATATTCCCACTGTTTGGGACATAGGACTCAACTCTGTGAGATGGAGTGGGATCAGAATACCAGCGCTGCGGTATTTATTTTTAAATATCGCCGCATTATGCTGAGATAGTGGCCGTTTTGGCCTCGCACAGGTCGTTACTATGTTAGTATTTTATTTTTTTTATTTTTTTATTATTATTTACTGTTTGTATTTCCTGTGCGTGTCCCAAATAAAATATTTTTCTTTCTTTCTTTCTTTTAATCCACCGCGTGGGACAACTGCGGGTTAGTGGATATGACATATGACTTAGAATTTTTGTTTTAACTCGCCGATTTCCTTCACCGTTTTGAGAGCAGTGGTGATGAAATAATTATCACAAAGTAAGTACTCGTACAGTATGACACAACTTAGATGTAGCCTCGGCAAAATTCGTAAAACCGATCACCGAACTGAGTGCGCCTTCAAAATCACCAATCTTTATTACTTATTTAGGCGAAAATTATCTTTACGCAAACGCAATAACTTGTAAAGGCTTAAAACCAAATACATTCGTAAAATTTAAATGTGTAAAAGTAAATTTATGCTACATCTAAGTTGTGTCGAGGTATACCTACCTGGGGTCGAACCTACGACCTAGAACTCGTAAGTCGTGGACGTTTCTACTGGGCCAGGACTGATCCAGCCGCTGTCCATCTACTGTCAAATTATAATCCCTACTCGCTTTATACCAGCTTGCCCCAGTGTCTGATAGCAGTTAACTGAAAGATATAGGGTACTAGGAAGCGAGGCGATGCCGAGTGGCATGTCATTATTTACAGACAATTGTGATCGCTCATCCAGCATTTGCTGCGGTAGATACGAAGCGTTGAAAGGCGATGATTGACGAGAAAATCCTTTCAAAGTAAGGTTTCGTGTATCGTGACGAATGACAAGAAAATCTGCGGAAATATCAAAGCCTGACAGGCTAAAACCATGCTAAAATGTTTTTGTTTTTATTTTATCCTTTACTATTAAATTAGCAATATTTGTATATATATGTATACGTAATATATACATTTGTAATCACATTATCGAAAACGGCTCTAACGATTACGATGAAAGTTGCAATATACAGGTTTACGGGGGTGAAAAATCGATCTAGCTAGGTCTCATATTTGGGAAAATTCGTTTTCTCCGTATTTTCACCCGAGCATCCAGTTTTCTCCATTTAATATGATGTCACAATCGCTACTTCTAACATTCGGTAAATTCGGGGAAGAAGAAGTGCCGCAACAAACTCCCCAGCAGCAATACAATTAAAGAAAGAAAGAAATAAAATGTATTTATTGAGACTCGCACAGGAAATCACAAATTAAACTAAAAACACACTAAACATAAATAAAAAATACAAAACAATAAAAAAACAAAGTAAAATAAAAAAAATTGTCTATCAGCATTATACATTTTCCTGGGCTGCTTTTTTCTGGGCCTATTTGGCGCAGCCGCGATGCACACATCCCTGCTAATATTTTACAACGCACTTTACACTTTTTATTTGTTTTCTTTCTTTTTTACGTGTAGTACAATAATAATATGTTGTGTTGTGTGCCTTTTAGTCTGTGCTAAATAAATGTATTTTGTATTCTTTCTTTTCTTTATTTTCTTTCTTTTCTTTCCTTTCTTTTATTTGTAATGATTCAATATAAGTTTGCATTAAAGGTTATACAAAAGTCACGGGCAAAAAGTTACAAAAATCCCCCGCATTTTTCACAACGCATCGTGTTTCGCAATTAAATATTTACGAATTGTTAAAATAACAGTGTGGTAAGGCTAGTGTTTGTTCAGACAGGAACAAACAGAATGGTAAAGTATTGATTTTAGCGGGAATCATAGCAGGTATGTATGTACCTGTTAAATGTTTTTCTAATAAGTATTCTGTACATAGTTAGTGTATACGTAGTATACAGGGTGGCAGGGACATCGACGTGAAAACTGATACCATGGATTCAGTACATGATTCTTCAGTTCATGAGTCTACCCATGTGCATATTTCATCTGAATCCGTACAGCCGTTTTAGCGCGAAAATGTAACAAACAAACAAACTTACTTTCGAATTTATAATATTAATAATAAATTATATACAAGGTATCAGGGACATCGACGCGAAGCCTGTTACCATGGATTCAGTACATGATTCTGAACCGAAAATAACCGACAAAAAAAAACAGCTGTTCCATACATTTTGACTTTTCTATGAAACAGCAGATTTTTTTTATAGTTAGGATTATGTAAACGACGGTATTGATAAAACTAAACCTTCACATATTCATTTAAATTAATAGGGTAGATAAGAAGAATGACAACGATGCGTCGTCATGCTGATCTCTATTCCTTTGCAGGGTTATCTTATCACAAATCTGGCGGGAGGAGAACAGAAAATAATCAAGTTTTTTTTATGGACGACGTTATTATAAATAGATATCTATAACTAAAAGAGGTATCTACCCACGGATATAAATACACAGTGCTTCTAAGTAGAATTTCGCACGATTTTTAGAAATGCTTGGTCACATTAAACATCTTGGCCTATTCTGTGAAAACTGAGAATCAGTTCTTCATAAAGTAATAATTATAAATAATTAAAGCCGTTTATTCCCAAAATACAAAAATGACACTTTTTCAACTTTCCATAAATATAATATTTCATGCATAAAAAAAAAACAAATGCAAAAAAAAAAAATCTGTAGATTACAACTGAATTTGAGTATTGCATGTAACATTCCCGACGTTAAATGTATAAACTATTAAGGTAGGTAATCATAATTTTGTATGAGAAGTTAATTTCTACGAAGGCATCCGATCCATTCAAGAGTGTCCGTGGAGTTTCTTGCCCGTTCTTCTCCATAGGAACCTACTACGCGTTGGAATGGGCAACTAGCTTCATATTTTTGACTGACCGACCCCTTGACAATTCAAAAGTGCTTGTAATTGGTTTATTTGAAATAAATGCTTTGAGTTCGTATTTGTCCAACCATAACAATACCTACCTTAAAAAAAATTAAAAGTGATGTATTCAAACGAGGCTGAGAAGCCTAGCCAGCACTTTTCGAACGTCAAAATTACATAAAATATTCCCCAATAACGCCCACCCTTTATCACTTCCTAGTGCTTTAGCTGGGATGAATAAGTGGCGCAAAAAACTCCCATGCAGCACAGCTGTCTGTTCAGTTAGAGAAAAAAAACCTAACCTCTTAAACTAAATCACGTAAGAGGAAGGCTCCTAAAAACTTCTGTAATAAGTAGTACTATTTACTTCGTCCATAATCTTTCAAGCTTCCTTGCACTTTCCCAGTTATTTTTATGCAACTTCTTTGTTCAACAGTTTTCTTCTATAGGGAGCTCTAGTCTTGCACACAATCTAAGTGTGAAAGAATGAAAGAAAGAAAGAAAAATGCGTTTAAAAACACATCTTATACCTAAAGAAAAAACAGGAAACAATGATTACAATGTCAAAAGAGCCTCAGCTCAGCATACATGTCAGATGGCAACACACAGTGTACCACCTGACGCTGATTTTCAGCTGCAACCCACGAGTGCCATACGCTAGAATAATAAAGACAGGGAAGTGTGTGTCCGTTTTAATAAATTAAAGGTAAGTAGTAAAAGATAGGATAACATGAAAAGCTCACAAAATCAAATAAAATGTTGTGACATACATGAGTGTGTGTGGTGTGTTGTGAATGAGAAACAAAAATAAATAAATAGGTACCCAATATTTGTGTCATAATAGCTACATTGTGATCGTAAAACACCAACATGACTATACAAAATCTAAAAGAAATCCTGTATGATCCGTCAGGTTTTTGTTAGGTATCCTACTGAGAGTATTTACATAATCAGCGTTTATAACGTTCCCACTGCTGGGACTCAGGCCTCCTCTCTGTGAGAAAGAGTGGGCCGTAATCTATCACGCGGGCCCAGTGCGGGTTGTGGTAATATTAAGAAGACATTTTTTTTCAATGGGGAATTTTGCCGGGTTATTACATGGGGCGCGGCCGAACGTTATTTAGCGGGTACAAGTCATAACTTATGACCCTTGTTGAAAATTTCCATTTTTTTTATGGATTTGGGGTAATTTTTGTACTAAAAATATTATTAAGTGGGTTTATCCTGAAAGTTGGCAATGTCGCAAATAACTGTCCAATGTTTACCTGTTTTGATTCTTATAGCAATATTACTAAATATAAATAAGAAATGTGGCTAACTAGCGAACTAGAATATTAATAATGAATTGCAATTATAACATTGAATTTGATGTTGTACCCATTTTAGGTGTAAAAAACGCATTTGGAAAGTTTCCAAATAGTTTTTTACATCTAAAACTAAATATTCACTCGTCTTACGATATTAATTATTGCATTTCATAATCAATATTCTAGTTCGCTAGTTAGCCACGTTTTTTATTTCCACACAGTAATTGCTAAATTAATCTAAACAGTGAAATATTGGACATCTATTTGCGACGTTGCCCACCTTCAGAATAAACGCTCTTAATAACAATAATATTTTTATTACTATTAGGTAGGTAATGTTATTGCAGTACCTATGTGCTCTTTTCGGATCAGACAGGGTTTTTTTACATATAGGTACCTTCAGGGATAATCGTCGGTTAGTGCCTCATTTAATTAAAAACGTCTAACGAGCCTCTGAGAGTTAGCTTTAGCCCCTCGTACGGCATCCAAACGTCCCAAATCTCAGGATCCTGAGAGACGAAAGAATAAAAATAATTGCTTTATTTTCAGGCAACTAGGGCGGAAGGGGAGGTGGAACGCGTGAGAGAGAGGCAAATTTCGCGCTTTCATGCCCCTAGCCGCCGCAGGAGACGCCCTGGACGTCGGGAATCGCAGGCCGATTCCCGGCCACCGTGAGCACGGGCGTGTGGACGGTGAGCAATGGGTGGCTCGCCGTCCGATAAGGACCAGGCCCGGGTCGACGGCGCGTTGTGTTCCACGCGCGCCTCAAAGAGATGACAACACAACTGACGTGATCCACTAGGACCGATGCCTGCCGGGGTCGCGGGAAAGTCCGAAAGGGATACCGTGGCTTCTGGCAACGTACAGGCAACTGAAGGAACACGGGTGGGTTTTATTCAGTGAGAGTCTGACACGCCCTCCGGAGAAGTTATTTGATAATTTTCCACCTAAAAAAAAAGCCCATATAAAATCGCTCCTTTAGTTAAATTCAGGTGTAGTCAAGGTAAGTGTAATAAAAAAATATATATTATGCAAGTAAAAAGTTTATTTTTTTAACAAAAAAATCCAATCTTAGAACGGGTACTGCCTTTTAGTGTTGACTCTGTAGATATAACCTTGACTGAAAACAAAATTTTCAACTCATTAATTATATAAATAATGATAATATATAGAAAACAGGCCAAGTGCATGTCAGACCACGCACAATGAAGGGTTTACCATGTTATTTTAAGACCATAGATTTCTGATAGGTTTTCCTGTAATCTAGAAGTATAGAACTATTATCTGTATTTTTTTCAAAATTTTAAGCTTTTTAAGTAGTATCAGAGATATGGCGGGAATGGCCACTTTCCATCTATTTTCTTAAATAACTTTAAAACTATTTATTTTAAATTTATAAACAAATAATACTTGAGACCCTCACAGTTAGCCCTTTCATTTGATATATCACACGGTACAGTGTGCAAAACTTGTTTTTAAATTTTCTTATTTGTCTACCAAAAGACCTAATATGTGTAAAGAATTGATGTACCAAATTTCAACTTAATCGGTCCATTAGATTCGGAGAAAATTGGCTGTGACAGATGGACAGACTGACAGACAGGCAGACAGACACACGAGTGATCCTATATGGGTTCCGTTTTTCATGCAGACATACGGAATTCTAAAAACGTAGACGTAAAAGTTCAAAGATAGTTGTAATTAGAAACTGCTAATTGTAAAATTACTGTTAATATTTTCATAAACTACGAAAAAGAAGGTTTGTTGCTCAGTTATTTTTGTACTTTCTAAGTTTATATGATTCAAATTATAATAAACTAGCTTCTGTCCACGACTTCGTACGCGTGAAATAGAGATGTTGACAAAAAAAAAATTGTCGGTCGGGTAGATATTAAAAAAATATTTGACACGTTTTTTTTTACTATAAGGATTTTTTTTTACTACTGGGCAATACATTGAGTAGGCAATGCGTTAAAATATGGCATGACATCACTGGCCGGTAGTAGTATACTACTCTATCAAAAAAGTACCGGGAAAAGGTACAAGTCAGTATACTGACTTGTGACGTAGCGAGGCCCCAGTCCCCCAACTTTAATGCGGTTTATCTAAACCATTTTTTATTATTATGATGAAGCAAAAAATACGTTTATAGTATTTTTTTATTATCTGACTGACGAACTAAATAGTTTTTTTGTTTTTCCCATTCAACATCCCTAATATCGCCCGCCCGGGCTATTACTTCGGTTTTGCTTAGCATCCTGATTTTTTTTCTATTGCTCGGCTCTTTAGGGTTGTAGTGACAAGTTAAATAACCTAACCTATAACATTTCTCAATAATCAGGCTAACAGATGCAAAGAGAATTTTTCAAATCCAACTGGTGGTGACGTTCAAACAAAAATACAAACAAACTCTTCAGCTTTATTAAATTATTATAGTTTTATCATTATTATCTCCGAAACTATGACCAATTGACGTACTGTACGGGGTAAATCTTATTTATCTCTATGATATCCTTATGATTTTGATATGGATTAATATATTTTTTAAACATAAAAGATAAAATATAAAAGATAGAAATAAGGTGTCGTGGACTTTTTTGTAGAATTATTTAAAGCGGTCCAGGTTGCCATACATTGTTTTCAATTATCTACAACTTTTAGGCAGCGCATGCAAATAATTCTGTTTACTTTAAGTCTTATTAAAAAATGCTTCGTACAATGTTAATAAATAACGCTTTATATTTTACAGACTTGAACTAAACGTCCAACATTAAAATTTTGGTCATGTGGAATATTTAGAAGATTCCGATCCAGATATGCAAATACCACCAAATAAATGATTTCGCGATTTTTTTTCTACAAATAGCTTTTAGTCACAAACCTCTAATTTTAGGGTGTTTTTGAAAATGGTGGATTTTAATTTTGAAGCATTTTGGAACAACAATGAGTACTAATAGCTTTTGAAAGGCAAAAAAAAACCCTCACGCGTTGTATTATAGTTTGTTTTGAGAACTGGCTATGAAAGCGCCATTTTGAAACTTGCCTCAACTTGCTTGTTTTGCACAAAAATAATTATTTGCACGCTTAAAATAATCGCGAAATCATCAAATGCAATTGAACCATAGATTCGTTTTAGAATATAATTAATCAGGATTTTGTATACAAAATGCTGTTAAACCTCTAACGTAAAAATAAATCGAATCAATATTATTATTTATTTATTTTTAATTCCTTAAATTAAAATGAGGAATTGGCAGAATAGAACCCGAAATTATGTAAAAAAAAATAACAAATTATATTTGGGATAATCCCAAATTCGACCAAATGGACTTCCTCTTGAGACTCGAAGAGACTGATGCATCCTAAAATTTTAGCTATATTTTGATAGGGTGGCAGCAAAACGAAGTGAAAGGAAAGCAAGCATTTTGTTTAAAGATTTGATACCGTCCGTCCGCGTACTGTCCTATCGTAACACCGTCCTGTAGTAATATGGCGCATGAACTGACAAGGATGCAGATGCAACACAACAAATTGTGTCAGATTGAGCATGAAAAAGACTTTGATACGAAGCTGCTATTAAGCCTGCTTTACAAAGTTGTTATGATGATGACAGAAATCAGAATTAACGCTGATATCTCACCGACGCGTCGGTGAGATATCAGCGTTAATTCTGTACTTTAAGAAACGTGAAATAAAAATGAAAATACATACCCTCTTTTATTTAATTCTGTGCCACCTATTTTCAATGAATTTCCTCTACACCTGTTAAGGGTCAACTGTGTATTTGAGCTGCATGGGTATCCCACTAGGTTCAAGTTAAGCATAGACGCTGCAAAGAGCTCGTAGGCCCGGTTATGGCTACAGGAGTGGGAGAAGCAGCCTGGTTGGTTGCTTCCTCCGTTAGCATAGAAGTTTATTAGGCCAATTGCAGTTCCAATACCGTTGGCACGCAGACCTGAACCATCTGTGTGGATAACTTCGACGTAGTGAGCGTCATCATGTCTCAAGCGTTGGGAATTGGCACCCCATCCACTTCCAGATGGATCCAATCCTGAAAGGCACCACGAAAAAGAAAACATTTTAAAGTGATCGTGAACCAAGGTAAAAGTTCAGAAGAATATTAGTGGTTAAGGATCGCGTCTACAGTTTTGCATCGTGCACATCGGACCGATCGTATCAAATGGATATTAGTCATACTAGTGCATCCACAGCGTATGGACCGCACGAGCGTAACATCGGCCCGAAGGTAATGCCGACGCTACGCTCGGCAATCCATTGCTGGCAGTTCCCTCGGCTGCTGTTACAGTGGACGTACTGCAACAAACTTATTCGTTTCATACGATCCATTCGTTGCGTAAGTATGATGGGGAACTGTGAACGCGAGCCAATTATAGTAACATTTAAGGGATTAATTTATGTAATTAATAAATTAAGTTTATCGGAAGGAAAATGAACACTATTTATGGCCATCTAAACTACATATATACCAGTTTGCGTTTTAGCGAGGCAAAAACACCAATTTTTTTGACAACCTTCTTTTCAAAAACGGAAATAAGCTTAATTCCGAACCGAATCCTGAGTCTGAATCTCAACATTTTTACTAATGAAAACGATTCATAGGTAGTTTATTGTACAGATTCCTTGAAGAAATATCAAGTTATAGACAATGACTGCTATTTCAATGCTATTAAAACGCAACTTAATGTTATAAATACAAAAGAAAACAACCATCACTTACCAGTGATTCTTCCAACTATTCCAGTGATTCCATGCAACCCTCTACTAGCAATGCCGGCAACATGTGCTCCAAGGCCAAATCCAACCAAGTGCAGTCTGCTCACATCCAATGCAGGTGTCAGCTGGGTTAACCATATTATGAAATTTGTCAAATCATGAGCCACAACTGGCACGTTTGACGATGCCACCGCGTAACTCACGATAGCGTATGCTTCCCAGTCAACAACTAACACGTTATGTCGTTCTTGTAACCTAGATATTTCTAAAAGAAATAACTTCATTAATATTAACGTTAGGTTTTATATTATGTAGAATACTTAGGTTTGGGTATTTTCACTTAGGATACGACAGCCATCCCGTCTTGATTGCTGTCGCCAGAGATGGTTAATAAATTGATAAAAAAAATGTGTTGTGACTAAAAATAAAAGGTACTCTACGCATTTTCTTGGAAGTACAGCTTATACTCCAAGATTTATACAAGTATAACGATCACCAGCGTAGGCACCTAGCATAATCAGTGTATAATGTTCCCACAGCGCATTCACATATTTATTATCTCATCTACTCGACATCCGTATGTCACTGCAGGGATCCAGCAGAATATCAGCGTCAGGTATATTTGCCTGACAAATGCTGAGTTGGACTCCCATTTGGTGCAACCTTAAGACACGCACCGCACTTTGTACGTTTCACTATTTTAAAGTGTCTTAGCCAATAGTCATCATTTATTAATTAATAGTCTTTATTTTCTTCTATATTTTATTTTTTGTATATTGGCACCTTATATTCTATATTCATGTATTTAGTTATTATTTAAACGTGTTTTTGTATTTTGTGCTACCAGTATGTCTTTTGTGTGCATCAAATAAATGATTTATCTATCTATCTATCACAGCTGGGATAAAGGCCTCCTCTCTTCAAGAGGGAGGGCGCTGTAATCTACCACGTGGGCCCAATGCGGGTTGGTAGATGTCACATGTCTTCGAATTTTTGGTTCTAGAACAAGCCGGTTTCCTCACGATTTTTCCTTCACCGTTTTGAGAGCAGTGGTGATGAAATTATTTACACAAAATAAAGCGCCTGGCTGGGTAAGTCGAGGCCGTTACTGATTTACCATACTTGAGGTACCTACTTACCATGCTTGATTAATGTATTGAATGGCGATCGAGGACTTTCACCGTGCCCATGGATTAATATGATTGTATCGTCTCCTACGTTGAAATTAGAGTCCGCTGGCAAGGCACCGCGGCCTGCTATTAGCTCGGGTGCAAACAGGTTACTCCTTTAATAAAAAAATAATAAATCTGACACTGTCTTTCAATGTTTCGACTTAGTTATACTCCACAGAAAAGACGTGTAGCCCAACGGCCACTGGTTCTGCGGGTAATATGGCCGGCCCATTGCTACTTCAGGTTGCTTTATCGTCTATTTTGGTTCTCTGCCGTATTATTGTCTATATTACCCATTTAAAACACATAATTCGCAGCGTAGTTTTTTTTTACGGAACACTTACCTTGTATATAGGAAATATTTATTCTCTGCATGTACACAGCACACTAGAAATAAATAAAAAAACATTGCTTAAAAATATCACAGTGTATCTATTGAGAATCATAAAAAATCATTTAGAATGCTTCGCACCGGATCTATATTTTTTGGTACTATATGTATAGGGTGTCAGGGATATCAAACTCCCCAGCGATGAAATTTTTCGTCGGTTATTTAAAAAAAACAACAGCTGTTCCATACATTTTGACCGCGTAGGTATTGCACTTTTCAATGAAACAGTAGCTTTTTTTTTATAACCGACGAAAATTTTAACGCAGGGACGTTCAGAACCATGTACTGAATCCATGGTAACATGGTAAAACAGTATTCGCGTCGATGTCCCGCCATTCTGTACATATATACAGGGTGGCAGGGACATCGACGCGAAGCCGGCTAAACGCAGAGGGGTTCAGAATCATGTACTGAATCCATGGTAACCGGCTTCGCATCGATGTCCCTGACACCCCGTAAAATCAAAAAATAATTCTTAACAAATGCTTGAAATGGATTTGTTAAGAATTTGCCCAAAAACTATAACGGCAAGCATACCTACCTTAACATTGATCCATCGTTCGGTTAACAGCGTTTATTACTAGACATCAGATCATATGCACTAACAAAGAGCCAAAATATGCATGCAAATATCCACAAAAAGGCCAAAATACGCACTAAAACTCTTCACAAAGGCCGAAATATGCACAATACAAAATCACTATTTTTATTTTTGTATAATATTTTTATTCAGACGGTACAAAACCAACGAAATATTCTTAAAATTAAATTATGCTTAGTTTTTGTGACAATATACTACTAACTATTTTTGTCCAAATTTTCAGGAGCAAAGTGACGTTTGTCACCCAGTATTAATTTGTACGCCGAAAACGACCTCTCTACGTCAAATGACGTCATTGGACTTTGTCGCCATTTCTGGAGATACTGTTAGGTAGGGTATGACTTGTGCCGTTGATGTAGGCTCCCTATACGTACCTCCCGCAACCCGGTACTAAACGAAATATGCTAATGGAATTGATGTTATAATAATAATGATTCAGAAAAAAGGCTAAAATATGCATTAACGCCGTAATTAGAGAGTTATACGTATATGCATATGCAAATGCATAAAATCCGATGTCTAGTGTTATTACTTAGCCATGAGCCGATAAAGTTCCTATAGACTTTAAGAATACCTAAATGAAACAAACTAACTCACCTGCCGCAATAGCCAAAATAATGGCCAACTTCAACATAATGCTTGATCGATCGTTTCTTTACTGTTCAGATTTCTAAATTCATTTTATTTATATATCGCTGACTATTATCTAAACTAATAATAAAGCTGAAGACTTTGTTTTTTGTTTGTTTGTTTTTTAGAACGCGCTAATCTCTGGAACTACCAGTTGGATTTAAAAAGTTCTTTTTGCATTTGATAGCTTAATTATTGAGGAAGGTTATGGGTTATTTATCATGACGCTATGACCCTAAGGAGACGAACAAAAAGAAAAAAAAGAAAAAGTACGGTAAGCGAAAACTTAGTTATCGCGCTATATAACTAAATTTTCGCTTACCGTACTTTTTCTCGGGCGGGCGATGCAATGCGACGCGACGGGTTGGGACGGGGGAACAAAAATTTCACGCGGACGTAGTCGCAGGCAGAAATTAGTTTTTTATAAATCTGATAACCAGATAACACAATCGTGATATTCTCAAAATCCATCGGACTGTAATTCATTATAATTAAGAATGATAAAATATTTATTTTTATCCGACGTCAGAAAAAAAAAAAGTTATGAATGTAGGTCCCTAGGTGTGATGTACTTACAGCTATTCAATAAATATAGTCGGTGTTAAAATGTCACGCTGCACGGAGCTAGAGGATATTTATGTTCTGTGCACTCAAACATTATCCTATACTCTGTTCCAAAAGTATCAAATGAAACCGTAAACAAACCTTATTTAGGTTAAATATTACGCAATCGCTGACTAAAGGGCAATTAACACAAAAACAAAAACAATGGTGGAATATTAAGTTTAAACTTTCTAAATGCTTTCTAATATTTAGAAGATTTAAACTTTATATTTCACCATTTTTTCCAGTGGCAGTGGGCCGGCCATATTAGCCGTAGAACCGATGACCGCTGGGGTAGACGTGTTCTTGAGTGGAGACCGCGAATCGGTAAACGTAAAGTTCTGGGACGCCCTCAGGCTAGGTGGAGCGATGATCTTCGCAGGGTGGTGGTAGCTGCTGGATGGGAGTTGCCGAGAATCGAGTTGAATGGCGTGCAATTGGAGAGGCCTATGTCCAGCAGTGGACTGCTATAGATTGATGATGATGATGATGATTCTTTCCAATAATCATTGTTTGACAAACATGATTAAGTAATTGAAAAATCGTCGACGTAAATTGAGGTTACAAATTAACCTTAAGATTGCGCTAATCGGTCATTCTGCCATACAAACGTAGTATGGTGATCAATCGTCTGTTTGACTGTGTACGTTCAAAACTAAATTATATAAATTTATCTTGTCATTATCTAGCCCCGTATGGAAGCAGAATTGGAAAATAAAAACTTTTTACGAAAAAAAAAACAACCGACTTCCGAAAAAAAACACTACAAAGTGAAAAATTACTATGATTTCGGAAGTCGGTGGCAAAAAACGAAAATTCAAAACCAAAGACACAAATGACGGAGAAATCAGTGGACATACAAAAAAAGATATACATACGGGGCGAACATATATAACCTCCTCCTTTTTGGAAGATGATAAAAAAAAAATGGTTCGGAAGTTATGACCGTCGAAACTCCCATAATTCAACACTAATTTTAACTAACCTTTGGGCATAATAAATAAATAACTTATGTAGTATGAAAATGGCAAAATATAAACCAAACCGTACAAGGATAGATAATTTATTCAAAGTTCAAATAATTTTATTTTAACTAGACACATCCAGTAGTTTTTCCATAGTATCTATACGCCGAAAGATCTGAAATTTTGCCCGCTCATTTTGGTTATAAATCATCGTCTCTTTCACTAACTAAATAAAAACTAGAAACAAATACTAAATAAATAACTATTCTAAATAGCATGCTTATTAGCCGCGCCCACCAACGAGTTCATGCCATCGACTAGTGCAACCTTAAATGAAAAACATATACAAGGTGATTTTTAGAATTTTGGGTTTAGGTTTTCAATTAATCAAATCAAAGTAGTCTTAATTGACACTACAATTAAGGCACAGGTATTCTAATACATTCATTTACATTTTCTTTGACACAATAAATTAGACCTGATGATCACTGGGTATGTGTATCTGAAAGTAAGGCGGGTTACTAAAGGAGTCATGATGTAAGTTTTATTATTATCATGTCTCCTTACCTAAGCAAAATAAAAAATAAAACATAATTCAAAATATTTTATTTCACATAAACCTACATCAATGGGCACTTATGAAACGTCAGAAACTAGGTGCACGATTCCAATTGGTCGTTTTCTATGGAGGAGAGCCGGCAAAAAACTCTACGGTTACTCTTTTAAAAATAATTGGCTTTTACAATATTTTCAAATTTGCTTCACAAATTTGACCACTTACATCGGCTATAACAACTTCCACAAATGACGTGTCATTGAATTTTTCCTGACATCAAAATATATTCATTATTTGTGCTATTTTTTTTTTAACTACCTATCTTTTATTGTATGATTTTTTTAATTGTATGTATGTATATAGTGATACCACTATATACATACATACAATAAAAAAAAACAATATACATATATATACAATTAATAGAACAGGGATCGCTGAAGAGGTCCACCTAAAGTCATGAGTGGATCTCATTATAAATCCATACATCTTATAAACTGTATTTACAATTTGTTCAATACGTGAGTGATTATTTGTGTAGTGCAGTGTTTCAAAATGTTTTGTTTTTGCGAGAGCGCGTCCTTTTTTTAGACATTTGGAGTGAGTCAAGGGTCGCAGGTAGTTAGTTGTTGACCAACAAAGCATTCCTTTTAGATATTATTGCTCTTGACTCTGGCTTTAGATTTTAAACCCTATAACTTCGAAGCCAAGTGTAGTTTTGTGTTTATTTGGGTGGTAAAGTTAATTGTGTGAAGAAATGTTTTAGTTTATCTAAGTAAATATGTATGAAGTTGAAGACGGTTGAAGACCACGACAAGATTAAGAAGGTTGCTAGCGAGAGTTATAAGAAACCTGAAACGGATAGTAGCCAGACGAAGACAATTGAAACAGCAACGTGTAACACAGCATAGCAGTGTCATAAAAAGAGAAAAAGAGTCGAGAAAGCAGCGTAACCCCGTCTCAAAATTCACCGGTGAAGATCGACTCGAACCAACATAACGATGACGTCGCAAAAGATGCCCATCCATAGATAATTAACACCCGTCTCTCCACTATTCCAATGCTTACTCTAGGATGCATATACGGTATGGCTCTCAAATCCTTCCTTATCCTAAGGGCACGTAATCCTTACCATTACCCGCGCCTCCCGGTCTACTCCTAGATATGCAATGGCCTTTGAAGTCCCATGAAACATGTGGTTTCATGAGCTAGTGCAAATCTTGGGGTTCATTCGATTTATCGAGTCTGGTTAAACCACGCTGGGATCGGTGCATTTCATTCATTCATTCATTCATTCATACAGTAAGAGGGCGCCCAAAGAAAAATGGCCAAATTGCTCTAGATTGTATTTTGTTGCTTCGTGCCTCAATATGAAACTTTATAAAAGGTACCTATTAGAAAATTCTAGACACACTTACCTAGGGTCCTTACTCGTATTAGCCGTTATTCGTAATTCCCTCTCAGACACGAGATAATATTTTTTTACAGCAGTGGCGCTAGTGGACCATTGGGCGCCCCTAAAAGCGGTTATTATAAAAAAAAAATAGGGGACACAATTTAAACTTACGAGGAAAAAAAAACAAACCGTAAACATTCAAACAGGAAAATATGTACATTGCTATCTGACGTCAGATTATTATTTACATTTGTCAGCAGTGAACGGAATAGATAAAGCTATTTTGGGACAAAGACTTCAAAACTATACTTTTGTTAATATGGACATGCCCGCGGGATCCCGCCATTTTCAATTCGTCGAAAACTTTAATGAAGACCAATCGGATTAGTTTAAGCTGGTTAGAAATTCAAACAAAATTATTACCTACCCACCCTGGTGTATCTCTCTCTGGGTACACGTTTTTTTTTTGAGAATGGAAAATCACAAATGACTTCTCCCGCTCTGGGCGGAGCGAGAGGGAGTGTCAGACTTTTACCGACTAAAACCCACCCGTGTTCCTTCCGTTGCCTGAGTGCCGGGGCCGCGATATCCCTTTCGGACAAACTCGCAACCCTTGCGGGTGCTCCTTATACTCCATTTGAAATAAGATTAGACATTTAACAAAACCTTTTTTACAGTCCATCCAGCCGATTTTGATTTCTATTGCGTTGGTGGCAAGACAAATGGGAGCTACAGTAACCAGTTGGTATTGTAACCAATGTTTAGCTTTTAATGCCATCCTTCGTCTACGGTATAGAAGTCAGAATCGGTTGAACGGACTGTAAAAAAGGTTTGTTTAAATGTCGAATCTTATTTCAAATGGAGTATAATTTTATCCAAATTCAGATATTACCCGTAACCGTGACATAAACGGTAATTACCTAGGTTACTTGCCAAATTATAACACTACGCAATTACACGATACCCATCTTATCTTATACAAAATATCATATAAAAAATGATCGGAATAGGTAAAGACATTTTACGTACTATAGCGAAGAGCGTGCTACATGTTTTCAAAGAATGGACATACCTGAGATTCTAATATCCACTGGGTTTCAAAAAATATATTGCTAGGCAACCCTAGCAATATATTTTAGTGGTAATATTTTGTAGTGATTTTTAAAGGTACTTGTATAATACTATGTATGTTTATATCACGTGTAATATCGGAACTTACTATCTGATCTGGATAAAACTAGGTTCATCCGTATATAATTAGATTATTCCTAAATAAATTTGTTGAAAATATCGAAATCCCGCGGGCTTGTCCACATTAATATAATTATACGTTGGAAGTCATTGTCACTTTAGTTTTATCTATTCTGATTACTGCTGATAAAACAAAATAACAATCAAATAAATTCTGAAAAATAAATGACACAATTATACCTACTTTTCTAATATCGGAATCATCGATACGACGAAGAAGAATAACCTTCTTTTGTAAATGCGACCACGACTATGACGTCAGATAGGATTTTTTTTTTCCTGTTTCTATACTTTCAGTACGTGTTTTTTTCTCAGTACCTACTTCCTAGGATTAAATTTTATCATTCCTAGTTATATCAATTAGAGTCTGATGGACTTTGAGATTATCATATTATGTTATCTGGTTATCAGATTTATAAGCAATAATAGTCAGTTAGTAAATAAGGTGAATGAAGATTTCTATAATCTGAACAATAAAGAAACGATCGATCAAGTAATAGGTATGTTGAAGTAGGCCATTATTCCGTGTGGTGCCGGACGAAAAGAATAGTACCATCCCATTTCTCCCCGTGGGTGTCGTAAAAGGCGGCTAAGGGACTCACTAGAGAATGGGCAGCAGCGTTCTCTATGCATTTTAACGCCATACTGCGATCGCCAACCCGCCTGTCAAGCGTGGCGATTATGGCAAACCCCCCATTTGGGGAGGCCTATGTCCAAAAGTGGACATCTTTCGGCTGGAATGATGATGATGATGATGATGATGAGGCCATTATTTTGGCTGTTGTGGTACCTAGGTGAGTTAGTTTAAATCATTTATTTTTAGAAGCTTTACTGTAGTGGGACGTGGCTAAGTAATAACACCGGCTCGGGTCGATCGATTACAGTTTAGCTATGTTTGCGTTTGTATTGCTATTGTTCGCTAAGTCAGTACGTTAATGGATACGATTTACGATTCGATTACATACGGAGCATGCCCCCACTCAAGGCGGAGTGGGTGGGCGTGTCAGACTCTTACTGACTAACATCAACCCGTGTTCCTTCAGTTGCCTGTATGTTGCCAGGGGCCACGGTTTCCCTTTCGGACATTCCCGCGACCCCAGCAGGCATGGGCCCTAGCGGACCCCGTCAGTTGTGCCTACATCTCTTGGAGGCGCGCGTGGAACACAATGCGCCGTTGACCCATCCGCTCAAGCCGGGCAGACGTCCACCGTGTCATCCGGGCGATCCACAAAATGGTGACACCCGGGCGTTTCTTCCCGCCTTATCTATAACAGGAGCCTCCCGAAACAATCGTGTCCGGTGAGGACCTGCGTCAGGCGGAAGGTGAGGACGCCGTGGCGCCTCTCTAGCCACTCCTCAAAGATGGGACTTATCGCCGCAATTGTGGCATGCCCACTGTATCATACCCTCGTGTCGTAACGACTGTCAAAGATCCGCGAATGACAGCCGGGACCAACGGCTTAACGTGCTTGCCGAGGCACTGAGGAGTCTCGGTATGTTAAGATGGTCACCCATCCACAGACCAACCCTAGCTAGCGTAGCTTAACCTGATGGATCGAACCATGCCGCTGTTATTACTTAGCCACGAGCTTATCCAAAATGTGTTATCATCCATAATCAGCAGTTTTTGCAACCAAAGAAACAAAATATCTCCATCGTTTTTCTTCTTCACCTTTGACCTTGTATCGAGGAGCTCGTGGCTAAGTAACAACAGCCGCACTGGTCGATCCATCAGGTTAAGCTACGCTTGCCGGGGTTGGTCAGTGGATGGGTGACCATCTTTACATACCGAGAATCCTCCGTGCCTCGGAAAGCACGTTAAGCCCTTGGTCCCGGCTGTCATTCGTGGATCTTTGACAAACGTTACGAGTCGTCACAAGCCCGAAAGTCTGACACCAGTCTTACCAAGGGGTATCGTATTACCCAGTTACTGGGTTGTGGAGGTCAGATATGCAGTCGTTCCATGTAAAATACTGATATTCAGCTGCATCCGGTTAGATTGGAAGCCGACCCCAACATAGTTGGGAAAAGGCTAGGCAGATTGTCTTTTTACTTACATTATAGTTTATTTTCATATGAGATTCCTTCACATTGCCTGCAAATGTGTTCAAAATGGTCCCATGGTCCCCACTGACCAATAACGAGCAAATGTGTGTGGTTAGAAAGCTCTTTTATTTAAATACTATATATAAATAATATGACTGAGTACCATAAAATAACTTATCAGAATGACATGTCACTGTACCCTATTTAATTTTACCTGACACTGCGAAATAATTGTCAAGATTATACAAAATTTACTAATTTTATCGGTAAAGCAAAAAACTATGAAGGAAAGGAAACTATGAAGGAAGGCTTCGGCTTGGTTCGAGTTCAGCAGTCGACAAAGGCCCATGGTCATCGGGCAGGTACTGTTGTTGGTGATGGGTTCCCTACATATTTTTCCTTTAGCACGGAGATACGTTTGATAACACAATCAAATTATAATCGTAGAGTATAAGTTTATTATCCATTTCAATCAAGTATCTGGTTTCTAACCGAATAAGGGTCAGCGCAGACAGAGAGGAATAATCCCCGCGCGGTCTCGGGCATTTTCTTTACGGATCGCGTATGCTATGCTATGACGCCGCGCGGGGATTCCCGCGTATCTTCGAGGATGCGCGAGCATTTTATGTTAGGATCAAAGAAAAGTAAGAAAGAAAGAAAGAAAATAAATTTATTTGACTCAGTTAAGGCACACAATATTCACACAAAAACAAAAATAACAAGATTAATTAATAAATTATAATTTATATATTTTTTTTTTTTTTTTTCGATTATTATAATTAATTTATTTTTGATTTTTTTGATCAAGCATTTATGCACTTTATTTTAATAACTTTAAAGTTTATTTTCAAGTGCGTTAATAAAATCCTCTTCGCTGCGCTCCGTTCTGTCTGCGCTGACCCTAAAAAAGAGGAAGTTTTCAATTCATCCGAAAATTCTTGCGTATTTTCTTGGATATTTTTTGGGTATTAGGCTAAATAACATCAAAAGGCCAATAGGAACGTTGACAAAAAACAATTTTTTTTTTTCATTTCGATTATAAAAAAATATTGGGACTCGTATTTTTTCTTTTTTTACGTGATCAAAAGATTATTGAGTAATGCGTTAAAATGTGGCATGACGTCACTGGCCGGTAGATTTTATACTGACTTGTGACGTAGCAAGCCCCCACTCCCCAACTTTAATGCGTTTTATCTAAACAACTTTTTATTAATATGATAAATCAATTTATTACGAGTATTATGATAAATAAAAAAATACGTATCTAATTTTTTTTTATTATCTGACTGATGTACAAAATTTTTTAATTTTAAAACGGACTAAATAGTTTTTTTTTCCAGTCAACATAGGGATGTTGACTAGAAAAAAAAACTATTTAGTCCGTTTTAAAATTAAAAAATTTTGCTACGTCACAAGTCAGTATAAAATCTACCGGCCAGTGACGTTCAGTTCAGTGAGTTCCTTAAAGTTCTAGATTCTTTCCTGAATAGGGATTCAGGAAAGAATCTAGAACTTTAAGGAACTCAATACTTTTTAAAGAAGATTTTAATAAATTACATCTTACATCCAACAGTAACCTACCCCAGACGACTCTTGTAGGCGAGTGTAAACGAACCGTAACGGTAATCCTGCAGGATAAGTTCACTCACTTAACGAGGCTTCTTACTTATTTCACTTAATGCCCCTTAGCTGGTCACTGAACCATGTAAGTGGAAACTTTAGAAGCTATAGCGCTCAACTTACGTATTGTCATAGTGCATTTTTTGTTTTAAGTGTGGGTTTACAAAGCTCTCTGAGGAACTTTTTAAGGGAAATAGAAACGAAAAGGAGTGGGATGAGAAAGCCTCCCGTAATTGAAAAAGTTCAAAATATAGTTTGCAATAAGGGACCGGTTATAACAAACGCCTGAGGCGTGCGCATAGTACGCTGCGTTATGGGCTTGCGTTGGACGCTCGTCAAATGCAACAAGATTTTATGACTAGGGCCATAAGGTTGCAATTTCATCTCAGTGACATTCAATGTCAAAAAGATATGAGATATTTTGACGGTTTTTTTTAAAGAGATGCGTTTATATAAGGAGTAAATTTTTCATATAGTTTTAGGATAAACTAGATTGTACTATGTATCACGCAGGATAATTGGAAAAATTCTACACTAAACCTTCGATCAATAATGCACTAGATACACTATCCCATACAAAAGTTCTCCTAAAACTGTCGCCAATTGTGTTTACGTAATTCTAGTTTAAATAAATATACATTAATGTAAATTCAACCTTAAATGCAAGGCTTAAAGTTGTATTCACAAAGCTATGTACAAAAAACAATAAAGTCAAACATACATCAAAACAAATTCAACCTTACACGCATGTTTTAAAGTTCGAATTACAAAGTGCTAATAAAAGCAATAAAAATTTATGACCGAGGCTCGCCGCTTGGACAAGGAATGAGTGGAGTCGAACTGTGTAATATATTTTTGTTCATACCTTCGATCAATAATAGTACTAGAACAAAGATACGTCGCTGGAGTGGCCACGTTTGTACACACTTTAGTACATTTATATTTCTTTATATGAAATACAGAAAGAAATAATTCATACTAACAAATTCAGTTTATTATAAGCCTTGACACTCAAACATAAAGTTTAATTACAATGGCAAAATTAAATCTTTCTGTCGTCGGAGAAACAAATATAATGTCATGTGTCATGAAAATTAAAAGTTATTTTTATATGAGTTCAAAAATATTTATTGTTACTGTTGTACTGTTTTTAGTAATCTACGCCTTTGCGTGTTTCCAGTTATGTCCAATCTATTAAAATGAATCGAACAAATTGTCAAATTTTTATAAGGCTATTACTATTAATATTTCTATTGATATCTATTAATATTTCTTATCCTCTTTCTTTCGCGGAAATCTACAAACAGAAATAAATTATAAAATAACAATACTACACCATGCATTCCCTGTTCCAGAACAGTCGATGTTTGGTACAATAGTTGGTAGTTGTCACAAACATTGGTCAAACTATCATAATATTTGCTAAATGATTTATATTTACTATTTAATTCTGTTTTTATTTTATGAAAATCACTTATTGATAATAAACTTACGGAAAAAAAAATATTCCTTCCAAAATCTTGGTGTTACGGTGGTTATTTACATATTTTTTGAACGCGTACTGCGGCATTTTTACGTCTTAACGTTGGCTATGATTGGACCATACTAATTTGAAATAAGACCACAACCGAATTTGTGCTCTTATTTTTCGTTCCGTTTTTGAAGCGCTTACCGGGAATCTAGTGCATTATTGATCGAAGCACTAAACCTAAGAAAAGCTGTTTTTTTATATGGCTTTAGAAAGGGATGGCTACCGAGATGACGACTAATAGAAAAGTATCTATGGAAGAAAAATACATGTTTCGGTTACATACCCCAAATAAATTGGGATAAGAGTAGAAGAAGAAATAGAACTCTTCAGTCCGACAAAGTAGCAGTCAAAGCTTTAATCCCACAAGGAAGCGTAAGGGCCGAGTCACACCGGAATGGCAGCGGCTGCCAGCGTCCGCCAGAGGCCTCCGGCGTCGCCGCTGGAGGCCTCGCGTGACCTACAGATCCCACGTGCCTAGTCTCCTCTTGACTAGTTTAGTTTCTACATTACATACGCGTAGCCGCCCGAGGTGCCGCGAGCGGCCTCGCGTCGCCGCTGGCAGCCGCAGGCAGAACCACCGACAAGATGCGCGTGGCGCGCGGCCGCTCGCGTCACCATGGGCGGCCTCGAGACCTTTCAAGCTTTTCAAGCGATACTGGTCTTTTAAGTATGTAGATGAAGTTTAAAATTATTTCTCACTGAAAGTGCTCGCTGCGTCGCTGCCGGCCGCTGCCATTTCGGTGTGACCCGACGCTAATAGGCTGTTTTCTATTCCTTGTGTACATAAACAACCTTCCTAATCATATAAATGAACCTTGTGTCTTGTTTGCGGATGATGTATCAATAATTGCCTCATGTGATTCTAGCCTAAATTGAACTCCATACTTAACGCTACAACAAATTGGATGACAGAACATAATCTTGATATAAATTTTACTAAGACCAAATAGCCTCATGTAACATCTTTTATATACATTATGGTAAGCAAATAAATGAAATGAAATCAAATGAACCACAACTAAAAAGTGAAAAATAAAAACTTTTTACAAAAAAAAACAACCGACTTTAACTTTAATTTCGGAAGTCGGTGGCAAAAAACGAAAATTCAAAACCCAAGACACCGACTTCCGAAATTAAAGTAATTTTTCACTTATAGTTCTTTTTTCGGAAGTCGGTTGTTTTTTTTTGTAAAAAGTTTTTATTATCTTATTAGCTCGTCTCATTAGGGTTAAAAACACAACTTTACAACAAAGAGTAAACTTCGCCTTAGCATTATTTTGCTTTTAGCTTGATATTTTTAGAGATCCAAGGAACATAGATTTACGTATTTGATATTAATTTCAACTTGATACCTCCACGCGTTCCTGAGAAAATGGGTCTTGACAGACTGACCGACGGACAACGAAGTGATTTTATAAGGGTTCCGTGTTTTCCTTTTGAGGTACGGAACCCTAAAAAAACAAATATCTAGAACATAAAACTCTGTATGAAAAACTTATGTAGGACTGTCTCTATCAATAACCTTTTTGATGTAATTAGCAGTATAAATAATAGTTGTTGAAGTAGTACGTTGCTTTTCAGACTTCCAGCAGAACGAGTTACAAACGCCTGCAAAAATACATATAGCAGCATTACATATGAGAGTTTATTCTGACGAAAACAAATGGCGCTTTAAAAACAATGGCCCCTATGTTCTAGTAAGGCGCTTAAGCTAATTGACACGTTCCATGCATCATGAACAGTGTAGAGTCATACTCGACTTTACCAGGGTACCGTACTAAACAACTTAGATGTAGCATACGTTTGAAAGTTTTCATTCATTCATTTCAATTTTACGAATCTATTTGGTTATAAGACTTTACAAGTTATTGCGTTTTCGTAAAGATCATTTTCACCTTAATTTTCTTTAGTTTTTTACATTTTGCAGGTCAGTGTGAGGTTTTATGTTGATTAAAATGATTCGCTACCGTAACCAATATGGGCTTTACATAATTATAATCATTACAATCAGCAATACAACTCCATAAGTAAGCACAATCGCCAAATGTCACGATTTCTAGAAATAGTCATTCAATGCGATTATATGAACTTAGAAGTTGTATTGATAATTTTTATGATTATAATTCTACAAATAAAAATTTTATACGGCCGCAAATCATATTTAGATCAACATACAACATGATACTGACCTGCAAATTGCAAAAAACGTAAGAAAATTTTAATTTCACGGGCTCCCTTGACGCCTTAAGTAGTAATAAAAAGATTGGTGATTTTGAAGACGCACTCAATTCGGATGGTGATCGGTTTTACGAATGCAAAATTCGTAAAACCGATCACCATCCGAACTGACAATGCTACATCTAAGTTGTGTCGTACTGTACGGCGCCTAAAATCACAGTTCTCACCGTGGTGTGGCGAGTGTTTACTATAAGATATTCCATGAGTACAAAAGAGACATATATATGAATATAGGTATATTTTGAAATATACATAACTTAATTTGTTAAAAAAAAATTATGGCAAAATGATTTTCATGACACACAGAAGTATAATATTTTACGTTGTGTGCGGCTTGAGAAGTATATTGGCACGGACAAGCACCTCATACTACACTGTGCGGTGGTTACACCGCACGCTCTGTTTAAGTTTCGAAAATTAAAAGATCGAGAAAGAAATTAAAGCTTTTCAAAAGGTTATCAAATGGAGTTGATTTTTTATATAAATGTTTTAATTTAATATATATCCCATCACTGTTACCGCAAATATGCTATATCAATGTAGTGCGGGATAGCAAAATGTTTCTCATAAAATAAGGACGCCACGTATATCCATTTATTTATTACTAAAATATTTGAAAAAACTGAATGCTGTGCGGCATAAACTACAATACATTTGCCACGGTTAAAAATAACTGTAAATATGTCCTATTTCGTTGAAAAACCTTAGAAATAGTAGTAGTAGGTGTTGTTAGCAAATAATGCTCATTGTTAAAGATGCGTATGAGGAACATGGAGATCATGCCGCACCCATGGCAAGCTTGGTCTATGTGCTGCCACATCGAACGTGTTAAACTTCATTATGTTCACAAAACAAATATAAAGTGGTCGTCAAGGTGTTAATGGGAAGGTAGTGTTGTTAAATTCCATAAAGCATCAAATAATGGCTTGTGTTCCGGTTGTTGCCGCTGTAAATAATAAAATCCCACCTTTAGTTAAATTCAGGTGGAGTCAAGGAATAATAAAATAATAAAATCCCTTCTTTAGTTAAATTCGGGTGGAGTCAAGGAATAATAAAATCCCATCTTTAGTTACATTCCGGTGGAATCAAGGAATAATAAAATCCCTTCTTTAGTTAAATTCAGGTGGAGTCAAGGAATAATAAAATCTCTTCTTTAGTTAAATTCAGGTGGAGTCAAGGAATAATAAAATCTCTTCTTTAGTTAAATTCAGGTGGAGTCAAGGAATAATAAAATCCCTCCTTCAGTTAAATTCAGATGGAGTCAAGGAATAATAAAATCCCTCCTTCAGTTAAATTCAGGTGGACTCAAGGAATAATAAAATCCCTCCTTCAGTTAAATTCAGGTGGAGTCAAGGAATAATAAAATCCCTCCTTCAGTTAAATTCAGGTGGAGTCAAGGAATAATAAAATGCCTTCTTTAGTTAAATTCAGATGGAAGGCAGTGTAATAAAAAATAAAAAATGCAAGTAAAAAGTTTATTTTTTTCACAAAACAATCGAAGAATCAAAGAGAAGTATGGAAATAAAACACATGTTGGCTGACCTCAAATAAATTGGGATGCAAGAGAAAGACAATGAATGAATCCAATCTTAGAACGGGTACTGCCTTCTAGTGTTGATTCTGTAGATCAAACTTTGGCTGAAAACAAAAATTTTAACTCATTAATTATATATCTGATAATTAATAAAAACGTAGACGTAAAAGTAGTAGTAAGTTATTTAGAAAGTTTGTTTTTATTAATTAACAAATTCCAAATGACAGTTGAAGCTGTCATTATACTTTATGAAAGCTGTACTTTATGGGTCAGTTCACACCGAGACGTGACGCGAAGCGACGCTGCGCGCACTTTTTAAGATAGTGATAGAAATACAACTTTATTTACTACTCAAAAAGATACACATTTAATTGAGATAATTGGAAAATGCCTCGTGGCGTCGCGCTGCGCTTCGAGATTCCTCATGACGTAGCGCGACGTGTCACAAAGCAGCGAGGCGTGGCGCGTGGGGCTACCAGCGACTTCACGAACACGATGCGCCTCGTGACGTCGCACTGTGTCTCGCGGCGCCGCGCTTCGCAGCCTGAAACCACTAGCCTCTTCAAGCATCGTCGCATCGCGTCACATCTCGGTATGCACTGACCCTTAGAAAATGAAAATACATACCCTATTTTATTTATTTCCGTGCCACCAATTTTCAATGAATTTCCCCTACACAGGTTAAGGTTCATCTGCGTATTTGAGCTGCATGGGTATCCCACTAGGTTCCAGTTGATCATAGACGCTGCAAAGAGCTCGTAGGCCCGGTTATGGCTACAGGAGTGAGTGAAGCAACCTGGTTGGTTGCTTCCACCGTTAGCATAGAAGTTTATCTGGCCAATTGCAGTTCTAATACCGTTAGCAAGTAGACCTGAACCATCTGTGTGGATAACTTCGACGTAGTGAGCGTCATCATGTCTCAAGCGTTGGGAATTGGTACCCCATCCACTTCCAGATGGATCCAATCCTAGAAAGGCAGCATGAGAAAGAAAAGATTTTAAGAAAGTGATCGTGAACCAGACGTTATATTGAGGCTGAGAAGAATATTAAGAATTAGTGATAGCTATAAGGCTCGCATCTACAGTTTCGCAATCATTGCTGGCAGTGGCCTTGTCTGCTGTTATAGTGGACATACATACTGCAACAAACTTATCCGTTGCAAATAAATCTTTGACTTTGATTTTGCATACGATCCCTCCGATACATAGGTAAGATGCGGAGCTGTGGATGCGAGCCTTTATAGCCCAAAAGCTTCATGTAAGAGATTTTTTTGCGTAGTTTATTAATTAAGTTCAACGGACTTATAATAAACAATACTTAAGGGGAACCTAACCTACACCATTTTGTGTTCTAGCATTGCAAAAAAGGTTATGGACCCACACCTACATTTTCGAAAATCTTTATTTCAAAAACGGAAATAAGCCTGATTAAGACCAGGGGGTCCACTCCTTAAGAAAATTTAAGTTAAGTTTCGGCCGAAATTACGGGTTACTCGTTCTTTTTCTCACTTATGAAAATACCGTGAGTGAGACGGAGAGGGAAGTGCCCGTATCTTTAGCCGAAACTACGGATTTAGCTTAGCCCTGTATCAACATCTATTGTGAATAATGTGGTCCTCAACATTTTTTACTACTTCATGATAAACTATAGATAAACAGTTTATTGTTCGGGTCCCTTGAAGAGATATTAAGTTAAGGGAAATGACTGCTTTTTCCATGTTAAACCGAACATAACATAACAGGTACGTGTGGCGACGAACGGCAGCCGCCAGGGGCGCCGCGCGTTCCGACAAACTTTATTGGGGAGGCGCCCCTGACGCGTGCACTCCGCACGCTCAACCACATTCTCATAGATAGAAGATAGAATATTCTTTATTATGCACACCATACAAATTGCAGAAATAAGTTTAGAAATTTTACATAGGGTGACACAATGGGCTGTCTTATCGCTAAAGGCGATCTTTTACAGACAACCTTTGGATGGATTAAAGGGAGAAGGAGTCAATACTGCAGGTAGTTAGTGGTGTACCATTTACATACTCGTACACAATCCTACTAATATTTTAAACGCGAAAGTTTGTGAGTATGGATGGATGTATGGATGTTTGTTACTCTTTCACGCAAAAACTACTGAACGGATTTAAATGAAATTTGGCAAACAGATAGTTTATAACCTGGATTAACACATATGATACTTTTTATCTCGATATTCTCATGGAATCAAGACTTATGCTGCTGAAACCGTGGGGCGCTGCTAGTAAATACATAAAGCATAAACTTATCCTCATAGTGAGTGAGACGGACTTATTCTATTGCTCTCTGAGTGAATTCACAAGGAATGAATTGTTTGTAATTAGTTATAGATGTTAGTATATATTAAGTTAGGATAAGCGCATTTATCGCATTGGGTTATCCTGTACTCGTAATGGTAAATGTAAGTTGATAAATAAAGAAAACAACCATCACTTACCAGTGATTCTACCAACTATTCCAGGGGTTATCAACTGTCTACTAGCCATGCCAGCAACGTGTGCTCCAAGGCCAAACCCAACTAAGTGCAGTCTGCTCACATCCAATGCAGGTGTCAGCTGGGTTAACCACTTTATGAAATCTACCAAATCACGAGCCACAACTGATACGCTTGACGATGCCACGGGGTAACTCAATATAGCGTATGCTTCCCAGTCAACCACTATAACGTTGTGTGGTTGTGATTGAAACCTAAATATTTCTAAAAGAAATAACTTCATTAATAATTATGTAGAACGCTTAGGTTGGAAAAAGGCACATTATATCCATTTATTAAAAAACACTACAAAGTGATAAATTACTTTAATTTAGGAAGTCGGTATCTTTGGTGTTGAATTTTTATTAAAGTAATTTTTCACTTTGTAGTGTTTTTTTTGGAAGTCGGATGTTTTTTTTATCACTTTTTAGTTGTCACCCCACAAAGAATCGAATACATTGAGACTGGAACTTAAAACATCATCCACATAGACTAACTGGGAAAAGATGTATTATTGAAGCTAACTCAAAAACTACCCAAGCAAAGTTAATAAAATTTATATGAAACCACTGCACAAGCTTTTTCTAACAAATGAAAAAAAAAAAATTAAATGCGTCCACAATAAAATTAACGAAAACATCGATAAACAAACATAAAAAAAAACATACATAAAGTCGAACATAGAACCTCCTTTTGGAAGTCGGTTAAAAACAAGTGATTGCTGTCGCCTTAACCGTAATGTATTGTTTGAAAACAATGGGAAAATTTGTATGGACCCCGTCCCCAGCAGTGTAGCACTATCTATGGGCCATGTGTGAAGAAATAGATGTTATTCTGAGTAACAATTTACTGAAAGAAAGTATGAAAGAATGAATGTATGAATATGGCAAACAATATTTTTTCGTAATTATTTTTATATTAGACTGCTCTTTATGATTACCATTTTATGATTATTATCATGTTCTTATACACGTGCTGTATACGTATGGTTCACTATAGTAATAATTAGTATGGTTGTAGAAATGAATGCTTCTAAAAATGATATTTTTAGAATTTACGTCATTCGCAGCGCTCGCGTCGGAAGCGTTTTTTGTGCACGAGTCAAAGCGGCTCGCGGACTCTTCGATGTCCTCCATAGTTGAATAGTTCGAAAACAACTGACTGATACTGATCCTCGGTCGTAATTATTATTTTATTTAAGCTCAACAAAATAAGTCTTAATAAAAATAATTGATTGTCTTTCTATCTTTCTGAATGAATAATTTTTTTTCCCTTATTATACACGGGTGGGGACGCTTTTTCCCAATGTTCTTTATTCATGAAAAAAAATGTGTTGTGACTAAAAATAAAAGGTACTCTACACGCTTTTCTTCGGAGTATACAGTTTATACTCCGTGGTTCATGTAACAATTACCAGCATAGGCACGTAATTGGTGATTTACCATACCTGAGGTACTTACCATGCCTGATTAATGTATTGAATGGCGATCGAGCGCTTCCACCGTGTCCATGGATCAATATGATTGTATCATCTGTTACATCGAAATTAGAGACCGCTGGCAAGTCGCCGCGTACTGAAAGTGGCTCTGGTACATACGGGTTATTCCTTTAATGAAAATAAACATCTCACAGTGACTTAATGCTTCAACCTAGTTATACTTACTACATTTTTAGGTACATGCCGTGACGCTTAATCAAATAAAGTCTTTTGTTGATAAGGGGAGGGAACCAATGGCAGCACATTGCCGGACATAGGCCTCACCAATCACGAGTCATTTAACTTGAACCTCAGCTTCTCATATCCTGCTGTTACCAGCCACCCCACTAAGATCGTCGCCCCATACCTCATCTTTATAGAGCATAATACCAGAGACAAACTCAAACTCAAACTCAAAGCATTTATTTCAATTAAACCATTTACAGGCACTTTTGAATTGTCAAATAGTCGCGTCAGTTAGTCAGATAGTTGAAGCTAGTTGCCCATTCCAAAACGTAGATCTTTATGGAGAAGAACGGGCAAGAAACTCCAAGGACACTCTTTTAAATATAGAAAATTACAAAATCCTGGGTACATTATTCTTGTTGCTTCTATATGTGAGAACAATGTACAAAAAATAATCAAAACAATTCAAAATATAAGATTAAAAATAAGCCATGGCAGATAAGAGATGACCAGTCACAACTGACGGCGCCCGTTCACGAACATGACGCATGGATCAGCACCATCCAGCTCAACCATTTTGTAGGGAACCGAATGATCTAACACACTCGCCACCATCAGCGAGACATTTAAGTGAGCATGACATACTCTCAACTGCCATGCTCTTTCAAGTCAACATACATCTTAATAACATTAAAACGGCTCCATGGTACTCACAATTACAAACATTGAAAAAATGCTTCTAAATTATACAAAACAAATTTGCAATGTATTTGAGAGATTAATAGAATGTTACTACCAAAAAGAAAGAAAATCATTATCCATTGTAGTATTCAACAATTAAAACTTGTTTTAAATAAAAAATAAACATTAAGTTTGTAATGTCAGAAAAATAAAAAGGGGAAGCAACTCTTCCAAACATATTTTTTTTAGACCGAAACGGGTATGAGCAATACAGGTATTTTTTCGGTTACAACATTAATATTTTTACAGGTATTTTTAAAGGTCACCTTAAATTGAATACAACCATTATTAATACCGGTTACCATAATAAAAATTACCTCTATCTTACATGTGCCGTCAGCATTAGTCAAAGGGCGCGCATCGCCTGTGTGTGTGTAACAGGTATTAAAACGGTAACCTAAATCAGGTAACATGTTTCTTCTTCCTGGTTACCCAGATAGAGGTAAGCTTAGTCGTAGAAGTAACCAAAGTTCTTCTATACCTGTACCGTAATTTATAAAGGGTTTTGGTCCCTGCATACTACCATAGGTTTGCCGATTCGTTGTGTTCACTCAAGAACACGTATAGCCCCAACAGCTTTACGGCTATTATGGCTAGCCCATTGCCACTTCGGTTTGCTTATTCTATAGGCTATATCAACTAGGTACTTCGGTTGTCTGACGGATCATCGCCTATAAGGTAGGCAATCCGACAAACGACCTTGGTACTTGAAACCAGTGACTATTTTGGTTACCCGTTCCAAGGGTTTTCGATAGGGTTTCTGCTAATGGTTTTTAAAAAACCCAGTCTTACACTGTAAATGACTATCCCCGACATGCCCAATCATCCATTGTGTAACGAATTAGTAAAACCCTTCAAACGAAACAGTCCTGTTCTCTAGGGATATAGAGGTATGAGGAATAGGGTGTAAAGTTCACTCATCCTCTATAGAAAAGGGAGGTTCCTCCGACCAGATTGATGTTGTGCCTGGTGGGCAGCTGCCCAACAATTGATGTCGGGCCGTTGTATATATACTCGTCGCGCAGTAAATCCTGCTTGCGCGATGCAGGATTTTGCGTGACGTCAATGTGATGGTAAGTTCGCATGTGGCGTTGTAGATGCCGCCACTGGGGTTACCCTTTTTCAATGAACGGAATAGTAAAGCCATTCTAAAACCTTTATTTTTATCATGAACGGTTTATTAAACGCAATAAAAATGGATTAAGCCGTTCAATTGGTTCAGGAATGATACGGCTAACCCATTCAAAGTGTTAACATTATAATTGGGTGTCTGCTACATTGGGTTTGAAGGAGTTAACCTTACAAGATGTTACCTGTTCGAAAAGGGTAACCGAGTGCAGGGGTTATCGTTTGTACGACTCGTACCTCGTCGTGCGGTATCTGCTTCAGGGGATGTTTTTATTTTCGGGTTTTTAACTTACCTTGTATACAGGAAATACGTATTCCGCGCTTGTACACAGTACACTAGAAACGAAAATAAAAACACTTACAATTGAGAAATAAAAAAAGCTAGATAGTTTCTAAGAAGCTTGAATGCTGCGAAGGAATTTTATCAAGAAATTGGCCATTGTAACTTTTTGGTTATAACATTAAACAACGTGTAACGAAAAAGTATAAGGCGTCATGGGGAATCCTTGTTAGTAATAAGCTTTCGGACTCCTAAATCGAGCCACCGTGCATATTTAGGTAGGTACATTTAGTGAAGAGTTTGTAATTTTTTTTGTTTGATTGAATCTGTTAATCTCTAGAACTACCAGTCGGGTTTAAAAAGTTCTTTTTTGCATTTGATAGCCCAATTTTTGGGGACGGTTATAGGCTTAGTAACACGCTACGGCCCTAAGGAGCCCAAAAAGAGTCACAAAATAAGGCTTAGCAAAATCGAAGTACTTATTAGCGCGGGAAGTGCGACGCGACGCGGTGGGTCGGGAGAACAAGAAAATTCACGCGAACGCAGTTGCGGTAGCTAGAAAAGTTTTTATGCAGGTTTTGAAACCGACATGGCCATAGTATGTCGGTTTCAAAAACTGCTTGTGCTGATTATTTTTGTCCTTCATTGTTCCAGAATTCACAAACATCCAAAAGTAGTTAATTGACTCAGGCGTGACTTTGCGGAAATGCATTTTATAAAACAATAGATGACGTATATTTAGTAACCTAATCCGCTTAACTGTTCTTAAAGAGTCATAAAGAACCAAGTAAGAAATCGACACGTGTTTCACCTCTCAATAAAGCATCCTCAGGATGACGATTAACTTGTTGCAAACCCGGATACGACGTGTTGCCACGTCAAGCGCCGAACGCAGTATACGCACTGGGTTCGGCTTAGGTTCCTAAATATTCGTCATCTATTGTATCTAAAAAGTATAACAGACCTTTAAAAAAATGCAGAGCGGCTCGATTCAGATGTCTGGAAGTGTATTTCCAACCACTTTATTTTTATTTCTTAACATAATAACAACATTTCATGTATCTATTCATAAAAGGTCTCATTATTTACAAACATTATTGTCTGCAGATCAAAATAAATATTGCAACTTACCTGCCGCAACAGCCAAAATAATGGCCAACTTCAACATATTGCTAGGTTAACCGTTTCCTTACTGTACATAATTTGCAAGTTCGTTCCTTTTATAAACTGATGACTATCAAATGTCAAATCAGATAACTTAAAGTAATCTCAAGTTCAATCAGACTCAAAATAAAAATCATGATAACAACTATATTTTTACCCGTCGGCACAGAAGAAAGGTAATGAATTTGACGTAATCATACACTATTATATACTTGTGGTATACTTAGTGTCAATTTGAGGAAACCCGCAGTCGCACTGTGGATCGAAAAAAAGGCTCTCGAAGAAGTAGGAGCAAAAATTTGAAGTGTCGGTTTTTTGCTTGAAATGGCTTCTCATAGCCAATATTATGTACAAATATATCATAGGACAATGTATCTTGATGTCGGTATCTGGTAGGCAAATTGGCAACTTATATTTTTATTTTAAAAAAAAATGTATTGAGCTAATGCTTATATCTCCGCAAAGGAGAAAATAACCGTTATATCCTTGCGCACGGTGATGTAACTATTTATTTATGATTTTTGGGAACTCTAATAAAAGTGATAAATAAAAAAAAGTGATAAGATTTATCGTTATATCAGATTTTATGATTATTATTATTAGCGATGCAAGAATGGTACTGATATTATCTTATTATTGTAGGAATGCCTTGTACTTAAAACCACCGTTTTATGTATTGCTCACTTATTACGCAGTAGCTATTTATTGCATCCAATCAAGATGTATGTATTTTGAAATTTTCTTCAAAAAACAAAACACAAACAAACATTTTTTTTTTTTTCTTCATTTTTTGTTACGGCTAGAATCATAGCGAAGGGTTTTATGTAGTTTCAAAGCAGCATGGAGTACTTATAATTTCCTGACGCGAGGCCACTTAATGAGTAAAGGTTTTCAGTAGGGAATCTTTACGGTTTAAAATACATGACTTTCAAGAGAGAACTTTGCGGGCTTTCCAGTTCTAGGAATTTGATTTTAGTGTTCCTGCCGCACACATGTATACGCTCCTGTGTGACGCATTAGTCAGGAGTCATCTGGAACATAGTGCTGTCATATGGGCTCCACATGAGGCTAAGTATTCAGTGATGTTGTTGAGTCCGTTGAGTCCAGAACATGTTCATTTGTACAGGTGGCCCTGTACAAGAAACTTTATGGGGTATACCCATTTTAAACCTTGATGTACCCTACTCTATTCGAACTGGGTGGGGTATAATCAACTCGGGGTGCGACGGGAATTGGCGCTGGTGTCGTATATGGTGAAACTGCTCCAAGGCATAGAGCACAACCCGAGAGTGCTGCAGCGGTTGCACTTGTACGTACCCGACCGTTATGTGTGGAGCCGATGGCACCCACCACCGCTGGTCGTACCATCAGCCAGAACCCCTCTACTACAGACCTACTTGCTCGCCAAAACCCCTCTAACTCGAGCAATTGGCACTACCAATTATATTCTACATTGATACGAGTATATTAACATGATTGTCAGTGGGCAGCTTTTCTATGACTTTTGAGATTGCGGTTAAGACCGAGATGGGTCTGTTGTTGCTAACATAGTCCCTGTCGTCACCCTTATGCAAAGGTGTAATACTGGCTTGTTTCAGAACGGATGGAAAAATACCTTGTGTGAAACACAGATTAGCAAGATGTGTAATTATTGGTACCACCACTTCATGGGTAGATTTAAGAAAAAAATTAGGTATATTGTCCCACCCAGGTGCGCTCTCTGTTTTGAGATTCATCAGTACGCCATGGACATCCTCAGGTTTAGTTTCTAAACGCATAAAAGATGAGGCTTGTGAATCTGTTGCGATAGATTGGTAAAGATGATTTCCTCAGCCAAAGTCTTACCAATGTTAGAGAAATAGTTATTAACGTAATTCACTGGCTTATTATAGGTTGCCTTTATCTCTAATAAGTTTAGATTTTGTGTTTTGGTTTGTTTGCGATGCGTGATATTATTTATTGCTTTCCATATTTTTTTTATGTCTTTATTTGATTTGTCTATCTGTTCTCTGACATATTTTCTTTTAAGTTTTTTAACAAGGTTATTGCAGTGATTACGATACCTTCTGTATGTTATTTTTAAGATATCTTTATTCGGATCTAAGCGTAGTTTTCTTTGCATATTGTTCCTGTTCTGAATACAACGTTAGATTCCTTTGGTTTAATTATGCGGTTATTTCTTGGGATTACGGTTGTAATGGTATTTTGTAGAAGGAAATATCTGAGTTTGTCAACCAAAAGTTCAGTAAGTGCAACAGGAATTTCGAAAATGCTACTTTCTTTTACGATAACTATCGCTTTCCCAAATTCAACCACTGTTTTTGTTTTAGAGCATTTATACATATACATATAAAATATTACTAGGTATTGGTTAACGGGATCACCTTGAAAAATGGTTCTATTGAGGCTTAAAGGTATAATAATATTGGTAGTAAGGCTCACGTCGACAGTTCCCCGTACTCGTAGCTATTCTTTCCATATTTTAGATTTTTTTCCCTTTTTTCTCCGAAAAATCCCTATAAGTACCGTCTTGGGAAAACGTGGGGGAGGGCTATGTTCAAATCCCCGTTGAAAGGAACACTGAGGGTTTTTAATCGGTCGTAGCTGATCGTAGTCAGCTACTCCCGATTAAAAACCCTTGATGTTCCTTTTGCGACCTTGCGTCAAGAGCGCGGCATATGTTCGGTTATAATCTGAGTGCTTTCCTATTTCTAAAGTTTTTATTTACTCGAAAGTATTGTAGGTAGGTACACTAAGATCCATATGTACGAAAATGTTTGCTGCAAGATCTTTTCTGTTGATCATAGTTGGTCATGTTTTTTTTATAAACGTGCGTTTTATTTTCTAAAACCTCTACAATTCGAAAATTGGCGCTTTCACCAGGATTTTTCTTTTACTGGAATAGCTAAAATTGCCCGTTATGACATATGTTATTTTGTTCATTTAAGAAATCAGCAGAAAAAGAACAGCAAAGTTGGTTTTAGTCACTTTTACGTTTCAGAATCAGGCGTATTTTTCATTGACTAGTCTTATAAACATAATTAGCTTATCATTAAACTGGTGATTCCATTGGCTTCCAGAGAGTATTAAGACGATTATGTACTTTATTAGTACATTGATTTGGAAAAAAAAAAGAAACCAAATTACAAAAAAAACGCCTATCAAAATGGTAACATTTTTGGTCATAAAAACATATAAAGACGGAAATCCAGTAAATTAATTAATTGTACCTAATTTTAATAACTTGTATCGTTTTCTCTGGCCGTCGTGGTGACCAACTTACCCTCATAACGAAGTCTAGTGGAATAATATCCCATTTATCTTTTAATGCCATTCTAAGCTGAACAATTTATGGGAGTCAAAACCCTGTACGTAAATCAGCCTATATCAGATATAATTTTCGTGCAAAAAAACTTTCTTCGAATAAAATCGTTACGTCATCCAAGTGAGGTAGTCAGTAAACAGGTTATAATCATCATTATCATTCAGCCGAAAGACATCTACTGCTGGATAAAGACCTCTCCCAAACATCGCCATAAAAACAAGTCATGTATTTCCCGGATTCAATATACACGACGAGACAGCGCGACGCGAGTAGAACAGTTTCCATGACCTTCTCATAGATTTTTTTCTACTAGAGTCGCGTTTGTCTGCGGGACCCTTAATGCATGTCGTGTATAATAATCATGCATGCTGTATGTTAGCCATAAAGCCAACATAGTTAAGCTTTATAGGAAACTTCTGTACAGCCCGATCCAAACTTAATGGCGGCTCGGAACATGAGGCGAGTCGCTGCGCAATAACGAATTCATGTGTTAGCGGGGGTGAGGGGTGCGGTACTGCGCAGAGAGTGGCTAACTTCCGAGCCGCCATTAAGCTTGAATCGAACTATACCTATAGTGATTAATTTAAAGGTAGCAGCACCCAGTAGCATAATCAGCCTATAATGGAACTGCTGGGACACAGCTCTCCTCTCTGTGAGAGGGAGTGAGCCATAATCCAACACCAGTGCGTGTTGGTAGACGTCACATGTCTTAAAATTTTTGATTCATGGATATGCCCGTTTCCTCACGATGTTTTCCTTCACCGATTTGCGAGTAGTGGTGATGAAATAATTTACACAAAGTACAGTGCCTGTCCAGGGTCAAACCTACGAACTTCAAAGTCGTAAGTTAAGGCCGTTACCACTGGGCCACCATTGCTTGCTGGGTCACGACTGCTCAGCAGCACCCCAATACGCTCTTGGAAAAAAAGATATTGCAGGTCTGACGGCCAGCTAAGTGATTCTATAAGTGAAACGCATAATAGGTAGGTATCATGGTACCTTTAGTTCCTACCATTCTCGCTCAATTTCTGTCGACATTCCAAAATCCAGTTGTCTTGAAACAAATTAATGGAACATTTGCTTTCAAGTTTGATTAAATCAAAAAGTTTTCAGTATCTTGCTCAAGAGTCAAATGTTGAAAGTGATCAAAGTTATTTCGACCCCTTTGAAGTATGTATATTCAGGGTTAAGCAAGCTTTAGTTTAGGCTGTTGCTTTATTTTAGCATCGAGCATGTGAAATTAGTAGGTTGGGTCAGGTCGGTTATAATAAATGGTCAGTATTCTCTTAGATTTTGCGCAAAGACTTGCTTTCATCCTCGCTTTTATTGGTTGAATACGAGGCTTTTGGCTACTGTTGTATACATTTAAAAAAAGACAATAATACACACGTATTTTGTCTTTTACAGGGTTCCGTACTATACGTAGGTCTCTGGTCCCTTGGAGCTCTAAAAAAACATGATTCGAAGTCAACGTAATAAAAAAATACGGCCATGTATGCGACATATTTTGATACTCGTAAATAAATTAAAACCTTTTTTGTTGACCAAGAATCATGAAAGGCAGGAAGCAAGGTCTCACAGCATATTTAAAGGAAAAAGCCCGAAAATCGTTAATTTGTAGTTTTATCACACAATTATTTAATTAGGCTTACATTTGCAGTTGGAGAACTTATTTATTTATTTTAAAAAATTTACCGTCCATGTTTTTTTTTTTTAAATTTACCTGGGCGTATATCGATGCGTGAGAGAACAGCAGCAGAATAAACAATTTTTCTTTCTTTTATTTTCTTTTTTATGTCAAGGCGGCGGTTGGAGGTGACGTTCTGAAGTTTTCAGTCAAATTGAAGGTGATGATTTATTAAAACTACTTATTCCGTGGTACACACACCACAGAGCACGGAGACGCTTCAGCAGCCGCTGCTAGAGATGGCACTGTCACCACTTTCCATACAAACCAAGCATATCAGTGGGCGTCACCGTTCTTATTTACTTCACAAGCAAATCAATAAAAAAGTAGACACTCACATAATATTATGATACCCCAGAATTTTGTTTATTTACGTTTTTACTTTGATAATTTACACCAAATCACAGCAAATTGTGACTCTTCTATTGCTATTTTAATTGCAATTCCACAACGTGCAAATCGTTGCGAAAAACTGTCGTGCAAAACGTGCAAAACGGTGACGGCCCGTGGCAGCTGTATTTGCACTTACCGTAAATTGTGCGGCGCGAATATACTGTAGTCGCCTAGTACTGCCATCTTGTAACTCCCGGCGCAGTGGTTTGTCTCTCACATGTTTTATGACTATTACTATTTGTAAACAAAGATTATAGATACTACTTTTCGTAATAGAAACAATGGTTGAGATGACCTAAAAATCCCTCGGGTAAGGCATCATTGAGGATTTCGTCGCACGATGCCTACTTTCGCCATTCATCCATATTTTATATTTCCAAGTGATCGGTCATACAATACCAACATTTAGAAACCGTCATATATTAGATCGCATACATCAGAATGTTGCGTGTTGATAACACGTGGGGGTCACCAATTTAGAGGTATGAGGAATATAGTGTAAAGTTCACTCATCGTCCATAGAACAGGGAGGATCCTTCATTGTTATCCGGGAAGTTATATATTATGCTGTTTGCGCGATAAACTCTAATTGCGAGATGCAGGATTTGTGTGACGTCAGGATTTTGTGTGACGTCAGGATTTTGTGTGACGTCAGGTCTTTGATGTGCAGTGCGCATGTGGCGATGTAGATGCCGTGACAATGCCTACAATTGCATATTGACAAGTAATGTCTTATAATAAATGATTCTAATGGTGAATGGAAGAAGAAAATGTCTTGCGCCGACCCCAAATAAAGGTACAATTCCGTAGCTGCCTGTAGCCAGCAGCAGCAGGCGCCGTGTCGTCGCGACACTAGTGGTTTCTATGTATTTCTATGAAACACTTCGCATGTCGCTAGATAAGGTATTTCGTAGAAATACATAGAAACCAGTAGTGTTGCGGCGACACGTCGCCTGCTGCTGCCTGCCGTCGGCTACGGAATTGTACCTTAACATGGAACAAGGGCAGGAATTGAAATGAAATTATATATTCTGTAAATAGGATATCGGAATCACTTTTACACGTCATTAAAAAAAATAGAAGAAAGGCCGAAACAAACTCAGAGGTCACAGTCTATTTTGAAGTCCAGACATAATCTTGGTCAAGCCATGTGAGGACCATGTAGATTAGTGTCTGAAATGGTCTTTTGAGAAAAGAACCACACAGATTTGAGTGGACCAGCTGTCCAGTCAAAGCAAGCATTTTTCAGTAATCGTGGAGCTCAACTCGACGAACAATACCAATGAAAGGACATTTGGGTAGGCTGCATCAACTACTCAAACTGCCAGACCATCACTAAAAATAATAGAGAAAGAAAAAAAAAACAATAGAAAAAAAAACCACATAGTCCACACATTCACAATAATTAAAATAATATAATACTTTTTTTTTTTTTTTTGGGTGGGAAATCATCAAATGACTCCTCCCGCTCTGGGCAGAGCGAGAGGGAGTGTCATACTTTTACTGACTAAAACCCACTCGTGTTCAGTTCAGTTCATCTGTTCAGTTCGTCAGTTGGTGCTGACATCCCTTTGAGGCGCGCGTGGAACACAACGCGCCGTCGACCCGGGCCTGGTCCTTATCGGACGGCGAGCTGCCCATCGCTCACCATCCGCAGGCCCGCGCCTACGGTGGCCGGAAGTCAGCTTGTGACTCCCGACGCCCGGGGCGTCTCCTGCGGCGACTAGGGGTGCGAGGGCGTGCAGCTTGCATCTCCCTCGCACGCTCCGCCTCCTCCTTCGCGAGCATAACTGCTTCGCAGAAGGAGGTGACGGCCTCACATGCACTCTCGCTCCGGACCATGGCCTGAACCAGGGCCGGACGCGAGAGATCGCCGCCGCCGATCGCCTCCGTGAGGACACGGCGGTGCTCCGCCCAAGCCGGGCAGACCTCCACCGTATGCTCCACCGTGTCCTCCGGGCGATCCACACAATGGTGACACCCGGGCGTTTCCTCCCGCTTGATCCTGAACAGGAACCTCCCGAAGCAACCGTGTCCGGTGAGGACCTGCGTCAGGCGGAAGGTGAGGACGCCGTGGCGCCTCTCCAGCCACTCCTCAAAGAGGGGACTTACCGCCGCAATTGTGGCGTGCCCAGCGCTGGGTTGCGACAATCGCACACTCCATGCCGCCATGAGATCCCGCCGGAGCTCTGTCCGCTGTGCCGCGATTCGTTGCGGCAGCGGAGTTATACCCCGGCGTTTCGCCTCCTCGCGCAACTCCCACATGTGCGCGAGGACCTTCGCCTCCAGATCCCATGGCGGTAGTCCGGCAAGGAGGCTCGCCGCCTCGCGGGAGACCGTGCGGTATCCCCGGACCAGCCTGATGGCCATGACCCTTTGGGACGCGTTCAACCGCTGGGCCGGTCGCAGCCTCAGTGAACGCGCCCACACCGGTGCCCCGTAAAGGGCCATGGACCGCACGATCCCCGCGTAGAGCTTCCGGCAGGAGGCGTTTGGACCCCCTAGGTTGGGCAGAAGCCACATCAAAGCAGCCCCAGCACTATCCAGTTTGGGAGCCAAACGTCGGAAGTGCTTCACGAAGTTCCACCGGGTGTCGAGGACGAGTCCCAGGTGCTTCATCGTCGACTCGACACCGATGTGAACCCCTCCTGCCGTTATCTGGGAACCCGACAGTGGCGCGTTCCGAGGACCATAGAAACTCATGGCCTCGGACTTGTGCAAGGCCACCTCGAGTCCCAGTTGCCGGATCCTATCGACGATTGTCGCAACCCAACGTGTCGCCAGTTCGGCCGCCGCCTCATGCGACCTCCCCTGCACCAGGACCAGCGTGTCGTCAGCGTAGCAGACTACGCTGACGCCGCTAGGGAGGTCGGCGCACAGCACCCAGTCGTAGCCGATGTCCCACAGATGCGGCCCCAGAACCGATCCCTGTGGGACACCGCACGACATCTCTCGCCGGTTCCACTCTCCGTGGTGACCGGGGTAGATGACGGCCCTGTCCGTCAGATAGGCCTCGACCACTCGACAGAGGTAGGTCGGCATCCGGTGATACCGGAGTGCCTCCCTAATGCAACTCCAGGGCAGGGTATTGAACGCGTTGGCGATGTCAAGAGACATCGCCAAGACTACCCCACCCCGGGCAACAGCATCCCCCGTCGTGAGGGAAATAATATAATACTTTACAAAGTAATTTTGTATTTAATTTTCAACAATGTCAATATGTCTAAAAAACTGGTTTATTTTGATGATTTTACATAATAATAATTGAGGATGCTGATGTTGAATAAATGATTCAAACCGCAGCCCATACTTTGGTTATCGTCAGTGCTTTTAAAATTTACCTAAGTGGCCTAAAAATTGTACAGTCGACATAAAGTTTGGTTGACTGTAGGTAGGCACAGTATAAATATAGACAGTACAGAAACTCCGTAGTAAACGTTCGGAACGACACATTCAAACAGACGCGCTCATTGACGAGACCCCAAGCGATTGTCACGGTGCTTTCAGTTTGCGGGTGCCATGTCGAGACTAGTGATCACCGTGATCTTTTTGAAAATGGAGCGTTTAAATAGGCCTAGTTTCTATACTGTCCATATTTATATTATGCTGTAAGTGTTGTGTATTAATAAGTATTTAATTTTGCATAGTAATTTTTTTTTATTTAGGAGGAGCTCGTGGCTAAGTAACAACAGCCGCATTGGTCGATCCATCAGGTTAAGCTACGCTTGCCGGGGTTGGTCAGTGGATGGGTGACCATCTTTACATACCGAGAGTCCTCCGTGCCTCGGAAAGCACGTTAAGCCGATGGTCCCGGCTGTCATTCGTGGATCTTTGACAGTCGTTACGAGTCGTCAGAAGCCCGAAAGTCTGACACCAGTCTTACCAAGGGGTATCGTATTACCCAGTTACTGGGTTGTGGAGGTCAGATAGGCAGTCGCTCCATGTAAAATACTGGTATACAGCTGCATCCGGTTAGACTGGAAGCTGACCCCAACATAGTTGGGAAAAGGCTAGGCAGATTGATTGTTAAATATGTCTAATAAATATGCTAGTCTCCCATGCTTTAAATATGCTGAAACAAATATTTAACGATTAGGCGAACTCGCAAAATGCTATTGGAGTTTTCTGTGACCTCTCCAAAGCCTTAGCTCACTTTTGGTCCTGTTATACATAAATTAAATGACTTACCACAAAACATTGAACAGCCAATGGTCTTATTCTTCAGCACTATGATTAAATGTACAGATACAAATAAATACGAACAAGACATAACATGGACATGTTACACATAATATGGACATTGTAAATTGGCTCGACGAAAATAATTTAGTAATTAACCTGCAAAAAACTAACGTAATGCACTTTTATCAACGCACATCAGTACCCACTAGTAATAGAATATAGGTAATATATACCAAGTACAAGTTGCAATTTTTTTAGGTGTATTGATAGACAGTCAGTTGACGTGGAAACCACAGGCAGAAGTGGTTTACAAAAAAATGCGTATCCGCGTATGTCTTGTAATTATAATCGAAAAAATTAACATCGACACAACAGTAGTCGCATACCATGATCTAGTGACTAGACCGTGGTAGTTTCCCCAAAAGATTCGACTAGACTATAGTTGAATCTTTTGGGGGATTTGCTCTACGAGAACAGCGGGGTAATTACGTAACACACTAATAATTGCAATGGCTTTCATTTTTACAATTCAAAAATATTCATTGCGATAAGTACGTTGTCGAGCAGACAATTTTTTAAAACATAAGAAGCAATGGATTACGAATTTCCTTCAAATCTTTCGGAATGTAAAAAAGGCATATTACGCAATTGGGGTCAGTACCCCAATTGCGTAATATACCTTCTTTACATTCCTCGAACACCAGTGTGTTCGACGCTCTAAAACGCTTAACGCAAATATCCGTCAATTTATTAAGCTTTGCACTTAAGAAAGTGACGGATAGTTGCGTTCCTGTGTTTAAGTCCCTCAAACTATTAACTTTCCCCCCTATATTTTAGAAGTAACAATTTTCGTTAAATGTAACATTAACCTTTTCACTGCAGTGTCAAAAAACTAATATTATGTAAAACACTTTGATTGAAAAAAGGCTCACTTTCCATTTAATAAAAATAAAAGTTAAACCCAACTACGACAAAAAGTAAACTAAAAAGATATAAACAATAGGTACATCTATTTATTTATTGTTGCATAATGTACACTCATTTATAGGCTAGGCTAAAACTTATGAGTACATGACACAGTCATATCACACGTAATCTTTTTGATTTATTAACACAGCTTACATAATAAGTCCCAATGGATGAACCATTGGGACTTATTAGGTGTACCTCAAGATTCAATACTGGGACCATTGGTGTATTTCCATTCTATTTAAATTAATTTTAATGTAGTAGCTCAGACAAAATTAAAAAATATATATTCAAAGTCATCTAATCAAACTAGGCTGAGAATCAGCACTTTTCGAACGTCAAAATTACATAAGACAGTCCCCGAAAAACGCCAACCCTTCACCACTTCCTAGTGCTTAAGCTGGGAAGAAGTGGCGCAACCAACTGCAAACCGGCAAACCGCGGCACATGAGCCAGAATCAGAATCAGAATGTATTTATTTGTGAGAATGTAGTTAGTTCTATACATTCTACCACAAAGTACTCGTATATGGTGTACAAATATTCAATTGTCGTTCTTAACTAAGTACAAAATTAATTTTAAAGCATTTATTTCAAATAAACCAATTACAGGCACTTTTGAATTGTCAAGGGGTCCGTCAGTCAGAAAGATGAAGCTAGATGCCCATTCCAAAGCGTAGTAGGTACCTATGGAGAAGAACGGGCAAGAAACTCCACGGACACTCTTTTAAATCATAATATGGTTACAAAAAATTGGTTACATCATTCATGTTGAAGTTATACATGTGAGAACGATGCAAAATGTTAAAAGCGTCCGTAGCAAAAATAAAAATTCAAAAATTAAATTAAATTAAAATAAGCCGTGGTAGCTAAGAGATGACCAGTCCCTACTGACGGCGCCCGTTCAAGAACATGACGCATGGATTAGCACCATTCAGCTCAACCATTTTGAAGGGAGCTAAATGATCCAACACACGCGCCACCGTCAGCGAGACATTAGAGTGAGCATGACATACTCTCAGCCGCCAAGGCACATTCAAGTCAATGAAAGACATATCCAGTACCTAAATGGTAGCTTTATAGTCGGTACATAGTACTCAACATGTGCTATGCAATTATACAATGTTATGAGATTGAATTTATACAATGCAAAGATAGTTTTTTACATCTTCAGCAGCTCCAACAGTATTTTAAAATGCTAATCTATTCGTTTATGCGCCCTTGTGGAGCAAGACCAGTGTTGAGCCAAGCATTTTTATCAGCGATATAATCTCCCAACTTATAATATGCTTGGCTGCATAGTGTGCGTTTAATATAAGATTTAAATTTCGTTTCATTTAGTTGAAGTATGTTGGGAGGTATTTTATTGTAACATTTTAAACAGTACCCCATGAAAGATGAGTCCACTTTAGCCAGCCTGAAACCCGGTTGAACTAATTGGTCCCTATTCCTAGTGATGTAATTGTGTCTTGCACCTCTTTTACTAAAAAGATGCAGATTTTTCCTTACGTACATAATGTTTTCATAGATATATTGACAAGGTACCGTCATGATGTTAATATCTTTAAACAGTTCCCTTAGAGAGTCGCGCCTGCAGAGGCCATATATGGCTCTGATGGCTCTTTTCTGCAGAATAAAAATAGACTCGATGTCTGCAGCCCGTCCCCATAGTAGAATACCGTACGACATAATACTATGAAAGTAACTAAAATAGACTAGCCTCGCGGTACCCACGTCAGTAAATTGACGGATTTTTCTCACAGCATATGCTGCTGAACTTAACCGTCCTGAAAGAGATGTTAAATGAGGACCCCATTGAAGCCTTGAGTCGAGCGTGATCCCTAGGAAAACTGTTTTATCGACGAATTCTAGTTTATCTTGATTCAATACTATCTCACAACTACTACTTTTTACATTTGGTAAAGAAAATCGTATGCACTTCGTTTTTTTCCCATTTAATACTAAATTATTAGCAGTGAACCAATTTTGGACCTGCTGTAGGGCGTTATTTACGTCGTCAAGATTTGATGCACGTCTATTAATTTTAAAAATTAAGGAAGTATCGTCAGCAAATAACACCATTTGTGGTTGAGTTTTTAACAAATGGGGTAGATCATTAATATAAACTAAAAAGAGGAAAGGACCCAATATTGATCCTTGTGGTACACCCATTTTTACTTTTAAACCGATTGAATTGACACCATTTATTTGAACTTGCTGTTGTCTATCATTTAAATAAGATTTTACTAAACTGAGCGCAAGTTTTCCAAGTCCGTAATGCTCAAGTTTCAAGATTAAGGTTTCGTGGTCGACGCAGTCAAATGCCTTCGAGAGGTCACAAAAAATTCCTATGGCGTCTTGGGCCTCTTCCCACGCCGTAAATATGTGCTTTAATAAGGTGACACCGGCGTCGGTCGTACAACGTCCCTTGGTGAAACCATACTGTTGATCGTGTAAGATTTTATTGGTGTTAAAATGATTGAGCATTTGATTAAGCATTACCTTTTCAAACACCTTGCTTAAAACTGGCAACACGGATACGGGTCTATAATTATTAGTGTCTTTACTGTCCCCGGATTTGAAAAGTGGTATTACCTTACTATATTTCATTAGATCAGGGAAGACTCCTTGATCCACACACAAATTAAATATTAAGGCTAAGTACGGCGCTATAGTCTCAATAATGGAGGTACAAACTTTGATTGTCATTCCCCATAGATCTTCGGTTAATTTGATCTTGATTTGCCTAAAAGCTTTTATTACTGTTAAGGGGTTTATTTGCTTGAATTTAAATTCAATCGGGCAAGATGAAACGTTTGCTCTTAATAAATCAATAGAACGCGAGGGAGAGGAATATAAGGTTTCAGTAGTTTTAAGTGGGATACCAGGAAAGAAATTTACAAATTCTTGAGCAACTTTTTTGTCAGAGCTTATGAGACCCCGTGAAGTTTCTAGTGTGAAATCATTATTATGTCTTTTATTTCTGTTTGTTTCGTCATTGATAATTTTCCAAACAGTCTTTATTTTATTATCGGCTGATTTGATCTTGTTGCTAATGTACAAGGCTTTAGCTACCTTGCAGGTTTTTTTAAAAGTTTTAGAGTAAGTAGCAACGTATTTATTAAAAGTTTCAGAGTTAATATAAGGCTTAAGGCCATACAGCTCAAACAATTTTTCCCTACTTTTCCTAATACCCTTAGTTGCCCAGTCACTGAACAAAAAATGTGGGCAAATCGTTTTAGTTTTCTTTTTTAAAGTATTATTGAACTCGGTGCGCACTACCGAAAAGAATTCCTCATATAATTCATTTACATTTTTATATTATGACCCGGTATACTTAATTTACTAATTAAGTTATTATTAAATCTACTTAAATTGCTTGTTGTTATTTGTCTAGATTGTATCTGAATTCTTTGTAATGGTGTGTTGGACTTGAAAGCAACGGTTTGACCGCTGTGATCAGAAGGGAGATAATTAACAATAAGAATAAGAATAAGAATAAGAATAATTTATTGGTCCATTGTTACAAAATAAATTTCAATAAGTAATGACATTGTATGCTTACCACTGTAACTAGAATATTTAACAAAGTATTAAAACAGTGGTCCCCAAACTAGGCAGCGCCTGTATCTTGGGGGCCTGAGTTGCGTGATCTTAAATTTTAATTCGAAACATTTTTGCGTTAGCTTAAATTTTATATCAGGATGTTTGAAAATGGACAGGGTAGTTAATTAAATAAGGATAGCGAATTACCAAATAAAAATAAATTGAACAAAATAAAAATAAATTGAACAAAATAAAATTATTCTAAATAATATTATAGTGTGCGTGTGTGAGAGTGTGTATGTGTGTGTTAGTGTGTGTGTGAGTGTGGGTGTGGTGGTGAGTTGCAGGTGTGAGTTTTGAGTGAATGACTTGCTTGTATATTTTGGTGTTAACTCACTATAACCTCTGTGTCGTTGTATGACAGGGAGAGAAGCCAACTTTTTATCATTCTTTTATACGAGTGGGTGTTAAGACCTTTAGTATTACAGCGCTTGCTTATTTTATTGTAGATATGAGTGTGTGAGTATGAAGGGCACCGTCGGGCCAGAAGACTGTTTGCATTAGGAAGAGGGACGTGTAAGATACGTTTTGAAAGCAGGCTTTGGTAGTCAGGTCTGTTTTTAGTAGATTTGTGTGCATGCAGTGCGGCACTGAGTATGTATAGTTGACGTACTCGAAGAACCGGAAATTGGTTGTATAGCAGATCTGTCGGGAACCTAAAAGGCTTTCTAAGCATCACTTTAATTACGGCTCTTTGAGCTCTTTCTATTTCAATAAATATGGTTTTCCCGGCTCCGCCCCAGACGGAGATTCCATACTGGAGTACTGACTGACAAAGACCTAGGTATATTGCTCGGAGAATTTTGATAGGTGTGCAGTCTCGTAGTTTTTTCATGACGTAGATTAGTTTTCTGACGCGGCCCGCTAGCAAGTGTATGTGAGGTTGAAATGATAAATTTTCGTCTATTGTAATACCTAGATATCTAAGGGAGGAAATGCGATCTATAGGAGTACAGATACAGTTTGTGAGTGGAGAATTGTGATCGTTGTGGCATGTGTGTATTTTGAGTGTCAATTGGCGCGGAGGACTGGAAGCTATGGTTTTGAAGAAAGTGATCAGCTTAGTTTTTTTTACGTTAAGTGTGAGTAAATTTTTACTCAGAGTCTCGGAGATTATAAGCAGACCATTTTCGGCACGACGATACACCTGTTCCCAAGTTTTGGCATGGAATATGATTGCCGTGTCGGCTGCATAAGAAATTATTTCAGCGTTTTGAAGCGGTGCATTAAGGATGTCATTCATATAGAAAGCAAAAAGAGTCGCACCGAGAGTACTACCTTGAGGAATTCCAAAGTTGATTGGTAGTAATCCACTAGAGTAGTCACCTACTTTTACTAGTTGCCGGCGATTTGTTAAATAGCTTCGAAACCAATTTAGCGCGTTTCCTCGTATTCCAATACTTTCTAGTTTTGACAGGAGTAGATCTACCGATATTGTGTCAAACGCCTTGGCTAGGTCAAGGAAAACTGCCAAGACGTGTTCGCCCTTTTCAATACAAGAAGCTATGGAGTTGGTCAATAATATACCAGCGTCCTCGGTCGACTTACCTCTTCTAAAGCCAAACTGTCTTTCAGATATTAGATTGTAACGTTCTAAAAAATTAACTAGTCGCTTATTTACAACTTTTTCGAGAAGTTTTGATAGAATGCACAGGAGTGCGATAGGACGGTAATTTTCCGGTAGTTCTTTAAGACCGCTTTTATGAATGGGTCGGACACAGGCAACCTTCCAGCAGTCTGGGAAAATACCGTTTTCCAAACTTAAGTTAAAAATGTGAGTGAGTGGTTTTAACAGTGTTTTTTTAAGAAGTAAAATTTGTCTGACACTTATTTCATCCAGTCCGCCAGCGCTGTCAATTTTAAGTTGATCTATAAGTTTTTCTATTTCATCCTCATCCGTTGGGTGGAAGAAAAAAGAGTGTGGTGGAGTTTCACGTGGTTTATATTTGCCCGCAAGGGATGCTTGGGTTTCGGACAGTCGCGTAAGTATGAGATCAGAAAGATTGTTGCCTAGGGAAGTGAAATAAGCATTACAACTATTTAAAGAATCGACGGGGTCCTGAGAGTTAGATAATAACTGGGAAGAATCACATTTTTCGGTATTTGGGTTGTAAATAGATTTGATGGTGTTCCAAAGCTTTTTTGGGTTGTCTTGGTTTTTGATTATGAGTTGACTGTTATAATCAGTTTTAAGTTTATGTAGCAAGTCGTTACAAAATTTTTTGTACCTAGTGTACACTAGGCGTCGCATTTCGTCATTTGGATAGGATCTTAAAGCAAGATGAAGATTATCACGATGCCTCATGCATCGCATGAGGCCTGGCGTTATCCAGGGTTTTATATTGTATTGACTTCGACTGACGGTCATTCTACGTGAATTTTTAGCGATTGAGTTGGAAATAGTTTCAATTAGTGAGTTAACGGAGGAGTTTGTGCAATTGGTAGTTATTACGTTAGACCAATCAGTGTTTTTCATTTCTGCGGCGACTGCCTCTTCGTCTATTTTAATTTTATACCAGGGTCTAGCTCTGGTGGGAGTGTGTTTTTGGGCTATGGCAGCCATGGTTATATCATGATCTGTAATAGATGATTTCCCTATGATCCCTACAGATGTGAAGTTTGACTTGACAAAAATGTGGTCAAGACAGTTGCGCCCCCTGGTAGGCTCGGTTATCGCAGGCAAAAGTCCGTGCGTTGCCATCAGACTTAGATATTCAGTGTGCTTGTTGTTGTTTATATTATAAATATCAATGTTAAGGTCACCGGTTACTATAATAGTTGGGTACTTTTTCAATTGCGTAAGGACCGTGTCTAGGGAAATAATAAAATTATCAATATTCGGAAAAGAGGGAGAGCGGTAGATTCCCAGGATAGCCACCTTATCGTCTAGTATAGTAAGAAGACTGTCCGCTTCTGTGACTTCTGTATCCAGTACATAAGTGTTCCAAGAGGTTTTGGTGTAGATGACTACACCTCCATTTTTATTTTGTTGAGTATAAGTCCGGGATGCGGAATACCCTGGTAGTGGGTCAAGTACTGTCATATCACTTAACCAACACTCAGTTAAAACTATAGCATCGAATTCGGTGTCAAGGCGCTGGAAGGCTGTATAGAAATTATCAAAATTATGTTGATAACTTCTAATATTAAACGAAAGGATTTTAAAATTGCTCAAGTTAGGTAGCAGTTCCTACATTCTTCTAATTTATCACATGTGTGACAATTTATAGTAACATTTTCGTCAATGTCGTGGATGATGTCAAGTAAAGCCATTGATGTAGTTGATGAAAATGATATTTGTAGTCACTATGTGTGTTGTACTTGTTACTATAGAAGTTTCGTAAACATGAAGATGTAGGAAAGCATTAATGTGAAGATGTATGTGTAGGTGTGTTTTGGTTGTGTTCGTGAGGTGGGTTGGAGTTCGTTTGTTTGTTATAGTGAGAGTACCGTAAACTACGGAAAAGTTTGTGTAGGTGTGATTATGTTGCAATAATATTATTAAGGTACACAGTGTGTTTATAAATTGCACAGAAAAGGCATCAGAATAAAACTTGAACATAAAATAAAATTTAAAAGGAATATAAAACCTAAAAATATTGTGCGATCTTAAAGTTAGATAAGATCTTAAAATAAGAGATCTAAGAATAATAAAATGTGTGTACGTTACGTCACTCTGGGGTCGCAGAACCCAAGCGGCGGTCCAGGTCTTCAAAGTTCCGTATGTGGATGGAAGGGTTGCCTTCTTGCTTCCGAACGAGAACGTTACCATATTTAATCCAGCAGAACTTGTAACTATGTTCCTTCGCAGCAATTTTGGTTGCACGAAATAACTGCCTGTTTCCTTGGGTGAGGCGCTCATTTATGTAGATGTTTCTCTTTACACCAGCTATTTCGATATCAGTCGAAGTGAGAGTCCTTCTAGTTCTAGCGGCCTTCAAGAATTCGTCACGCTTGTAGCGCCGTACAAAACGGACAGCAAGTGTGCGTGGAGTTTCAGCTGATTGTTTGGATTGTTGCCGGCGTGGACCCGCTCTGTTCACGTAGTCTAAATCTTGTTCCTCTAAGGAAACTCCTATTTTGTGAGCCAAGACGCGCACGATATGAAGCGGGTTTTCGTTTTTTAACTCGTTGATACCAGATATCTCTAGTTCATTCTTCAGTGATGACTGCGCTTGAGTGTTCAGCTGTTCGCGTAAATTAGTTATGGTATTGTTGAGGGAGATTATTTCTTCTTCGCGTTTCTCCAGCAATTTTATCCTTGAGTCGTATTCGTCGAGACGCGTGTAGCATTGCGTTAAGTGTTCGGTCAAGGATGTAATATGAGACTTTATATCTACCACATCTCCTCGAAGTAATTTTATTTCGGTGCTAAGAGTGCGTAAAATTTCCGAGTCAGTAAGTGCAGTGGTGGATGAGTCATGTGACGAAGCAGAGTGGTAACAATCAGTTGAGTTAGGCGTCGGTGTCGTGAAGTCAGTGGGCATCGGCATATCGGTAGCTGCGTTGCGCAAGGGGGTAGTGACTTTCTTTGTAGTCTTGCTTTGACAAGATGGGCAAATCCAGCTCGACTTCGAATCTCCTGTTAACTTGGACTGATTCCCAGCATTTGCACACACGACGTGGAACAGTAGATCGCATTTTGAGCATTTTATATTTGATGATCTCAGCGCTTTGTGACATGATGCACAGTTGTTAACCATTATTATTGTTTATTATTTACGTAAGTATTAAAAAATCGGTGACACAAAATTCCAGGAAATCTGAGCTAGGCACACCTGCATGTGCACCTGCGACGGCCGCGGCGAGTTGTAAGTACCTAACTCCCAGTAGTGCGAGGGAGATGAATTATTTTTTTCGGCGCAGTCGGTCTCGTTTACTCGAGGTGAGGTGGGGCCTACCTCAGCGCACTGTGATCCCGGGTACGAACTTTCTTATTGGAATATTCACGGAACTTTGACACTAGTTCTTTTTTCAGTAAGGGTCAATATTAAGTAAACTATTTTTTAAATTTATTTTTTTTATTTGAGGAATAAACAAACTTTTTTCGAAACACGTCCACACACAACAGGGCTTACGACGCAAACAATGGCTTTGTCTAAGTAGTTGCAGCAACAAAAAACATTATCAATACATGTAGAAGTATTTATAGTTATACGGGTTGGTTCTGAAAACACATTTGACAAATTGAATGATTTAAAGAGACTTAATAATCGACTGCTATTTGAACTATTTTCTAAGATATTAATATTAAAGTCACCACAGATAATCAGTGATTTTTTATCCGTTGCAAGTTTTGCTAGAACATCTTCCATTACTGACTCAAATGTGGAGTAGTTTAGATAATTTGGGGGTCTGTAAACGCACACTATAACATACTTATCTAGCTCAACACAGGACAATTCAATGGTATGTTCAACCGACAGGTCAACTATGTCTTTACGAGTCTTAGATTTAATAGAATTTTTAACTAAGATTAGTGAACCCCCACGTTGCATATACTTTCGGTTGAAACAACTGCCCACACTATAATTTTTATAATGAATTAGCATCTCATAATCTTTCAACCAATGTTCAGTTAAACAAATAATTTCGAACATGGTTTTTTCTAAAAATAATTCAATTTCTAATTGTTTTGAAGAAAATCCTTGAATATTTTGATGAAATAATTTCAAGGTATTCTGCTTAGACTTTTTTTTACAATTAACTATTTGAGAGCAAGAAGACACCTTGTTCTTGGTAGGTATAACTATAGTGTTACTGGTATCTTCTGTTGTCTTACTATCTAGTTTAAATTAACATCCAGAGTGAGTCCGGAAACTCCCATGCCATCACCAGGCAATGAGATCCTACTACTTGTGGACCCCACATTATGACAGGAATTTGCCATAGTGACACATGGATCCTCCTTCGTACAATTATTGTAAATGTGTATAGCACTTGTGCTACAGTTACTGGTGGCCACCTGTACATTAGAATTATTACTAATAATTGAGGTGTTAATTATAGTACTACACTTCGACATACTACTTATGTCTGAGTTAATATAAGCTAATAGCCTAGCTATTTTAAGTCTAAACCTAATGGGCAGATACACTGTATTCCTTGTCGATTTCAATCTATCAACAAAATTGTTGGTGACAAAAAATATAAGTTGGTCACTGTAGTGACTTACCAGGAACTGGATATGCTTATTAAGCATATATATATAATTGTTTTTTCTATTTGATAACCTCTCAAAATATGGAAAAGCACACAAGATTACTTTATTACAATTTAACTTTAAAATCTCAGTAACACTGTCAGTGATATCTTCTTTTCTGACCTGGGAACTATTTCCTACAAATACAGTTATGTTGGTATTAGAATCATATTGATTTCTTGTAATTGATGTCATTATTTCTTTGAAGGATATCCCAGGTAAACAATAGTTTTGAGTAGAAAAACTCAAGTTGTTACTAACTAATTTCCCTAACCCTCTTCCTATACTATCTGAAAACATAACTGACCGATAGCAAACTTGACTACTACAAGAGGAAATACTACTAGCTACTGACTGTACCACTTGAGATAATTCTTGCACAATATCAGGTATATCTTGGTTGAGGATACAGTCTTGAGACAAACTCTCAGTCTGGGACGGGTCCTCCGTTGCCTCAGGCTGGACAGCACCAGGGTTTGAAACCTTCTGACAAGTACACTGACACATAACTAACTCATTTGCAGCAAGAATATGTTCTTTAATTTGGTTCTGAGAGCCCACATATTTAATGAAAAGGGAACTAAGTCTGCCCTCAAGTCTGTCATAAAAGCAATTATCCAATAACCAGCTTGTCAGCTTTTTCTTGAACATGGGGATGTGAAGTTCCTAAAGTGAATTAGGTAGCTTGTTATACACCTGAACGGCATTTACATAATATACTTGTACATTCCTCCTAAAAATTTGTAATCTACGTTGAGGTACAATTTAGTTCCGTGTTTTAAATACCTATTTCTAGCAGCAGCCTTTTTGTGACTGACTTCTGATTGCATGCGAAAATAGTGCGGATATTGTTTTACTAGCATACATAGCACTTTGTTGTACATTCAGGGTAAAGGTAATATGTGAAGTCTTTTAAATAACGGTTTACAGCTGTCCAAAAACCAGCTGCATCGGCTCTTTGGCCTATGGAGTGCGGCTTTCTACAAATGTCGATGAGTGCGAGCGCAGATACGCGTGGGGGTCGGGGTTTCGGTCATTAAGCAAGACATCAAGTTTTACGACTATTCAAAATTCAAATTATATTTCAAAGATTTATTTCCTTATAGAAGTATTTTCACCAAAAAATAACAGGACAACGAAAATTAATCATTTATTGTATGTTTACTTTCAAAGTTTTCCAAGATTAACTTGTTAATAAGTAAGATGACTTCATCATATTATTATCAACGGATATGGTGATGATGAAGGCTTCCTACTTCTTAGGAAACGTTGTGTAGTGAAAGAGGATGGGGGTTTTAAGGATTAAGAAAAGTATATTGAGACAGTTTGGACACACAGAAAGGATTGGCTCTCATAAGAAATATTAGGTCCGTATTACAGAACGTTCCTCAAGTCCAGTTTGATTTTAATCAGTCGATCACTGTTTAAGTATAGAATCAGTACTTGAGCATCGGTCTTATTCCAGAACGGTAATCAAACTATACTCACTACTCAGATAAATCGAGACGCAGATCCAGCCTCAAGCAGTGATGTGTACTACGTATATTGTCGATGCATATGCATCGGATATAGTTGTATGTTTTTTTATTACGTTTAATAGTTATTTTGCTAATTTATTTAATCATAATATTACCACTATAAAGTGACAGGACGATAAAATAATTTCAGTCCATTGGAAAAATCCTTTTAAGTACCTACTTAATAAAAATTCTAACGGATTTCAAGAATAATGTTTTATATAATAAAACTGCGTATGTGACGCTAAAGTTCAACCTTCTATTTGAATTATCGCTGAATAAATTATTGTAATGATCTACTTCTCCAAATATATCCATATCTATATTTGTTATTATACAGGCTTACAGGGTAAGTCGTACTGAATATTAAAGGATTTTATTATTCAGGTCATTTCTGATGAATTTGATTCGCTAATAAAATGTCCAAAACTTAACCGTTATGGAGATATTACATTTTAAAGATTATTTTTAAAAATCCTTTATTTTTTGTCTTTTAGTCGTTTTTATTAATGGACATGTTTTCTAACTAGATACATAAAAAAACGACTCTAGGTGCTCCAATTCCAAAGTAAACGACTAAAAGCCAAAAAGTAAAGGATTTTTAAAAATAATCTTTAAAATTTAATATCTCCATAACGGTTAAGTTTCGAACATTTTATTTCAGAATCAAATTCATCAGAAATGACCTGATTAATAACATCCTTTAATTAATATTCAGTATGACTTACCCTGTAACCCTGTATATAACAAATATTGACATGATAATCTATGCTCAAGCGCGGTATCGACCACACTTGGGTGATTACAGAACCAATCACTGCCTAAGGTTCGATTCGTGAACTGAGTAGGTAATGATCTAAACTAGAGCCAAAATATAAAATTAAAACTCGACCAATGCTTGAGTTTCCTTCTGTAATACGGACCTTAGTCATTATAGAATTGATATTTGGCTCTATTGACAGCCATATTGCCATATAGCTATTGAGTGGGATATTATCAAATAACTTCTCCCGCTCTGGGCGGAGCGGGGGAGCGTGTCAGACTTTTACTGACTAAAACCCACCCGTGTTCCTTCCGTTGCCTGTGTGCCGGGGCCGCGATATCCCTTTCGGACAAACTCGCAGCCCTGGCAGGACCACTGTACTAGCTGAATGTAATCTATCAGTTTGTTTTTAAACACCTTCTACAATAACCCACTTTGAAATGGTTTTTTAGGTTGATTGATAAAGTTTTCTTTATATTTGCTAGTTTGTAAGCTTTTGAATTGAATTGAACACAAATGAATACTAAAAAGTACTTCGCTAACTTTAAAAAAAAGCAGATAGGTAGCTAATGTAAAGGAATATATCATAAAAATAAAGAAATAGTTAGAATAAAAAGTTAATTTATTCACAAAATAGTCAATTTCCGAATGGGTAGTTCCTTCCAGTGTTGATTCTGTAGATAGAAGAAGTTCTGAAAAAAAACAAGTTAAGTATTAAATACAGATTAAGAAAGAATTTGTTTTAAACTGCTGGTTATTATGATAAATGAGGTTAAAAAATAAAAGCTCGCTCGTGCGATGGCAGCACTGTTGAATGTAATAGACTATTTCAGTCTATTACATTGAATGTCATGCCTCTGTCATATTTTTTTTGCAAATGTTGTATAATTTTAATTTGTATGTGATTACAAGCTAGTTAGAGTTAGATTACAAGTTAGCTCATTACAAGATGAGCTAAGGAAATAAAAAATTACTATCATTGATGAAAGAGCACTAGTTTTCTAATTTGTAATACGTAGAATTTTGCCTTTAAAAAATGTCCCAATGGTGAGAGCCGCCGCTCATGCGTGCGGTTGTGGGTTCGAAACTGGGCAAGTATCTACCAATCAATCTGCCTAGCCTTTTCCCAACTATGTTGGGGTCGGCTTCCAGTCTAACCGGATGCAGCTGAATACCAGTATTTTACATGGAGCGACTGCCTATCCGACCTCCACAACCCAGTAACTGGGTAATACGATACCCCTTGTAAGACTGCCTGGTGTCAGACTTTCGGGCTTCTGACGACTCGTAACGACTGTCAAAGATCCACGAATGACAGCCGGGACCAACGGCTTAACGTGCTTTCCGAGGCATGGAGGATTCTCGGTATGTAAAGATGGTCACCCATTCACTGACCAACCCCGGCAAGCGTAGCTTAACCTGATGGATCGACTAGTGCGGCTGTTGTTACTTAGCCACGAGCTCCTCCGGGCAAGTATCTACCAATGTGACTTTTTCGATTCATTATGTACTTTATGAGTTAATTTTGGACACCACTGTCATCGGTGAAGAAAAACATTGTGAGGAAAGTTGGACCTATTGTCAATTATTATTATTATAAGCCTGTGTTATTCCACTGCAGGGCAAAGGCCTCACTCCCCTGTCTCCCCTTTTCCCGGTCTACTGTGTTGGGGGCCAATACTTTAGGAAAGAAGCTCATCCCGCCATCTCTTTCTGAGCCTGCCGCGTAGTCGTTTCCTACTAATTGGTATCCACTGAGTGGTGATTTTTGCGTATTGCTGTTTCGACATGCGACAGTTGTGGCCAGCAACTGTACGGCAAGCGACTTTGACACCTAGTATACTTCTTCCATAGCCCGTTGGCAGACTCCAAGTGTGGACTTTGACGCTTTGTAAGAGGCCATGTTTACGCTCAATGTAAGTCGGAAATCGCCAATCATGCCTTTTCTGTATGGAAACAGTCATCTCCCCTGCTAGGGGCTTAATTAGGCTGGTATTATTTATAGAGTTTTCTTCTATTAAAATCTTTGGGAAACTAAGGAATTCTCGTATTTTTGCGGACAACAGCTGCGCAATTGGGCTTATTAATTAATTATGCGTAAAAGTCGCTTGTCCAAACGTGTACGGATACACAGCTAATTGTCAAATTTATGTACAAACGACAATGAACACATCTGAAGTGGGCAAGTGGCAGCTTTTATCCATTGTTTGCCATTGTTTGAAGGTTCGATGTACAGTTTTGCTTCGTACAGTTTTCAATGACATACCTACCTATATTTTTTAACTAGGATCAGGTAAAAATGAAAACATACCCGGATTTAGACATTGCTAAGCCACCTAATACCAGCGAAGTTCCTCTACACAAGTTTAGGTTCATCTGCGTCATTGAGCTGCACGCGTTTCCGCGTAAATTATTGTTGATCATAGATGCTGCAAAAAGCTCCCAGGCCCGATTGTGGCTACAAGAGTGGGTCAAGCAGCCTGGTTGGTTGCTTCCACCGTTGGCATAGAAGTTTATTTGACCAATGTTAGTTCCGATACCGTTGGCGAGTACACCCGAACCATCTGTGTGTATCACTTCGACGTAACTAGCGTCTCCTACTCGCAACCGCCCGGAATCGCTGCCCCATCGACTTCCAGCTGGGTCCAATCCTAAAAAAGCAGTAGGAACACTTGAGTAGGAAAATAAAGGTTTTATGAAACTGATTGTGCACTAGTAAGGGCCGATTTTACAATTGTCTGTAAAAAAAAATCTGGAGAATAAATAAAAATGACGGTTTATTACTTTAAAATAGCATTTTGTTTTTAGTTAGTCGTTAAAATGTATGTATTTATACTTTTTTATTTTGTTTACAAAAAAATCCTTAAGATAGTGATATTATGCCTACATATTATAATAATGTTATTAATTAATGAAGTAACCAATTAAGTCTATGGTAGCTACCTAAACACAAAGAAAACACTTACCTGTGATTCTCCCAACCGTTCCTAATGAAGTTGTTCGTGACTGTGAATCATCCGGACTTGGTGATGGTTCTGGTGTTTGTGTTGGTTCTGGTGTTTGTGTTGGTTCTGGTGTTTGTGTTGTTGCTGCTGTTGATGTTTCTGTTGTTGTTATTGTTGTTGTTGTTGTTGTTGTTGTAGGTAACGGTAAATTGCGTATCTGTCTACCAGCAATACCGGCAACATGAGCTCCGAGGCCAAACCCAACCAAGTGCAGGTCCGGCAACTTCACAGGTTCTTCAAGCTCGGTTAACAATTTCATGAAATTAGTCAACTCATTAGCCACTAATTGTACATTAGCGGTTGCCGTCGCGTAATTATAGCTAGCTGATCTTTCCCAGTCAACCAATATGATATTAACGTCACCTGTCTGTGGTGTAAAAATTTCTGAAAATAATAATTTCGTTAATAAGATTTTTTTGAAGAAGTGTTAAATAAGTATTTATAATAAATGAAAATAAAAAGCCTTTATTTCATTACAGATTACAAAAAATGAAAATGTTAAATTTTATGTTAGTATTACAAATTTTAAATTTTTGTTAGTAATTAAGTTTAGTTCTTAAATTTCAACTCTAACTCTAACAACTAAAGTAGTTCTTTTCTTACTTAATTACTAACAAAATCTTAAAATAAGTATTTAGAACCTATTTAATGAAAGGCTGTATGTGTCGCTTCTTAAAGCACCTGTTATACCAAGGGGGATTGTCATTGTACTTCTACGAGATTATTAAATTGTAATAAAATGTAAATAAGAACATTCTTGGAAAGAAATGTCTCTTGATTATCCCTCAAGGATATATGTGATTTATGACAAATTACGATGAATATTTGATTTCACCATTTTTTACATACTTTCTTGATCTTTTCATTATTTGGAATTATACCTACAATATACTATATTTTTTATTAAGAGGGTTTATTCTAAAATTGGTAACGTCGCAAATAACTGTCAAATATTGACCTGTTTTGATTCTTATAGCAATATTACTGAATAGAAATAAGAAATGTGGCTAACTAGCGAACTAGAATATTAATAATGAATTGCAATTATAACATTGAATTTGTTGTTGTTCCCGTTTTAGGTGTAAAAAACGCATTTAGAAACTTTCCAAAATAGATTTTTTACATCTAAAACTAAACATTCGGTGTTACGATATTAATTATTGCATTTCATAATCAATATTCTAGTTCGCTAGTTAGCCACATTTTTTATTTCCACACAGTAATATTGCCAAATTAATCAAAACAGTGAAATATTTGACATCTATTTGCGACGTTGCCCACTTTCAGAATAAATGCTCTTAAATTAGATTTGTTACAGCTGTAGTGGAAATCATGTCATTTGGTTTAAATAGGTCTTTATTTTATCATTTTATTTATCTTTTACGAGTATATAGATTATTTTCTTTTAGATTTTGTGAATGTGAGAACGTTGTACCTAAGCTTAACAGACTGTAGATCTGAGGACCATTTTATATTTTGCTAAGTACCTGGTACTTGTTGATAGGCCTACACTGTCCTCTCATACCTTTTAAGAGTGTAATTTGGAAACATTGTAAAAAACCATTTACTTTAAAAAAAGTAACCGTGGAGTTTCTTGCCGGTTCTTCTCCATAGGAAACGACCAATTGGAACCGTGCATTTAGCTTCTGACGTTTCATAAGTGCCCTTGTAGGTTTATGTGAAATAAAATATTTTGAATTGAATTGAACGACAGCCGCCAATTTCTACTGTGTAGGCTACCATAAAATAATTTCATGTTGTACGTAGGTTCCTATAACATTCTAGTTTCGTTGTTTTCGTTAGTGGGCGCTAGAGCTCAAACTCAAACTCAAAGCATTTATTTCAAATAAACCAATTACATGCACTTTTGAATTGTCAAGGGGTCCCGGTCGTTCAGAAAGATGAAGCTAGTTGCCCATTCCAAAGCGTAGTAGGTTCCTATGGAGAAGAACGGGCAAGAAACTCCACGGAAACTCTTTTAAATCAATATATTGTTACAAAATATTATTTACATCATTCATGTTGAAATTATACATGTGAGAACAATGTAGAAAGATGTTCACGTTAAAAGCGTCCGTAATAAAAAGATAAAAAGTAATCACAAATTAAAATAAGCCATGGCAGCTAAGAGATGACTAGTCGCTACTGACGGTGCAACAATATCGTCCATGGGCATGTGAGCGCCTGTATTTTTATGAATATTCATGAAAAATTCTCGAAAATTAACTTTAAAAGGGGGTCTATCTTTAATATTTTTCATGTTATTTTTTTTTTTTTGCCTTTGCCATATCTCCTATGTTATTGGCTCGATTTGTATTCGGTTAATTATTTCTAAAAGCTTATGAGTTATTTTATCGGATGAACTAATATTTTTTTAGTAAAATTTGTCGACTATGAAAAAAAAACGGAGGTGCAGACATTAAAAAAAAAAAAAAGTTTTTATAAGTGTAAGTTGATAAAATCACAGAACGGATACTGAAAAAAAAATACGTAAAAATGCAAAAAAAAAATAGATTCCCCCCCCTTTTTAAGTAAATTTTCGATAATATTTCATGAATATTCAGAAAAATACGGGACATTGTATTTCCCATCATTCTTATCTTCAACACAATCAGCTGATTTGTAAAATGCTCGTTTACAAAGTGTACTTATTTAAAAACGTACGTTCCCAAGTATATTAAGTTGTACGAGTAGTAAATCTTAAGTAAGCTGTTGTAAGGTGATAAACTGGTACTTACCGTTCCTTGTTCGCCTAGTGAAGTCGTCTAATGCACGTCCTTGATGCCCATGGATCAATATGATTGTTTTGTGTTCTGGGTCCAAATTAGTGAGATCTAGCCATTTGTCGCTTGCGGTGACATCCAAATTAGCTCCAAATTCAACGTTTTTCCTTTACAGATAAGAAGTTAATTTGTTGGTTATAATAATAATACACTTGAAACTCTTTGACCCCCAAGAATTTGAGACTAATGGAACTACTGGAATTGGTTGGAATTTGGTGTGGACAAGTGTGTAGTCATGCATGTAAAGCGAGGGGATTACGGAATCTGTGGGAACTCAACCCTCGGATTCCATAGGACCTTAGATCCCTCTCCTCAACCGAAACCTACAAGTATTGGGTATGTTGGAATCATTAGGCATCAACGCTGCTAACGTAAATCAATCGTTGAGGGAGCTCTTCTTTGGCCGCCTGAATAAAGTGTTCATTAAATAGTCTCTCATCGTGCCTTCAACGTATGCAAGTTGGCTTCAGCCAGGACCTAAAGTCTTGGACCTTTGGAAGGCGTATACGAGGGGCCCAGGGTCCCGAGAATATCAAAGACATTTGTATTCATTACTTTCAGACAATCATACATATAACATTAAATTAAATGTAATTGTAAAATTGATACAAAAATCACACATACACGATAACATAATACTCAAACATTCAAATCAAATTAAAAAAACACATTAAATCTCTTTTAAAACTATTTTAAACAGAACGAATACAATGATTATGCCAAAAAGCCCTCGGCTGAACATAATGTCTGAAGGCCACACTAGGTCCTGACCTGGCGGTGATTTTCAGCCCACGTGTACTATCTACTCGAATATGTTAATAAATATATGAATAAATATATAAATAAACCACATATTGAACCATCGCCAATAGTTACGTTATAAAAATGAAATGACTAATCCGTTTCTCAAAACTACCAACTATTGTTGGTAGTTTTGAGAAACCGATTAGTCATGTTCTTTGTAGTTTATAGACCTCGAATTATGAATATTTCGGCGAAATATTAACACTAACAAAATATTTTTTTCATTTTTATAACGTAGTTTAATTTTGATTGTCGAAACGGGGCTATAATGTCATGTCAGCTCTAACGATTTCAATATTTATACTACTTAAACTGTTTGCGAGTTTTTTTAACAGTGTTGCTCGCACATAAACTTTATTTATTACTTCTGTCGGAATATGATCCTATGCGGTAGTTTTAATTAACAACGATTTGAAATAAAAATAATAATAAAAAAGTTTGTGTTATTGTTAACTGAACGACAGACATCTTAGATAGACGATTTGCATTTCCCAATTTTTATGTCTACACAAATCATGAATAAAGAATAATGAACACTGCCACATTGTGCGAGAGGAGGCCCTTTAAAGATCATTCCTGTCGTACGTCTATTGTTAATGCAAAATAAACTTTATGTCGGACGCATAAATTTTCATAAAGTATTGTGCTCTGATTCGCGTTCAATGTCATGTGACCAAGGGCTTTATTTTTACGCAATTATTTCTCCAAAATATTAACAAATCTAAAGCAAAATTAATTTGATTTTGATATTTTGAGCTCACGACCATTTTGACAGCTAGCCTATTCCATTACAAGTATAAATACAATACAGGGTGGCAGGGACATCGACGCGAAATCTGTTACCATGGATTCAGTACATGATTCTGAACCAGCCTGCGTTGAAATTCATGGTAACAGTTTTCGCGTCGATGTCCGTGCCACCCTGTACTAGGCAAGAGGAATAAAAAATATTTTTTCCTCTTCCATGTACTGATAAAATATAAGCTCACTTACCTTGTGAAAAGGGAATATTTAGTCAGCCCTGAACACACTAGAAAAAAAATAGAAATATTTGCATAAAATAAGACAATAAAATTTTACACTTTGAAGCTATTGTGGAAAGTTTGTCATTGCACTCGAGGCGGTATTGCAGCATTGGTACAATGGAGCCAAGAGTGAAATGACAAATGCTCACACATATCAAACGAAGTTTTTAACACACTTGCGAGGAAACAATGCACACTACAATATTTGTGTAAACTTACTTACACACTAACCTAACTGCCGAAATGTGATACTTATTTAATTTATTTTAACTATCTTGCTCGAAAAGTGACTCTTGTTGCACTGTTTTTAGGTTCACAATGCAAACTGCATTTGACCACGTATAACACATTACAACTTCTTAAAAATAAAGAATAAGAGTGATTTTGTATGAAAGAGTTATATCTTTCTTCTCTCTCATGTAACGAATCGCCGCCGCATAAGAAGTTTCACTTCAAAAACTGTGTAAAAATCCATCAAATGATTTACTTTTGTTAACAAATTAACAATAATAAGTGTTTTATAAATCGTTTTTTTTTTGTTTTAATATCGGACGGGTAGACGGGTCTAGTCAGGCACAAAAAAGACGATCCGCGAGTAATTTTTTTTATTTTCAAAATTTTCTATTTAAAGTTGTTTCCTCGCAAGCAAAAATAGTAGTGTGATACGCGTGAGTATTTCTTTGTCATTGCACACTTGTATCAAATAATATACCTACATGTTAATATCACAAAGAATAATTGCTATAGTTTGACCGAGGCCGCTGAACCGCGCTTTAGAAATCGCTCGCACGCGGCGAGACGTGAGGCAGCGTTGACGAATGAGCGACAGGACGTCGTGAGCGTTGACGAATGAGCAGCCTGCACTGTCCCCCGTCTCGCCGCGCACATACCTAAGGCGTGGAACAGCGGTCTTGGTCAAACTATAATACCCGTTTCTAACTAACTGCAACAATGTTGGTACAGTGGATCACAGTTAAGTGTCACCCTCTTAAGCTTGGGTTGTACTACACGTACACTTCTGTCTACCCCTTTTATTCTCCATTAGCTGCTGCCCGCATGGACCCTAATTATTTTTCTAAAATATCTGCCAGTGCAACTCCCGTCAAAATCGGTACAGCCGTTTCGGAGATTAGCCGGAACGACAGACAGTCAGACAATAGTTTTGATAAAAATAGTTTTTTTGTTATAAGACTCGTTTATACTTCCATATGCATTTACTAAAAAGCTGTTATTTTGACATTACAGAGAGACTTCAAATTAATTTATTTGGATGTATGTATTTATAGATGCAGGCGTGATTAACAAGACTAATAAAATAAATTAAATAAACTAACTTACCTGCCACAGCAGCTAAAAGAATAGCCAACTTCAACATATTGCTTAATCGACCGTTGTCTTACTGTGAATAATTTGCAAATCCCTTTGTTTTTATACTTAGCTAACCACATATAATTATCAAATCAGATTACTAGATAACACAATATGATAAGCATTTTCTTTTGAATGAAAATTGGGTGAAAAAACCTTTATTTTATCACATCAAAGCTCGTTTAATTTTTGCCGAAAGATTTCGATAGCTGATTGTCTTAAAATGGATGATAGATTAGATGTGTATCATTATGTGATGGATATTATTGTAATTTGGCAAGGATGGTAGCGATATTATCTTATAGGGGGCTTGTCGATCGAAGGTTTTAGCTAAGCTTACCGCTGCCGGTTCGTAGATGGGTTACCATCCATTACATATCGAGATCCCTCGGTGTTTCGGAAAGCATGTTAAGCCTTTTTTCCCGGCTGTCATTGTAGATCTTTGACAGTCGTTACAGGCTGTCAGAAGCCCAAAAGTCTGACAATCAGAGATCAGATAGGCAGTTGCTCCATGTAAAATACTGATATTCAGCTGAAAAGGTGGTTTTCGTATGGAGAAGAATGGGCAAGAAACTCCACCGTTACTCTTTTAAAATGTTTTTCAACACACTTGCTCGTAAAGTAGCTCTTAATGAACCGTTTTTAGGGTCATAATTCAGTGTATTAAAAACGCGTGCTTTTTACTTTATATTATCGGACTAGTGCTGTAATGCCACAGATAATTAATCAGGATTTGGTTGCGACTCGCTAAAAACAATAACATTGGACTTGCCTGGGAATTGAACACGATATCTATGTGTCACTGATTAAATACGCACTAATTAGGATACATGTATTATCACACCCACTTTAACATACTATGCGTGTTTCATTAAACTATTTTAATTAACTCTATAAGCGAAAACTGGAATAAATTTTGATTTTTTACAAAAGTCAAACAACCGACCATAGGCAACCGACATCCTTTTTAACTGGTCAAAATTTATCTTGTCATTGAAAAGTTAGTGATTGACATAATAAATATCGATTATTTGTTCAAGGAGTATTTTATTAATCCTTTATAGAAAAAAAAAACTATTTTAATGTATTTATAATTATTATACTGACAACAACGTGTTTTTCGGCTAGGATTTTCAAGATGCTGTTGGAGCTAGCCCGCGTTTAAAGATGCGGTCCTATTTCCTTATTAAATAATGTCGTAGGTGTATATGTAGGTATTATGGGGACCCCTCAAGTTTTAGAATATTATACTGCTATAACACACTGACTTTGTTACGAATCATAACATTTGGTGACTACACCATCTGTAAGCTCGTCTCGTATTATTTGTCAGGTAGGTATTTGGTTAGCACAAGTTTATTTTTTTTAATCTTTGACATACCAAACGAGTATCTTGTTCGTTTTGACGGTTTTAACTTCGAACATATTTCAATGGATTTGTTTTTTATGTGAAAGTTACGTTAGTGCTCAATATAAAAAATACTGATGAAACACTACCTACAAAAAAAATCGTAACATCGAAAGTACCAAAACGAAAAGATCACCACATCACAACCATAGACAATTTCTAGCGGCCATTGTTGTTTGACAAATTTTGAAACGCAACATGGCAGTATGGAATTAGTAAGTACTATCATTGCAGCATGGAATTTGTTTATAATAATAATAATAATAAATTTTTATTTCCACAACTTACAATTAGTTACATTCTTAGTATTAGAAATGTCCTTTTAAGCAAAACAAATGCTTGTGTTAGGACATTCCGCCCTTCCAATGGATATAGTGTCAATTGTATTTAGGATAATAAACGATAGAACTTAATTTAATCTAATTAAAAGAAGAAGAAGAAAAATCCTCAATTTCAACGGAGTCTAAACTAAACAAAACAAAAAGCAAAATGAAAAGAGGGTAATCTAAGTGAGCGCACGCACTCGGGTGTGTATGTGTGTGTGTGTGTGCGAGTGAGTATCTGTGTGTGTCTGCGTGCTGGTGTGTGTGTGTGTGTGTGTATGTGTATGTAAGGTCTGTGGTGTGAGTGGGGGGAGAGGATTGGTGTAACAGGGGAGGGAAGGTGTTGAGGATTTCAGTGTGTTTGCACTTTGGGGTGTGAGTGAGATAAGAGATCGAAGTATTAGTTTGGAGTTTGGAGTTAGCCCTACGACAAGTCTTGGGATCGGAAGATGCTGTAGGTCAACATCTTCCACTAACCGCTGTTTAATGTTGATATTAAACATTCAACTTCTTCATACGTTTTCGCTTTAAGCCATTTCGTAGTAATACTTTTGCAGTCGCGCTGTGTACGGGAGTAAATACCAAATTCTTTGTTAAGCAGGTTATATAAGCGAGATGATTGACTTGCGTATTGTCTTTTTGCAAATGTTGATTTAATCGTTATTGCTGTGGCAACCTTATTCTTTCTTCTGCCTTCAAGGGGTCAAATGTGAGAGATTTATGCTGCTTTAGAATTATATGAAGTACATACGAGTACATCTTTCTAACTGTCAGGAGGTCAGATATCTTATAAAGGCTTTCTGTCGGAAATCTATACGGTTTGAAAAGCATAACTTTAAGTAGAGACCTCTGGGCTCTCTCTAGCTCTAGGAATTTTTGTTGCTCCTCCCCAGACCGGTAGACAATACGATAGAACCGACTGTACTAGCGAAGTGTATATCTGAAGCAGAAGGCGTTTGGAAGTTACATAACGTAATGTTTCGAAGGTCCAGATGAGTTTTCTAACTCTCTTCATTAATAATTCTGTGTGGCTGTGCCAAGTCAGGCGTTGATCAATCATTATGCACAGATATTTTGTAAATTTAACTTTAGTAATTACGTCGCAAGAGCATATCGAGCCAGCAGGGTAGCGGCATTTGTGTATTTTAATGTTGAAATCTGCTGGCGGTTGGGAGGAATCGTACTTAGAGAAGCATATGAAGTTCGTTTTGGAAGTGTTTAGGGTTAAGGTCGAGCCAGGTAGCAATGTTTTTCAGACCGTCCTCAGTGGATTTTTGGACGTTGCTCCAAGTTGTGCCACTAAAAACTATGGCGGTGTCATCCGCGTATGAGAAAATGTTACCATCTTGTATTTTCAAATTACAAAGGTTGTTTATGTAGAGAAGGAATAATGGCGGGCCGAGAACACTTCCTTGACCTACTCCGTAAGTAACTGTTTCTTCAGAGCTTACGACTTTATCAATTTTAACTTTTTGTTTGCGACCATTTAAATAATCCGTAAGGAGAGCCAGAGGTGGACCTCTTATACCGTATGTTTCTAGACGGTCTAGAAGAAGGGGGACAGAGACTGTGTCGAACGCCTTTTTAAGGTCCAGGAAGACAACAAGACATTTGTCTCCACTGTCCACTTTAGTGGTAACAGTGGAGGCAAGTGCCAGCACCGCGTCTTCAGTAGACCTTCCCTGCCGAAAACTAAATTGTGAAGGAGATAATAGCTTGGTCTTATTGATGTAACTTAGCAATCGTGAATTGATTATCCTTTCCAAAATCTTCGACAAGGATGGCAATACTGATATAGGCCTGTAGTTCGACGGATCACTCTTGTCCCCGCTCTTGTGAACGGGAGTTATTAAAGCAAAGTTTATAGAAATTGAATTTGAATACATGGAACTAGTATGAATTATCCTGTACTATTAAATGAGCATTCTCCATTTTAACCCGAGCAGAGATTTGTGCTTTTTTTAATCTCATCAAAGAGACTTCTTGCCTTCTATGTTACGGGGTTTGGTTTCTGTAGAAAGTAGTGCTCGGCGCTATGGTGACCAACACACACCTTTCTCGTATTGATAGGATATGGTATATATGGTAAAAGTTAAAGTCTCGTATTATAAAGGGAAATAGCTATATTGAATCACTAACACTTAGTTACAAGAACTGGTATATAAAGGTGAACTATATAACTAACTTATTGGTAAAATGTATGGTAAAATGGTAATGGTTATGGTTTTGAGTCGTAGTGTCTCTAATGAGATCTGAACGCGAACTGGCCCACCTTTAGGTGAACGAGCGAATGTGCATATTTGCGTTCGATGCAATTATGCATTTTCGCTGAGTGTTCGATTAACTCGAACATATTCCCAAGAGCGAGAAGAAATGCGGGATGATAGCTAAAGCTACATGATATGGTGTGTACAAAAACATTAAACTACTTAACACATTCGTTTCTAGTAATCTTAACTGGTAGGTTTAAAAACATTGATTATGCATAGTAAACAAAAACTCTACTTAAATAAGTAAACTTATTAAAAACATTAACGACGATTTAAATTTACACTATTGAGTCTTCCACAGTAAAAGCAATATTTTGATTGCCAGTGTCAGAATTTTTGTCCCGTTTGATCGCACTATAGTTCACGCTAGGCCAGCGTTTGGCATAATTGTGTAAATGAAAAACGTCACTTTGGTTCCTAAGATCTCTGGCACTGAGCACTTCACTATATGATTCCTGTCTTCTGGTTGGTTTCGGTGTCAGCGGAGCCGCTGCTAACTCCTGTTGGCAGCGACTCTCGCTGCGGCGTCGAGGTCTCGGAGGTGGCGGGGTCACCGCGGCCTGCTGCCGGCGGGATCCCTCGCCACGATGCCCAGCGGCGGCCTTCTGACACAGGCGACATCGCCCGGTCCGCCACAACCAGATTGCTGCCGCGCATAGAGCGATCGACATCAACACGTAACAAATTACGTATTGGTGGATATCATGGGGTGATATATCGTCAATTTCTGAATCGCTTTTCTTCAGTTTTTCTATCGCCTCCCCCAGACTGGTCATGGATATGGTTATGGTTCCGTCATCAGTCTGTTTTTCGTCAGGGATTTTGATGTTAATCAAATGATTAATCTGATCAAATTCAGGCATGTAAATGGTTGGTGAAATATTCATTTGGTTGGATTGATGTTGTATTGAATATAATATAATGAGAAGTCCTTTCCTTTGATAACGCACTCTTGACCTATGCCAATGACCCCGGCTTGGCTCAGCTGACGAACTGCTACATGATCGCCGCATATTATTTTTATTGTATAGGTGTCACAACAAAAGTAAAAGTGCTGAGAAGTCAGATGTAATTCAAGCCATACGTTAGCGCAGTTGGATTTTTCTACTTTACATTTATTGGTTGTCGAGTTCTTATCGCAAAAACTTTCGTCATTTTGCAGGTCTGTAATTGGTTTTAGCAGCTGACAGATGTAAGTTGGTCCATGGTGTAGACATGCCGTTAGTTCCTTTGTGGACATGCTAAAGAAGGAATCTTTCTTTAGGTTAACTGCCACATATTCGGAGACTGGTATTATTGTGGTCATAATGGTGTCTGTTTGGTGCGGTACAGGTATTATATTGTACAGTTTGAAACTTTCTCTGGATATTAGTGGAAAAGTAACTTCGATTATAACAAATTTTTGTGTCGCTCTGGCTTTGACCTTCAGTAGTTTGTAAAGATACTGAAGTTCAGTGTCTAAATTAGTGATTGGTAGTGTGAGTTCGCTTGGCATCTGGCCATATATAGTTTGAAGCTCACGTTTAAGTTGCGTTGGTGGCAGTAAATGTATGCTAATTTGACCATGGTAGATGTCTGTTAATGCATCGAGCAACGTGTTTTGAAGTCGTCTTAATCCTTGCAGCAAGCTGTTTCCTGACATCGCTGACAATGTGAAGTCATTGACGTATGAAATATTTTGTATTTCCCTTTGGAGAGTGCTTGCGTTGTCTTGCAAATCCATAAGCTTCTTGTTTATTAACTTGTGCTGTTTGTTTACAGTGATCTCCATTCTCTTCATAAGGTTGAACTCTGCTTCAATTATAGAAGTCTGATTTTTCCATAAATTTGAAAGGTGTTTCTCATTGCGATGTATGGTTTCAATGTCCTTTTCATACTGGTCTGCGAAACGTGAGTCCAACACTCCGAATAAGTCATTTGCTAGATAGCCGATACCGTTGATAAGGCCTCGTCGGCGTCGATCCGTCTTCCATGTGGCGCGTCGCCGTCTAGCGTGGACATCAAAATGTTGTGTTAGCAAAAGTTCATTGTAGTATTCGAGTTCCTGGTAATCGTGTCGGGCTTGTTGCACGATCGTATTACAATGGCTTAGTGTTTCAATGCTTGCACATATTTTTTCTTGATAATTTGCTATTTTATTGTAGGTGTTTATGCCTGTCCAATAGGGTCCCATGTCGTAGTACATAACTAATGTCCATTTATCTCTGATTAGTTGTACTTTTGAAATAGGGTCAAAATAAAGCGTCTGGTTGCTTGGAAATGGTTTGACGTTGTCTAAACCGTAAGATGGATAAATCAACATGAAAAAACTCAGTAAAACTGCTGCTACAGTTGCGATTTTTGATCTCGGTTTTCTTTTCCTTTCGGTTAATTTGGTTGTTGGTTTTATATCTGGTTTGGATATCGTTGTGTTATTCTGGTTTACGGGTAAAACGGAGAGTTTCACAATAGGGCGTTTCATGACCCCATTTTTTGTTTTTAGTGAAACCGCTCTGGTGAAACCATCGTTTCCTGGATGTGTGTCGACCACACGTCCAAGGGCCCATTTTCCTGGAGGTAGATTCTCATCATGAATCACCACTAGATCTCCAATTCTGATGTTTTTCTGTGGTTCCATCCATTTACTTCTTGATGAAAGTTGTACCAAGTACTCAGTCTTCCATCGTTTCCAAATATCTTGGAATAATTTGTTGGTTAGATGCCATCTGGTTCTAGCATCTTGCTCTGTTTCTATTACAGTTGTTCCTGGTCTTCCTGATAAGAAATGAGCTGGTGTAAGGAAGTTTACATCATCAGGATCCTCGGATATCGCGCAAAGAGGTCGAGAGTTGAGGCACGCTTCTAGTCTAGCTAACAATGTGATGTACTCCTCGAAGGTTAGTCTTTGTTGACCGATGACCCTCTTGAGATGATGTTTTAGACTTCGTACTGCTCGTTCCCACAGACCGCCGGCATTAGGCCAGCTAGGTACGTTAAAGTGCCATTCTATACCCATCTCCGTTATCTCGGTTCTAAAACTTTCACTGAATACTTCTTGAAGCTGGTTAAATTCTTCCTGTATCATCCTGTTTGCTCCCACGAAGTTAGTGCCGTTGTCACTGTACATATGTCGTGGTGTCCCTTTTCTGGCTGCCATTCTGGTTAGAGCTGCCAAAAAGGCGGAGCTGCTCAGGTCTGACACAAGTTCTAGGTGAACTGCTTTCGTGACCATGCATACAAAAACTGCTATGTACCCCTTAGTGGTTTTGATTCCTCGTCCTTTGTTAGCTTTGACCTCTACGAAACCTGTGTAATCTATGCCGCAGTGATAAAACGCATGTTCTGGATTCACTCTTGGTTCTGGTAAATCTCCCATGAGCTGGTGCTGCCGTACGGGATTCTGTTTTCTGCATATGACACATTGTCTTATAAACTTTTTAGTTGCCATATATCCGCCTAGAATCCAAAACTGTTGTCTAAGGTTTGCTAACGTTAGACGTGCTCCGCCATGAAAAGTCAATTTATGCGCTTGATTGATGAGTAATGTGGTTAGCATATGGTCGTGAGGTAAGATGATGGGATGTTTCATCTCAAGACTCATGTGGGCGTTTTCTAATCTCCCACCCACACGTAAAAGCCCATGTTCATCTGTGGTTGGATTCAAACTCAAAATCTTGCTTTTAGAGTGCACTCTTCCGTGTTTCTTTATAGAATCTAGGTCGCTTGCAAATTCTACCTGCTGAATGTTTGCTATTATCAGCTGTTTAGCGCGACGAAGCTCGTGTAATTCGAGATAGGGTCGGCGGACTTGTTTATTCAAGGTAGCTAATCGTAGTATCCACGCAAAAATACGTATGATTTTTGTAATGGAGCTGTATTTATATAATAAATGGTTAATAATTTCGGTAGTCAGCGATTCTCTTGGTTGTCCAATGACTACCGCATTGGTTTGTTTTAAAATAGACGGCTTTACTTCTAAACTCGTCTCATAAATGGTTTGGTGGTTTTCTTGGTTTGTGTATGCTGGCAGCCATGATGGCCCTTGCCACCATAACTTGTGGTCTTTGAGTTGCTTGACATTCAAACCACGACTTGCACAGTCAGCTGGATTATCTGTCGTCTTCACATATTGCCAATGTTTTGATGGTATGGTTTTGGTGATGGTTGTTACCCGATTTGCTACGAATGGTTTCCATCGGGCTGGATCTCCTTGTATCCATCCTAGTACTGCAGTTGAATCAGTCCAACAGTAGATATCTGTAGGGTAATCTGATAAGCAACTTTGAACCTTTTGCATTAGCTGAGCTAACAGGTGAGCTTCCATTAACTCTAGTCTCGGTATAGATAAGACTTTGCTTACGGGTGCCAACCTAGCCTTCCCCGCAACTAATGTAATGGTTGTCCCTTCTTTCTTTACTACCTTGCAGTAAATCACACACGCGTATGCCTTGTTTGAGGCGTCGCAGAATCCGTACAATTCTATGTTTTGGTTTTCTCCCATTCCTAGCCATCTGTTGACTTCCATACTGTTTATGTCTCTAAATTCTTGTTTTAATTTCGTCCATTCAGAGTTAATTGCCTCTGGTAGACGGTCATCCCATTTTAAGTTAGACAACCAGACATTTTGGAACAGTAGTTTCATGGTAGTGCTCAGGGGGGTTAACCACCCTAATGGATCGAACAACTTGGAAATGTCCGACAGTAGAGCTCTTTTGGTAATCATTGCTGGTGATTCGGGTTCTATTTTTGAGTTGAAAGTGAAATTATCTTTCTGTTGGTTCCAACAGAGACCCAATGTTTTGGTAGAATCGTTTTGCTTGAACTCGTATGTTGACTGGTCACATTGCCCTCTCTCTAAATCAGTTAATAGCTCTGGTTTGTTCGAGGTCCATTTTCTAAGATTAAATCCTCCCAATCGGCATAATTTTATGAGATCGGATTTCAGCTTGTTTGCTGCTTCAATTGAATGACGCCCTACGCAAAAGTCATCTATATAGAAGCTGCCTTCCAATTCTTTTGCTGCATCAGGAAATTTCTGCCTTTCATCAGACGCCAATTGTTTCAAGCACATCATCGCTAAGAATCCTGCTGGTTTGGTTCCGTATGTAAGCGTGACGAGTTGAAATGATTGTATAGGTTGGTTATTTGATTCTCGCCATAGTACCTTTTGGTAAGCTTGATCTTCTTGGTGTACTCGAATCATTCTGTACATCTTCTCGATGTCAGAAGTATATACAAATTGAAATTGTCTCCATTTCAGGATAAGCTCTTGAAGATCCTTTTGTATATTTGGACCCCTGTACATGACGTCATTTAGACTGTACCCTGATGAAGACTTTGCTGAGGCGTTAAAAACTACTCTCAGTTTGGTTGTGGTAGATTCAGCCCGAATGACTGCATGGTGTGGTAAGTAGCATTCGGGCGCTTGGTTAATGTTGCATGGTATCATGTGGTTTAATGTGAAATATTCGTCCATGAATTTTTTGTAATCTGCTTTCAATTCGCTGTTTCTTTCAAATTTCTTCTCTAAGTTTCTAAATTGAGCTAATGCTTGTGGTTTAGTTGCACCCAACTTATCTTTATGTTCCGGCTTAAGTGGTAGTCGAACTTCGTACCTTCCGTCCTCAAGCCTCTTAGTGGTTTTGAGAAAAAATTGTAAGCACTCATGGTCATCGTTGGACATCTCTATTTTCTGGTTTATGTCTTCGTTCTCCCAATATTTCAGTAGATCTTCTGTGTTGTTGAGAACTACGTTGCATTGGTAGTGTGGTCTCATAGATCCACAGAGTAGCCATCCTAGTAGCGTCTGTTGAGCGATTGGTTGTTTATCCTTGTCTCCTCTCAAGATTCCTCCTAACATTATCTTGCTATAAACTTCTGCACCTAGAAGCATGTCTACAGGTCTGCTTATATGAAACTCTGGATCGGCCAATTGTAGCCCTTGAATATGGTTCCACGTTGTTGGTTTGGTAAACGTGTTATTTGGCAGTCGTTTGATCAAATTATTCATAACTATAACGTTCGTGTTACAAGTAAATTCACTATTTGCAGACTGTAGTGTCACCTGTAACATTCCCTTCGCATTATTTTCTCTTTCACCGACACCGAAAATTTGACCTTTGAAATGAGCCCTCTTCAATCCCAAGACCTGGGCTGCGTTTTCATTGATTAACGACAGTTGAGAACCCTGGTCAACTAAAGCTCTCATCTTGTGCTGAGTTCCATCAGCTCCCTTTACTTTTATGATAGCGGTGGCTAAAAGTATTTCAGACATGTCATCCCAAGACACGTGAGATGACCTAGATGCGCTCTTTTTGGTTGCAACAGAATTCGTAGTTTCTCCTGCTGACGCAGTTGGACTTTGTCTTGTCAATGCATCGTGAAGTAACGTGTTATGTGTGGCTAAGCATTTACGACATCGTTTGTTCGATTGACATGGTTTATTGTTATGACTGCATAGACAGTTTTGGCAGTAATTTAATTGCTCAATTTTATTTACCTTTTGCTCGTGCGTCATTTGTAAAAAATCAGGGCAACGCCACAATCCGTGTTCAGAATTGCATAATGCACAGGTTATCGACCGCGACACATGTAACGCATTCATATTAGACTTCGAGTTATCTTTGTTGTCTGATTGATGATTATTTCGATGAAAACTTTTCCTCTGGTTTTGGTTATAGTTGCCGTTTCTCGATGGTTGTTGTGGCGTAGTCTTTTGGTTAGCTGGTTCTTGCTTGCGACGAGACGCTTCTAGCGCTGTAAATTTCGTCTCTAAGAATTCCAGGAATTCCTGTAGATCGGGTAGCTCTCGAGGATTCTTGACCGATTCTATGTATTCGGTGAAGGTATCGTTATCAAGCTTTTGCGCTAGTAGGTGCACTAAAAGTGGATCCCAAGTTGCTATATCCACTCCCAGATTCTGAATAGCATGTAACGTCTCCTTGGTTAAGTCATGCAGTTTCTTGATCATGGCCAGCGATTGCTGTTGTATGTTGGGAAGTCCCAGTAGAATGTTGATATGGGACGTGAAAATCAATTTCTTGTTACCATACCTGTGGCTTAAAATCTCCCAACATACCTGATAATTGTCAGAGCTAATCTGTAAATGGTGAATCAGACGCTCTGCTTCTCCAGCCACCTTGCTCTTCAAAAACTGCATTTTTTGCGCATTAGACATGGACGGGTTTTTATCGATCGCTTCACTAAACAAGTCTTTGAACGGAATCCACTGGTTGTAAGTCCCGTTGAACACGGGGATGTCCATCTTTGGAGCTGATTTTTCACGGTGCTTTACTGCCCACATCTTTTTGTTGATGTTGTTTGTCAACTCACTGTACTCTTCCTCGTGCTTGCAGAATTCCATTTGGTACGTAATATCGTCGCCTCCATCCTCACCTTCAATTTCCCAATGAAGTTTGTCAATCTGACCCCATCGGCTATCTAGTGATTTTAGAGCGTTCTCGAATTGCCATTGATTCTCGAACTTATCAACTTGTACATTACTCACAGTTCTCATAAATGCTTTGAAATTAATGTTCTGCTTCTTCACTAACCCGTTCAGCTTGCTGGACTCTCTCTCTGTATAGAGAAAATTCTCTCGCTGCGAGGACTCCTCATAGCGAGACGACGTACCTGGTTGTAGCTGCGTCGCGTCATCCTCCGGCTGACGATGGTCAGCGGTTAGTGGTTGCTTAGCCCGGATACCTGGTAATGGTTGTAGTACCGCTTCCTCTTTTGTTCTACGGGGGCTTTCTTCCTGCAGTTGTGTTGTGCCTAACTGCTCCATGGTTTTAACTATAATTTCCTTAATTTTATAATAAACTTCCTGGACTGTATCGAAACAACCCTTTTTGAAGTAAATGTGGTCAAAATTTGCATACTCACACATTTTCTTATGGTTTTCTTGGTAATCGTGCCAGTATGCTTCCAACATATTAGCCTTGCGTTTGTAATTATCGATAGTCTTCCTCTCGGATCCATCCTTCTTTATGTTGGTTAAAAATTTGTTCAGGATTTCATAGAGCTCCGTTTGGTTGATGAACAGAGAATCGGAATCCATATTTGGTTGATTTTAAAATATTTCGTATTGGTTATTATAAATAAATGGTTCGATCTGACCTTATTGCTCCAACCGCCTCTGCAATCTTCCGGTTCGCGGGGCGCTGTTTCACTTGGTAGTCACTGGTAATTAAATGCTCGAAGGACCATGTAGAAAGTAGTGCTCGGCGCTATGGTGACCAACACACACCTTTCTCGTATTGATAGGATATGGTATATATGGTAAAAGTTAAAGTCTCGTATTATAAAGGGAAATAGCTATATTGAATCACTAACACTTAGTTACAAGAACTGGTATATAAAGGTGAACTATATAACTAACTTATTGGTAAAATGTATGGTAAAATGGTAATGGTTATGGTTTTGAGTCGTAGTGTCTCTAATGAGATCTGAACGCGAACTGGCCCACCTTTAGGTGAACGAGCGAATGTGCATATTTGCGTTCGATGCAATTATGCATTTTCGCTGAGTGTTCGATTAACTCGAACAGTTTCCTTCAGGTGGACCATTGTGCGTGGGTACTTCTTGCCTTTTTTATGCCTACTGTGTAAATAAATAAAATGTGATACATTTACATAATATTTCATCAAATTATATATTTTTCACTACATAGGTATTAATCTTAATTTGCGTATTCAAATTATTATTTTGTGTTTAAATATTATATTTTTATATAGGCTGTTCAGCGGTTTTGCTTGTGCCTTTATTTACAACTGCGCGTGCATCGCTAGCAGAAAAAAAAGACCATCGCGCCATTTTCCGTAAATATTTGTTATCGTTTTTGTTTTATTGTTATAAAAAATACGAAAATCTAAAGTATTGTCACCAACCGACGTACAACAGTTTTTAAAAGAAGGTCCGATTGACAGTACCTGGCAACAAAGGTCAGTTGAACTTTATAAATCTTAATTATCATCTCTATAGTTACGTTATTCCAGCATAAGTTCTTACAACAAGTCTGGTTTTTTCCTCGCAAGTTTGTTGAAAAACGTCGTATGAAACGCGTGTGCATTGATCATTACCCACTCGGCTAAATTATCGCGCTCGCCTATGGCTCGCGCGCCAATGCCGTCTTTTGGGTAATGACCAATACAGCACACTCGTATCATAATGTACTATTACAATATTTTGTATATGTAGGTACATTAGTTATATAATTATATGTGAAGACGACGCACCTAAAAAAGTATTACTGTATGACAACAGGTAAAAAGAGTTAAAAATTAAGAAACGACAGATAAATTAATTATGTGTTAGATACATAGTTCTCACAAACATTGCAAAGGAGACGATTTTCCTAAAATTTTACAACCAATAAGTCCGTGTGTGAGGAAGTAATCACAGAATGTAAAATCAATGGCATATAATAAAAAATAAAAAATATACAACTCAAAGTATAGATTCTAGATTATCCTATGGAGCAGGACCAGCATGTTTCAAAGCATTCTTATCCTTGGATATAATCCTCTAATTTAAAAAAATGCTTTTTTGCTAAATACTAAAACCCGAGTCCAATATAGTTGGGAAAAGGCTAGGCAGATTGTTCTTGATAGCGATATTATCTTGTTTGGCTATACATACCTGCGTTATAAGGAGCTATTGCACACAAATTAATGACGTAAGTACTAGAACTTTACCTACTGCATTGCCAAGCAAGTTGTACCTATTCGTAAACATATTTCATATGGTTCCTAATTATATAAAAAATTACAGGAAGTGTTGATTATGTTTGTAGGAATAACATTATGTTAAAATCAGCTGGAACAGAAAGTGATCTTCACTTCATTCAGTGTTGTTTTCGTTTTAGAAACAACAAGTGAAAGTATATTAAAAATTAAAAAAACCCCGACACAACCATTCCATCACCAGACCCTGTTCATCATCTATCTATAACATATCCATTGAGACCATTCCAATGAGCTCAAACACGATACCTGTGCTGTTAGTTGGTAAGGGAGTTGGGTATCCTGCAAATTCCAGGTGAAGCTGCAGCATCAGTTCAAGGTTACTATATATTTTCTTCTAATGTCACACATTTCAAATCGATCAGACCTGTAGAAGAAGCTCATATCCATTCATCAACTAGAAAGCAACTGATAATCTTCAAACGGCTGAACTGATTTTGATAAAACGTGAACAGAACCATCGCTAGAAAACCTGCTTTCAAATAAAAAAACCACATTGAAACCGGTTTACCCGTTTAAGAGCTACGGTTTCACAGACAGACAAACATAGCGGTCAAACTTATAACACCCCTCTTTTTGCGTCGGGGGCTAAAAATCAATTACATGGTAAGTATTACGATAAAAGCGTACCAAATATCAATCCAAAAAAGTACCGATCCCTTGTTCACCTTTCGTACATAACCTTCAAAGCCATTACTTATGCCAGCATGGGCCATCTAATGAGTTACCTGTAGCAACAGGCTGTGGTTGAAGCCCTGTGAAAGGGTCGCGACCCCGAGCAATTTAGCCTCATGACACCAGAAAGGGTGTAAGTCGACCCAACGATAATTGCACATAGTAATATTAACAGTAACATTCTTGGTTCCTTATTGTTTCAGAATGTGTTCAGCGATTTCCGAAAGGAAATTGACGAAACCATTTTTGGTTTTATAACGGCGTAGGTCTACTAATTAAAATTAAAATATTGAAGCGGTTTCCCTTTGGATATTATATTTATTTATATTTCGGTAAGAGTTATAAACGCAGAAGTTCATGGTGCAAAAATCAGTTACATAAAGTTCGTAAATAACCATTGCTAGTCTTTTTCTCTTAATCGCTATCCATCTATGGTAGATATCATCAGGAGCTCGTAATAACAGCCGCACGGGTCGATCCATCAGGTTAAGCTTCGCTTGCCGGGTATGATCTGTGGATGCGTGACCATCTTTACATACCGAGACTCCTCCGTGCCTCGGAAAGCACGTTAAGCCGTTGGTCCCGGCTGTCATTCGTGGATCTTTGACAGTCGTTACGGGTCGTCAGAAGCCCGAAAGTCTGACAACCAGTCTTACCAAGGGGTATCGTATTACCCAGATACTGGGTTATGGAGGTCAGATAGGTAGTCGCTCCAAGTAAAATACTGGTATTCAGCTGTATCCGGTTATGCTGGAAGCCGACCCCAATATAGTTGGGAAAAGGCTAGGCAGATTGATTGATTTGATTGCTATTCATCTATGGAAATACTGGTATATGGTATGGCTGTAACTCAAATCTACCCTGGTGGCTGAATTAAGCGCAGGCCACACTGGGAATGAAGCTAAGTTCGTTGAGCTTAGCTCATGTAGCTACCGCGTCTTTTCATACTCCGGTTCATAGTTCGCGGTGTGAACCGAAGTATGCAAACACGCGGTGGCTACATAAGCGAAGCTAAACGAACTTAGATAAGCTAAGTTCATTTCGTCCCGGTGTGGCCTCCGCTTTAGTTGTAATATTATAATAAAAAACCGGCCAAGTGCTTGTCGGACTACGCACAATGAAGGATTCCGTAGTTGGGATGAATTTATCCCAAAAACAAACTTAACATTGTAGTTGAAAAACAAGTTCTCCCATACATCGATATACGACACGGACTATTCTCCAACTGCTAATGTAATTCAGTAATGGCAATAAAAAAAAAAAAAAAAAACTATAAATTAACTATTTTCAGACTTTTGCCTATACATGTACTGTAAGACCTTGCTTCCTGCCAAATTTCATGATTCTAGGTCAACGGAAAGTACCCTGTAGGTTTTGATTTATTTGCGAGTATCAAAAAATTTCGCATAATTGACCGTTTTTTTTATTGCGTTGTCTTGGAAGCTTGATTTTTTAGAGCTCCAAGAGGCTACAAACCTACGTATTTAATATTAATTTCAACTTGATGCCACCGCGCGTTCCTGAAAAAAAGGGTCTTGACAGTCAGACGGACGGACAACGAACTGATCCTTAAGGGATCCGTTTTTTTCCTTTTGAGGTACGGAACCCTAAAAATCATACTGTCTGGTTTAATTATGTTAATAATAACTGGCATCCGCAAAGCATAGCAGTATTATTACTTCCAGCAGTATTAGTACTATATTAACCAAGACTAAAAAATAATCAACTTTGACTTCTCCAAACTATAGCGATAACGCTCGGTCCTCCTAATCAAGACATGCCTGTGACTTAGGGATCTCGCGCACTAGACGGCCATGACTCCGGCCAGTCGCGGCTGTCTAGGGTATTGTATGGTCTGCGGCTAGTTGGCCGTTGCGACCAAGTGTGCGATTCGTATCGGTTTCTATATTTTACCTGGTCGCTGCGACCACTGGCCGTGGTTGTGGCCGTCTAGTGCGAGAGATCCTTTAAGTTATAACAAACTAGCGCCCAGCCCCTGCTTCGCAAGGTTTTTACGACTTGACAAACATCGAAAATTCTGTATTATTTATGTGAGTTTAATTAGACTTTTTAAAATATTCTAAACGATGGTGAAATTCTGAAGAACAACGCGGTTACACAGACAGATACAAAATCTACTTTATTTATTTATATATATTTTATTGTACACCAGATTATACATTACAAAATATACAATGGGCGGCTTATCGCTTACTGCGATCTCTTCCAGGCTTAGGCTTTAATTTATAATATACAACGTGTTGTTTTTGATATCCCATAACTCTAGGGTTATATTATTTAAGTAAAAAGAACACAAAGTCTCCTAGAATAGGTGGTCCAAAAATGCATGGTTTCCAAGATATAATCAATCATAATTAAATGCAAAAACTTTTTTAACAAAAGTCAAAAATTGACACCAGTATGACGAATCTTTACTTTTGCGACGTTGTCAAACTTCACAGTAGTGTAGTAAAGTAATTAATTTAGTGCAGTAAAGTAATTCATTTTTATTCAAACCAATCATTCATATTTAAAGCTAAGAACTTGCGACGTTGTATATTTCACGTACGGGTGTTTTACATTAATAATCGTGACTTAATCGAATTATTTTGTATGAAAAATGAAAAAAAAAAAAAAAATATGATTGAAGAATAATTCATATGCCAGTTGGTTCTTTGATATAGTCTCAATCATACCCTAGAGTTATGGGTATCAAAAAAAACACATTGTATAAAGAGATAGGTATATACTTCGTGTACCTACTCTATTTCATGTCGACACATAACTATGCCGTTAAAATGAGATACTATTTTGGTTATCCTCCCATTGTAGGTCAGTTCGGTCGAGATTGACGCATACGGCAAGAAACTTGGCAGTCTCTTCGTGTAGCTCTTCCAAGTGGATAAGTTATGAGGGCCACTCACTTGCTGACCCAAAATTACTTGGCACATAATAGAACTGCTTGGAGACGGCTCAGTTTGGCCGCTCAGGGAATAAGGATAAATAAGTGTCTGGAACGATCGTTATTCAATTCATTTCGTAGTCATCGATATTCGCAAACATGAATAATTTCAATAGGCTCGAATGGCCTTGACACCTTTGTTATGTTACCGCCTCGGGGAATCCAGGCGTAACGTTATCTGATCCAAGCTAATATTTATATTTATTTTATTATTATTTTTTATAATATATACCTGCGAACGTAACTCTGTTTGTCTGTTGCCTTTTCACACTAAAACCACTGATCGTTATGTTTGACAGATAGGTAGCCTGGGAACTGAAGAAGGACATAGGCTACTATTGATCCCGAATATTTGTATTCAGGTACCCTAACCGGGAACATTCGCCTGTAATGTAACGTTTAGAGTCGAGCATCAGTGAGGGAGGAGAAACGAGCATTACAGTGCGCAACTTGTAATGATACAATTCGAGCGTAACATCAGTGAGGGAGGAGAACCGAGCATTACAGAGCGCAACCTTTAATGATACAATTCGAGCATAACATCAGTGAGGGAGGAGAACCGAGCATTACAGTGCGCAATGTCTGTGATATATCATCTGAAATGTTGTAACATTTCAGATAAATTTATTTTATAGGCGAATGCTCGTCAGTCAGAGAGGCAGTATTGTAACGTAATGCTCAAAATCGAATCTGAATTGGTACATTACAAGGGAATGCTCGTCAGTCAGGAAGGCGGTATTGTAACGTTACATTACAGGTTAATGCTCCCGGTGAGGGAGCACCTTTCAATACAAAACACACCCAGATAGAATCGCGGACAACAGTTAGTACCTGATCTATATTTAGTCAAGGAAAGTAAAGATAATACTTACTCACGGTTATTTACCTGCTACTAAGATTATAATCTAACAAAATAACATAATTTTTAAGTTAAAATAAAACCTTTGATTGAATATGTGTGTTATCTAAGAAATCAATCAATCGATAAACATAATATTATCAAAAGCTTCAGGGTCGTTGCAAATAATAATAGGTATCCGTACTTCCATGGTAATATAATAAAAAATAAATAAAACTAAAAAGTCATTTATTCTATTACCCAATTACACTTATTTACAAAATGTTTGTAGCATGCGTTTGACATAACTGAATACCATTTATTATTTTTAACATGCAAATTAGTTTTGATTCGGTGCGTTTTTATTTATTCGCGATTTTTATATTTTAATTGTATGATAGTTAATGTATAATTGAATTGTAAGGGAATATAGAGATCGCTTAACAATTTAAATGTAAAATTTCTAACGATTTTTGCAATTACCAGGTCAGCGTCAGGATGTATGATGATGAGAACATGATTCGCGACAGTAATAAATAAGTATTAACAGAATTATATATTATATATCATTAGTTAAAACCTGATACAGGTGGTATTAATGGTTCGCAGCGGTGCCTAGAACGCAGCCTTGCGAATGATGAAGACAGGTTATTGAAGTGTTCCAAAATGAACACATGCAAGTAATGTATAAATCGGATCAGTCCAGTCCATTTATTAAACCATTTGACTATGTTTCAGTATCAAAATGTGTCCTTGTCAAAGAAAATTGTTGAACTCGATGAGGAAACTCCTATACAGGGTGGCAGGGACATCGACGCCCTGCTGGGGTTGCGGGTTTGTCCGAAAGGGATATCGCGGCCCCGGCACACAGGCAACGGAAGGAACACGGGTGGGTTTTAGTCAGTAAAAGTCTGACACACCCTCTCGCTCCGCCCAGAGCGAGAGGAGTCATTTGATGATTTCCCACCCAAAAAAAAAAACATGTTTTTTATATTAAGAACATATTTAAATAATTTGTACTTGGCCACTATTCGACGGTTTCTTTCCAATTTTAATCAATGCTCAGACGTTGTCCATTTTTATCAACGCTAGATTATATTTCCGCTATCAACATTTCCATTTACCATTAGGCAATTGTTATTTTCTATTACAGATAATTTCATGATGTGTTCTTTAGATAATTAGTATTAGCGTAATCATACATGTCTAATAGGTCCATGATATAATCTAATGCTCTATTTATTTACAAATAAACAAATACTTTGTAGGCAATTATCACTGATAAGTACTTATTCAATTACAAGATTTTTCGTGACATATTTTCCTTTGTTTTATAAGTAAAATGTATATAATTAACGGACTTCCAAACGGATTGGTCCCATATAAATTTTATTAACTTTGCTGGGATAGTTTTTGATTAAGCTTCAATAATACGTATTTTTTCCCACTTTGTATATGTGGATGATATGATGATAACTTCCTGTGACATAGCAGGTACTGGTATTCGAATTTGTGTGGGGTAGGTACCACAACTAAAAAGTGAAAAATAAAAACTTTTTACAAAAAAAAAAACAACCGACTTCCGAAAAAAAACACTACAAAGTGAAAAATAACTTTAATTTCGGAAGTCGGTGGCAAAAAACGAAAAATTCAAAACCAAAGACACCGACTTCCGAAATTAAAGTTATTTTTCACCTTGTAGTGTTTTTTTTTCGGAAGTCGGTGATTTTTTTTTTTAAGAAGTTTTGCGCATGAAAGTTGGGCATGAGATGAGAAGGAATGGGAAATTGTCGTGGGGAAAGTTAAGAGTATGAATGTGGATGGCTATAAGAGTAAGGGAAGACCAGAGAACCGATGGATGGACTGTGTGAAGGTTGATATGGCTAGAAAAGGGGTGTCTACCGAGATGGCAACTAATAGAGAGTTCTCTATTAGTTGCCATCTCGGTAGACACCCTGGAAGAAAAAGACAAGTTGTACCAATCCGAAATAAATTGGGATAAGAGCAGGAGATAAATGATGATAATGATGTGCTTTAGAAGAATTATCATCTATTCAGTGAGTCAGCAGCGAACGTCAGTTAGTAAAAAACTTTAGGGGCATTAGAAACAGGGTTTAAAGTTCACTCATCCTGGGTGTCGTGGCTGGATTGTAGATGCCGCCACAAAACAAAAGACGTACGACGTATTGCATGGACAAAAAAAAACAGTTTTCGGTTCGTATTGTTTGATTTATTTTTGTGGTGTACAATAACGTATCCTGTACTACGAGTATTAAACAAGCAATATTTGTATAATATATATTTATATACATATAAGTATACGAGATTTGTCATCACGTTCTTGAAAACGACTCTAACGATTTCAATGAAAGTTGCAATTTAGGGTTTACGGAGCCGAAAAATCGATCTAGTTAGGGAATCTCATATCTGGGAAAATTCGTTTTCTCCGTATTTTCACCCGAGCAGAGGTTAGTCGCCCAAGGTTTAGAAAAAGATGGCTACCTTAGAATAATGACATGGCAGCATGAAATTAGTAATGTACTAGTATACATAGTATTAGTATGAACTATCCTATACTTTTAAATGAGTATTCTCTATTTTCACCAGAGCAGAGCTCAGTTACTATACCTTTACACAAATAATCCAGTTTTAAAGAAACATCACGTTTTTTTACTTGTTAAGGCTCAGACAGGCGCGATGCTACGATGCAACGCAATTTTGCTAAAACAATTTCCATGAAGTTTTCATAGAAATTGTTCTACTAGAGTCACATCGCGACTATCGCGGAACCACTTACGAATAGATGTTAAATTATATCTGGTTCTAAGATGAGAAATTGAGTTTAATATTTAAGTATGATAAGTCTTTAAATTGTTAAAAGTTACGAGACAGTGAAGATTCATATTACGAACAGATTTCAAAGGAGTCTGTATTGTTCTGAAGACTAACTTCAGTAAACTTTCATGTAGGTTGTGGCACACGCTTATCTGCTACATAGTAGAGATAATTGCATAAGAAATGTCAGTTGATATCGCTTTGTGTTCATTTTTCTTTTAATTTATTATTTACCTGCAATAGCTGCTTGGCACGGTTTTTACGACTTGACACAAAATCATGATTTATTTATTACTAGCTTTCGCCCCCGGCTTCGCCCGCGTGGAGGTTGGAAATTATCCGGCGGGAACGTACTACCGGGATAAAAGGTATCCTATATGTTAATCCAGGTTATAAACTATATGTGTGCCAAATTTCATATAAATCAGTTCAGCCGTTTTTGCGTGATTGAGTAACAAACATCCAAACATACAAACTTTCACATTTATGATATTTATTTATTTATTTATTTATTAGGGACAAAAAACAATTACATGCTACAAAATACAGAGAAATAATTAAACTAAGATTTAACAAACATGTAACCCACACCATTGTCCACGTTTTAACTAAAGATTAAAAGAAGTGCTGAAGACAAGTGATAAAAGAATATAAAAAATAAGGAAAAATAAAACAATAGTCGCTGCCACAATATTGCTGTGTTACTTAGCTTAATTTAACTTAAATTACTCGCTAAACAAAACAAAATGTCCAGAGCCATTTTCTTAAATAATTGCTTCGATAGACAAAATATATCAAGTTCTTTAAAATGCATGTTGTAAGAATCAACAAGGCGACGAAGAGGTGCACGTTCCCCAGCATTAGTACTGAATATGTCTGTATGGAACAGTTGAAGCACGCGCACCCCCCTTCGAATAACACTTCTGGGTACCTTGTAACACAATTTGTTTGTAAGGTCAATACAGTCAAATTTGTTATTGCATATGCCGTGCAGTGTCATAACATCAAGTAACAGCCGCCTGGATCCCAAATCCAGAACGCCATACCGTTTCAGTAGCTGCACGTAAGGAGACCGTAAGAACTTCTTCTGTACCCTTTCAATTCTAGTGCCGTATTTGTCGTAGAAAGGGTTCCAGATTGGGACGGCATATTCCAACTGGGATTGTCTTATAAAGCAATAAGAATGTAGAGGGCCGCACAAAGTCACACGACGATCTCATGACGAAACCATACATCTGATACGCCTTGTTAACTATATTATCAACATGCTTGTCGAAGTGCAAACTGGCATCCAGTGTAACACCTAAGTCACGAACAAAGCTAACATCATTTAAGAGTGCGTTATTAATTGAATAATTAAAATGTATTTTATTTCTCTTTTTGGTAAATGAGATTGCATGACATTTTGATAGACTGAGAAAGAGCCTATTATTGTTACAGTATGTATAATAATAATAATAATAATATATTTATTATTTCTCTCAAAAAGGTACAGTAGTTCATACTAACAAGTTATTGCAACAATCTATCCTTTGTGAGAGCTGGAGTCTGTACTGGGTTCAAGACCTGTGTCACAGATCTCCAGGCTCACCCTTAAAAGTATAATTATAATTGCACTTACGTACTACAAAACATTTAATAGTGGCTCCAAGTATTGAGAGCAGACAAAAAAATACAAACAAAATGAATAAAATGATAAAAAGAAAAATAAAAAAAATAGGTATCTGCCTAGGTGAATGTAGTGAATAAGAGTGCAACACGCACTACAAGGCACCAACGTGTACAAGAGTGTGTGTGTGTGTGTTTGTGTGGGTATGAGGGTATGGGTGTGTGTGTGAGGGGAATTGGGGGTTTGTCTGTAAGGGGTGATAAGACGCTGTCTCTTGGGTAAGGTTAATAATTCGCTAGTTAGGTTGAAATGGAAATAATGTTTTCAGTCTCTGTGTAATCTAATTCAAGGAGCCAGTTTGAAATAGCTCTTTTACACTTAGATTTGCACATAGGATATATATTCAAAATTTTGTTGACTCTGTTATAGACGTGACTGCTAAGGAACGGAAAACTACGCTGGGAGGAACGACATTTTGTACGGAAGGAGGGACAGACAGCGTGCTTTCGCCGTTGGGAGCTTATTTTGGATGGATCGTACGGAGTTTTACAATGTGTAGTTAATAAGAGGTTAAGAATGAATAATTTGCGTACGGAGAGTACCGAGCATGTTTTATATAGATCGGATGTAGGGAAACAGAAAGGTAGCCGCCAACCAATCTTCAGGAGTGCCCTTTGCGCACGTTCCAATTTCAGCATGAGGGTCTTTGACGCTCCTCCCCATGAAACTATACAGTATTGTATTAGCGATTGGCAGAGGGACAGGTATACAAGTTTAACCACCTTAGTGTCAGCAACGTGACGTTGAGACTTTAAAATAAAAATCAACCTGCGCAGTCGTGAAGTGAGCGCGTCAATATGTGTACCGAAAGACAGACAGTCATCAATATGCACACCAAGATACTTAATACAATTGACGCGGGAAAGACTGGGGCAATCATATATTGTTTGGTGATTTGTAGAGCAGGAGTAGGCTTTCAAAGAATATGGAGATGAGGGTGGTTTCCCAATGGCAGTTAAAGAGAAAGTCATATATTTGGTTTTCTCGACGTCCAATGTTAGCAAGTTTTGGGTCAACCAGTTAGTGACAAGGTCGAGTCCAGACTGGGCATATTGGAACACCTGCTCCCAGGAGACTCCGTGAAATATTAGGGCAGTATCATCGGCGTAGGTGAAAATGGATGTAATGGGAAGCGTAAAGCTGCAAAGGTCGTTAATATAAATGAGAAAGAGGGTTGGGCCGATGATACTGCCCTGAGGGACCCCGTAGGATATGGCGAGCTCACCGCTTGTCCACTCCCCGATCCGAAGGCATTGTCGTCTGCCTGAGAGGTAGCTCTTAAACAATGCAAGTTGACTTCCTCTGATTCCGATTCTTTCAAGCTTCGCGATAAGCGTGGGGACAGGTAACGTATCGAAGGCTTTTGCCAGATCTAAGAAAACCCCAATCAATTTCTGTTTATTATCCAGGTTTGCGACAATGCTATTTGTTAAGTCTAGCACAGCATCACTTGTAGAGAATCCGGAACGAAAACCGTATTGGCTAGAAGAAAGCACTTGATTTTGTTCTAAGTACTTAACAAGTCGGTTATTTATGAGCCTCTCAAGCAGTTTCGAGAGCGTAGGCAGAATCGAGATAGGTCTGTAGTTGTTCGGTCGATCTCTGTCCCCACCCTTATGCACAGGATGTACTACTGCAAGCTTAAGCGCATTGGGAAAGATGCCAAGGCTAAACGCTAGATTGAATATGTGAGTAAGATGGGGAACAAGAAGATCCTTAAATTTCTTAAGAAAAGTGCCTGATATGCCATCTGAGCCCACTGCACAATCGCTTCTCAGCTTCTCAATCAAAGTACCTAATTCAATATCATCCGTTTGAAGTAGGACAAAGGAGTTATTATACGCAGGGAGATCGTCAATTTGGCTAGGTAAGCAAGTTGATTCAGATATGTTTTTAGCCAGTGTACTTCCGATGTTTGCGAAGTAAGAGTTAACCTCATTTACGGAGAGCTGTGGTTCAGAGGGTAAAAGAAGGGCATTGGTCTGTGTTTGAGTTTTTGAAGTGTGGGTAATGGATTTAATTGCATCCCAGAGTTTTTTATTATTGTTTTGCGCGTTATTTATTATGGCTTTATCATAATTAATTTTAGCAGTTTTTAGTATTTTTGAACAATAGTTTCTGTATCTTTTAAATGTAGTTATTAAAATTTCGTCATCAGGATTTTTCTTCAATTTTATGTGCATGTGGTCTCGGTTTCGCAGGCATTTAAGGAGTCCAGGAGTCATCCAGGGCTTACTCAGCCTTTTACGGTTTGGAACTAATTTCAATATTGAATTTTGAACTATGATTAGGTTAAGGGTGCTGATGAAGAAATCAGTTGCTATATTTACATCATTTGTATTATATAAGGGACTAAAATTGGTCTGAAGTAGGTCCAATTCAATTTTGGTGAAATCAGGTACCCGTATCTGTCTAGTTTTTAGGTGACAAGACTTGGGGGTGTTATAATTATCAAGGAAAAGCAAGACCGTGTCGTGATCAGTAACCGAGGTGTTGGCAACAAAGCAAAAAGCAGGAAATCGATGATCGAGATGGTCGAGACACCAGTTATTTTGTCGCGTAGGCAGCGTGTGTGCGGGAAGCATTCCGTGATAGGCGAGCATTGTAAGATACTCCGTTGCACGTAGGTCGTTACTAGTATCTAAGATGTTGATATTAATATCGCCGGTAATTATAACATTTCTAAAGAAGGATACAGATCTTAATAGTTCATCTAAGGAGTCAAGGAAAGCCGAAACATTGCGAACAGCAGGAGGGCGATAGATAGCTATGACAGCCGTCTCATTGTTGAGCCGTAACAATAAACAGTTGGCATCCTGGACAAGGGGCTCCGAAACGGAAACCTGGAGATGGGAACGGGAAAATATTGCTACCCCCTCATTCTGCGATCTATGTAGTTTGGTAGTGACACAGGTATAGTCATGGAGTAAGGGTATGGGGGGAGAAGAGTACAGCCAACACTCTGTAAGAATGATAATGTCCCAGGATGTTTTACTTCTTTCAATGAGCGTTAACAAGCCATCGAAGTTCTTAACTATACTTCGTATATTTTGACAAAGTAGTGAGAGAGCATTATTGTGCAAGCTGGCAAACTCCTCACATGCCTCAATCCTACAGGCTGCAGAGTCGGCAACCGAAATATTGTCCAAATCAGTTTGGATGTCATTTAGGATATCGAATTTACATCAAATAGATAAAACATTAAGCTAAAAAGGTAGGGATATAAATAACCATTTCGGACAGTAAAATAGAATTGTAACTTATTTATCGAAATGTTGTTCGCTTGAGGCAGGTATAAAACAGCATTAAATGATGGTAGGAAAGTATGGAGACAACTAACGTCTAATAGTGCATATCGGTGAGTCAACGTCAAGGCAGAGTATAAGTATGTGTAGTGTTGTGTGGAGTGTACTGTGTGTAATATAAGAAACATAACAGTAAAATCAAGACAATAAAAACAAAAAAAACAATGCTGAAAGATAACAGCAATATTGCAGGATGTAAGTCACAAAGCTGCAGGCATATAATCTATCTAGGTCCATTTAAAGAAGTAGACAGTCTTGTGGCAAGATCTGTATATTTTTATATCATCCGCGTATACTAAAAACTTAGAGTTGATAAAACATTGTTTAATGTCATTAATAAATATTATGAAGAGAAGAGGGCCCAAAATAGATCCCTGTGGTATGCCAGATGTAACAAATATAGAGTCTGACTCGTAACCATTAACAACTATTTTTTGGGTCCTGTTATAAATATATGACACAAACCATCTAAGCAAATTACCACGTATTCCGTTGAAAGCAATTTTTCTAAAAGCAATGTATGATCCACCTTATCGAAAGCCTTCTGAAAGTCCGTGTACACAGCGTCCACTTGAACGTTTTGGTCCAATTTTTCAAACAAGTAGTTGGTAAATACTAACAGATTAGTTGCGGTTGAACGACGTTTGACGAAACCGTGTTGCTCGGGTAATATAAGCTGATGAATGTGGGGGTACACGGCGTCATGCACAAGACTCTCGAAAACCTTAGACAAAGTAGAGAGGATTGAGATGGGGCAATAATTCTCTACATTGTTCTTGTCACCAGCCTTATAAACAGGGGTTATAAACGCACGTTTCCAAATTGCAGGAAAAACACCCGCTCGCACACATTTATTAAAAATTATATGTAATGCAGTACACAAGCTATCACGTGTTCTTATGAAAAAGCTGGGTGGTAAGCCGTCTGGTCCGGCCCCTTTAGACGAATCTAAAGATTCTAAAGCCGCGCGTACAGCTTCCGTAGATAGACAGATTTCGGCCATGCAAGAAGAGCTATTTGCATTGCGACCAGATGGTTGCCATTTAACAGGATCCAGAGTAGAGGGTTCGTAGACAGAAGAAAAGAAAGATGAAAATAGATTGCAAATGTCTGTAGGGTCATCAGAAGACACATTTCTGAAATACATACTAGCCGGATAGTTAGCTTTACCTTTTCTTGATGAGATGTAGGACCAAAAATGCTTTATATTTTTAGGAATGCTGTCTTCGACCGAATCAATGTACTTCCGATAGCATTTAGATAACTCTCCTTGGAAAAGTTTGCGATAGTTAGAAAATTTAAGGTAGTCAGATTGATTATGGTACTTCTTCCATCTCATCCAAGACCGTTCTTTTGCTTTAAAGATTCTTATGAGAGAGGGTGTAAACCAGACGGGAAAACTTGAGTTTCTTATTCTAGACAGCGGAACATGTGACTTGAAAATACCGTATAATGTCTCATAAAAGACGTTAACAGCTTGATCAGTGTCAAGGTGAGATAGTAAGAAGTTCCAGTTAATTTTACTCAGGTCAAAATGTATTAGATCGTAATTAGCTTTATGAAAGTTATGTCTATGGACGGAATTTTAGCGGAGTGTAATGCGTGTTCAGACAAGTCAATACAGAAAAAACCGGATGATGACCATCTGGGTCAAGCAGAGCATTACATGATACGGACTGGCAGTCAACATTTGAGATAAATAAGTCTAGTATTCTGCCTAATTTGTTTTTAGTAATATTGAACTGTGAGCCACCAATTAAATTGATGAAATTCAATAATATTCGTCCGATTGTGTTTGAAACTTGTGCGATTGCTTGATTCCCACGGTCCAACCAGTCAATGTCAGGTAAGTTAAAATCACCAATAATAAAGTATGAATCGGTAGTAGGGTCGTTAGCTAATTCTTGCAGCATGTCTAAGTAATGTGTATATATTACCTCATGCGTTCGTGGTGGCATGTACGTAGCACTGATGATGTGGCGTTTATTGTGCTGGGAAGCAGGCAGTTGGACAATGACTTGTTCAACTTCTGCCCGGACGAATTGTTTCGGTAACTTGGTAGGACGCAGTACCCGGAGAACAGCTATAAGAACTCCTCCTCCGTCTCCCTTATTTGTCACAGAACGATCACGATCACATCTGAAGACGACGTAACGATCGTCAATAAATTCGTTATCCTGGATGCTGGTAATCAGCCAGGTTTCTGTCAGTATAATGAGGTCATAGGAACACGCCATAATATTCATGTATAATGTGTGTAACTTCGTGCGTACCCCTCTACAGTTCTGATAATAAATCACAATGTTATTGGTAGCCATTGATAATAGAATTTTACAACAATAATAATAATTAACATACTTATTTTCGATACATGATACTGAAAAAGCAATTGCAAATATGAGGTCCGGACTACGTAAACCTTTATGCAGGCATTTAGGCATTAAAATATAAAATTGTAACAACACACAATTAAGAAACTCGAGGAAATATAACATAGGAACTGTTTTAACAGCACATAGCATGAAAACAAGCAAATATGACAATTTGAAAAAGGACAGCAGTACATACATAGCTCTGAGCAAGCGTAGATTACAGCACATACCATACATAAAAGCGGCAAGTAAAAGGAAAACAATAATACAAAAAATAAAATAGTAGCGCACATCGAGTCGTTAAATTGAGTTCTTCGTTTTTGCATGATTGAGTAACAAACATCCAAAAATACAAACTTTCACATTTATAATATTAGTAGGATATCAATCTGCCTAGCCTTTTCCCGACTATGTTGGGGTCGGCTTCCAGTCTAACCGGATGCAGCTGAAATACCAGTATTTTACATGGAGCGACTGCTTATCTGACCTCCACAACCCAGTAACTGGGTAATACGATACCCCTTGGTAAGACTGGTGTCAGACTTTCGGGCTTCTGACGACACGTAACGACTGTCAAAGATCTACGAATGGCAGCCGGGACCAACGGCTAAACGTGCTTTCCGAGGCACGGAGGATTCTCAGTATGTAAAGATGGTCACCCATCCACTGACCAACCCCGGCAAGCGTAGCTTAACCTGATGGATCGACCAGTGCGGCTGTTGTTACTTAGCCACGAGCTCCTCAATATAATATTAGTAGGATATGTAAGTTTATTAATAATGTACTCGTAATTATCTAAATAATGAGTGAAAACCACATCAAAATCCGTTGCAAAGTTCAGAAGAATAGCACGGTCATACATACAAACACGAAAAGCGACTTTAAATTTGGAAGTATAAAGTGTCACTAGCGACATTCTATCAGTATCGGATAAAGTGCCGCAGTATAATAGAGGCGCTCCCCAGACCCGTTTAAAGTGCTGTAAGCAGTACATTGTCACTTGTCATTTTGGTTGAGTAAGGCCCTTTTCTGATTTGTCGGCGCAGCAGCGGTGCGACATCAGCATGCTCGGATGCCGAAAACATACCGCGTCGCCTGCACCTACGCACATGTCGGTAAAGAATTATGCAGAGCCGCTTGTGCCGCGGCCGTCGCGAAATAATGTCGTCTTCGAGTTCGAGTGATGAAGATACTTTAGCTTGTTAAATTTTTCGATCTTTTTAAAAAAAAAAAAACGTTATCAAAAATGTTAAATAACGTTAACGTTATGGAGCGTTATCCATATATTTATATTATTTATACTAATATTGAAGAGGTAAAATTTGTTCGTCTGTTTGAATGTTTGTTTGTATGTAGGGAGCTATAATCTCCGGAACTACCAAACGGATTTGAAAAAATCTTTTTGCATAGGAAAACCCAATTCTTGAGGCAGGTAGATAGGCAATGTAACATCGCCAGGACTCTTAGGAGCCGAGCAAAAAGTAAAAAAGTCAGAAAGAACGCTAAGCGAAAACGAAGTAATATTGCGAGCGGGCGACGGCGACGGTATGCGACGCGGTCGGTCGGGGGCCGAAATTTCACACGGACGAAGTCGCGGGCAGAAACTAGTCAAGAGTAATTTTAAAGGGTCGTAGCCGACCGCAGGCGGCAGCAGCAAGCAGAAATACCACCCGTAGCTAGCGGTTTCATAGAAATACATAGAAACGAACGCGGCGACACGTCGCCTACTGCTGCCGCCTGCTACGGAATGGTACACACGGCTACACATCTTGCTATACATTCCCAGTATAAGCTGACCTCGCATTGTACGGAAATGCTATCCAATACGAGATCAGCATAAATTGGATATGTATAGCTTGATGTGTAGCCGTGTGTACCTTAACTGTCGACCCCCCCCCTCCCCCGGGGATACATAGTTTTTTTTAAACGATTTTTAATATTACACAATTCTCATATAAAAAGTTTGATAAATGAAATTTAGAGAGAGGTAGAAGGGAGAAATGCCCACCCACCAGTTCACAAAAGACATATTTACCAGGTCAATGTCAAATGTCTCGAAGGTCAAGGCAAAATTTAAAATAATATGTATACATTTTTGAAGTAAGGTCGACAGAACCCCGCTTTGCGGGGCTCCTTTATTTCTGTCTGCAGGGTTTAAAGGAACCTAACACGAAGGAAATGACGGGGGCTCATATGCTCGCTTTGCTTGCTCACTTGAGCCCCCGTCATCCCATTCGAACCTAACCTGTCCGAGTCGGAGTGCCCCAAATCCCGAGCTTCCTTCGCTCGCCCTTGCATCCTAAGTTTTCATTGCCTTTTTACTAATTCGAGATGTGTCGGGACTTGAGGCACCCCGTCTCAGACAGGCTAGGTTCGAAGTGGATGGCGGGGACCAATGAGCGAGCGAAGCGAGCAAACAAAGACTGTCCGAGCCGGGGTTCCCAAGTCTCAAGCTTGCTAGGCTCGCTTTTTCATTCGTAAATAAGTACTGTGATGATATTTTGCAAAATCGTTCTACATGAAGACGTCTGTACGCAAAAATTAGACGCTTCTCATACACGGTCCATAAAGTACAGTGAAGTCAATACATGTTGCAAAAAAAAAAAAGCATTTCCGGAAAAAAAAAGTCACATTCTTTCTAGCGAACAGGCACGATTCTGGTCGCGCATCCTACTCGGCGGGATGCAGAGCAGCCACTGGACATGCATGTCGAGACGCGGTATGCCAAATCAGTACCGCCTCGCTCCCGCACATACCGAGCTAATCAGGAACGCTCCATTGAAATATAGGCACTCGGTAAGCTTTCGGTACCGCATATACCGAGTGTGTTGATGTCGCACCGCTGCTGCGCCGACAAATCAGAAAAGGGCCGCGGCCACTGGACATGCAATGTCGAGACGCGGTATGCCGAATCGGTACCGCCCCACTCCCGCACATACCGAGCTAATCAGAAACGCTCAATTGAAATATAGGCGCTCGGTAAGCTTTCGGTACCGCGTATACCGAGTGTGTTGATGTCGCACCGCTGCTGCGCCGACAAATCAGAAAAGGGCCTTAGTTAGCAATAAATAACACAGTAGACAGCAGTTTTTTTTTTTTTAATAACCGCTGAAAAGTTTCAACACAGGGGGATTCAGAATCATGTACTGAATCCGTGGTATCAGTTTTCGCGTCGATGTTCCCTCACACCCTGTATACACTTTTCTCAGAGGCAGGAAATGTATACGAACCAAAACGGAACGACTCCTGTCAGATAAAGCAGAATACTTATTGTTTCTGCACCATAACCTACCCTTGATACATTTTAAATACCAGTAGGTAGGTAATAAGATTTCAATTTACTTTTAACTTTTATAAAAATTTAAAATAGTGACTTTGGGCGATAATTATTTCGATGTTTTAATGTCAAAATTCTGATATAATGTTTAGAATACATTAAATTATTAAATGAGTAACAAATAACAAACAATCAATAAAAGCTTATGACTTTATTTGACTGGTTAAAGGCTTGTGCAGACCAGCGCGACTTGTCGCGCGACGCGATACGAACAATACAATTTCTAAGAAAACTTCACAGTATAACAATAACCGGTGTCGCGTCGCGCGACAAGTCGCGCTGGTCTGCACAAGCCTTTACTTTTTTAGGGGTATGAAGAACAGAGTGTCCATAGCGCGGTAAACTCTAATTGCGCGATGCAGGATTTGTGTGACGTCAAGATGTTGTGTGACGTCAGGTCTTTGATGCGTAGTTTGCATGTGGCGATGTAGGTGCCGCCACATCACTCCCCTCCGGACGAAGTTTTATTATTTTAGTTAAAAAAGTTGACTTATTTAATTATACTCTTGTATCAAATGTTCGGCATTTGAAGTTTGGTTAAACCAAATGTGAAACGAATTTCGGTCCATCCCTAATTTTAAAGCATTATTTTGTTATAGAAGTGTTAGAGGTGTTTGTTTGAGTCGCACTTAGATAGCGTACTTTCATGAAGTTACTATTTTGATTTCATAACAAGAACTTTACGATATGAGAGTAGATAATATACGTTTCAGGTGCCTGAAATGAATACCGGCAATCTTCAAACGAGAAGACAGCAACGGTATAGCTTGTCCACTCTGAAATGACGCGCCCCACCAATTGGTGGATATATATTTGGAAATAGGTATGGTGGTACCTACGTGGTACTCATTCGCAGAGTTCTGCTACAATACTTAGGTATTTATTTAATTATCTGTACAAAAACAATAATAAAATAAAATAATGTAATAAACACATTATGGTTATCATTTTCGTTTCAACGGTCACAGTTATCAAACAAAATGTTATCGGTGTTTCGCACTCAAGTATGAGCTCATCCTAAACACCGAAACATTTTTTTACTAATACCAACTTTAATGCCTAGGTTATGTCACGCTGCTACCAATGATTAAATACATTTTCAGAGCAGTTTTATTATCATTTTTAATAGGGGGGAGGTCATTAGTTCGCGCATGCGTGTCAAAAGGTTGCGAGTTCGTTCCTGCCGGATGATCGCAGTTGTCGGTAGTTCATCGTTTGGTACCGTCGCAGACTGCCGCATCTAGTCCCAAGGTTCACAGCTCCGCGTAAAAGTTTCCCCTCGTTTAAAAAAGGAATAGTCCAAGTTTCGTAAAAGGAACGTTGCTAAAGTTCTCTATGACGTGTATTGTGTAAGTTTCGTTGAGAAACATCAACATGCGGTGGTGTTTAACTGCAGTTTTGGTCGTGGGCTTGTTTTGTTCAGGTATGTAAACTTTTTAAATTGTCGATAAGAAAGTTGGAACTAAGTTATCTTTTAAACTTACGTACTATTTAAAAAATAAAGATAAGATATTTCTGGACTTATCCACCAACGTATAAAAATAATGTGTTATCGGTTTTGGTACCTTCTTACCGTACGTTATTAGTTGTAACGAATACGATTGACGGACGTATGAAAAGTATTTAAAAAACCTTGAGACTGAATTTTTAAATTAATTTTAATGATTTACGCCTTGAGATAATTATATAGGCATCCGCCATTTTGGCCAAACTGCACTGATAAAATTAATAACTATGACAAAGCATAATACCTATATACCTAGACTTATGTAAGATTCTATAGCTACTTACATAATACTAACCGGACATTATATAAATAGGTTTGCTGGTTATTAAATCCTTCTTCTTTTTTCATTTTCGTGTTGTTAGTGACAACCTGTTGTCAGAGTTTTAAAGCCATCCATGGGCCTCTGACTTGGCTTCATAAGCCGTCGAGAAATATCTCTCAGTCATGCCGGTTTCCTTACGATGTTTTCCTTCCTCGTTTTATCCTTCTGTTTATCCAGAAATAAAGACGTGCCGTTCGAACAAACCCGTATCTACAAAAGAATCAATATAAAGGAACCACGTTGTTCAATTACCAGAATCATTCGAGTCACGTATATTTGTGAAGGAAGCCTTCCAATGCATCCATCAGCGATCATCAAATATTCTGGAAGAAATCATAATAAATTTTCATGAATCTTCGATTTCATTGCTCTACAATTTTTTCCCCAATCGTTCAATGGAAAACATTGAAATAAAACTAATAACAATTCATTGAATTGTGTAGATGGTGAGACCTTACTACATGACATGGCAACACAGAATCATATCGGATGGACTAATTAGAGCTGAGTCGCTACATAAAATATCAGAACTAAGCATAATGTGTGACCATTATAATTTAGAAGAGAAACGAGATACATTACAGTAGATGAAACAAAATCTTTATGTGCGAAGCTGCGTGACTATGTATAAGATAAAGCCCAGTTTCGGGTGCTAAAGCCAAAACTAATGAGCTATTGGTTCGATTTCCGTGATCACAAACTAAACCAAAGTTAACAAAATTAAGTAGGGACATCTCTTAAGACTGACAGGTTGAGAAATATTGTTCTCGAGCTGTCAGTCTTAAGAGATGTGACGTAACCGATAAAAACTAAGTTACATGTGTTTTTAGTCTCTGCGTTCTGATTTGTCAACTAAATAATTATATGCCTATGAAAGGGACAAATCATATTTACAGATTAGTATCTCTGTGTATACAGGGTGTCAGGGACATCGACGCAAAAACTGTTACCATGGATTCAGTACAGGATTCGCGTTGAAATTGTTAATTGTAAAAAAAAATCTGCTGCTCTATGCATTTTGATCGCGTAGGTATTGCACTTTTCTATGAAATACCAGTTTTTTTTTTTAAATAACTGACCAGAAATTGCAACGCAGGGGGGTACAGATTCATTTACTGAATCCATGGTAACAGTTTTCGCGTCGATGTCCATATTTTATCCGTTAAACAGAAAGAGATGGAAACCGCCTAAATTAAATTTAGCTTGTACACAAAAATTAAATTTAGCTTGTGCACAAAAATTCTGGACTTTGACGTATTTTCTTTCAATTTTTATTTTACGTTAGTTAAAACAAACAGTGATTTAATATTTTGCTAAGTAAACACTATCACAATGGCGTCCGAATATTTCAGAGAAAGAACGAATGGAACCCATGAGCGCATTTAATTGACAGGTCAGCCGGTGTGTCAATTATAGTTCGTTCAACTAATGAGGTTACGCACCAATAAAATTCATGGTGAATGACGAGATGACTCTATAAATACGACATGGTTTTAAAATCTTTGTCATCATTGCAAATAAAATTGTCATCATGTTTGCTTTGCTGCTGAAGATTGGGTCTTGGATTAGTTCTCCAGGTCGGGAAAAGTTGGGTTAAGGGTTTTCTCGCAGGAATTTCTCAGTAGCTGACCGGAGTCTGTATGTGTACCTACCTGGTTGATGGCAATAGGTTTGCCCCCTATTACATGGGACATAACACAACTGACGAAATCTATAATAATAATAATAATATGTTCCTGTCTCTGTAGCCCTAACCACCGGTAGCTTGGACCCTGCTCCCGATACTGGCGAACCACTATTTTTTATATTATTTTATAAAAAGCAATATAAAAATATTTAATAAGTTTAAAAATTAATAAACGAAATTATAATAATTGCTTTATTGTATAAACAAAGTGAAGCCTGACTCCTGCGCTAGGTAATAACTCCTGTGTTACAGGAGCTAGTGTCTTCACCCAATTAGTAGGTTCTGGATTGTATGCAATATAGGTAGGTACCATAAATTTAATTATGTTATACTTAATGACAATACAAAAAATAGAAATCTGGGTGTATCATAAACCTCTTTCCGTGCCCGGAATACAGCCGTGTTAGCAATGTTTTGTGTTTTTACGTTGGACCTGCGTAAATCCCCTTAATTTTTATCTGCGCTTGGTAGTGGGCGTTGGGTAAATCCGTAACCCCGCTATCGCTTTTCGGATTGCCCTCAATAAAGTCCGACAAAATAGGATTTTATGTTTAGAATTTCTTTGGGCATAAACTGGAGTTGAAACTAAGCCTGTTTATAGTCATTCTGTACTGGAATCAAGTTTAATATCTGCATAAAAGGGATTCACTTCAGCTTCATTCTTTCAGTCTGTTTTTTTTTGTCCTTATGTAAAGACGTGACAATTCGGAATGTGTAATGAATCAGTAATGACAACCGCATAACTTGGAGAAGCATCGTATGTGGGTGTGATCCTCAGCGGAGAAAATTGACAGAACGACGAAGAAGAAGAAGAACGAACCAGTCTCCCCTAAATAAGGTAAATGAAAATGGGTCTCCCAAAACATTTAATTAGTGCATTTATGAATAAACCTGCAGTATTCGAGTTCCCATTTCAATAATGACTCCAGAAGTTTGAGCATACAGTACAGTCACGCCCTAAAGTTACGTAATTAGTGGTATTGACAAAGACCTGTAAGGTTAAACACGCTACTGTGAATATAGCGGCAATTGTCGACAACATCCCACGACATTATCTGTTTCGGCTAAAATAATCGCTGATAAAGTGTGATACATATGGCTTGTGGTTAAGTTATAACAGCCACACGGGTTGATTGATCAGGTTAAGCTACGATTGCCTTGGTTGGTTTGTGGATGGGTGACCATCTTTACATACCAAGACCGTGCCTCGAAAAACACGTTAAGCCGTTGGTCCCGGCTGTCAATCGTAGATCTTTGATAGTCGTTACGGGTCGTCAGAAGCTCGAAAGTCTGACAACCAGTCTTACCAAGGGATATCGTAACCCCTCGGGTCGGTGTATTACCCAGTAACTGGGTTGTGGAGGTCAGATAGGCAGTCGCTCCATGTAAAATACTGGTATTCAGCTGCATCCAGTTAGACTGGCCCCAATATAGTTGGCTAAGGGAGATGATGATGAAAGTATGATACTTAAGGATGGTTAATATTTTTGTTAATATGGTTCTAGCTAAACAGTACGTTCCCAATCTCTGGATTCTCTGGGGCGAGATGACACAAATTAGTTCGTAGAATCGATTTTCTGGTTCCGCTTTATCTGGAATTTTAATCAATAATTAAATACTTGTGTGTCGCTATTGTAGTTCTAATTTTAGCAGTGTTATTGGCAAGCCTTACTAAGAAATTCTGAACAGTCACGTTCTTGACTCTCCGAAATTAGGTTTACATTCAAATTGAACTTACATTTAACGATAATTTTCAAGCCATAATGTAATATTTCCAAACCCATTAATGTGACAAGTAGGCACCTGATCAAAAATGTTGTTAATACTGTTATAAATTACTTCACGATCATGAGGTTGAAAAATTCCATTTTTAATAGCACATCCTGATCAGTGATCACACATACACGTCGGGAGCAACAGAATTTGTAATGAGGTCGCCATAAAAGGACACACGCCTTCAGATCTCGATAAGAACATTTATCAAATTATTTTATCACATTTTTGCCGGCTTCAAGGGAATTAACTTGAACATGAAATTTCCCCATCACTCGTAAAATGGGAGTGGTGTTGGCCGAGCCCTAAAGATAATCTGCCATTATTGCCGAGCCGGGTCAACGTAACTTTCCTACCTACATTCCTGATGTAATTGAAGCTTTCATAATCCCTTATTTGCATATTTACGATATTAAAATGTAATACAGGTACCTACTAACTACAGTATTTAACACAAACAGAATTCATTCATGCCTGTTACTTTCAAAATATCTTAACACTAAACTTTCTATACTTAAATATAAATGTCGAATTTATGTTCCATTATCTTGAATTCTCTCCCGTTCCTATAAAAAGGCTTTAAACCGTAAAATTTTACAGCGATCGTTTCAATATTTTTACACTTTTCCTACATTCGATGCACGGTAATCTATGGAACGGGTTGTGGTGCGCGTGCGGCGAACTACGAACAAATTGAATTCATTTCAGTAGCCACACTTCTAATTGGTGACGTGTATTCGACGGGACATGTGTTCACTGTCTCTTTGTTTTATTACCATCGAGAATTACGATAAAAATGTAACAAAGAACAGTAACAATCGATCGTATTTTTTAACTTAACTCGTCTGTGATTCTACTTTATTTTATAATTCTTAGGTAAAAAAAAAATCTTAGGTAGTTCAACTACCACGCGCGCCTCAAAGAGATGTCAGCACCAACTGACGGGGTCCGTAAGGGCCAATGCCTGCCAGGGTTGCGAGTTTGTCCGAAAGGGATATCGCGGCCCCGGCACACAGGCAACGGAAGGAACACGGGTGGGTTTTAGTCAGTAAAAGTCTGACACTCCCTCTCGCTCCGCCCAGAGCGGGAGGACTCATTTGAAGATTTCCCAAAAAAAAAAAGGTATTTCAACTAAGCATTAATTTCTCTGTTAGTGATGTAAGTGACTAATTCACAATTCCTAAAACTGTATGTGATTTTTGTTTGTAAATGTCTAAGTGAATAAGTCGTTGAAGTGTCATATCAATAAATAAACATACCTACTCATTTTACCGTATCATACTATTTCCTGTAATATGATTGCTTCTCCGCGGGATATTCTATCTAATTATACTTAGTTCTAGTTAGACCTTCATAGTTATGAAGGTCCGTTTTATGATTGAGTATACAACTTTTGTGGATAATACTCGCTTACTCGCTCAGATACAGTCATTTATCTTCTGGTTAGGTGCCCACTGGGAACCCGCGAGACATAAAGGATGAAGTCAACAATCAAGTATATTTCTTTCACTTTCCTTTGCTTGTTCGTTCGAGTCATCAATCATGATGTGATTCATTCATTACGTGTTATACTGCGATCTTCTGGATCTAAAGTCGAGGAAAAAACGTTTAAATTTGATATATTTGGGGTGATTCCCTTGTTTATCGTCTCGTAACTCTGAAAGAACATTACTTAACCAACAATCTTATGCCCAGTTTAGGAATTCTTAAATGGAGTTTGTCTATTCGATAATGGTATTGGTTTGACATCTTGACAAATTACGTTTCTGAATACTCAATTAATAAGAAAGTTTTACTAGTATCTATTTTGTTTGAAAATATTCCTTCTCCAAATTTAAATTCTATGAGTTGTCAATGCTATTTTTGAATTTCGAATTTTCCTAAAGACAGGGCAAAATTCGGAAAATGCTGATAAAGCGTCCTTATAGGTAGGTCATCGGTTGGCTCTCGTAATTGGGTTCCAGGGATCAAATTAATGACAGCCACTACGTGTAAAATCCTGACATACCGCATTGTGAACACAGTGGACGTCGGCTCCAAAAATGGAAAAGGCTGGTCTGAATATGGTTTTTGTGTCATGTCAGATGTAGGAATACAGGGGAATTCATTTAGATGGCTCAGTATTGACAAATCTGAAACTATTTGAGGTATAGAAAACAACGGAGGATAGATTTTAGAGGAACGTAAGGAAAATTATATTTTCAGACTTTTCCATAGCAGCACCTCTCAATGAACCACCATATATAATACAGTCATATGCATGCATATCTCTAGATAAATCAATGAGCTATCTTAATCGACTCAAGTGGATCTATGGTCCAAGTGGCTAATTATGTATATTATTCGGGAATGGCTAGGGAGCGTCACAATAGCGTAGTGTATCAAACAAACGGACACTAATTGGGGACATTGTGTTGCTTGAGGCCAGTCTTTGAGTGCTGCATATTAAATGTATGAAGTCGGTTGCAGCGAATGTTTTCAATTATAATAGTTAAGTGGTTAAATTATTTTACAAAGGAAAAGGAAAGCTAATGAATACAAAAAAAAAAGAGTAAAAAAAACCAAGAATATTTTTCTATAAGAAAAGGGGTGTTACCTAAATAAACTGTGTTTTAGTACACATATTTTAGCCGTTATTTTATCCTGGGTATTATGAAACAGATAAAAAATTATAACCGTATCTTCCAGGCTAGTTTAAACCTAACTCTTACAGTGCGGGTCTATTTTTACGATATGCAATAAGAAATAAGCACCTAATATATTTTATATTCCTAGATTCTTATATTGCTTATTCATATTCCGTCTGCTCTCGTTTTGGGCGATATTTTATGTTAGTGTTTAGATTTATCTAGGAGAAAAATAACGAGTCTCTCTTTTCAGGGTTTCGTAATTAAAGGGTGCCAACGGGACCCTCGCTGCCCGTCTATCACAGAGCTGTATGTTTTGAACTGCAATAGGTAGCTTAATTAATAGGTACACTTGAAAATTTCTGAGAGTGTCTTTGGGCGCAACAAATAATAACAAATAATAAAAATAAAATAAAAAATGTAAGGGGAAAAATGCTGAAAAAATACGTATTCTTTTCGGGTTTTTTTTTAACTTATTTGAATGTAAATGGAATCTACTGTTATAATAAAACGAAGAGGTTTACCTAACAAAGTAAAAATATTAGATCGAGTGAAATAAATAAACCCCAAGTAATGACTTTTGATTGGTTTTGGTTCACAATCAAAATCGGAAACTTTACATAACGTTTTGTACCTACTACATAAGTAATTATTGGATCCTTAGGATAAATTTACCTTTTTATTAAAGTACCAACCGAACTATAGATACTTCATTCGAAAAAACACCAGCCGGGTTCCATACCGTATTAATTTCGAGCAAATAATGCCGAAAAAAACTCTTTTTCTTGTATGGGACCCCCTTTAGTAATATATTTTTTAAATTATTATTATTTTGTTAAACGGCAATAGAAATGCACAATCTGTGGAAATTTCAACTCTATCTATGACGGTTCATGAGATACAGTCTGCTGTCAGACAGACGGACCGGAGAGACGGACAGCGGACGCTTAGTTATAGGGTTCCGTTTGGCACTGATTGGTACGGAACCCTAAAAAATCGATACCCGTAAATTTTCTAATGAACACATGAACTAATTATTTTCATCAAAACGGAATCAACGGGCCTTTTTTTTTAGTTTGGGAAATTATCAAATAACTTCTCCCGCTCTGGGCGCAGCGGGAGGGCGACTCAGACTCTTCCTGACTAAAACCCACCTGTGTTCCTTCAGATGCCTGTACGTTGCCAGGGGCCACGGTATCCCTTTCGGACTTTCCCGCGACCCCGGCAGACATCGCTTCTAGCAGACCCCTTCTGTTGTGCTGACATCTCTCTGAGGCGCGCGTGGAACTCAACGCGCCGTCGGCGTGCCTGGTCTTTATCGGACGGCGAGCTACCCATTGCTCACCGTCCACAAGCCCGCGCCTACGGTGGCCGGGAATCGGCCTGGAATCAATGGGCCTGAAAACACCTTTTCTTGAACCTAGTAAAAGAAAATACTCCCGCAAAAACCCCAATCCAATGCGTAAATTAAAATTATTTTAAAATCCACAATGGCTATATAGGCAGAACGCGAAGTTATGGTGGGACTTGTCAAATACAGGAACGCCATTAATTTTCACGCCGTGAAACTGGGGAACGCTGCCAAAAACTGTAAAATAATCCCTTAACTCCGAAACAATAGTCGTAAAACCAACCCCTAATACATTATTTGACTTACGAACTTTTATTTCAGTTGAGTAGTCTCCGCTGTTTGACTGTGCTAAGTAATCACTACATAGAGTAGCTGGAATTGTTACTACTTCTTTTTTGACGTACTAACGCTAATCTTGAAACTTTGTGTCGATTTGTTGTAAGTTTCTCCTTTCAGACGAGGAGTGAAAGAAAAACAGAATGTTCCTGCTGACTTACTTCCTCATGTTCCTATCTAGCCTTTTTTTTTAAGTATCTTTGTTCGTATGTTTGTATAGTTTTCTCATCTCACCAAGGCCCTAATTCACTATGGCCACTTAATGATTCCTTCGAAGGCTAATCACGACATTTGCTAATAACATATTCTCTATGACACAATGAACGAAACCGCGCGAAATGAACGCGAGTTGGCGTTGTTTGAACTGTCAAAATACCACGCTTGGCAACCGTACTGACTCGTTCTAGTTTCAAATATAGGAAGATTGTGTTCGGGTAAAATTCAGCAAAACTTATAATGAAGAAAGTGAGAAACAAAACTTCACAAAACGCACGCGTGATTTCATAATTACGTCTTAGACAATTTGTCTTGGAGCATACAGAATATGACTGTTCGATTCCTTGCATGGGTTTCTAAAAGACATGATATTGACGTGGTTGGCACGTGGCTTACCAAGTAATTAAATTAATGATGTCTTAATAAGCAAGGAATATCGATTACAATAAAGAATTGGGGCCCAGATGTTAGTGGTGAAGAGTGTGGTATAACTAATTATTTCAACTTCCCTGTCCAAACATGGCAATTAGTTAAGAGCGTTTATCCTAAAATTTGGCAACGTCGCAAATAGCTGTAAAAAATTTACCTGTTTTGATTAATTTGGCAATATTACTGTATGGAAATAAGAAATGTGGCTAGCGAACTAGAATATTAAAAATGAATTGCAATTATAACATTGATTTTGATGTTGTACCCGTTTTAGGTGTAAAAAAGGTATTTGGAAAGTTTCCAAATACTTTTTTTACATCTAAAAAAAAATACTCGGTGTTACGATATTAATTATTGCATTTCATAATCAATATTCTAGTTCGCTAGTTAGCCACATTTCTCATTGCCAAAATAATCAACACAGCGAAATATTTGACAATTATTTGCGACGTTGCCCACTTTCAGAATAAACACTCTTAATAAAGATGAAGTTTAAACGAATTTATGTGATACCTACAAACTTGTTATTTTTGCCTTTGCTGGGTTCTGTCAGATATGATTGACTCTCAGTTACTTGCTATTTAAACGACAATCGATGGTAATGGTTGAGGTCAATGAAAAGCGATGGTACATTCCTAGACTGGCACCATTAACTACAAATTATTTTGGAACTAGAAACCGTTTTCTTACCATTAAAAATAGTTTTGCCCATTCAAATTTAGGAGTAAAAAGCGGCAAATTTGTATTATGGGTTTTCTTTTGTTCGTGGTGGTTAAGGCCTCGCCTCGCATGTACGATGTTGTAGGTTCAAATCCGGGCAACTACCAATGTGACTTTTTAACCGACTTCCAAAAAGGAGGAGGTTATTTATGTTCGACGCGTATGTATGTTTTTTTTTTTTTTTTATGTTTGTCCGTCGATTTCTCCGTCAATTATGATGCGATTTTGAAAATTATTTTTTTGTTTGAAAGGGTATGCTCCCGGATTGGTCCCATATTAATTTTTATTAACTTTGCTTGGATAGTTTTTGAGTAAGCTTCAATAATACGTATATTTCCCGCTTAGTTTATGTGGATGATATGATAATAACTTCCTGTGACTATTATTTACATAGAAGGTAGTGGTATTCGAATTTGTTTGAACTAAAATATGAAAAATAAAAACTTTTTACTTTTTTCAATTCATAATTATGTAATTTCTGAGTTTATCTTGGACATTAGTGACATTGGTGAAGGAAAAACATCGTGAGGAAACCTGGAGTTATAGTTAAGTGTGCGGTGATCGATGCTCGTGCCTTCTCTGTATGAGAAGAGGCCTTTGCCCTGCAGTGGGACAGTAACAGACTGTTTAAAAAAAAATGGAATTTCATTTCATACATTCATTCCTATTTAAATTAGGGAATGGTTTATGAGTCTTTAATAACGATTTGTTGAATTCGTTCAGCCGCTAAGTAAATATTGGTAAGGTATGCTTACATTAGCAAAATTACAAAGAAAATAAATTGTTAATCAAATTGACTACCACTTTTAAATTCAAATCACAACTATAATTCTTTGACAGTTGTAGGAAATGGCTATAACACGACAAATTAACGTAGTGTGTCAATTTGATGTACAATAAATATTTCTGACCGTACCTCCTACGCTTTTAAGAAAGTGCAGATAGTTGAACGATGATGAAAGAAAGGAAGAAAGAAATAAAGAAAAATAGTTTTAAAAAGTTTTAAAAAGATAAGAGTAATAAGAAAAATATAACAAAATGGATCTACATATGATTGTACTAATGTTACAGTTGATCTACGTACGTCATGACTGTGACACTAAAGGTACCATTCCGTACCCGACCGCAGATGGCAACTGCAGGCGGCAGCAGCCCGTATTCCAGTCGGTAAAGAGAAGATATAAAAACGTGTTATCGCTCGAGCGTTGGCGGCACTACTGGTCTGCGGTCGGGCTACACGTGTCGCTTGTCGCTCGCTCGTACCCAATGACGTTTCGCTAGTTACGGAAGGTATTTCATAGAAGTTCATAGAAACCTGTCCTGTCGCGGCGACAGGTCGCCTGCAGTTGCTTCCTGCGGTCGGGTATGGAATGATACCTTTAGTTTCACAGTTATCAGAAAAATTTAACAAAATAGATATACATAAGTACTTACGAACATAAAACAGAAATACTCGGCAGTTGCACGTCATGACTGTGACAAGAAAGCTTCCACTCAGCATGATGTTATGCTATGGGGGGACCCACAGCACATTGCACATTTCGCTTTAAATCTTAACTATCGAATATTCAGTAATATCTCATAGTAAACTGGTAGGTAGTAGTTAATAATAAAGAAGCATATTTACGCTAGATTTTCAGATTAATAATTAATTATATTCCGGGAATGTTGCTAAGCGAACATTAGAGATATTAATCAGAAATATTAAACAAAATAGATCTACATAAGTAATCACGAGCATAAAACAAAAACACCGCCGACCCTTGCTCGACGATGCGCCAGCCCGCGTCGTAGCTGAGCCAGTAGTTTTAAATTCCCCGACTAATAATAATATATGTTTGATCCAGCCTGTCCCATCTTGCTGTCCTCCCCCCAGCGACGCCCTAAGCCGAGGTCCGTACCCCACAGGGGGTGCCCTTAGCGAGCGTTCGCCTAGTTTTAATTAGAATAGTTTATGCCCCTGGCTGGAGGCTTTAAGTGTAGAAGCTTAAGGCATCCACAGGAAAGTCCGGTTAAGCAGCTTCGACCTCCTCAGAGGTCAACTGCGAGATGCCCTATATAAAAAATATAAAAAATAAACAGTCGGCAGTTGCACGTCATGACTGTGACAAGAAGGCTCAGCAAGATGCTGTGCTATGTGGGACCCACAGCACATTGCACATTTCACTTTAAATCATGACTATCAAATATTCAGTAGTATCTCATAATAAACAGGTAGTAGTTTACAATAAAGAAGCACATTTACGCTAGATTTTCAGATTAATAATTAATTAAATTCCGGGAATGTTGTTAGGCGAGCAAGCTTTAAATTTTCCTTTAAATTATAATATCGTGGCATCAGGTAAACGGGAAGGGAAGTTCATAGAAAGCCGTTCAAGAAGATTAGGTATGTGCACGCAATATAAAGCAAGATGTAGTAGAAATAAGAAGCAATGTTGAAACATGGAGTGAATATAATAATATTATTAATAATTATATCATATAATTTTTGTACTTGTGTATCTATTTTATTTACAGTTCATTATTTTTTTGCTAACCTGAGAGAGGAGCTCGTGGCTAAGTAACAACAGCCGCACTGGTCGATCCATCAGGTTAAGCTACGCTTGCCGGGGTTGGTCAGTGGATGGGTGATCATCTTTACATACCGAGAATCCTCCGTGCCTCGGAAAGCACGTTAAGCCGTTGGTCCCGGCTGTCATTCATTGATCTTTGACAGTCGTTACGAGTCGTCAGAAGCCCGAAAGTCTGACACCAGTCTGACCAAAGGGTATCGTATTACCCAGTTACTGGGTTGTGGAGGTCAGATAGGCAGTCGCTCCATGTAAAATACTGGTATTCAGCTGCATCCGGTTAGACTGGAAGCCGACCCCAACATAGTTGGGAAAAGGCTAGGCAGATTGATTATTTTTTTGCTAACCTGTATTGTCCCACTGCTGGGCAAAGGTCTCCCCCATATTTTTCCAGCCTTTCTTGTGTTGTGCCTTCTCGGCCAATCGGTCAGGAAACGAGTTCAAATCGTCACGCCAGCGCTTTTTAGGCCTGCCCCGGTGACGACGTCCGTCATCAGGCACCCACTGTGTAACGATCATGGCCCATCTGGTTTGATGCATCCTATAGGTGTGACCTGCCCAGTCCCATTTCAGCCTCGCAGACTTATCGTCAACATCGGCGACACCTGTCTTAGAGCGTATTATGGGGTTGCGAATTTAGTCGGTGAGTTTGATTTTAAAAATGCTACGCTCCATTTCTCTTTGGCAAACCGTGAGATTCGACTTCTGAGCCTCGGTCAAAGACCAAGTCTGAGCCCCAGGTTACATGTCGACGATCTTGTGCTTTAATGAGATTAGAAGGTAAAGTATAATTCATTAAGTTATCTTTTTAATTTTTTTTATTATTATTATTATATCCACTCAATCAGAGCACCTGCCATCTTATCTCTTCACCACCCTTGGTTAACTGGTAGAGAATGCCTAAGGCAAAAAGTCCGCCTTTGTACCTTGTGTGTGAGAAGTTTAAATAAATAAAATTATAGTATACAAACATATTTTTGCCCTCAGCCAGACTCATCAAATTAACAGTAATGTAAACAGTATTGCTAGGAAGACAATTAAGTTGTAACAATGCTTAATTATCTCATTTCTGACCAACTATGTTTAGACATAAAAAATAATCAATACGCATATTTTTTCGATAGCAATCGCTAGCCTTGTTAGATAAAGCTCTTCGTTTTATTCTAACAGCAGATTCCATTGACATTCGAATAAGTTTAAAAACTACGTTTTTTTTCCCTTCAATTTATAACCTTTTTTATTTTTATCATTTCTTGTTAGAAGACACTATCTGAACATTTCAAGTGTACCTGTTAAGCTACCTATTCCGCTTCAAAAGACACAGCTGTGTGATAGACACCGTCTGTCTATCACAGAGCTATGTATTTCTTAGTAATAGGGTTCCGCTGGCGATGGCGCCCTTTGGGTACGGAACTCTAAAAAAAGAGACTCGCCATTTTTTTCCGAGATAAATCTAAAACACTAACATAAAATATCGCCCGAAACGAGAGCAGACGGAATATGAATATAAGAATCTCGGAATATAAAATATATTAGGTGCTTATTTCTTATTGCTTATCGTAAAAATAGACCCCCACTGTAAGAGTTAGGTTTAAACTAGCCTGGAAGATACGGTTATAATTTTTTATCTGTTTCATAATATCCAGGATAAAATAACGGCTAAAATATGTGTACTAAAACACAGTTTATCTAGATAATACCCCTTTTCTTGTATAAATATTCTTGTTTTGACGTGAAAACCTCGAATAAATCGATGAACGCCGACTGCACGCACGAAAGTGTCCCGTTACGCTCATTGTCCCGTTACGCTTATTGTAACTTTACGACCGGAGCGAGGGAAGGGAATGTTTTGTTATGACGTTGTCAAGTTAAACTATCGTCCGTAAACCGACTTTACAGACAACCATTTCTTTTTTCAATTTTTTTTTTTTGTTTTCTCTACGTCTTCGTTTTCTATAACCTTCCTCACATAGGAAGGTACTACGAGATGGAAGGTCCACACGGCTCCACATCAAGCAACACATTTCCAGTTTACACTGATCTCGCATTGTATAGGATTTCCGTACATTGCGAGGTCAACTTATACTGGAAATGAATAGCTTGATGTGTAGCCATTTGTACCATTCATTTACACCTGTTTAGGGCTTAAGTTTTGAAAAATCATCCTTTTACACTACAAGGAACAATCGTAATCTATTCTCCATACTGAGTCCATCTTCAGTGGCCAGTCAGCCTATAAACATCGTATATATATCATTCACGATAAATTATCTCCGAACCATTTCAGTTTGTCCATCTCTCGGTCTATCTACAACGAGTTTGTATAGCAAGCTGATACAGCACATGGTACATGATTTACACGGATACTTGTGCCAAAAAGCCACACGACATGGACGTGAAACAATGCTCCCTGGTGTGAACGATGCTTTACAAAGCCTCTTGTTATGTGAGGATGCATTTTATAACTGTGAACTTCGTGTACCAAAACTTATAAACTATATCATTTTGTACACGTTTGTTTACGTAGTTTTAGCACCCGGAACTTGCATTTATAAACTTGAACGTATCAGCACATGTGGATAAACAAGAAGTGTTTACATACGTTGGATAATAAGATAACACTGCAGTTATAAGATTTAATCGTTTATTTTTCGAATTTATTCTAGAAATCTTATCGATTCTATTTTAGTCTATATCAGACTAAAATTATTTAAAAATATTTTTCTTTACACTATCGGCACAAAATATATCACAGATGTCGCGGTGAAAAAACATACCAGTCAGCACTTTAAGTTAATTGGGCTTGACTGCTCATTGCTCATCGCGAATGATGTTCTTAGGTTTTTTTTTTTTGCTGGAAAATTATCAAATAACTTGAGGGCGTGTCAGACTCTTACTGACTAAAACCCACCCGTGTTCCTTCAGTTGCCTGTACGTTGCCAGGTGCCACGGTATCCCATTCGGACTTTCCCGCGACCCCGGCAATCATCGGTCCTAACGGATCCCGTCAGTTGTGCTGACATCTCTTTGAAGCGCGCGTGGAACACAATGTGCCGTCGACCCGGGCCTGGTCCTTATCGAACGGTGAGCTACCCATTGCTGGGTGACCGTCCTGCGATTCCCGACGCACAGGGCGTCTTAGCCTTGCTATTCAAAACGACTCTTAAATGCACCTATCAAAAGACTAGTTCGAATCTATGAAAGGAAATTGGGAAGAAACATTCCCACCCTCCAACAAATTTGAAACAAGTATCATTCGAAGCGATTTTTTCACTATAGCGACATTCTTCATATATGTGAGGTATTCCTATTAGGTATTCCACATTTTTGCCGAAGACCTTTTTTTATTAGGTACAAAAAAATCCCATCGATTTTGCAATTGAAACAGACTGTTAAGTTTTTTTCTGGATTCTTATAAACCTATTGACATGTATCCTACGGCTGTTGGAGGGTGGGGACGGGGTCCATACAAAATCCCCCATGGTCCTATTCTTCTTCTTTCTTCGAAGAAAATGGTTCTATTAAAATACTAGAAAAGACACCAGTCTCAAAGCAAGAACCAAAAAAATATCCTGCCTCAATTTTAGAGTCCATTATTTTATTCAAAAAACTAACTTTAAGTACTTGCTCGCGAACTTCTTCAACTCGTTAGTCTCTCCGGACGTAAATAAACAATAAATATAAACCCAATTGTGTCTAAAAGTAAATCCGGTAGTCTTGGAACAGATAACCGACCTTTTTCTCGAAGAGTTATAGCTCTCTGTGTTTTGTTTATCTGTTACATTTCATGGGTGAATAAATATAGAAATAATTGACTATAACACAAATAATCATGTTTTCTTGGGAATACCATAGTCGTATTACTGATAATGGGGTTATTGTGGACATTGTATGATAAATTTCGAAGATGTTATTATTAAATATATAGGTAATTGTATACTTACTATGTGTGCGTTGTATCCCTTGTTCTCTGCTTCCAACACGCTTAGCATGACCACAATAAAAACAGGCTTTTTCGACGGAAGAATAGACAAAATGACAGATAAACAATCACAATCTGTCATTTTGTCTATTCTTCCGTCGAAAAAGCCTGTTTTTCATGCTACTCGTGCTGATCTCAACTTACCAAAAGGCCGATCTTGACCTAGTATTTTTTTAACGGTGATAGTACCTACCTAACAGCACCCCAATAATCTCACACCCTTCACCGCCGATCTTCCGCGTTCAAAAGATGACCCAAAATTTTATGAACCATCAAATAATTTTAATACGACCAAATAAATCTTCGCCATCTATTACCCAAGACTGTTCCTCACCCAGTGATTGGGCAACCTGTGCGTTTCAAAGCTATTAACAAGTCACGTGTCCCTAACGATACTTTAATAAGTTAAGTCATCGCGACCCCGCCTTCGCAGCTTACTAATGAAATTCCCGTCTTACTAACTTTATTACAATGGGTCAAGTGGTTAAATGGCCGATCTCCGGGCTATGCCGGCTGGAATGCTTCTATATTCCTTTTAATTATTGCTTTTAGTAGCATGTTTTTGATCTTTTAAAACAGTGGCCAAAAAGGTTGGGTAGGAACGAAGTTATTTGTCCCTCCATTTAATATAGGGCCTGGTATGTTGTGCGTGTTGATGACAATTTTTGGGATAAAATATTAATTTTTTCATCAAAAACATGCTTGTATTTCAGTAAGTATTGAAGGTAAACACGTAAACATGCCGTCGAACATTTAATAAAAACCGCAACAAAGCAGTAGCGTTTATTGATTTAATAAAATTGGAAAGCTACGTTAAGTACATTTGGTCATAATAATTAATGTTGGATTTGTTTTCCAAAATAAGATTTTATTGGTTACAAACGATCGAAATTAAATTTTTAATATTTATGAAACATTACAATAATTTGAAAGTACAGAAAATTTATTAATTGAAAAGTATTTTATTAAATGTAGCTAAAAATTGAAGCTGTTTAATAGGTCAACGCTATTTCCAAATGAATTCGTCAAACATTTCTGGATCACTTGGAAGAATTCAAAGTCAAACAGGGAACGTCGAAAACTATTTTAATTGAGAGCTCATATTTCACGAAAGCCGTCAAATTCTGCCGAAACTACCTTCAGCTCATTGCTATAATAATTTTGATAATTTTTGCAATAGAATTATTTTATAAAGATCTCGCCCCTTCCATCTTTTCGGCTTTGATGGCAACTTGGTTTTCGGCAGCCATATTAGATTTTCGCTAGCCAGAGATATTCCTTACAGTCAGTGACAAAACGCCATTCGACAAATTGTATGCAATCAATTATGTGACTGCTTCGTTGGCCTAGTGGTCACAAGTGAGCATGAGGTCCTTTTTTTTTTTTTTTTTTTGTTTTGATATCATCAAATGACTCCTCCCGCTCTGGGCGGAGCGAGAGGAGTCAGACTTTTACTGACTAAAACTCACCCGTGTTCCTTCCGTTGCCTGTGCATTGATCCCTACGGACCCCGTCAGTTGGTGCTGACATCTCTTTGAGGCGCGCGTGGAACACAACGCGCCGTCGACCTGGGCCTGGTCCCTATCGGACGGCGAGCTGCCCATCGCTCACCGTCTGCAGGCCCGCGCCTACGGTGGCCGGAAGTCGGCTCGTGACTCCCGACGGAGCATGAGGTCCTGGGTTCGATTCCCGAGTCGGGCGAAGCGTTTATTGGGTTTTTCCATCTAGAATTTCTCAGTAGCAGCCCGGAGTCTGAATTTGTGCCCGATTGATGGTAATAGGCTCGCCCCCATTACATGGGACTTAAATATAACTGGCGCAATATGGGTGTACTATCGGTACACCTCTGCTAACCCCTCGGGCATACAGGTGTGATGTTATGACATGTTATGACAATTAAGTTACATAGAACTTAATAAAAACTGTTCTGATTCTATAGTAATAAAAGAAAAAAATCCAATAGTCGGGGCGAATGAAAGTATCAAGACATTATAACAATTGCCTTCAAGACATTTTTACTCCGTCACTGAAGAAAAGTTGTGTTTTCAACTTTTTAATTCCTTTATACCTACAAAGTTAGTTGGGTGTTCTCTCGACAATTTAACTTGGTAGTTCATTGCAAATTACAAGTCACTGACAATCCAATTTTTCTTGACTGTCAATTTTTTGATACATCTATTAAAATTTATAAAAGTACCGACATTCCTATTCCTAAAAACCTACGAGTATAATAATATTTTTAATACGAATGTGTCCTTTTTGCTAGTCTCTGTTACCTTTTGACGCCATAACGGATTTCGATGAAATTTGGCACACATGCAGACCATTTTTTTTTTTGGGTGGGAAATTATCAAATAACTTCTCCCGCTCTGGCCGGAGCGGGAAGGCGTATCAGACGCTTACTGACTACAACCCACCGGTGTTCCTTCAGTTGCCTGTACATTGCCAGGGGCCACGGTATCCCTTTCGGACTTTCCCGCGACCCCCGCAGGCATCGGTCCTGGCGGACCCCGTCACTTGTGCTGACATCTCTTTGAGGCGCGCGTGGAACACAACGCGCCTTCGACCCGGGCCTGGTCCTTATCGGACGGTGAGCCACCGTCCGCAACACAGGAAGACCATGACACATTAGATACTTTTATTCCGGTAGTACGTTCTCGTGGAATAATTATCGACCTCCACGCGGCGAAACTGCGGGCAAAACTAGCTTTAGAATACATTTTAGTGTTGCTTGTCTATGACTTGTTATTGAGATATTTGAGCAATCACCACTATGATATAAGTTCTATGTCAGAGAGTTCAGTTTCCCTACTTAGACCTTCATTGTGCGTGGGCCATGGCAACGATCGGTGGTTATTCCAACCGGGGACGTTTATTTTGTCTCCTGGTTAGTTTAGAACATCTGTAAAAGATCTGGGTGACCTGAGGGCTTCTGTTCTAATTTGGGTGACACCTGTGCTTTCAAAGAGCACATGCGCAATAGTTTCTTCAGGCTCCATGCACGCCCTGCACAGAGGACTATCCGTTATGCCTATTGTGTGGAAGTGTTTGTTTAGCGAACAGTGTGCCTGCCATATAGCAAACACCACAAGGCAATCATGGTTTAATCTCACTGGAGTACAAAAAAAAATTGCACCTCACAAAACCAGAAAGTCTATTTGTTTATGAGATAGTTAGATATTTTAAACCTTATTCAAGTTCCAATTTACTGGGTATTGTTGTCAAATGTGGTACAGCAATTATGAGGTTGACTATACATGGTGTCCGACAGTTGCATGTACTAAGTAATTGACTCATGCAATAAACGGCTAACAAGGTGAAAGCAATCAAGCCGCGCCTTTTCTTGAATACAAATGGAATAAGTATAATTAAGTATCATTAAAGTATGTGTCGCATAGGGTCGTTATTACTTACCTTAGCCGAGTAGTTAAAATAAGCTGAATAACGTTATTTTTCAGCGACACAAAGAAAACGTTTTTTTTTTTAATGTTGATGTTTCACCACATAACAAAAAAGCTCTTTACAAAAAAAAAAAACAACTGACTTCTTCTCTCTTCGAGAGTGAAAATACTCGTAACTTTAATTTCGGAAGTTGGTATCTTTGGTATTGTATTTTTGTTTTTTGCCACCAATTTTTAAGTTATTTATCACTTGTGTTTTTTTTTTGAAGTCTTAATTAACTTAATAGCCCTTTAAGCAAGCACCTATCCCAAGTAACTCTTTATTTTTATTATATTTCAGCAGTAACTGGAAACGATTGAATGATCAATTAATTGCTTTTGTTCTGAAAATTTAATAATTAAAAACAAATATTTGGATAAATCTGAAAATAAAATTACTAAAATTAAAATTACAACAGGTTTTAAGTTCTGAAAAACCAGTTGACATTTTTGAAGGGTTTGTGAATATTTTTTTCATGTTTCATTCTCTAGAACCCTACCAAACAAAAGTTAAAATTAAAGTGATTTTTCAAGACTTACTTTACTGACTGTTTACTGCAGCTGCCATTTGTCATGCCACAAACGCAATAGAAATCAAAATCTAAATAAAAAAGTTTTATTTCAATATCTAATCTTATTTCAAATCAAGTATACGTACATTGTTTCTTTTCTCCATAATACTTAAGTAGTTATATTTATTGTTAATTCAGACTTAACCACGAGAGATAATTAGTACAGAATTTAGATCATTCAGTTTTGGGGCTTATCCAATAAGATAAACTTCATCTCCCTAGTCACCGTTTCAAAATATATTTACATAATATCAGCCTATTTACTCTGAAGCGTTAGGTAGACCCACATTTCGCCAGTAAAACATAATGTTCTCTAAACCTAATTCCACTTTAGTAACCAATAGCATTAAAAACAACAAATTTTCTAAAACAAACAGTTTCATACCAACAACTTTCCTCAATAAAGTAATATGAGAGGCCATCTAATCCAATCGCTTATAGACTTTTTATGTGAAAAAGGCCTCTGAATCAGTAAACAGACATTTGCTCAAGTCGTGGGGGTATTACAAAGAGTTGCGCGTCTCAAACAGCTGTTGCGCGGTCCGTGACGGCAGATGTCACTGCCATCGATTGTAATAAAAACACTGTTTCACGATGATTTACAATTTAACTTTCGTACGTAACGTGCGTCATGTATGTAACTCTATTACTTTTTTGCATGCTAAGTTTTTAAGTTAAGTTGGAAACGTTTTTGATCGGGTTGGTCTATAAGTTTGTTTTTAGCGATAAGACCGCCCGTTGTGTCACCTTATGTAATTAAGGCGGCGATAAACAACTTTTAATGATTTTATACTGAAGATCACGTCTTAATGAGTAGTGTTTTAATGATTTAAAAAAAAAAATGTAAAATTAGAGCATTTTCTTAATAACTTATACTTGTATATTACATTTATTACTTTTTCATTATATTACTCATAGTGTAGAACTGGTGTTACGAAACAGTTATTAGAATATGCTCTGTTTCTTCGTAACTGAGGGACAGTAGGGCTTAAGACTCTCCTTGACCTTATGCAGAGTAAGTTTATAAATTGATAGGTCCTTGTTGATTTTATTGTAATTCATTACAAACAAAACGGCTTATTCCACTTTTCCCCCTGAGAGAATCCCCCTCGAGGGGGAAAACTGGACCCTAATGTAAAAAGAATCCAGAAAGTCCCCTTTTAATTTTGAGTTATTCCACTTTTCCCCCCTGAGAGAATCTGCCTCAAGGGGGAAAACTGGACCTTAATGTAAAAAAAATCCAGAAAGTCCCCTTATCATTTTGGATTATTCCACTTTTCCCCCTTATTTTTTATTTTGATTTGTACGCTCTTAAAGTAAATAAAAAAGGAGAGATTAGGTACAATGTAAGTAACATAAAACGACATACATACTCATTAATCAGTCTTTTTTTCACAGAATTATGTTTTGATTTCTACGTTCTTAAAGTAATTAAAAAACATAGTGACAATGTAAAAAAAATTAACTTAGCAGATTAAGGTACTCAATTAAATAGGTACTAGTTTATTTACACAAGTAAATCGCGCGACAACCTTTATGATCATATAAATTGTGTATAATGAGGTTATAAGTTGATAGTTACAATTTTAAAAGAAAATTTCATTTTCTTCTTTTTAGAGCATTTAAATTAAAGCTTTTTTTTTAAAGGTTTTTTTGCTTTAAATTTATTTTTTACTTTTTAGTTATCGCTGGCTAGGTTTCTGAGTCTGTTCATCTCATTCAACACATCATTGTTGCAAGGCAGACTAATGCTGATGACGCCCATCTCGCCAAATCACACAAGTCAAAGTTAATCAACTGATGTTACAGGCTCAAAAATGTATACCTCAAGAATAATCGATGTCTCTACACCAAATTTCAGGTGGATTAGAGCAACAGAGCTTATAACCACCATAGTTTTTTAACGTGCATTTTTATTCTCAGCGAAACCTTTCATTTAATACCCATACTAGGAAAGCATAAAAACTTCAAAAGATCGCCATATTAGATTAAGAGTGATGTCAGAATATGTTTCTAATTATTCTCGGCAAGCCCTTAATTTGATACCCATATTGCAGAAGTGCATACAAATTTCCACCATCTTGGATGTTCCGCCATATTGGATTTAGAATGACGTCACATTATTTTTCAAGTTAGTCTCAACAAGCCCTTTCATTTGATACCCATATTGTAGAAATGCATTAAAAATAACAATTCCGCCATCTTGGATGAACCGCCATATTTAATTTAGAATGACGTCACATTATTTTTCGAGGTACTCTCAACAAGCCCTTTCATTTGATACCCATATTGTAGAAATGCATTAAAAATAACTATTCCGCCATCTTGGACGGTCCGCCATATTAGATTTAGAATGACGTCACACAGCTTATCGTGTATTGTCATCCAAACTTAACGTGTATACAAAATTTCAGCTCAATCGGTTGAAGATATCTGCTTCAAAATTGAGTAGCAAGATTCCACGCGAAAAAACATACATACATACGTACATACATTGCAAGTTAAATAAAAGCTTTTAAGAAATAGTGACAATTTAATTAACAAAAACACGACTGTATAATCATTAATCAGTCTTTTTTTCACAGAATTATGTTTTGAATTCTACGCACTTAAAGTAATAAAAAAATAGTGAAAAAGTAATTAACAAAAACACGACTATAGAATTATTAATCAGTCTTTTTTTATGGCAATTTTCAGAAAGTAAAAATGTAGTACAAAATTAAAGAGAAAAAAGTAATATAAAACAATCGCTCGTAGACGAGAACACGGTTGACTAAACTAGTCAACCGTGTTCTCGTCTACGAGCGTAAACGTAAATCGTAAACTGTCTAATTTTAAGTAATTAGACAGTTTACGAATACTTAAAAAAAAACATTATTATACGTCCTACATTTTAAGAACCTCAGAGGGGATTTCTGGACGTTGGTTTTTTCAGATTCCAGTTTTCCCCCGTAAGGGGGATTATCAGGGGGGAATTCAAGACTTTTTTTTTAGAGTCCAGTTTTCCCCCTAAGGGGGATTTTCAGGGGGGATTTGTGGAATAAGCCAAACAAAACTACAAATATCCAAAAATACTAATCTAGTATCTTCATAATAGTTTCAAGGCTGGAAACTATCGATAGCAGTTTTAACTAAAAAAAAGCCCTACTTTGTAAAAAAAATAGTAATACATAATTCCATTGAAAAACGATTAGTAGTTCATCAAAATTATGTTGCGAATCGAATTTCGTTCATAGCTTGATGAAAACCAATCTGTAGCCTTCCAGAGAATGAACCCCATCAGCGCACCTGCTATTGAAAATAGGTCAGTAGATTTTTTTTTGTATATTCAATTCAGTATGTAGAAAGTTATCTGGTATTCTGATCAATAAATAAAAGGCTTGGTGAAAGGGATTGTTCCGAATTTTAGCTTTAAAAACATATCAAAAACACGCTTTAATGGCTGGGCGTGCCTTTAAAGGGGTAGGTTATTGATTCTACGGAAGAAACTAAAATGACGTAATAAGAGCATTTTTATAAACCACTCATTTATTTTTGAAATAAGAACGTTAATCGTTCTTATTTCAAAAATAAATGCGTAATTTTTTGCCACTATACTAAAACACAGATGAATACAGATCGTTCTCTCCGCATTTTAGGTATGAAGCTACAAGTAAATACGCGGTGGGCTCGACTTGTCGAATTCAGTGGGCGTAACGTAGTCAGAAAGAGAGGCAGCTTCTAGGTGAATATAACTGTGAAAATGGGACTGAGCAGGACATGTCTGCCGCATGCAGGACAAACTGTGGGCCCAAATAGAACTAGTGCCCTGAGATAGTGAGGTGGGGTCGGGGCAGACCACGTAGGAGACGGTAGGACGAGCTGGATAGGTTCCGTCAAAACTGGAAGGAGGATGCGTGGGTTCCCGAAATATGAAAGGAGTCCGGGAGTGGGGCAGCGAGGGAGAGCCTTTTTGTTTACTAGCCGTAAACAAAAAAAAGAATCAAAACAAATTCCTGAAAGTTACATGAACCATCACTTCACGTAAACAGGAATTTTCAGAATTTGTTTATGAACTACGAAACAATAATATCATTAAAATTAAATTGTTTCACATTGAAAACTAAAAGCGTATAACAAACAACACAATTTGAGAAGTTGGTAGCCGGCATTTCGCTCGTTAGCCTGTCAAAGCGCTGCTAGCATTGTAAATTATATTAATGACAATGCAAGGAAACTTGTCAAAACGATACAGTTCAAATGTCACTCTGTTTTGGATACGAGATATGATACTAACATGCTGTTCATTTGTATGTAGCTACTAGAATTATACCAAAATATTCTTGTTACTAGTCGCGACACGACGCGGCGACGGCGCGACGCGACATCGGTATTTTTTCTGTTGTGAAGTTTTCTTAGAAATTGTTTTATTAGAGTCGCGTTGCGCTTGTTTGCGCGAGGCTTAATTCCACAAAACATGTTATTTTGTTAATGGTTTGTTTGATTCTAAGGTTCAGATAGGTAATACATAACGTTTCTCAGTCTGTATCCGTCATGCAGAGTGCGGTTTATGTGATTTTTGTTTTTATTCATCAACATGTTTTCTGAATAGATTTTTATATTATTACTACCTGCGCCCCGCGGTTTCACCCGAATAAGTCTCGATCCCATGGAAAAAACGGGATAAAAAGTATCCTTTATCCTAATCTAGGTTATAGTCTACCAATGTGGTAAATTTCATCCAAATCCGTTCAGCCGTTTTAGCGTAAAAGCGTTACAAACAAACACACTTACTTCCGCATATATAATATTCGTTAGGATAATATGTAAGTATTGCAGACCACGCTAGCGGACCTGAGACCAGAGCTAGTGTTCTATACTTATTGCATGTTGGTCGAGGTTCCTCTTTAAAAAAAATATAATTATGAATAGAAAAAGAAAAGAAAAACGTTTAATTGCGGTAAACATGACGCAAAGAAAGTACACAAAACAAAAAAGAACAAGTTGGGGGAAAATATGCGTCACATCCACGTAAAACGGCCATCGCTCAGCATAATGCTGCGACCCTTTGCGAGACAGCCCCCAGCGCTGATTTTTAGCGACAGCTGGCGTTGACGTTATGACGTCGACCGGTACTGCATACAGTGAGATATAACGAGATATCAAAATTAAATGAATATACAAAATAATGAATAATATAAATATATAGGTAAAATATATATGTAGGTATTTACTTAGATTGAAAAATGACAATGGCCAATAATACCTACCAACAGTACAAATATGAGGAGAGGATGGAGGATCGCATGCGGCGTGCCGCTATCCGCACCGCATCTAACATGCGCTCTCTAACGCGCCTTCCAGGGTTCCTGCACCTTACCTACGCACGCTAACAATGGCCTGCCCTACCTGCGGCCTACCACCGCGTGCTACCGACGCACACTACACGTCCGGCCTACCACTAAGCCTGTGCTGACAGGCCTCCACGTCTGCCACGTGCTACCAAGGACTTCTTATACTAAGTGTGCAAGTGCTCAAGACTCAGTGTTTAGGACCTTACCCACGACCTAGCCGTATTTCTACCTATCTATCTTATTACATGTATTAAACTATCTTGCTGTTTACTTTATCTACTACCTACCTATCAGTTAACGGCCTGCGCAGCCTACCCTGCGCAGCCCTAACCGCTACGCCGAGGAGGTCTTTGACACCGCCCAAAAGGGTTTTAACAATGTTTGCGAATGGCTCCGATCGAATACTCTGACAATTAATGTTAATAAAACTAAATATGTCACATTTGCTCATAGGTCAAATCAACTCCCTCAATCATATCTAAGCATTTACTGCCATGCTTGTATTCCTGGCATCACCTCCTTGTGCACCTGTCCTGTTCTCCAAAGAGTTGATCATATGAAATACCTTGGTATAATTATTGACCAATTCCTGACCTTTAAACACACACATATAAAAGTCCTTGTAACCCGGCTCCGTAAAATAATCTATATCTTCAAAACCCTTAGACACGCAGCGGACCGGCGGGTTATTAAGATGGTTTACGATGCTTTATGCCAGTCTATAATAGAATACTGCATCACATCCTGGGGAGGTTCCGCCAAGACCCATCTTATTGAAGTTGAGAGGGCTCAGCGTGCCATTCTCAAAGTTGGCGCTGGTCTCCCATACCTATTCCCAACCGTAGACCTATTTAAGGACTGGGATATACTCACTGTTCGGCAAACCTTCATATTGCGTACGGTGCTTAAAGAACACTCCTTGTTGCCATACGATCCGAATCTGTGTAGGGATGTACGTCGAAAAGGCAGAGTATGCCAAACTCAACCTTCCAGTTCTGAAAACTCACGTAATTTCTTCTTCTATCTTGGCCCATTTCTGTACAATAAGCTAAATAGCATTCTTAATATTTATCCCCAAACGAAACACAAATGTAAAAATTCTGTGACTGCATATTTGAAAACACTATATTATCAGGGAACGGAGAATTTGTTGATCCCCCTCAGATAGATTATCTCTAATGCTATTCCACCCCACTACTGCTTGTACATACATACCATCACCCATACTCGCACTGCACTCACTTTTGCAACCTCTCACATAATACACTCACATCTCTTTTTAAACTTCCTCTAGTTACTCACACACATTCTGGTATTTCCACAAACTCTTTTTGTATTTTAGATTATATTATATTTTGTATTTTTTATTTTTGTTGCTTTGTTGCTTTGCTTGTTTTCTATTTTAATTTATTTTATGTTTGTTGTAATTCAACGTTGGTTAAGTATTTATTGTAATTATGGTCCAAATCATAGGCGTCTAGCCGCGGGAGGGCCCTGGTGACCTGTAATACAGGTTTTTATTTAAACCCACAAAGTCCAGTCCCAGTCTCTCACAAAGTTAGCTCGTTGTTCGTGCACTATCGTCAATTACTAGCATTAAGTACAACATGTGTAGAGAAAATAAACGTTTTATATTATATTATATTATATTATATAACCTACCTAGGTTACATAATAAAGATAGGTATCATATTTCTGGTGCAGTTGGAAAATACAGTATTTTCTTTATATTTCTAGGCAAAAGAAACGGCATATAATTATATTGTACGTCACGAGCACCAATATGTATCCACTTAGCAAAATTCTAAAGCGATTTTCGCATGGAATAACGACTGCAACTTCGAGATATGACCTATTTCATATTAGTGTGGGTTCCAAAATACTATGTTCATAACAACATAAAATTACGATCACCACAGTAGGAGAAAATCACTTTTAAAAGTTGCTAAGTGTATACATATTGGTGCTCGTGACTGTACCTATTCGAAGAATTGGAAGATTAATAATCAATAAATCTTCGAATTCTTCAGATACAATAATACCACCTATTTGTTAGAAGTTTCTGATACATATTTATTAAAGAACTAAACAAGGCAAATATCCGTTCCCAATATACTGACAATGAAACTATGTAATTTATTACAGTTTTTTTATTTGTTAGTTGTGATATAAATATTGAAAAAATTATAACAGATCACGAAACGAGATGTCACACTCTTCAAAAATCTGTCTTTAGTAGGTACAGTTTAACAACGGGTGTAATACCCAAGACGTTGGCTTTGGTCACCAACGTTTGCAAGCCAAGTCTTAGCTCAAAGCTTCGGTACACACAAGGAGCTTTGTTTCATCTGCGGAGAAACATGATACGTTCAGATGTCCATACATTTCTGAATATCCAGAGATTTGTTTGTAGGTCTGCGTTAGATAGGTACATTTCGTAGAAACAGGGATACTAATCTATTTTCAGTCATATAAGATACACGGTCAAAGGAATGGATAGGTTGTTTGAATGGATAAATTGTTTGAATGAATTTCAAAATACATAATTTATTTCTTAATCAACTGTTTCCAGCAGGTTTGTTCGCAAATAAACTTGAAATCCTCATTATTGCTATTCAAAATGTTAGTTAGTAATTTAATTTTTGACGACACGGTTGGCGCAATGGCTGAGCGATCGACTGCTGCGCAACGTGTCGCGGGTTCGATCGCCGCACGGAACAAATATTTGTATGATCTGAAAGTAGTTGTTTCGGGTCTGGGTGTTAGTGTATGTGAGTTTCTATGTTTGTAAACGCACCCACGATACAGGAAGAAATTCTTAGTGTGGGGAAACGTTTAAAAAAAATAAAAAAGTTTACCTAGAATAGGTAATAGTTAGTTGTACTTTACGAGTATATTGTACTAGGATGTGGATTGTAGGACGCGTGGATGTCGGAAAATATCCGACGTAAACGTACTATCGGGATTAAAAGGAAGCGAAGATCGCATACCTAATAGAGGAACAGGTCATTGACTCTTGATGCACTGCGCCCGCGTTGCCGTCAACCATAATTATTTTGTTACGTGTTATTTTGAATCTGTAATCTTTTAAAGTATACATTTTAATGATATGATGTTAAGGCATATTTTAATCTATATTATTGGATAAAGAGAAATATAAAAAAAAAAACATTGTTATTTCCGAAGGTATTTTGCCGGTCAAAATAGCTTCAGAAATAACAATGAAATTTTTATCAAATTCTGAAGGATAAAAATTGTTATTCTGGGTCATCTGAAGATAGACATACCATCGTGGACTTTTTTGTTGAAGTTTTTAAGATCTACAATCATGTAGAACATACATTTTATTTATCTCTCACGGTTTACGCGGCGCACGCCAAAAAGTAAAGCTCCCAGCCAGCATGATTTTTTCCGAAATCTTCAACAATCATCGCCATATTTCAGCCAATTTACACAAAACCTTAATGAATTATATACCAAAACCTTCCTCATGAATTACTCCGTCCATTGGTGTAAACTTTTTGAAAATCCATCGGGTAGTTTTTAAGTTTATCGCGTTAAGACAGACAGACGCGGTGGGATACTACCAGGGTGTAAACTTTTTGAAAATCCATCCGGTAGTTTTTAAGTTTATCGCGTTAAGACAGACAGACGCGGTGGGGTACTACTAGCTGACCCGACAGACGTTGTCCTGACAAATTTTCAATCAGCCAATCTATCCGAGGCGAAGTGAGTTGTCATTCCACCTGATGCTAGGGTACTATTGACAGCTCACTTCACCCTAGTTTTCACGATGAGATTTTTACTGAACAGATCGGAAGAAATCTGAGATACCGACTCCACTCGTAGATCGGTCATCGCTTCATAAATTTTGTGCTTTGTGACTTTCCTTATTGGAGTGCGCGACCGCGACTAGTTTGTCGTGAATTCATACAAACGTCCCAATGAAAAAACCACATTCCGTTTTTCCCGAATTTTACCATTTTCCAGGCAACTTTTCCAATTTTCTTTTCTATAAAAACCTAGTTCGGACTTTTACGAAAGTTTTAGTATAAAAAATAGGCAAATCGGTTCAGCCGTTCTTAAGAGATGCGCTTACCAACCATACAGCATTTCATTTTATTTATATAGAATAAGCATTTGAATGTACGAGTATATGAAATAACTCAGAATTGAATTGTGAAAATCGTTTCTTGGTGCAGGTGTAGGGTTAACAGGTGCACAAAGGAAATATTTTCTAAAGAAGTTGTCAGAACTGCGCTACTGTCTATGTAGATCAGGGATTCCCAACCGGTGGGCGCGCCCCCCGGGGCCGTAGAGTGACCAATGGCAGAGTGACAAATGCACGGCGGCTCCAATAATAAAGTATAGATTTATTAAATTTTATGTTATTGGTATTAGAAAAGATTAACACTAGTTTCCAAAACCCAAACCATAATACATATGTTCTTACTTAGGTGCTGTAAAATGACGTTCAGCTTTTCTGCATAAGTCGACAATATTTTTTTTTTCTATTTCTGTTTGAATGGACTAAAGACAACCGAACATATCCAAGCGGGTGCTAACATTTTAGACCTCACTTTCGCTCGCTTTACATTCTTATGCTTTTCTTCTGATGTCGACAAAGTAACTCAAGGGCGTAGTCATTTTAAATGAAAGTTAGGGGGATGCGTATGTTAAATGGTTGGGAACCCCTGATGTAGATGAATACAACGAAGTAGTTACTTATCAACCAAAATGTTCTAAGAAAACTGGTCAAGTAGATCCATAATGTAGGATATACACCGTGACATTTTAGTCGTCTTAAAAAAGCAGTCCATTTCATGTATCCAATGACTACTAAACATTCATTAAAAAACATTGATATATTGTAACAACTTTTTAATTGCTCCTAGAGGTATTTTATGTCGGGTACATTGAGTGGCCCTTTGTTAGACGACTAAAATGTCACGGTGTATTATAGTGAAGAAATCCAAAGATTAATTTATTAAAAGTAGGTATATTCTTTCAAAACTCAAACTCTTTCCATTATCTTAAAAACGTGATATTCTTCCTACTTGATTGAAGTTTGCGTTTTTAAGTTCAGCGATAAGATTAAAAAATAATATTGCTGTTCACGAATAGCTTGATACTTCAATTTCATTGGACTTTTCTGTGTTATTAATTACGAGTAAAATTGTTGAACGATAAATTGAATTGGATAATCAAGCTCTTATATCCAATCTTGTTATTTGATTTTTGTTATTCAATTATGTTTCAAAAAACAGTGTAGATAATAAATAATGTAATGTATATTATTTTCAATAATATTTTACTCCATTTCAGTAATTAAGTTTTACTGGGAATATGGGTAAATTAGATACTAATGGCAAATACTGTTTTTTTTAAATTCAATAATAGGTCATCTGGCTCTGGCTTCTCGTGGCTAAGTAATAACAGCCACACGGGTCGATCGATCAGGTTAAGCTACGCTTGCCAGGGTTGGTCCGTGGATGGGTGACCATCTTTACATACCGAGATTCCTCCGTGCCTCGGAAAGCACGTTAAGCCGTTGGTCCCGGCTGTCATTCGTAGATCTTTGACAGTCGTTACAGGTCGTCAGAAGCCCGAAAGTCTGACAACCAGTCTTACCTAGGGGTATCGTATTACCCAGTTACTGGGTTGTGGAGGTCAGATAGGCAGTCGCTTCATGTAGAATACTGGTAATCAGCTGGTAGTAGCTGCATCTGGTTAGACTGGAAGCCGACCCCAACGTATTTGGGAAAAAGCTAGGCAGATTGGTGGAGGTCATCTGGCAAATAACTATTGGTTACTTTTTAACAGCTATAAGTCATGGGGTCATCTTGGTCACTGACCTTTGAAGTGTAACTATTTCGGTCTATTGTGATCCAGAACAATAACAGTGGTGTATAAAATAAATGCTACGCATTTTAAAAAGCATTGAAGTTTGCCATTGTCTAGGAGTAACAGAAAGGCCCCATTCCCACTATGTTGTGACGACAAATTATCGTGTCGTTTAAAGCAACGTGGCTTGTTTATTTAAATGCAGGGGTTCACATATAGGCACGATTAACTGTCGTCCATGACTTTTTTTTGCAGTGATGACAGATTGTCAAGTCAACGTGAACGGCTAGCACGACAGTCAGACTTATCGTGACGGAAAACCATGTGTCGTTATTGCGACCATCTGTCGTTTACACATGTTTTCATCACCCCCCACGCCTCCCGCGCCCATACTGGGCTCACCGTCTTGCTTATCGGCAAGACAAGGCAACAGGCAACTGCCATGAACAGACAAAATGTCGACACAATCCAATGGGAACAGCTAGATATGACAGTCGTTCAACGATAAATATTTCGACGACACAGTGATGATAAACAGCCGATATAATGGGAACAGCTAGAGACGACAGTCGTCCAACGATAAATTAATCGTTACGACATAGTGGGAACGCGCTCTTAAATTATTCTGTCTATTTAATTCTCAGTACCAAAATTAGTAACGTAGCTTCATTTACGTGCCTTGGAAGTAAATATGTCTTGCTCATACAAATTTACAGGCAGGTGAGTCTTTGTAATTTTCCATGGAAACAATAATATGAGACAAGAAACTACATGATTCAATTTTTAAAATAACATAACACTTTTGTTTTTTATAAGTATTGCCCGTTATAGAAACAACAAAAAAGGTTCCGTAGTTGTGAAGAATTTATCGCTGTTTTTTTAAACATGTTTTTATTGTTAAAAAACATGTTCTCCCATATATTCCATATGGGAGAACATGTTTCTGCAACCGCAAATGTAAGTTGGTCAATAATTAGTCGTTAACTTGTGAAGCCTATTTAGCTGTGATAGATTACCTTTTAAAATTGTTATATATACTACTGCCGTGAATTTGTTCACATATCTAAAATGGGGGGTGCACGACTTGACTCTAACAAAAATTAGCACTTTAAAGCTAAATATTTCACAAACGAATCCCTGCATCCAAAAATAGTTTTCACAAAGTCACAATATTTTTGAACGAGTACGATCACTATGCGATAGACGAGGAAAAAAAATCCACACTTTACGTGTAGGGGAGGCACCCTAAAAAAAAAAAACATGTTTTTATCTTAACACTTTGTCGGTGTAATTAATATGTATACCCATGCCAAATTACAGCTGTCTAGTACAAAGAGTCTCTGAGCTAAACCGGATAGACAGAAAGACAGACAGACAGACGGACATGGTGAAACTTTATGGGTTCCTTGTTTACTACGGAACCCTAAAAACGAACTTGCTTACGTGCAACCCAAAAATTAACCCACCTTCATGACCATAAAGAAACAATAATGAGCTATTAGGATAATCCATTATCAACTATTATTGCTCGTAAAAAATCCATCATCCAAGTCATCCATCCATTTCAAAATTAATGCTCCCCTATTCCATGTTTCCGGGGTCTCATTATAACTCACGGAATGTAGTTGCTAAACAAAAGTGTCATGGCGGCATGTGCTTACTTCCAATATTAGTTTCGGCTAGTTTTATGGCTAAGTACGTATTTACCTATGTACATATGTTGGTTACTTGAAAGTAAGAACCATTTCCATTAACATTTTACGTAGGTAGGTACGTTACTACGACTTTTCGGACGACGATTTTCGGAATGCATTTTATATATATATATAATGATATATGATGATATGATGATATATATATATATATATATATATATATATATATATATATATATATATATATATATATATATATATATATATATAGTTGATGTATATATATATATATATACCTATACCTAATGACTTTAGACTTAAAAAAAAAAAAACCTAATATCAGATTTGTTTTTGAAGGATCTTTAAAATGAAGAAAAACGTATACAAGGTAGGGACATACAAACTGTAACCTGCATGATTTCAGCACATGATTCTAGAATCCCATAAAGGAGAAACCTTATGTCAGTCATTAAAAAAAATCTGCTGTTTCATAGCATACCGTACCGGTAGTAAAAATACCTACGTGGTCGAAATGTATGAAACAGCTAATATTTTTTTTAATAATCGACGAAAAATTACAACGCAAGGAGTTTCGGAATCAATACCTACTGAATCCTTGGTAACAGGCTGCGCGCCAACCTGTATAGTGTGTATTAAAATAAATAATCGTTATTTTACAGAGATATTGGCAAATGGGCACTAGTTAGTAAAATAACGATCAAGTTATATATAGGATATTTTATGTTTGATTGGTTATCACATCGTTATCAATGTACAAATTGATGGCCCTAATGTAATCCCCTCACCACCTCCACGGCTCTCTGGGGAAATGAGGGCTTGTCATCTATTTTGAGACTATTAATCTGAGTACAAAGACTGAATTTGTGAATTATTATTGAGCTAAGCTTTAATAATAGGATACGTACCTACTATAAAAAATATGCGAAAAGTAATATCTTTCGGCATAAAAAAAAGATATGTAACTTTTCCTAATTCATAATAAACCTATAGTGTTCCCACTACTGGGACACTGGCCTCCTCTCTGTGAGAGGGAGTGGGCCGTAATCCACCACGCGGGTCCAGTAAGGGTTGGTAGATGTCACATGTCTGCGAATGTTTGGATCTAGGACATACCGGTTTCCTCACGATGTTTTCCTTCACCGTTTTGAGAGCAGTGGTGATGAAATTATTTACACAAAGTAAAGCTCCTGCTTGTGTCGGGGCCATTACCTTTGGCCAACCAGTGCTCCACCACTTTTCCGCGCTTTTCAGCGCTGGGGCTCTGTTTCGCATAGGGTCGCGGCATTATGCTGAGCGATGGCCGTTTTGCGTGGATGTGACGCATATTTTCCCCCAAATTGTTTATTTTCGTGTTTTGTTTGTTCCTTTCGTCATGTGTACCGCAAATAAACGTATTTTCTTTCTTTCTTTCCTAATTGAAGTGTCCTAACTAGAAAAAAGTTATTTTCCCATCTGTGTTTAAGTTTTGGGTTATTCTTTTTATCAAAGTTGATGTTTCAAAAACTTGAAAAATTTAATAACAATGAAAAGCATCTATTTTGTATGATTTTCATGGCTGGTTATTGATAGCCATACATTCAAATTATTTCATTTACCCATTCGTACTAAACAACCGAATATGTGTCGAGTTATAAACAGAACTAGCTGTTGCCCGCGACTTCGTCTGCGATCCACAATAAAAAGTACCCTATGTCCTTTTCCAGGTCATGGTCTACCCATGTGCCAAATTTCATCCAAATCCGTGTAGCCGTTTTAGTGTGAAAGCCTAACAAACAAACTCACTTTCGCATTTATAATGTAAGTCAGGATTTGGCGGAAACCATAAAACAAGTGAGAAACACAACACAACACTTTTTCCGGTTGTAGGCAAAGGTACACTCAGTACAATGCCAACATATCATTCAATGAACTTTTTTGGGTGCTTCCACGATATCATGATCTATTTGTATGCAACATTACTTCAGCCGAAAGACGTCCACTGCTGGACCTAGACCTCCCCCCAGCACCGCCACTTCGACCGATTCTGTGCTTCCCGCATCCAGCGGTTTCCTGCGGCCTTCACAAGGTCGTCGGTACATCTTGGGGGAGGCCTTCCAACGCTACGTCTTCCGGTACGCGGTCGCTACTCCAGAACCTTTCGGCCCCATCGGTCATCTGTTCTGCGAGCAATGTGCCCTGCCCATTGCCACTTAAGTATACGACAAAGTATTTATACTATTGACGCAATTAGGATTTGATTCAATAAAAAAAGCCTTTTTAACTTTACCAGTAGTCTACAAATTTCTTAATTGCGTCATCGGCGCTCGGTCCCTGCAAAAAAAGTGTGTGGAAAAAGATTATGCAATATTTTGAAACGACTCAACGAATACAATATTAGTATTAGTATCTTCAAAACACGGCTCCACACAAAGGTATATATTCGGCAAAAGTATTTTCAAAAGAAAACAGAGGTAATGAAACTTTCAAGGAGATTCTGAAACTTAGGTATAGCAATAAAATGAAGGCGAAAATAGAAAAACATGTTATAAGTAATTTATGTGTTTGTTTACCAGACCGTCTTGTGATGGTTTATTTGTGAAAGGTTCACATTTATTACAGCAGCTTTATGGGACTACGTAATAACTTAATTTTTTTTCGTACATGTACCTACCGACCAAGTATTATTTCGACGATATTTTTCTATACAGTATGTTAACTAACGAAGGGAGTTCCCGTTTCACCGCAATAGTATAGCGTCCATTTATGCAAAAAAAAAAAAAAAAAGTTACTACTGTCTTTCCACGTTGAAAGACACTGCACGTGTACAGAGTGTTTCTTTTACGTATCAATTTTATATTATTTGTGAAATTCGTATTATTTTTTTACTTTTGCTTGTTAATCTTTTTTTTTGCATGTATGGACGCCGTTCGTTAGGTAGCATACTGTACATATACTTAAAAAAGACTACAACAATTACGACGTGGGTCACTTAGTCTTTCCATGAGAAGGACATTCAGTGTTCCCTTAAAATTGGTATTTTCAAGCCATTGGTTCTGGAAGTCAGATCGTTGTCGCTTCGTGTGTAATTGGATTTGATCCTAACCTAACGGACTCGACTAGACTATACGATGGCTGAAATAACTATCTTAAAACATTCGACAAAAAGGAAAAATGAGCTAAATTTGTAGCCGAATGGTAGCCACGATGAAAGCAATGACCCCTGTTGAAAATTTGCATTTTTTTTCATGGAAGTGGGGTTATTTTGGTACTTACCCAGTAAAATTGTGAATTTTAAATAGCAATAACTTTTTTATTTTCAATAATAATAAGATTTTTTATAACTTTTTGGTAATTTTATTGCAGTACCTATGTGCCCCTTTCGGATCGGACAAAGTTTTTTTAATATATTGTTTTTTTACAAAGGCTTTTATTGTTAACCTTTGTACTCATAATTATGTTTATGTCGTATCTGTATCAATTTTACTGTGTGTACATAAATAATAAAATAAATCAAAAATCAAAAACCCAGGATACAATATACAGTAATACCCAGAAGAACCAGCTGTATAAAAATCTATATTAAAAAGATCGGTTTTATGTATTTATTTATTTACTTAACTATCGTTCATCAAGAGAAAAGCTCACAACCTGAAAGCCAAATTAATTCATTAGACATGATACCCGTTTCGTCTACAAACATCAGAATACAATTTTCAAGCTCCAATCAACCCTTGCCTTGCCGCGTTGCTTCTGAAGCTCTTCAAGACCGAAGTATGTACGTTAAAGCGCTTTGCATACCAAGCCACATTTAGTGCAGCGTAATAACCGGGTCTTACAACAATTAATTTAATTAATCTGATTGCTTTGCACGGTAACAGCTCGTCACGTTTCTATTATTTTGTTTGTTTTGGCTGGCTGTGGAATAGAGGAGCTGTAATTCGAAGTCTTCTTCGCCTTTTCTAAGTGTGTGTGTGATATAATTTTAAGGAATAAGTTTTTTTGACGTGACAACGTCTAATAAATCGATGAACGCCGGCTGCACGCACGAAAAAGTGTCCCGTTACGCTCATTGTCCCGTTACGCTCATTGTAACGTTACGATCGGAGCGAGGGAAGGGAATGTTTTGTTATGACGTTGTCACGTTAAACTATCGTCCTTAAACCGACTTTACAGAAGACCATTTTTAAAGTTATTAATATCACTTTCTATTTAATTGTTATTAATTTCAAGGCAAATGCCTCTTATCCTACAGACAAGGCACGAGCACATTGTTATAAGTTTTAGTAATATAACACACGAATAACACTTTTTTTTTAGGGTGGGAAATTATCAAATAACTTCCCCCGCTCTGGGCGGAACGGGAGGGCGGGTCAGACTCTTACTGACTAAAACCCACCCGTATTCCTTCAGTGTTGGCTCTACGTTGCCAGGGCCCACGGTATCCCTTTCGGACTTTCCCGCGAACACGAATAACACTGTATTTATTCATTGTAATTATTTTCCTCCGTTTTGCCACTGCTCTCCCGCTGTCTTGTATCAAGAACTGTATGTGCAACGAACAAAATTGTCCTTGTTTTTCCAAATACATGTTATTCAAAGGCCGTAGCATAGTATTAGGATTCAAAGTAGCTCGTGAAATGGGCGCGTGATGCGTAACACACATCTGCCGAACCCGTACAGAAGGCATTCGGTACGGTCGGCATACGAAATGTAATGCGTTGACGCTTTGACATTACCCTCTATTGTGAGATGTGACTTTTCAATTCATATGTACTTTCTTCTTTTATTTTGGACACCGGTAACGATTTCTTAATGATGTTTTTCCCATTAACTATAAAGTTAATATAAGTCTGAAATCGCAAACCCATCTTGAGCAAGTGTGTTTTACTTTTTCTTCTGCCGTTTTGGCATAATCTATAAGAGAATTGCAATCCGAGTTTATTTAATTTTTATTTTCCCTTGAGTATAGATTTCGATGTTTCTGTTGGTATATTGACGTGTGCTAGTTGTTATTATGGCAAATTAATATTATATAATAATATTATAATATATTTTATTATATAAGAATATTAAAAATAATAAATAAGTATTTAATATTTTGTGTTGAGTAATGTAAATTATTTTGCATACGTATAGAATCAAGTTTTTTTTCTTCTAACTGAACAGACAGCGGTGCTGCTGGGGAGTTTGTTGCGCCACTTCTTCTTCCCAGCTAAAGCACTAGGAAGTGGTGAAGGGTGGGCGTTTTTGGGGTACTGTCTTATGTAATTTTGACGTTTGAAAAGTGCTGATTCTCAGCCTAGTTTGAATAAATAACGTAACTTTTATTTTTCGTTTGTATATTTCTGAAAGCTTAGTCAGAAATTGGACAGTAATCTCAGTGCACATCAGACGAACTCTTAAGTGTCGCGATTCTTGAAGGTTATTTAAATTAGCAAAATTTATCTCATTCTTTACTGGAAACCCCACAATAATGATAAAGTAAAACACACGTAAAAACTAAAAGAATCCCATTTTTATTGGCCTCAAAGCCACTGAGCCCACTTTTATCAAATAGAAAAGCTTTGACTAAATGCAAACTTCAGCTGTGGCGAAGAGAGAGTGCTCTTAAAAGTCGAAAGTTTATATTACAACTTAACCTTCCCGACCTGTATAAAGGTTTCAAAACTTATCCAATAAGACCCTACAACTTGCTACCCTCGCCTTATACTTTCCTAGTTTTATTTAAGAAATGGTTAGAAAATCGACGGTTAAGCTATTTTAGGTCCATCGGCTATCCAATAGAAACTATCAATTTTTATGTGAAATTTTTATTACGTTTTAGTAACGCTGCTTGAGATGGGAAAGTCGTTCAGTTTAGTAGATATGAAAGATTAGACCACTCTCACTTTATTAACAATAAAATGCATTTATTTTGTTTTGTCTTTATTATATTTCCACTTTTATAATGAAGTACCTACAGTTCCACTTTCATAAAAACTGAAGCAAAATCGAGCGTAAACTGAAATAAAAGATTTAAAAGCCACCTGCGTAAATGTTTTCAAATTGGCTTTAATTTATTACACGAGCGCTTTTGACCATAGTCAACGCCATTTTTGTGCGGTATTTTCAATGTATGATTAATGGTTAAGACCTCGATGTGAAAATTCATATTTTTTTTGTTGTTAGAGTAATTCTGGATATCTACTTACTAGGGCATTCACTAGCTTCTCTTGCTTACCTAGCGGCTTTGGCAAAGACCCAGCAGCTGTGATAAGTTGTAAGACTGGCCAGTTATTTAATAAGATTACAATAGGGATGATGACAAAAAAAAAATAGTCCGTCTTTGAGATTATAAAAAAAATATTGGACACGTATTTTTTCTTTTTTTACGTAAGCTAAAGATTACGGCGATACATTGAGGTAAAATGTGCCATGACGTCACAAGTATGTAGATTTTATACATACTAGTGACGTAGCGACCCCCACTCCCCAACTTAAAATGCGTAAGTATTTTTTTATTAATAGGTATGATAAAGCAAAAAATATGTGTCTAATATTTTTTTTATTATCTGACTGACGGACTAATTAGAATTTCATTTTTTTTACCCAGGCATCATCCCTATTGGTTATTAAAACCAATTTTTGGTATATTGGCGTGTGCTAGCTAACATATGGCTAATTATTTAAAATATGTTTTGTGTTGCGTAATGTAAATTATTTTGAATACTATTATATAGAATCTTTTTTTTTTCTTCTGACTGAACAGACAGCTGTGCTGCTGGGGAGTTTGTTGCGCCACTTCTCCTTCCCAGCTAACGCACTAGGAAGTGATTCATCACTTCCTAGTGCGTTAGCTATAAACGCCCACCCTCCAGGGTGGGCGTTTTGAGGGACTGGCTTATGTAATTTTGACGTTCGAAAAGTGCTGATTCTCAGCCTAGTTTGAATAAATGACTTTTGAAATGAAAACCAGAAAAGTCATTGCTTTTCTTAAACACCGAACGTATCCTTTTTAAAAAAGAAAAAAATCACGTGCGGTAACAAAGTGGAACACGTTCCCTCCTAAAAAAATATCCTATGGCTCGCAAGTACATGCAGATGAGAAGCTCCCTCACAAATTACGTAATTAATCGTGAAAGCGACTACGTCCAAGCTCTCAAGAACCAAGAAGTTCTTAACAAAGAACTCAGCTCCAAATGAAATACGACTTTTAGTTGTCAGCTCAGGATGTTGGAGAAAACTTCACAAAATTAGAAAACGAGAATTTAGATGTATCAGGATGTTGGAAAAACTTCACCATTCAGGGTGAACTACTGAGAACGGCACTATGTCTTATTTTATTATCTTTATATCGTAACTAATATTATTATTAAAAATGCGAAAGTGAGTTTGTGACGCTTTCACGCTAAAACGTCTAAACGGATTTGGATGAAATTTGGCACATGAGTTAGATAGGTGACATAGTATACTTTTATACCAGTAGTACGTTTCCGTGGGATAATTTCCGATCTCCACGCGGGGGAAACCGCGGGCAAAACCTAGTACTCGATAATTGGTCAAAATGAACTGACATTGCTTCATAACTGCATCATGTATGAACAAGGAAAATACGACCGTATGATGCGGTTTTGAGAGTTGTATGGACACTAATTAGCGTGCTCTTGGGTTTTATAGATTGGTACACTGATTGGTACTAATTCGTGCCTTAATTGGACCAACTGTCAGACGACAGTCACCTCTTATTCATATACCTAATGTAGTACAGTAGAATGAGTTGACTGTAAGAAGAATAGCCTAATAATCTATATTTCTATACTATCTATCATCATCTCAGCCGAAAGACGTCCACTGCTGGACATAGCCCCCCCCCCCCCCCAAACGGGGGGTTTGCCATTTTTTCAGTTTGCAGTATGGTGTTAAAATGCATAGAGAATGCTGCTGCCCATTCTCTAGTGAGTCCCTTAGTCGCCTTTTACGACACCCACGGGAAGAAATGGTATGGTACTATTCGTTACGTCCGGCACCACATGGATAATAATACTATCTATACTAATATTGTTTGTAAGTTTGTATTTCCGTGGTAATCTCCGAAACTATCAGTCGAATTTGAAAAAATATTTTTGCATTGGATAGCTCAGATCTTGAGGAAGATTATAGGCTCGCAGACGAAGTCACGGGCAGAATGTAGTTTAATATAATATATAAAATACTCTGTAATAACTACACTATAAAAATTACAGTTATAAATGTAGCAGGTAATCAGTGGTGTACCGTTTACATCCTATCCTACTATCCTACTTTCTATCCTACTAATATTATAAACGCGAAAGTTTGTATGTATGGATGGATGTTTGTTACTCTTTCACGCAAAAACTAATGAACGGATTTGGATGAAATTTGGCACACAAATAGTTTATGACCTGGATTAACACATAGGATACTTTTTATCCATCCATCCACTAATATTATAAACGCGAAATATTATAAACGCGAAAGTTTGTATGTATGGATGGATGTTTGTTACTCTTTCGAGCAAAAACTAATGAATGGATTTGGATGAAATTTGGCACACAGATAGTTTATGACCTGGATTAACACATAGGATACTTTTTATCCCGAAATATTATAAACGCGAAAGTTTGTATGTATGGATGGATGTTTGTTACCCTTTCACGCAAAAACTAATGAACGGATTTGGATGAAATTTGGCACACAGATAGTTTATGACCTGGATTAAGTTTTTATCTCGATATTCCCACGGGATCGAGATTTATGCGGGAGAAACCGCGGGGCACTGCTAGTATTAAATAAATTCATATTCCATCCGGGCACAAATTCAGACTCCGGGCTGCTACTGAGAAATTCCAGATAGAAAACCTAATAAGACTGCTCGACCTGGGATTTGAACCCATGACCTCATGCTCAACAGTAGCGCTTCTGACCATTAGATCAATGAGGAAGTCGTAATTATATATATATATATATATATATATATAGTAATAAATATGAAACAAGAGCAAGGAACTATATGTAATGATGATGTTTAAGGTGAGAGGAAGTATTTTTTTACCCCAGAAGTGTAAAAGTGGACAAAGATTGGGCTCGCCTTATCGACACGGGCAAGGCATTCCATAACCCTACGGCTCCATCTGTAAAAGACTTGTCATAAAACCTGGTGGAATCCATCGGCATCTCTAGTCTCAAGTTTTCCGATGACCTCACATATCTATTACCTATGTGTTTCATAAAGGAACTTGAAACGTTATTTAAGATAAGAGGAGGTTGTAGGATTAAACAGAATACTGTAGAGCTTAAATAAGATATGAGAATTTTGGCAAAGACGTATGGAAAGCCACTTGAGCTTTGTACGCAATTCAGAAATGTGATCATATTTACGTAGGCCAAATAAAAATCTTATTGTATAAAATACTTGCGGCGCCCCGCGGTTTCATCCGCATTATGTCTCGATCCCGTAAAAATATCGGGATAAATAGTATCCTATGTCTAACCCAGGTCATAAATGCCAAATTTTATCCAAATCCGTTCAGCCATTTTAGCGTGAAAGCGTAACAAACGAACATAGAAAATATTAAATGTTTTCTGTTAAAAATATTAGTTTAGAAGTTTAGATATCTTGACTAACAAATACCTAATTATTGGTGTAATTCTTGGACCATCTGAATCTTAAAATCAGCATCACGAAGGCAGAGTAAAAACAGAACACAACTATGCAAAAACGAAGGTTAAGTAATAAAAATCCATAGAAGATAAGAAGCAACGCACTTCATAATGTATGATTATGCATCAGCACACAATACGGCAGTTGTAAGCTTCATACCCAAATCAATCTGCCTAGCCTTTTCCCAACTATGTTGTGGTCGGCTTCCAGTCTAACCGGAGGCAGCTGAATACCAGTATTCTACATTGAGCGACTGCCTATCTGACCTCCACAACCCTGTAACTGGGTAATACGATACTCCTTGGTAAGACTGTTTGTCAGACTTTCAGGCTCCTGACGACCTGTAACGACTGTCAAAGATCGACTAATGACTGCCGGGACCAACGGCTTAACGTCCTTTCTGAGGCACGGAGCAGTCTCGGTATGTAAAGATGGTCACCCATCCACGGACCAACCCCGGCAAGCGTAGCTTAACCTGATGGATCGACCCGTGCGGCTGTTATTACTCAGCCACGATCTCCTCAAGCTTCACACCCATGACTGTAATATTAGCCACCATAGACCTTTACGAGATTCTGGAATTAAAGCAAAATAGACCATACAGAAGCTTTTAGTAACAAGAAAACCGACATCAGGGAAAGAATGAAAACAATTGAAAATTAATAATTTTACTTGTGCGAAATAGACACAATAGTTAAAGAATCTCCGAGTAGGAACCATATAGGTCTCAATAAAACCAAAAAAGTATCTACACATGAACAGAAACACTACACAGTCACAGAAAGCATTAAAATTCTAACGAAGAATTTCTGGCATTTTTTATTCAGTACCAATAACGTCAGTAATTTGGGCCTCTACTTAAAAAAACATAAGAACTCTTGCTAAATTCGTAAACAAGTTCCATGGGATGTATAGCAGATCATCTGGGCTCGTATCGATCCTGGCTCTGACGTCACGGGCGACGGCATGTCGCGACGTAGCGTCGCCGACGCACCCCGCCAGATAGGGGATGAATCCTTCGACCTCAATCCAGTACATTTATATTGCCATAAGGCTGTTGTTTGCAAAGGTAATAATCGCGAAACTACATGTTTTTATGCGGTTTTCAAATTTCTATTTGTTGTTTTTTTATGATCTCCGGTCTATTATTGTTGGTGGTTACTTAATACATTTTGGAAAGACGAGATTCTAAGAAACATAAATCCTATAATATCTTCTCTACATATTATGAATTAAAACCGCTTTTCGTGTCTATTTGCGTGACCACGTTGTTCTTAAAAGCTACGCAACAGAATAGAATATATTTTGGGCTGATTTTTCAATAGTCTGATAACTTTTATCTCAAGAATAAATATGACAGACTTTCTTTAAAAAAGCTTCCAAAGCCAGATTGAAATATTTATTCTTCAGTTATGAAATAACTGACTATTGAAAAATCAGCCCTTAGAGAATATAATCCGGAATTATTATTTATGTGTAATAATAATAAAAATACCAACCTGTTACTTTCCCACTGCAGGGTAAAGGCCTCTTCTCATTCAGAGAAGGCACGAGCATTGATCACCACCAGATTTCAAACTTACTTATTAACTGTATAAGTCCAGGTTTCTTCACGATGTTTTCCTTCAACGATATTAGTAATGTCCAAGATAAACTCAGAAAGTACATATGCATTGAAAAAGTCACATTGGTACTTGCCCGGACTTGAAGCCACAACGATATGATATGATAAGTGTAATGCATTAATATTAAACTTATATACAGAGTGTATCAGAAAGGTATGGTCAAATTTAAGGGTACATACTAATACTTCAAAATATAATAATGAATGAAATGAAATTCAAAATGAACAACTTTTTCTATGGGAGCAACATCGAAATAGCATTTTATACAGTGTGTCCAAACGAAATGAAGTGCACATACGAAAATGGGTGAAACTAGACCGTCATTAATCGACAAAAAAAATTGAAAAAAAATCTTTCTGCCTATTAAATTCCCCTGTATTGAAATGTAATAACTTTTTATTAATTGAGTGAATTTCGGTAAAATAAAAACAATCATGATGGCTGATAATTGATATTGCACGGCGAATACAAATAAATCCTTTAAAACACTCATCTAGTAAAAAAACACGTTTCTTTGAGACATTTTGAAATTTTTGTGTGAAATTTTCATTGTTTTTTTTACGTTTTAGATTTCTTTTTTTACTTTTTTGCAAAAAAAATTGTCGATGAATAATGGTCTAGTTTCACTCATTTTCATTTGTGCACTTTACCCAGGGACACACTGTATATATCGCCAATTATCAACTGTCCTCTGCAAAACTTCAATACCTACTCAACTCAAATATATGGGAAGGCTGATTAATTAGTCCTATGGAGAAAGTTTTAAGTTTGATGGTCTGAACCACACCCTTAAATTTTACCACACCTTTCTGATACAACCTGTATATTAATAAATCTCTGTTTGCCAAGTCATAAAAACCATGTGAAGCTGGTGTGGGTCGCTAGTTTTAGATAATGGATGAGCTAAACCTTCAGAACTTTATAGTGTTCTTCAATTTCTAGGCAGAGTTAGTAAGCAAACCTTAATTTGCAAGGATGTTGACAAAAAATGTTTTTTGTCGGTCAGATAGGTTATTAAAAAATATTGGACACGTATTTTTTCTTTTTTACGTAATCAAAAGATGAAGACGTTAAAATGTGGCATGTGGTGTGTAATATGGCCGGTAAATTTTATACCGACTTGTGACGTAGCAAGCCCTCACTCCAACTTTAATGCGTTTTATCTAAACCATTTTTTACTAATAAATAGATAAAGCAAAAAATGCGTGTCTAATATTTTTTTATTATCTGACTGACGGACTAACTAGATTTTTTTCCCAGTCAATATCCCTGTTACATACCAGTGTTATTTTATACTGGAAATTATTTTCAATAACCGCCAGGGAATACGTCGACGAGTCGCTAGATTTAGTCCATGTTCGCAAATAATTTATTTCGATTAATTAGATAGATAATGAGGACGGACTAAATATGATCACATAATACCGTCCGGATAACAGATTTATCCCATGGAAATACAACAGATATTTATTACAAAACAGGAGGAAAAAACGCGATACAATTTGAGCAGAAAAATTGAGTAAGGACAGCCGAATCTTTTTTTATTGCACAATAAAATCTCCTCAAGGAAAGATAACTTTAACTTCCAATTGATGGACGCACCTCAAAAGTTGGACTCTTTTGTCGACTGTACCTTTATAAATAACGTCAAAATGTGAGGTTAGTCAGCAAATCAAACTGTCAAACTGTCTCGCGGGTATCCTCGCCTGTCGGACCTTGAATATACGAACTATCCCTCGTTCCCTGCTCCAGTGACCTCGGCGACTTTCACTGTGACGTCACAGGTTAGGCGCCTGGTTGTCGCGACCGGGAGACGCCAGACCAACACCTATAAAATGTTCGATCGCGAACTCTTTTGAAGTTTCAGAATTCATCTTCATTTCTTACTTCAATCGTGATGGACACAATTTTTTCTTTTTTTTCTTTCCATCTTAGAACGCAATGGATTTTTGAATAATTACTTACAACAAATAATCACTTGTTTTGCAGTCATAATGTAATAAAAAAGCATGCAAATTTTGAGCAGATACCACAATAACGATACATACAATAATTACATATCTTATAAATAAGCTTATAGGAGGCCTTCAAGGTACTTACTAAACTCCGGAGTCTAAAAAGGTCACCTTTTTAGACTCCAGAGTTAATTTAAGGTCACTAGGTACTTTATAAGTTTTATAATATCAATGGTATTTCACATACCTAATAAAAATCAGTACCTCTTGCTCTATTTATCGAAATATACAAATATATATATTCGGGCACATCATCCAACCATCCTAACATCTTTCTAATTAATTATTATGAGGTAAATAATAAAAGCAATAAGAGTTCTTTTGATCCAATTATTATTTATCCTCGTTGAATCAGATGGAGATAATATACAAAATATACAAATATATATTAAAATATAAAGGATGATTCATTTGTTTTTCTTCAAAGTGCAACACCATGGTTACTTTGAATGAATTTATATAGTGACTCATAGATGTCTATGTCACCGTAAGATTATGAGATCCGTTAATCTATAATGTATCGGTATTGTTTCCGTTATATTATAAACTTTCAAAAAATTGTGAACTGGATAAAATGGTTTGTTGCAATCCACAATTTTTTGATAGTTAACGGAAATAATACATCGGTATTATTTTAAAGTGTGAGATTATAATTATACGGTGACAGCTATACTAAAAAGATGGTTCTAGCCCCTAATCGATACCTACTTAATCAAAACCTTTGATGATCTAGATTCTAGATGAAAAAATAATAAAAAATCGAATACCAATTTTAAACTGGCTAGACGATCCTGCAAAAAAATAGAAAAGTGTTCTAAATTGCTAGTTTTCCAATTTCAAATTGGATTTACTGCATGACTTGCTGTTTTCATTGACACATAGACATGAATTGACATCAAAGACAGACGTGTCAATAACGTTACATCTGAAGATACGACAGTATTCACCGAACAATGTCGTATATGAGCGTACGAGTTTCAGCATATTGCGACTAACGATGCATCTTCATAATAGAGCCATGAATCCAGTATTTCAAGGAATGCCTGAGTGGTACTTGAGATGTTCTATACTTCAGAAGTAATATACAGAGTTGCAGACATTCTGCCTTGTATCATAAAGCTTGACAAAATCGTTTAAATTAGCTGCAAAATGCATTATTAAGGGCGCCCAGACGAGTGTAACCGTCTGTCGCTCAAAATGAACTGAGGAAAATTGATTCATACCGCGTCTTTTGAGGTGCATTCAGCAATGATATATAAAAGCGCGAGTACCTACAAGACAACTTACATAAGGGATTATTTTTAGTGACGTTAATAATGCGTCACACATCACCACCCTATCCCATAAAAACTAATTTTAGCACTTACATGAAAAGCAAAAATCAGTATCGGCAATATGACTTCCAATATGACAAATGGTCGGTCCTCCAATTAAATAAAAATTACTGATGTTACTTAAGGCATAGTTCAGATCAGCTCAGTATCATCTATTTATTGGGGGTTTTCATCCATTACAATATCCATGAAAACTAGCGTAGATAAAGCCGTAACCACACTGCCTTATAAATGACATCAATAAACCAAACAATTCTGTCAATTTTGGTGCCGACAAAATCCAATTTAATACCCGTATTTAGTAACTAAACCTTTAATATAGGTATAAACTTAAAGCCGAATTTAACGCAATCAGTATAGGCAAACACTACGAGAGTTTTAATCACTATAAATCATCTAAAAGCGTGTTTTAATTACGTCACATGTTGACAGCGGCGATGCGCCGGCGTAGTATGCAAATGTTATGCAAATCTCTCTAATATGCATTCAGTTAATGACTTACTTTTGTGTAATAGTAGCGATTTATATCAGCGCTACACTGTAATTGTTTACGTGGTAATACTGTTTATGAGCCAGAGAATGTAGGACAGTAACTAATAGGTGTATTTACAGTGGGAAAACAAATAAACTATTGAAACGTAATACCCCTTCAAACGTTATGGCAAGTAAATGTTGACGTCACCAATCCGCCTGTCAAGTGCGATAATTTGATATATTATGATACAATGATGGTTCAAAGTATGTAAGTAACAAGTTGGTTCAGAAAAATATAGGGAAGTTCTTTTAAGATTTTTGCGTCAACTCGAGTGATCATATGAATATAGTCCTCAAATCATCTGACCAAGATTATATCTGGACTTTAAAAGAGACTGTGAGCTTTGATTATTTTTTTGTTTTCGGATATTCTTCGAACTCATCTAGTTTAAAATCATGATTTATTTTTGACGTGTGAAAGTGTTTGTACAAAATAGAAATAAAATCATTTATCATTGAACCTCAGCCATCTTTGAAAATCATGACGTCTGTCCGATGTAACATATTGGCTCGCAAGTTTGCACGCTGTAGCAGGGCAGTCAAAATACTTTTCAAAGCTTATTGTCAAGTGTTTTACACGTGCAGCCTGTGGACCAACCTACATATACCCAACTATAGTAACGGGTTCAGGATATTGATGGGGCGGCTCAATTTCTGCAGTGCATCAGGTATGTTTGCACAAGCACACGTCGATTGTTTCTCAAAAACCTGCATCTTTGCTCTGCAGAGTGCGAGAAAGCTCCCAACTCCATCCTGTAGACCATAGCGACTCTCCTCTGTTAGGTGATGTTAATAATAATAAATAATAATAATAATAAAAAGTTTAAAAAAGTAGTTTTAAAAAGTAGTAGTAGTTTAAGTATAAAAAGTTAGCAAAAAATCAATCATGTTGAAGTTAATTAGTAATAATAAGTGTGCTTTGTTTATTAATAAAAGTTTAATGATAATAATTAAATATTTATTAGTTTTTTATATTAATGATAATAATTAAATATTTGTTAGTTTTTTATATTAATGATAATAATTCTTTTTTTATAAATCAAATCTGCCTCAGAAAATAAATAAACAATATTATTATTTGAGAATAAAAAATATATATTCCTTTTTTATGTCGAGTATCCGACTATTCGCCATAGGGAATGGCGACTAATCGGTATTCGACTATTCGCTATAACGACTATTCGCAGCATCTCTACTATTTAGGTTATCTCCAAAAAAATGATTCTAAGATCTTACTTTATTAAAAGGAAAAGTCATTGTGATCCGTATGTTGATCAACTTCCATTAAAACATCGTTCCTCTACTGTGAATGAAAAGCTATCTATATGAAAATTTATATGGACTTTGAATTTCATAACAATGACGGTTGGATAAACTGAGTAGACATTTAGTTTTACTGACAGATTATAATTGAGTGAATCGCAGCTTTGTCCCCATACGCTTATGAATAATAAATATAATCTAATAACTATTCAGGTTGTTTTTGATTAGGTTGTTTTAGTTTGTCTCCCTTTTTTTTTTCTTTTGAGTGGGAAATTATCAAATAACTTCTCCCGCTCTGGTAAACCTCCCCTGCGCCAGGACCAACGTATCCTCAGCGTAGCGGACCACGCTGAAGCCGCTAGAGAGGTCAGCGCGCAGCAGCCAGTCGTATCCGATATCCCACAGATGCGGCCCCCGGACCGATCCCTGTGGGACACCGCACGATAACTCTCACTGGTTCCATTCTCCCTGGCTCCCTTGCCTTACTTATGGGTGTGAAACCGGGGCACTCTCCAAACACCACAGGAATATGTTAGAACACTGCTAGATCTCTCTGGCATATCTCTATCGCGAGGAGCATGCTGGGAATTAAGAAACTAGACAGAGAAAGGAACACATCTATAAGAGCTAGGACAGGAGTGACACACATCCTCACTAAGATAGACCAAATGAGGAGATGGGCGGGTGACATGTTACGGAGCCTCCAAGATAAATGGAGTAAAATTTTGACAGAATGGTATCCTAGCGGTGACAAACAAAATAGAGGTCGACAACGGAAAAGATGGGAGGACGAAGTCAATCGAAAGAGTTGCAGAAGACAGAAAGCAGTGGAAATCGTTAGAGGATGCCTTTGCCAAGAGGCAACTAAACTATCACAAGACTGGACATTCAGGAAAAAAGGGCTATTGTATTGTAATATCTATGCAGCCATTTCATAGTGTATTTCTTTATAATCACGCGGTCTTATGTGGTCCCATAATTGTTGACTGGACAGGTCCACTCAAATCTGTGTGGTTCTTTCCTCAAAAGACCATCTCAGACTTCTGCATGGTCCTCCTATGGCCTGACCAAGATTATGTCTGGCCTTTAAAAGAGACTTCTGAGTTTGTTTCAGTCTTTCTCCTCAGAGAAGTAGAATAGGAAACACCCAACTCCTCTAATTTAAAAACATTTATGTTATTTTTGACAAGTAAAAGCGTTTTTTAACCAATTTACCAGAAAAACTATCATTTATCATTTGTTACTATTAATTGAAGCCTAGATGTATAAATAGATCATAAATGTTATATTATACTTATTCATGAATTCATTTACTGTGCGGTGGGTAGCACGAAAACATGTAAAATATTTTTTTAACCCCGTTTACAAAAAAGTGATTGGATTGTGAATTTGTGATGCGTAGACTTCATATCAAATTAAACTTTCAGTGTAAATAAGGTCAATACATGAATATAAAAAACCTATAAAAGTTATATTTTCAGGTTTTGCTAACAAAAAATAAGGTAAACAGGACCTTTTTGTATGCATCATAAAAGGTGCGTATGATGGAAAAACGATATGTGTGTAGCAAGTTTCAAAACCACATAGGTACAGCAAACAACAATCGTTTCAGCGAAGTGGTTATTATGATTATGCCAATAGGTATACCTATTCCGTTTTGACTCACAGCGTTTATCAAAAAGGCTGCTAGACCTCAGGTCTTAAATGACTTACTTTAGGTGAGGTTCGCATGACATATAATTTGACATTGTCGAGCAGGAGGTGTGAAAATGTAATTATGAACATTTTAATTTTATTTATTATATTTATTTTTATCGACTTAAATGACTTTTTTACTGTATTTTGTTTGACATTGTATAAAAAAAAAAAATTGTACTTTGACATTTTAATTGTATTTTGACATTTGATCTTATTTTGACTTTAGGTAGGTATATATTGATTTCATTTTGACTGAATTGATTTTAATTATAATGAACTGTTAATTTTTATCTGATAATGGTATTAATGTTTTATTTTATTTTATTTTTTATCATGACATCGTATGCATTCATTTAAATTTTGCATGTCGGATCTTGGGCAGAATATGGCTCAACTTTATTTCTCCACCACCTTATTTTTATACCTGGATTCCAGCAAATAAATTATTTGATTTGATGGTCTGTACCATATCCTTAAATATGCACAAACCTTTCTAATATACAGGGTGTTCGGCAGAAGGTTGAACATATGAAAATGGCGGAGTCGTGGGGCCGTCTACTACCTACGTTTTTAGGCCCAATAACAAGACCCACGCCACAAGGATTTTTTTAATTTTTTCGATTGAAGTTTTGGCAACGAGAAATACCGAAAAAAAAATTAAAAAATCCTTGTGGCCTGGGTCTTGTTACGCTGTCTTCTATAATAATAAAAGAGTCATGCCCAGCCGTAACGTAAAAACAAGTTACCCATTATTCTTTTTAAAAGCAAGTCACTGCACCACAATAGTTCTACAACATAGTCTGGCTCACCCTTTACATAGTAGGCTCACTAAATTTGGTTATCTATGACAGCAAACGTGACAGCACGATACGTTACGATGCTATGCGGCAAAGTGTAAACCGATGACATCCATTTGTTACGCAGCGGACAAGCTCATGACGCGTTACAAATAACTTGGTGTCATGTTGTAGACATTTTTCTGTATAGTGTGTATCGAGGCCTTATGTCAGAAGGCAATCAATATTATGTCGATGAATATTTAGGAGGAAATGGGTAAGATAAACGAGTAAAAAGGTTTATTTAATAATATATTTATTGAGTGAAATTAACACGAAAAAAGAACAATAATGACATAATCAGCCTATAATAATTGGAACTCCCGACTTCCCTTCTGTGAGAGAGAGCGAGCCGTAGTGTAATCAACTGCGCAAGCCCATTGGTAATTATTTTTTCTAATAATATCTATAATTTAAGAGAATTCGCTTGAAGAATAAAATTTCCAGAAAAAAATTGTTCCTTAACTAATAAAAATTTTAAATTAAAATATAAACAACACGTAAAATTAAAATGGCGGACGAATCCTGAAAGACACAGACTAAAACTGAAATTACACATTTGTACGAAAATAAGTGTGTAACAAAATGAATCACGACGTCATTATCTAGTATAAGAAGCATATGGCCATAATAATCGTAATCGACTGCATTTAGCAATTAATCGAACTCATTTCGATGGCTGATATAGATCTGATGAGAAATATTTATATTTCCGTGGTTAATTATGTATCAGAAATAGATAATGTGGAGAACTTCCCCGGGCCGAAGGACACTATCACAAAGCACTACTGCAGCTAAATCTAACCATACATTAACAACTGATAAAGAACCAAACAAAATAATCTTGATTATTATTATGTATGAGTAATCGTTATCAAAATCACAATCGATGATTATTTCGGGCAATGGTTGTAATAGCTAATCAATAGTTAAATCACTACAAAATACTTATAATTGTTTTTCACAAGATTAGCAATCAAACTGCCTAGTCTTTTCCCAAATATGATGGGGTCGGCTTCCAGTCTAACCGGATGCAGCTGAATACCAGTATTTTACACAGAGCGACTGCCTATCAGACCTCCACAACCCAGTCACTAGGTAATACGATACCCCTTGGTAAGACTGGTTGTCAGACTTACGGTCTTCTGACGACTCGTAACGACTGTCAAAGATCCACGAATGACAGCCGGGACCGACGGCATAACGTGCTTTCCAAAGCACGGATGAGTCTCGGTATGTAAAGATGGTCACCCATCCACGGACCAACCCCGACAAGCATAGCTTGACCTGATACATCGACCCGTGCGACTGTTATTACTAAGCCACGAGCTCCGCGCCAGATAATAAACGTTAAGTAATTATAAATATAATAAAAAATATATTTATAAGTAGATTTTTTTTAAAGATTTCTTTATATATTATTATTATATTTAATATAAATTATGTTTTTTTTTTCTCTCTTTATAATATTAAACCGTCATTATTTAATGTGTCGCATTGCAGGTCAAGGTCTCTTCTCATGTAGAGAAGAAACGTGTGTTGATCACCACGGCTGGTCATTGGATGTTGCAGTAGATTAATACGGATGTTCACTCCGCAAAATCATTTAAGGCGATGATAACCGACTTTTAATGACTTTATACTGAAGATCACGTCTAAACGAGTAGTGTTAATGATTTGGAAAAATATTGTGTTAAATTAGAGCATTTTTTCAATAACTTAATACACGAATATTTTAGATTAGATTAGATTATTTAGATTATGTTTATATTACATAGTGAAATGAATTTGTTAAAAAACGAAGAACCACGCAAAAATTATCAAACGTATTTTTCTCAAACCTTCACCATTTTAAAGATAATTATTGATCTTTTAGTTACGTACATACGAACATATATATTTTTATTAAAATACGTTTTGTTTTATGTATAATAAATTCAATAATCCGTCTAATTTGGGCGAGTACTATTACTGGCTGGACGTGTATGTACGACGCGTTGCGTGAGTTCAGTACAGAACACACAAGCTAACCACTCAAGGTCACTGGTATATATCTGCGTCTTAAATAAAAAGCGACTCTTGCTACGACACAATAAAGTGCAATTCACGTCGCACAGCGCTAATTACCTACAGTTATATTCACCTAGAAATTCCCTCTCTTTCATCGCGTAACTCTTATATCTTCTGACTACGATACACTCACTGAATTGGCCCAACAAGTCGATCCTACCGCGAACTTGTAGCTTCATAACGCGGAGTGAAACATCTTTATTCATCTGTGGTTGCAGTCAGAACACAAGCTCAGATTTCCTCACGATAGGTATTTTCCCTCATCGTAAGGCCCTTTTCGTCTGCCTGCTATCCGGTGGTTACCCGGCTACTATGTATTTGGGTTGGTAAGTATCAAAGCTTCCGCACGTACTACAATTTCTCCTAGTTTACCCACCCGGTATCCGGAGTACGTAAAAAGTATGTAAATCCAAGTACAGTACGACGAGATGTCAGCACCAACTGACGGGGTCCGTAAGGGCAATGCCTGCCAGGGTTGCGAGTTTGTCCGAAAGGGATATCGCGGCCCCGGCACACAGGCAACGGAAGGAACACGGGTGGGTTTTAGTCAGTAAAAGTCTGACACTCCCTCTCGCTCCGCCCAGAGCAGGAGGAGTCATTTGATGATTTCCCACCCAAAAAAAAAAAAAAAAGTACGGTACGACACAACTTAGATGTAGCATCGGCAAAATTCGTAAAACCGATCACCATCCAAACTGAGTGTGCCTTTAAAATTACCAATCTTTATTACTGCTTTAGGTGAAAATAATCTATACGAAAACGCAATAACTTGTAAAGTCTTATAACCAAATACAGTCGTACTGTATCCTAGGGTACAGTACATACAGCATAGTTATGAACAAATTATGGAGTGTCCTAAAAATGCAGAATAGAATAAAATTTAAAGATGACTGATTTCGAAGACGAAATAATATAGAATACTTAAACTTTTAACATATATCTCAGCCGAACTCATTACTCGTTATTATGCAACCACATAACACACACTTAACATAAGACATAACTCACGTTACCTATCAATTTATCTAGCAAAATATTTTTATCTAGAATTTCAAATTAATCAGAATTTCAAGACAAACACATCACACACGTAATCTTTACATCTCCAGGTTAGTGCCAAAAACTATGCCATTAGGGAATTACAGTCATCCTTTCCTCAAAAAATGCCGATGTTTTGGCCAACTTGCCTCCATCATCCTCCATCCTCATTAATCTCGTCTGTGACAAGAACATTACCAGATAGACTATATCAGGAGACGTCAAAGCTACGTACGTCTCCCACTAGATGCAAATATGCCAAACGTTCGTGAAATCAGGGAGGCAATGCGGTACATTCGAGTGCGGACTTTGATGCCAGCTGCCTAATTGAAATAGTTACAATTGGTGCCGTTTTGGCTTTGAGTTGAAGGATCAACGCAGGTCTCATACGGTTCGTGATATGAATAGCTGTGCGATTATTTCTGCCAAATCTGTTGGACTGTTCGTTTCAGTGGGATATTCGGTTACATTTTGGTGAACGGTTCCTCAAGGATTGAAGAACGGAAATGTTCAGGCGTATACAACACTCTATTGTTGTTACGTATATGCCTGAAGATTTCAGTTCTTCAGTACTATCTATTCTATGATAGAATCCTGCTAATATTATAAACGCGAAAGTTTGTGTGTTTTTGTGTTTTTGCGTGAAAGAGTAACAAACATCCATATGTTTGTTACTCTTTCACGCAAAAACTACTGAACGGATTTGGATGAAATTTGGCAAACAGATAGTTTATAACCTGGATTAACACATAGGATACAATAATTTACAATAAATTACCAAGTGGTTGGAAAGACTTGACAACAGTGCTGTTTAAGAGTAAAATGTAATTTTTTAAAGGTTATGATGTACTATAGTGTGACTGAGTTTTTAAGATAATTTTTTTTCCTGAAATGTTGCTTATTATTGTTTATTTTTTTTAAATTTAATTTAATTACTGTATACGAGATTGTGACTGAATACCTATTTGTCTGTGTGCCGTGTTAATTTATTGACATTGTATTATTATTGTTAAGTAGTAGTGTTTGGCATGAAATTACCTTGATTCAATATTTTTATTTTCATTTTGTTAATGTGACATTTGATACCTAACAATTTTGTATTTCTTCTGGCGGGACATAGTATGGACCGACATTTATTTGTAAAACATCTGTACTATATTTAGTTTTTTACCCTATGTCCACAAAATTAATAAATGAATACTTTTTCTCCCGATATTCCCACGGTATCGAGACTTATCGGGTGAAACTGCGGGGCGCTGCTAGACAACAATAAATGTACTATATTAGGTGTGTAATTCGATACCATCGTAGTCTTACAAATAAAAGATGGTTGGCGAATGAATAACACACCTTACTATTGTAAATCGTTGCTCCGTCGCTTCCACCTACAGGTCTGAATAAACGTAAAGATTTAGTGACCGATTTTACACTCATACCTTAATGGTGTCCTACCTTTTGCAAAACCATTAGATACACAATAAAAAAAGGTCAAATATCGCAAACCTTTTTCGGGTCGCCATTATTTCAAGCGCGTATTCCGCATAGAATTTCAAAATTCTAAAGATCGCATCGTATTCTGACGCGCGGTCAGTAGTACGTCGCTTGGATATTCCGAGCGCGCCACTGCCGTTACGTTTCAGAACGATATTCGACAGCATTACAGTCGGGACGTGCTGATGCATGTAGCCAAAGAGTAATCCGACGAGCAAGGCACCCATCGCACCCACATTAACGCTTCGATTCCTAACGTTTACTTCTGTTCCAATAATATTAACGAGGCGCAGACAATAACGTGCAGATGCGTTTTGGAGAGCTTTTAACGTAATATCTCTGAAACGGATTGCAATCTAAACTTTATCGTTTCAATCCTTTGCCTGTGTGTTTACCTTATACCAAAAGGTGGCGGAGTTCTATATCAAAACAATTCTCTTTATTCGAAAAGTTGTAAAAATATGTCAACCGTCCAATCTATATGTTCGCGATTTGAATGTACCTATTTGTTTCCTCCAACGATATTCTCTTATTGACGATGGATATACGCATATTGTACTAGAAAAACCAATTCCGCTTTACAAAGGCGGCCAATTTATGACCCCGGCACACGCGAATTCCGTCGGGAGCGAAATGTACCTCGACACAGGGACACCATACCTAAATTTCAAATTAATTTCAAGATCCGAAAATGATGGTCGAAGCTCCAATGTCAATATCGAATTATTATTTTCGTACAAATTGTATTTCTTTGTATGGATGTCAAATATAAATCTCAAAATTTATTTTCCCTCAGGCCCCCTGTACAGTCGATATCGACGTCAGTGTCAGGCCAATCGTGTCGGATTGAGTCGGGTCGCGTCACAACGCAACGTGAGTCGTTCCCAACACTATTAGGAGTTTTATTATCTGTCAATTCGTATTTATTTTTTCGTAAAAGTCGATGCGAGTCCGAACCACCGATATCGTTAATTGAGTTCTTCTGTCGGCAGCCCTATGTTCGTTAAATCAGTATCGATCTTTAAAAGGTGAAACGAAAATGCCAATATTAATCTGATTTAAGCAGATCACTGAAGCTCAAATTTTGTTAGGCATCTGAATCAAAATATTAGTTTAGGGATTCTTCGTATTATTATTATATAATTTTGGATTATGTTTACTGAAACAATTAATTGAAATAACTTTAGAAGCTACAATACAAATTAAATTATAACATCGGGCGAAATCGTGTTTAAATGATTAACTCTATTTCCTGTGTTATGGTTATGGTTATATGAATCTCGGAATACTTACGTATTCCATATCCAGGATTTAGCTTAGCGTATGCTAATAAAAATATAATAAATAAATCATAATATATATAATAAATCGAGATTCTGAAGTTAATCTATTCATGACTACTACATAACGCGATTATCATTTTACTATCTCTACCAACTGCCGCCGTAAAGAAAATAATGTACGAAAATTATCGTAAAGACGGATAGGTACTGGAAGCATCTAGTGGCCATCTTTATGATAGTTTATAATTGGCAAACTTCCTTGAAAATATTAGTCTTTATTATACACTGTGACATTTTAGTCGTCTTACCAAAGCAGCCCACTACATGTATCCAATGACTACTAAAGATTAATTACAAAAAAAAAAACTATTATTATTGCTACTAGAGATATTTTATGTCAGGTGCATTGAGTGGCTTTGTAAGACGACTAAAATGTCGCGGTGTATATATATTTTTTTAATGAATGTTTAGTAGTCCATTACACATGAAGTGAGCTGCTTTTGTAAGACGACTTAAATGTCGCGGTGTATATATATTTTTTTAATGAATGTTTAGCAGTCCATTGGATACATGAAGTGAGCTGCTTTTGTAAGACGACTAAAATGTCGCGGTGTATATATTTTTTTTAAATGAATATTTAGTAGTCCATTCGATAAGTACATGAAGTGAGCTGCTTTTGTAAGATGACTAAAATGTCACGGTTCATAAAAATGAATCGCCGAAAGGTATGTATGCGCATAACTTCCGAACGACTGCACCAAATACGAATAATATTTTTTTTGTTGTGTTCGTTATTCTCAGGAGAAGGTTTGTATAAAATATAAGTAGGTGTAGGTAGGTAGAGTAGGTAGATGCACTGTATATAAGTACTTAGTGCTACCCGTGCGAAGCCGGGGCGCGCAACTAGTTTAGAATAAAAATCAAAGTTTGCTTGACAAATCTCCCTTCTATTAATTATTTTCAGTAAGTTACAAAAATAACTCCGAAAACTTTTTCTGTCAAACATAAAAATTCGGATCTACGACAACTCTTATTTCTAACCAAGAAAGATTATGAAATCAATTGATTTAGATTAGGAGATAAAAGGCCAAATCACTTACAGAATTCAGCTGGCAATAAAGCAGAAATGTAATTAATTATGTAGGATTTAATCAGGTTTCATCTACGCGTAATTCGAATTATTGTAGGAAACAGAATTTAAATTATTCAAGTCAGTTTCTCTTTCATTTATTTCGACATTCAACTGAGATACATTGGTAATCATTAATGATTTAACAATATTTTTTACAGTAAATGAGGATTATTATCGGGTGTCTATAGAAAGATTTATTTCATAAACTAGGTTTTGCCAGCTGCTTCACCCGTGCCAGGTCGTAAATTATCCCTTGGGAACGTACAAGCGGGATAAAAAATGCCAGAAAAAAAATGCCTCTATATTTCATGCAAACTTTGTAAACAGTGCAAAGAATTTAAAATTAAGATTACTTATGCAAAATTTTCATGCATTATGATTGTAGAACCTATATAAGTAATTAATTTTAAAATTATGATAAGATAAGTTCCAAATGCTACATTTGACATAACAATTTAAAATCGATACACAAAAGATTTTGATATTGTTAAAGTTATTAAATATAAAAAAATATTAATTATAGTTAAAGTTATATTTTGGTTATTAAAATTAATATTATAATAGTCAATAAATAATTGCACCAAAATTATACGTACCTAGCAACTAGCACGAGCCCCTCTTCCAAAAACTGCCATAAGTCATGGTATATCCGTGTGTCAATCATCCAAATATCTTCATCCGTTAAGACAGACAAACAGACTTACTTAGCATTTTTATCACGTCGTGTCCGGGTTCGCAACAAGTCAATCGTCATCCTGAGGATGCCTCGTTGAGAGGTAAACCCGTGTCGATTTCTTACAGGGTTCTTTATGACTCTTTAAGAACAGTTAAGTAAGTGGATTAGGTTACTAAATATACGTCGTCTATTTTTTTTTTAAATAAAATCAATATGTTAGGTACAAGTGTATGTACCATTGTAATTTAGTGGAAACGTTTGAAATTCCGGTTAAACAATTGGGCGACATAAATAGAAGTGCCATAAGAAATATTCGGGATTTTTTTTGTTACAAGCCCTGTTTCACGCAAATGCATATTGTCTATAATGGGACGAAACCAGGAAGGGGTGTGGTCTGTCACTAGCTGCGCTGCCGCAGAAATATTTTCTTAACTGGACATTCTTAAGTTTTGTTCATTGTACCTAAACATGGATGAATATATTGTCACTCTTTAACTTAGCATGCCTTTAGGCCAGGGATGGCGAATTTTTCTACATCTACGTGCCATTTTTTCCAAATAAATATTGAATGTTGCCATGACGTGCCAACAAATAGTCTTGACATACCTAGTGACTCCTGGAAAAAAATTAGTTTTATAGTTATTTAAATTAAAGAACAAATTAGTCTGTCTTCTGCTGTTGCCAACTAAAAGACTTAGGTTTCTGAAATGATGCCGTGCCCAAATTATTTTGTTACGTGCCAGTCGTGCCAACAATGGCACGCATGCCATTAGTTCGTCACCCCTGCTTTAGGCTAACACAGATGCGGCTAAAACACTGATATTCCATCGCTAGGCAGTTAACCAATATCAACTTGATTGGATAACAGCTTTCCAAGTGATTATGATATTGGCACATGTCGCTATAATGGATTTTAATTGAATAATTTGTAATTGGATCACGACTTAGTTACGTACCGTACATAGTTCGTCTAGAAATTATTAATTTACTAGATACTGCTAATAACACATAACATAACATCGCGCTTGTATTCCTCGAAGGGTTAGCAGACGTGTGCCTATTTTACAGCCACATTTCCCCAGATAATATACCTTGTGTTATAATATTATACCTTGTAATTACATAGTGGTATTTTTCAACTTCGATCATAATGACACTATCAGCAAACAAGTAAACTCACATATAAACACACACTAACAAACACACACACGCACACACATACACACACTACTATAGTCACACATACTCACAATAACAGAGCTGCTAATTACTTTTTATGTCATTGTTTCTCTTTGTTCTTAAAATCATTTCTTATTTTAAATTTAAATTTTATACAGTCTATTGTTAACTATCAATAAAGGAAAGGAGCGAGAGAACAACTTCAAGTATTATTAATTACTTACTGGGGATGTTTCATTCACATTTGTAAATGTAACCGTTTGAGACACAATAAACAATTATAATAATTATTTATTTAGTTATGTTTAAGACCCCACCCATTGTAATAGTGGGCGAGCATATTCCCATCAACCGGGCACTAATTCAGACTCCGGGCTGCTACTGAGAAATTCCTGACTTGGGACTCGAACCCAGAACAGCAGCAGCGCTTGCAACCACCAGACCAACGAGGCGATGTCATGCTAATACTAATGCATGTAGGTGTATCTTACCATATTATGGTAACGCAAATTAAAAACGACTTCCATACAAGACCCTCCATTTAATTTTCGGGACAGATTAATGAGACGCTACATGAATAAACATACAACTTTTTTCTTTCCCTAATTACGTCATAAATAGGTACGTAAATGTTATTGGTTATATGGCAATGACAGGAAAACAAATTATGTATAATGATCAGGTTGTTTGGGACATGTTGGCAGGTAAAAAGGGTTTTTAACTGCCAATAGGGTTTCTCCGCAAATACTCTACGTTGTTTTAAGCATTTTGTTTTTACTTTACAAAGCGGTGTAAAACAAAGTTTTTTAAATGGAATTTTGGGAATACAAAATCTGTTATTAACTTAATGAACAATTAAGGGTTAGACGCCATCTTCATGGACGAGAGAACGGCGATAGTCATGCTGTGCCTTCAAATTATCGCCGCGATGATATCGCCGTGTGGAGATTGATCATAGAGTTTTTACTGAATTTGATGGCACGGCGAGACTATCCCCACGAATTTCTCGCCCGTGGAGATGGCGCCTTAATTAGTTATTATAGGAATATGTTGTGTGATTAGATAACACAAATTTTATCTGTCAAAACATTTCAATTAAAAAGGTTGCTTGACCGTCATGCGTAACGAAGGTCAACATTGAAATGCTATACATAATATATACCTATGCCATTGTAACTGATTCAATAGTCTAGATAAGTTAATCGAACAGGGCAGTAATATGACACACGCGACAATTACTCACTCTCGCGTAAGTAATTTTCGTCTATTTCTGAAACTTTTTTCGTTTTCTGACAGCGCTGTCATGAAAAATACTCGACTCGTTCTGTCAAACTTGATTTTTTCTCGACAAACCGTAACAGTGCACCTTAGTTATCTCGAATTTTGACAATTCAACACGAGATAATCTCTGATTCTTCTCTCATTTAATCGTATTTACTCGTCCTCGATTTTGACTACAAGAAGAGTTGACAAAATTATGATACAAAAAAGAAAAACCAATATAATAAGGCAGTTTCTAATTGTACTTATTTTAATAATATTTTTTATTAATAATGAAAATACTTTGTTTTAAACTAAGTACTATTCAGCTGTACTCGTATATTTATCTGAACGTCAGTCCTTTTTGGTAAGTGTGGTGATTAACAAAATTTGTAATATCATTGATTTTATGGTGATTGTTACAATATCAGCCTTGGATTTGTCAAATTGCGATAATATCCGACATTTCGTATTTTAATTTTAGCATGACAAAGAAAAACATTTAATTTTATTCAAAAATGTCGGTTACACGAAACACTAAACATAAATTAAAAGAGGTATAATCATTATATGTAGTACATACTAATTCCATGTGTAAATTGAATGAATGAAACGGAACCTCAAGCCGCTATCATAAAAATTATTTGTTTTTAATAATTTGCTACAATGTCTCTCGTTGCGAGATAAAGAAGTGTCAAACTGCCTTTTTCGAGTTTACTCGTCGTTTACATGCATGGCATGTTAAGTATTAGAATGACGCGAGAAAAAGAACGTTACCGCGTCATGTTAGCCCTGCTGGCGACGTGATACTTTTCTATTGTAAAGGTATGTAACCCACACATGCACACAAACCTGCAAACTGAAGTACTTAAGACGTCGCCCATCTGTGAGTTCAGACACTTTAATCCGATCCAGCCTGTCCCTTGCTGTCCTCCCCCAGCGACGCCCTGAGCCGAGGTCCGTACCCCACAGGGTGTGCCCTTAGCGTGTAGTCGCTTAGTTTGTAAGTTTTATGCCCTGGCTGGAGACCACAATTTATTGAGGCAGCCACAGGAAATTCCGGTTAAGCAGCCGACAATCCCCTAGGTTGACCTGCAAGAGATCATTAAAAAAAAAAGAAGAAAAAAAAGTGAGTTCAGACACAGTTCGAATACGACACGACACACAGCCGGTCATAGCCGCTAACCGCGTCATTCGCGCCATTTTATATTATCCTACCTAATCTTTGTTACTTGTTTATAAACCGTGTTTAGTTATAGTAACTTCATTATTAAATTCATTGTGTTATACTGAATGAACAATTTCATTTCATCTACTATAGAACCTACAAACCCTAATAAAAGTTCTATACTATCAATACTGATTGAAACCGTGGGGCCCGTGGCTAAACAATAACAGCCGTATCGTGTTTCTCAATAACTGGGTTGTGAAAGTCAGATATGCAGTCGCTCCATGTAAAATACTGATATTTAGTTGCATCCGGTTAGACTGGAAGCCGACCCCAATATAGTAGGGAAAAGGCTAGGCGAATTAATCGATTGAAACTGTAACTAATCCTACCGCGGAGTAAAAGAAAATTTCTTAGAAATTAATTAATAAAGATGACATGATCCTGGTTCTTTCATTAGTGTAATCGGATCTGACAGCAGCTGTTTACGGTATCGATAAAAAGCGTCGTTTTTATTAATTAAACTTTACCAACGGAACCCTTACATAAAACGTATTGTATTCGCTGGAGACATCTTAGGGTCGCAACAGAATTTTAAACAGTAGGGATCCTTTCTTTATTTCGGTAAATTATCCAAACATTTTACGACATACGGTGCCGAAACGTGGACACTGACAGTCGGGCTGATCCACATATTCAAGGTCTTCTAGGGTTTCTTTGAAGGATAAAATCAAAACAAATTTTACAAAAAAAGTGAAACAAAAACTTTTTACAAAAAAAAAAACACCGGCTTCCGAAATTAAAGTTATTTTCGTTTTTTGCCACTGACTTCCGAAATTAAAGTAATTTTTCACTTTGTAGTGTTTTTTTTCGGAAGTCGGTGTTTTTTTTTTTGTAAAAAGTTTTTGTTTCACTTTTTTTGTAAAATGTTTTTTTGTTTGTTGTTGTTTTTATTTTTTCGAGTTTTTAGTTGTGGAACCTAACCCACACAAATTCGAATATCAGTATCTGCTATGTAAATAACAGTCACAGGAAGTTATCATCATATCATCCACATATACCTATCCTATCTCATGGTTTCTCGGGAGGTATTGGAATGGTTTTCCTCTTATCTTCAGGGGCGTCAGCAGTCTGTTCGTGCTGGAGACTCTGCCTCGGGTTGGTGTGATCTTGCAGCTGGCGTCCCTCAAGGCGGTATATTATCTCCTCTTTTGTTCTCTGTTTTTATCAATCTCATTACCACCGAGCTTCGGACTGCGTATCATCTTTATGCTGACGATTTGCAGCTTTACTGCCAGGCAAGTGTTGACAACATATCCGATGCAATTGAGGAGCTAAACCGGGATTTAGGTGTGGTGAAAAACTGGTCTGATCGTTTTGGGTTGGCGGTTAATCCAACCAAGTGTCAGGCTATCATTGTAGGGAGCACCCACAGTATGAGGAAGCCAAATGGCTTAACTGTGCCACCTGTCGTGTTTGACAACTCGGTCATCCCGTTTAGCTCCGACGTTAAGGATCTTGGTCTGCATGTTGACACATGTCTTGACTGGCGAAAGTAAGTCACAACTGTAAGCAAAAAAGTCACCGGAACGTTGCGGTCGCTCTATCGTTTGAAAAATCTTCTCCCATCACACATAAAGGCAATGCTTGTACAGTCCCTAATCTTTCCCATAATAGACTATGGTGATGTGTGTTACTATGACCTGAATGCAGATCTCCTCAATAAACTTGACCGCCTTCTAAATAACTGCATTCGATTCGTTTTCAATCTTCGTAAGTATGATCATGTGTCTGCGCACCGATTGCTTTTAAAATGGTTACCCATACGTCAGCGCAGAGAGTTGAGGGCTATGTCTATGTTGTATTCTATACTGGACAATCCCACTTCTCCTTCTTACCTGACTTCCCATGTTCAATACCTATGCTCTGCCCATAGTAAAAATCTTCGTTCTACCAACAATCGTCTTCTACGATGTCCTTCTCACCGTTCTGGTTTTATTCACTCTTCTTTCTTTGTCCAGGCGGTTTTTCTTTGGAATGCGCTCCCTCTGAACATCAGGATGGCAACCAGTCAGTTTTCTTTCAAAGTGAAGGCACGTGAACATATTCGTAAAAAGTTGGCAGACTCATTGCAGCGCTGATTTGTTGGATTTGTTCTCTCCTCTACCTATCGTTATTTCTCCTGACAAAGTTTATTTGGTTTATATGTATGTATGTATGTATGTATCTATTTATTAGTATGTATTAATTTTCAAGTTATCTATCCCTTATGTTGCACCTGCCATGTTTTGTCTCTGCATCACCCTAAGGTTGACTGGTAGAAAATGCCTCAGGCATTAAGTCCACCTTTGTACAGTATTTTTTACTTGTGCATGAAGTTTTAATAAATAAATAAATATACTAAAAATACGTATTATTGAAGCTTACTCAAAAACTATCCCAGCAAAGTTAATAAATTTATATGGGACCAATCCGAAAGCATACCCTTTCAAACAAATAAATAATTTTCATAATCGGTCCACAATTGACGGAGAAATCGACGGAAATACATTTAAAAAAATATATTTTTACGCGTCGAACATATAGGTAACCTCCTCCTTTTTGTTTGTATTTTTTTTTTTGTAAAGTGATTTCTCCCTTGAACCTTCTTTTTGACGAATCTTCGCTAAGATTGATTATTTTCCTACCACTGATTGGCTCATTTATGAACAGTTGAAATTATTTTAATTAGAATGGATGGCAAAAAAATACCCCAATATGTTATAAACTTATGACCATTGAAAGTACATAATATTTTTTACATCAACATTCGAAACTTATTGATATTTTTTTTATCTAAATGTCACTAACTGAACCTATATTAGTTGGTACATATTAAAACATTTCCATATTAATTAAATGATGACGCCAGTAGCACACCTCCGCCGCGAAACCGTAGCAGCGAAACCGCAGTAGTTCAATACAACTGGCTCGCGTCATGTTCTGCTACTCAAATTTCGCGTAGCGGAGCATGACGCGAGCCAGTTGAGTTGAACCACTGCGGTTTTGCTGCTATGATTTCGCGGCGGAGGTGTGCTACCGTGAACCTTGTCAAAGGCTGCAATGGTAATTATTTTAGAGATCGAGTTATATTAAATAATTTTGTTTAGGATTTATTTTCGTATTTTTTCTTTTTTTACGTAATGTAAAGATTACGGCAATACATTGAGGTAAAATGTGCCATGACGTCACGAGTATGTAGATTTTATACATACTAGTGACGTAGCGACCCCCACTCCCCAACTTAAAATGCGTTTTATCTGAGTAATTTTTTATTACCTGACTGACGGACTAATTAGATTTTTTTTTTTTTTACCCAGGCATCATCCCTATTAAGTAAAATCCCGTTAAGGTATGTTATAAACACTTTGAGGGAAACTAAACGCCCCTTTTGAGTCTCGATCAGCGTCTTTGAATGTGTTAAGATTGAACTAGTCGCTGGCTCGAACTCACGGGTGGCCAAAAAGCACGCTGGCTCACCTGGCATCGTGTCCGACAGAGATAGTATCAGTGAGAAGCAGTTAGACGCTGGTATACATGCACAACGACTAGTTCGCACGCACAGAAACACCGTTCCGAACTATTTTAGTAAAACGAGCGCGTAAAAATTACGAAAAGTCCTTTGGAAAATCAAGTTTTATGAAAAAACCACTACATAAATCAATTACAAATATATATATATATATATATATACAAATATATAAAGTTTATTGAACTTTTCGATAATTGAGTTTTGTCGGTGCTGACTTTGTTTTGGAAGTTTTACACTTTTTTATTACTTTTTTACGCACAAAGTAGCGTTAAAATTAGCAAAAAAAACGAATCTTTTTTGGTTCCTAACTTTTTAATAGCTTACTATTTTACTATTCTGTTTCCGCAAAGACAAAATTAATATTGACACAATACGACTCATATTTAACTTTGGATATAATGTCAATCAGTGGAGTAAAACACCCCCGAAATTTTTATGGAAAAAATATCAACTAGTTCCACCTTAAAAGCGTGCATTCTGAAAATGGGCAACGTCGCAAATAGATTTGACATCTATTTATCTATTTTTGGTTGTATTAATTATGCATTTCACCATCAATATTCTAGTTCACTATTATAGTTAGTGATATTTGATATTTCCATTCAGTAATATTGCCAAATTAATGAAACAGATAAATATAAAATAATAATAATAAAACAAGTAAATATTTGACAGCTATTTGCGACGTTGCCAACTTTTAGAATTAACGCTCTTATATAAGCAGCTTTCAAAATATTAACCCAAAAATTGTTAACGAGGCCAAAACGGCCTTTGAAATAAATGGTTCATATTTCCAGATAGTTAAATTTAATTTCTTTCACAACTTAGTTGAGCCGCCGAGATAAATCGTTTGGATTATGTCATAATCTGGGTATTAGCCATTTTCAATTAATGTACGTTGAAAAACAAATTGATTAATTAATTTATTTATTTAGTACATGGAGAACTTACAGCTAATAAACACAGACGAAAAAAGGAGACCATAGTCACCAGAAAGAAATTACAAATCCTCACGTATAGACTTATAATAATAATTTATGATGTGAGCACGAAAACAAAAACAAAAACACATCACCTTCATTATTAGAGTAAGAAGCAATATAAAAACTTGGTTTGCAATTTATGACTGAAGTAATAGAAAAAAAAAAAAACAAGAAAAAAGAATATAACCTGCTACTTCAAAAATTTGAGGCTTAAGCACCTTTTGGCTGAACTCACACTAATTGTGAATGGATCAAAATCCTTGCATATATCATTGTCAGTTCAGTTTAAGTTCGTTTCATCATTGATGTGATCATTGTGCTCTACCTATCGACGTAGGTTTGTATGACCATGTTTGTAAAACCTTTTGAAATCGGTATTTTGTTTTGATTGTTTGTTTGCTGTCAATTGCCAGTGTCGTAACACAGATTATGTATTTTAATCATTTATTTATTTATTTATAAGCCTCTTTATTCTGAATTGTTTTTACTCTGTTGAATGTCAGTACTAGAGAGTTTAGAAATTGCAAAACCACAGAACGTAACACTGTTGAACGAATTTAATACAAGTATTCCAAGGTCACCTTTGTTGCTATTGTTCGCAACCCCTTATCGCGCTGATAACGATCCTAGGCGAGTTGGGCCGAGCAGTAATCCTTTATAAGTGGGATTTTCTTGACGTGTCAACACTTTGGGTCCGGGTTCGAAACAATTCAATCGTCATCCTGAAGATGCCTCGTTGAGAGGTGAAACACATGTTGATTTCTTTCAGGGTTCTTTATGACTCTTTAAGGACAGTTCATCGGATTAGGTTACTAAATATACGTCGTCTTTTGTGTATATTTTTTCTATTGTATGTTGTTTAACTATATAGGTATCTCAGTTCAAGATGCCTCTTGGCAAAGGCCTCCTCTAGCTGTTTCCATTGAATTCTATCACGAACCACTCTCCTCCAGTTAAGACCTGCTGTAAGTTTTATCTAATCCTCCCATCTCCTTTGTTGTTTTCCTCTTTTCCGTTTACTATTTCTGTGATTATTATCAGTTATTAATTTACACCATTTTTCTTGTTTAGCTCTCATTGTGTGTCCAGTCCACCTCCATTTTTGCTCTATATCTCTCATATGTCGTAACCAAAAGTCAAAGTCGATTAATTTATTTCAAATAGGCCCTTGTAAGGCACTTTTGAATGTCATAATTTACAAAAAAATAGAATTGCGTCCAGAAGAATGGGCAAGAAACTCCACGGTTACTCTTTTAAAATGTTTTACAATATTTATTATAGGTACATTAATTATATAATTATATGTGAAGACGATGCAGCTAGAATAAAATTACTATACCACAATAGGTAAACAGAATTTTTAAATGTAATTAATGGCGGGCCTATTCCTATCAATCGGGCACAAATCCAGACTCCGGGCTGTTACTGAGATATTCCAGATGGCAAAACCAATAACACTTTGTTCGACTCGGGGATCGAAACCAGGACCTCGTGCTCAGCAGTTGCGCTTGCGACCAACGAGGCAGTACTTACCTAATACCAACAAAATGTTGTATTGCAATTTTCCCGTTTATTATTATTTACTGCTGGATAAATATTAAATGTACCTATAAATTAAACAGTATCTCGACCGGTATACCACAGTACTGTAATAAATAGTTCAGTTTTGTTACTACAATGTAACAGTAGAGCTGCGCTCAACTTATCGTTCACAAATTTAGAGGTGCACATAATCCCGGCAACAAAGAACGGGAGTTTTCGGACGAAAATGGGTTTGAAATATTTGTACATATATATTTATCTATACATATTATAAAACAAAGTCGCTTTTCGCGTTTGTTTGTATGTTCGCATGGTTCTTCTAAACTACGCAACAGATTTTGATGAGGTTTTCATCATCGTTTAGAGAATTTATTCTGGAAGGTTTATGTGTATATTACGTTAATATTAAAGTTACATTTACCTAAGAAATCTCAATGTTTTGTCAAGTCGTAAAAACGTGCGAAGAAGGTCGCTGGTTATTAATATTGAGACGTATTAATACGGCTTTAGAACATTGCTAGTGCTTCATAGAATTAATTTAACGTAGCGAAAGATTACGTCTGAAAGGAAGTGATCTAAATTAATAAGCTTTTATGTCAGTGAGAATGGCTTTGTTTGATAGTGATCATAATATATTACAAATAATTATGATGGTGTACCGCAAATTCATATTCAAATGTATATATTAATATTAATAAAATTAACGCTTTTATATGTGTATCAAATATTCTAATTATAATTTCAAATGTATTAGTAATAATTGCAAAGAAACATTTAAATTAATAAATAAAACAAAATTATAGCAATTCAAAATGAGTACATACCCAAAAACATTCGTTATTTCATTTAATTATCATAACAATATATTAAACTACATAAAAACATTAAAATTCTATTAAATTTAATAAAACATTTAATTAAAATAAAATGTTTTGCTAGATACATTAGCAGAGAAAGACCCGAGTTATTAGTTAAGTATGTAAATTTTATTATCATGTGTGTATATGTATAGAACCCTTTTATTAAACGTTGTTTACAATATTTTACAAGAAAATTAATAATTTTAGTCCTATTTATAATCAAATCAACATGTTTATTTTGATGTAGGTTTGACGGAACATTGTTATAGATCAACGGGTTTAATTTTAATCAACCCATGTCAGCATATTACATAAAACACAATTATTTAACTTTGCTTAATAGATTCTCGTAGAAGATATCATTAATTTATTATTTTAGGTCGGGAGGTAAAGGCTTAGTTTTTTTTATTCTGTGTTATTTCAATGAAAATAGATCTGTTATTATTTACTCTTGCCTTCAGTCTTTAGGGCGAATTTAACCAATGAAACTGAACAAGATCATGTAGCACGTTTTAGGGCTGTCAATGTCATTATTGTCTATGAAATATTGACACTGACAGCTCTTGAACGTGGTTTAGATGTGCTCATCGTGTTTAATGTCAGTGGTGAAATTCGCACTGAGTCTTTAGATTCTGGTGCGTCACACCCCACAACAAGTAATGTCAGAAGTATAAAGATCTTCTCGACTTAGGTGTTATTTTACAAGTAGGTAGGTCCGTATTTCTTCCTAAATAGCTATTATTGTTTTGAAATGTGAACAATTTACTTCTAAGCAAAAAATCTATATTGTCTATACACAGTGAATCGTATTTACCGTAGTTTTTGCTTAGTTTACTAAACAATCGGTTCAGTGAACTTCTCAGAAAGCAGTTAGTAAATAATACTTAGGTATCTGCGAATAAACAATCTTATCTATATTATACGTGTTCCTTTTAATGTCCCATAACTTTAAGGTTTTATGTAAAATGCTTTAAGTAAAAATAATAAAAAATATCCAAGAGCACGTGTTCCAAAAATACACAGTTTCCAAGATAACATAACACTAGAGTTGTATTCTATATGTATTTTACTGTGTGTACATATATAATAAAATAAATAATAATAGACTCCAAATGTGTGTATGTAAGTTTCATTGATAAGTACTAGTAAATCGTTTTCATTCAAACCAATCATTCATATTTAAAGCTGAAAAATACGACGGTGTCATATTTATTTTTATGGATAAAAATAGCCAGAATTAAATGTTGGATTCTTTTTTGTAATATTTTTTATATGTCACGTACTGATGTTTTACATAAATAATCGTGACTTTCTCGAATTATTTTGAATAAAAATGAAAACGATTTTTTTTTTAAACATAATTCATATTCTTAAGCCAGTTGATTCTTTGACATGGTCTCATTAATACCCTAGAGTTATGGGATATCAAAAGGAACACGCTGTCTAGATACGATTGTTTATTCACTGAGACCTCAATATTTTTTTGTTGCGAAAAGTTTAATAAAACACACGACTAAAGGTTTTATGAAAAGGGAAAACATAATTGAATTTGTAATACTAGCTAACGTTTCAAGTTAAATATTAATTCAAAATTCGTGGTTTCTATAAATACGTAAATTGCCTCTCGGTTATTTAAAACCCCGAACCCAAAATAACTGCCATCTACCAAATCGATTCCATATTTAATTTTAATCATAGTTTGAATTTCCAGAACCATCCATG